>OZ010575.1:9921218-10101218 GCA_963932145.1 Acanthosepion lycidas | reverse complement strand
AGTTTGTAAGCATCATGATTAAATGAGAATTATCTGGGTGCACTTTTCTGTTGAATAGTACAACCTTTACATGTACAGTGCAAGAACATTCCAATACCACCTTATATATTCCATTAGGATTAAAAAGGATAATAATAAAAGTTTAGTCTTAATCAATGACAAACAAAGACTAAAATCATTGATAAAAAGCTAACAAAAAAAAAAAAAAAAAAAAAAAAAAAAATGGAGAAAATAATTAAAGAAAATGAGCAATGCTGTAAACATCACAGAATCCTAAAAAGAAATTTCAGAATATTACTACCACCACTAATATCCAGTAACCAACAAAGAAGCTTGGAAGAAATTCAGGAGAAAGAATTCTGCCGGGTCATAATAGAATTGGTAACCTAAATTATTGTCCCATGAATATCAGAGCTTCAAAATAACATACAAGCTGTGTTACTAATTTAAAGTGCTTATGATGAAAAGATATTTTTCAAAAAACTAAAACTAAATGTATATAGAATAATGAAAATTCTTTATCTCAGTATTTAAAAATAAATTTATTAAAAGGAAATAGACAGACACACACACACACAGAGAAACAAAAAGGTAAAGAGAGAAAGAGAGGGTGAGGGAGAGAGAGAGAAAAAAGGTGCTGAAAATTTCTCAGCCCAACTAAGAAGACACAAAAAAAAAAAAAAAAAAATCACTTTGGTTATTTGGTCAGATTGAGCATATATAATTTATGTTCATCCAATGATTTTCCATTTGCTATATGAAATTAAATTTGATAATTTGTTTTAACTTGTTTAATTTATTTGTTTGAACATTATTTTTGTAACATTTTTCTAACAAGATTTCTCAAATATTCAGGCCAGTAGATGTAAATAAATAAATATACTGTTTAATAAATAAATAAAAACACAGCATCTACTCAAATATGAGTATCTATTTAAAATAACATTTAAACAAAAAAATGAAAAATATGTCAGATTTAATCTATTTCTTAAAAAATTGTGCGTTTACATTAGGATATGAAAAAGAGCAGATATGTATATTTTGAGAATCAGGAAGATGTGTTCAAAAGCACTATTCAAGCTTTGTTTGATCAGGATGTCCTACATGGCCAAGTGGTCTAAAGCACGTCAGATCTAGTGACAGTTTTCCCTACTTTTTTCCTAGGGGATGCACTTCTAGAGGGAACATATTTTTCGAACAAGATTTCTCAAATATCCAAACCGGTAGATGTAAATAAATAAATATACTGTTTAATAGATAAATGAAAACACAGCATTTACTCAAATATGAGGATCTATTTTTAAATAACATTTCAAATCAGTGACAGATGATTTTAGATATTCATGAATGTAGGTTGGAAAAATGTGATGAGAATTCTTCATTTCTGTAAATTTTTGGGGGGAGGGGTAATTTTTATTTTATCAACAAATTATCAAATTTAATTTTATGTAGCAAATATGTAGAAACCCATTGGAAAAACAGAACTCATCCAAAACCTAACAAATTCCCAGTTGACATCCATGAGGTAATCAAACCATTCTTGAATCACACACCCAACCAAAAAAAAAATTTACCAATGCTATCATCTGCGATTACAATCACAATGATACTGATTTCACTAAAATATTTATACAAGGCATAATTTCTACATTTGGCAAAAATATTTTTTAAAAAAACAAAATAACAAAAATGAAACTATCTATATATTAGGTTGGTGCAAAAATAATGACGTAATAATGTCGTTTTTTGACGTATTTTTTAACGTTAAAAAACGACACTATTACGTCATTATTTTTGCAGCAACCTAATATAAAATTCTGTAACTTCTGTTAGTCAATCCATCTGTCAAACCCTCTAAAATAGCCATACACTGACCAATCAAAACAAATTTTTGGGAGAAGTGAAAACCGGTAAGGGAGTACAAATAAAGTTTATTCCTAAACCATCTGATTATGCTTTCGAATGGACAAAAATCCCGTTTCCTCTGCATTTGCAACTATAAACAAATAAAAAGGCCAAACACTTCAAGAAGTTGGAACTTGACTCCAGAAAGAAATATTTACACATGGCTACTTTTATGTTGCATGCCCAGAAGAAAGAAATCCTAAGAATTTATTCTTTGCTGTTAAAAAGGAAAAAAAATAAATTTTCTTAAGAAATATTGTCTATCATGAAGTGCTAGAAAATTAAAGAAATTATCAAACCACAAAATAAGGTTTTTGTCAAAGTAATTTTCCAAACCAATCAGCTTCTTTAAATTTCATCAATTGGTTTGTGAAATTGAACAAAACATAGTTTGTATATCTTGACAAAAAATGTTAGCGATAACTTCCACAAAGATAAATACTGTGAGAATTTCAACACACATCAGCGTGTTGCAAAAAAAAAAAAAAAAAAAAAAAAAAATCTGGTTAAAAAATATATATAAATGGTCTAAAACAAAAAAAAAAAACAAACAATAAGAAAATTATCATCTGGGGGGGGGCAGTAATTATAAAACCTGTTCCTCTAATAATCAGGAATATTTTTTTTCTGACATTCATATACTATTATAAACTTCATTTTGACTTAAATCATAAAACAATAAATAAGAAAATACAAGTTGGAGTGTCAAGAATTCAGCAGTGAATAATTTCAAGCCAATAATATTAGTTTCATTATCTCAATACTCACTTGACTAGAGTCAAGGCAGCACTGTGCCGAACACGATAATCTTCATCTCCCAAAAGTGATAGAACCGTATCATACAGGAAATTATACTGCAAGTTAAATTTCTGAAATTATAAAAACACAGTAAAAAATTATTATAAAGGCACCTTTTCCTGTTCTTAGAGACTGACAGGTCATTCATCCAAAACCAAAAATACACAATCTCAAACTTAATCTTACCCTAGATAGGGTGATTGCATTTTTGTCCATGCACAACTTTCAATTAATACTGTTTCTTTTGAATTGATTTGGAACTTTATGATAGGTCACAAAAATATTTTGTTGTGTTATTCTAAAAGATAATTCGTTGATTGATCAATTTATTTTTACGGCTTATCAATCTTTTGGAGGTTATTTAAAACCGAGACATATTTTTAGAATTTAAGAATTTTTTGAGAGCATAATGATTTTCTGATACACATCTTATTTAGCCCATACCTGAGAAGAGAAGAGGTGGATTCATACTTTTCCAATGGGTATTTTTTGCACATAAGTGAATATAATGAAACTGACTGGAATTGGAACTCAGCTCTCCAATTTCTCATTTTGAGCCTTATCCATTACACCACCTGCACATCCAAGCTTACAACACCCAGTATTCCATCTAAGAACTGACCAGGTTCAGTGTTGCTTAACTTTGGTAATTGGATGAGAACCAGTATGTCAATGTGATATAGCTATAAGCTTAAAAGGTAATTGGGAATATAGTAAATACATCTTTTAATTCATAATTGCTGATGCCAGGATATATTTTTGCTGACATGAAGATTTTTGTAATTTTAGAAAATTACATATAGTCTTAATTTATTTACAATATTTGCATGCCGACTATTGTCATTATCACAATGTTTTGGCCGTTGTTCCCTTCAACCTTCATCTTTGTTGTTTTTATCACCTGATTGCCTTCTGTGTAAATTTCTGGGATGAGGAGTTATCATTATTCAAATACTATTTGCATTCGGACTATTATCCTCATGTTTGTTGTTGTTGCTGTCAGAACGTGTTGGCTATTGTGTCCACCAACCTTCACCTTTGTTGTTTTTTATCACCTGACTGCCTCATGCCTGAATTTCTGGGATGAGGAGTTATTATTCAAACACTATTTATGTTCAGACTATTATCCTCATCTCTGTTGTTGTTATCACAACATTTCGGCCATTGTGCTCTCCAGCTTTCATCAGGTGTATAGTGATTCAGGTAACCTTTATTTAATTTACAGGAGTAGACTGTTCTTGTTCCACTGTCCATATCTAGTGATATCTCATCTAGTTCTTATTTTTAGTTCTGCTCTGTTATTTCTCTCCTAGTTTCCACAGTTCAAGCCAAGGGATTAAAAACACAATTTCTATGTCCCCAAATTCTTGAACCAACACTTTCATTCACTGAATCAAATTAAATATCCATCAGGAACCTTTGATCTAAGTGTTAATCTATGCTGATCCCAATATATACTGGGTTCAGCCAAAGAGATACCAATGTAAGTTTCATACTTGGTGTCACTGAAGAAAATCAAAAAACCTAGCAGCCTTGATGGCTGACCTTAAAGCTACCAAGTTCAAAATTGGGCCTCAAAGGATGTCAATGAATGCATGAACATAAACAAGGAAGTGAACCCAGTCGAAGTTAGGATATACACACACACAAGATAACAGGAAGTTATATAAATGCCCAACCTTTGAGGCAAGAAGAAGAGTCCATCTCACTCTTGCAAGAAGATTGATTGATTGGGTTTTTACAGCTTAACAACCCTCTACAGGTTAAAGATTATTTAAATAATAGGGATTACTGATAAAAGTCTTACTAATTAACCCTTAGCTAGGAGGGAGAAGAAGTGAATCCATACCTTTCCCAATTCTGGTATTCTGAGAGTATATCACCCACACATTATGCTGACTAGGTTTGATGTCATTTAATTTTGGTGATTGAATGAGAACCAATGTTTCAACATGAAATGGTCGTAAGCCATTACTTGAAGACTGAACATTCAAAAAAAGACCTAAAACCACACACCCTCAAATTTGGGCCATGTTAATTTAATCATAAATGAATAAACAACTTTTTTACAAATGGAAAGTTTAGTCTTGTATTCTTCTTCTTGTTAACATTACACATTTATTTACAATACAATAAACAACCCTTGATCTGCATAAAATTTATCACTACTAAATAAACTATTGTAAATATAAAAATAGACATTATTATAAGCTGAAGTTCACATTTGTATTGATCATTTTACCAACATCAATTAGTTAATATCAACTGCATTGCAAAATCATTTACCTGAATAATGAAAATGTATAAGATGAAAATTTAAAAATAAGGTAGATTGATAAAAAGCATTGAAAAATGATTGGGACTACAAAATACCAAAGAAAATAAACATCCAAGAAAGATTAATTTTTTTTTTCTTTTCCTGATTAAGTTCCAGGGTTAATCTGCATTGGGACTGACAGTAGATGCATGTGGAAACACCTGTTTATTTATAAAAAGAAAGTTTCAGAAACACAAGTACAAAATCATTAAAGTACTTTATAAATGAGTAGCAACTGTTAAGTATTTTCCAATTTTCCAGATGCAGGTTTTGTTTTGTTTTGTTTTTTTTAAATAAATTTCAGCTCTAATACTCCTTCACTACAAGGCCCAAGAGCCACTCAAGACAGAGGGTTACTGAATGAGGTGTGTGATATGAAGACAAGACGAGGAAATGAAGATTATGAAAATATGGAGGATAGATAACGATTTATCCTAGACTTGAAGAGGTTTAGGAAAGCATTCACATGAGAGTCAATTCCACAAAGTAGCAGCTCTTAGGAAGAAGCTTTCTGAGTGGAACATCCTTCCTACCAGTAGAATATATAGAAGATGATTCAGCCCTGTGGACATAGCAAGGCCTCACTATGTCTACTGGGCTTAACTGTAAAGGTCAGAATCAATGGCACTAAAGAATGGAACTTTTCTGAACATTTTCAAAGAAATTAGCAATAGATCAACAATAAGGTTGCAATGTTGTGTCTGTGGGAAAATGGCTGCAGGCTGAAGAGAAGTCATTGCTCACAAGGCAGGATAAATGTTTTTTTTAACTCTCAAGGCTGGAAAGTGAGGATAAAGCAGGTCCAGCTTCAGATATGACAGCAATTTTTGGTTGGATCTGACTCTTGTAAAGACAAAGCATTACAGAAGGCATCAGAAATTAATTTTGTCATATTGCATACAAGCGATGGCAATGATAGAGATTAAAAGACCAGTTTATAGCAACACTTTCATATAATAAACAAAATACTTTCATATAAACAACAAAATCCAGTTGCATTATAACATCTAAATGAAAGGTGCCTACAGGTTGCAGGATGGTTAGCAAGTTCATAATGCAGATCATTTGTTACTGCTCCATTATCGTAACCTTGTGACAGATTATTTCATAAGAGAGAAAGTGAACCCATAATAAAATTCATTTATCCTTACCCCTAAGTATTTGTCATCTTGTGCCCGTCTTGGAAGGCACACAGACTCCAAATAGTGGACAATTTTAAAGTTTATACTGGATACCAGCTCCAACAGTTCAACCTAAATAAAGACAAGATATATATGAAAGAAAGAGTTCAATTTTTTTTTTTTTTTAATCATAGTCATAAATTTAAAAAAAAAAAAAAATTAAAAACAAGCTTGGAAATTATTAAAAGTAAAAAGAAATTACTTAAGTTTGTTTTGGAAGTAAGTGCAATCAACCAACACTAACATTATCAAACTCTGGTCTTTATCCAACAAATGTGATGCATTGTATATAATAGGATTGGAAGAGAGTTCTCTACTATGAACTCCTTCTGGAGAACTTAATGATTGATTCAAATAAGTACTGTTTTCAATTAGACTAGCTGAAAGAAAGAATTGATGAAAAGCTGGTTTTTATCCAAAGAATTTGCTTCTGCATAAAAGATAGAATTAGCAGGGAGTCACCTACTAGGAGACAGGATAGAGTAATGGATAACAGCTCAGATTGAAGAATCGGAGAGCCGAGTTTGTTAGTCACATTCATTACATTCACTTACATGTAAATACTATTGTAAAAGGTATGAATCCATCACTTCTACTCCCAGCTATGGGTAAATAGCAAAACAGGTCCTATAGGCTTGTGTTGCAAGCAGTATAGGAGAATGAATTCAAATAGCCTCATCAACCCACAATTAGTCAAGCATGGTGAGTACGGCTACACTCCTTGAGACATGGTAAATCAGTGAGGGGTTCCTCCAAGGCGTGAGAAGGGTCCAGGATGTGTATCTGCTCTAATGACTTTTCAACCCGGAATCCTTACTATGAACTTTGCCAGGAGAAGAAAATGATTGATTTAAACAAGTCAGTTCAGTCAGTTATGTGTCATGTGTGATACACGCTTAGGCGATCATGTATCTTTCAATACATGATTAACGAGACAGATTTTTTCCTGCAGTAGTTTGCCATTTCTTTCTCAGGTAGACCAGTTTCCAAGGTTATAGAACCTGGTCTGTCCTGCTATTTATCAATAGCTGGGGGGAGAAGAAGAGGATTTATACCTTTCCCAGTGGTATTAGCATGTAAGTGAATGTAATGGATTCGACTGGAATTTGAACTCGGCTCTCCAATTCCTCAATCCAAGCTGCTATCCATCAGTACCCAATTAGACCATATGAAGGCAGCAATCAATGAAAAGCAGTAATGATAAAGCATCCAGAATCATTCAAGATGTAGGGCTTACTATTCCATCAGGATAATGCTTAGCCACATGATCTTTTGGTGACCAGGAAAATTGTCACAGTTTGAATGGAATATTCTTATTCATCTGCCATATTGTACATTTAGTATTAATTCCAGTTCTTACAAAATTCTTTCAATGAAAAACTTCAATTCCCTGTAAGACTGCAAAAGACTACTAGCGTTTTCTTTTTCCAAGATAAATTTGGGGGCAAATGAAATTATAAAGTTACCTGAAAGATGACAGAAGATTGTGAAAAAAAAAAGTAAATAAGTTGTTTATAATAATTAATGTCAAAAAGGATGAAAAAAGGAAAGAGAAGAAAAAGGTAAAAAGGAAAGAGAAGAAAAAGGTAAAAAGGAAAGAGAAGAAAAAGGTAAAAAGGAAAGAGAAGAAAAAGGTAAAAAGGAAAGAGAAGAAAAAGGTAAAAAGGAAAGAGAAGAAAAAGGTAAAAAGGAAAGAGAAGAAAAAGGTAAAAAGGAAAGAGAAGAAAAAGGTAAAAAGGAAAGAGAAGAAAAAGGTAAAAAGGAAAGAGAAGAAAAAGGTAAAAAGGAAAGAGAAGAAAAAGGTAAAAAGGAAAGAGAAGAAAAAGGTAAAAAGGAAAGAGAAGAAAAAGGTAAAAAGGAAAGAGAAGAAAAAGGTAAAAAGGAAAGAGAAGAAAAAGGTAAAAAGGAAAGAGAAGAAAAAGGTAAAAAGGAAAGAGAAGAAAAAGGTAAAAAGGAAAGAGAAGAAAAAGGTAAAAAGGAAAGAGAAGAAAAAGGTAAAAAGGAAAGAGAAGAAAAAGGTAAAAAGGAAAGAGAAGAAAAAGGTAAAAAGGAAAGAGAAGAAAAAGGTAAAAAGGAAAGAGAAGAAAAAGGTAAAAAGGAAAGAGAAGAAAAAGGTAAAAAGGAAAGAGAAGAAAAAGGTAAAAAGGAAAGAGAAGAAAAAGGTAAAAAGGAAAGAGAAGAAAAAGGTAAAAAGGAAAGAGAAAGAATGTCTTATTTTTATTTATTAAACTAAAACAAAATTTTTATGCTATTCAATATTTAAACAAAAATATATCACAAATTCTATCCTCCTGTCACATTAACAGTTGCAAAAAACAATGTTTTACAAGAAAATTTAATTTTTCAATAGAGATAGAAAATTAAGCAGTAAAGCATATTAAGTAGGACAATTGCTATGAGGATGACGGTGTGACAAATACAAGCATGAAAGTGTGACAATTACCAAGATGGTCTGTGATAGAAAAATTTACTTGGCTACATTTACTTTTGTCGTTTTTTTTTATAAAACATCCTGTTTAAGATCAAGTTTCCAGTTCCTTCTAAAACCTACTTAAACTCTACTTCTAATGTCTCTACCTAAACTCTGAAATTTTATTTTTTCCCAATAGGAATAGATATGATTGCATATCATCTAGTTCACAATCCTCCCCAGTCTTTTGAGCAGGAGTAGTTTATCCTTTGTTTCGAGTATAGGATTGGGTTTCCAGTTCCTTCTAAAGTCTTTTCATTCTCTTTCACTCCCAGTAGCCCATTGTGTGTTTAATGGTGGCATTATTGTCTTGTTTGGGGTAAACTGATTAAAAGAAAAAAAGAAACGACATTGAAATTAACATCTACCAGCATAGAAATCAAAAGTCCTGATAGGAATCAAGGTTGCATTCCCACTTAATTAAAAAAAAACATTTTCTCATGAAGCTCACCTGGCTTTAAGGTGGTTTTCCCAGATTGAAGGAATATGTATTCAATTCCTGCAAAGATGTACCTTTTCTTTAATACTTTTGATCTCTAGGCAAGCAGGTGTTAATTTCAATGTTTATAAAAAGAACACACAACAGAGATATCTACTTAAACATGTTTACCCACTAAGTATGTTGATAGCAGAAGAAATAATATTATATCTAATATCATATTAACATTTAATTATAGAAGGTGTGGCAGAAATAACTACCACATAATGGTAAGATATTAGCTCGATGAAGATAGCTTTGCCATTTATGTTTCACCATTATATGAAAGATATTTTTGCCACTCCCTGTATAATACATCATAAATAACTTTTCTATATAACTTTAAAGTCTAGAATGTGTTCCTAGGATGTGTCCGAATCAAAAATGAAGATGATGAAACAAAGTGGAAAATTTATTAACAATATGTCTTGACAAGAGCATCTGTTCTCTTTGGCATCCTCAAGTTAGACTGAAAGAAAGACAAAAATCAAATCAAATTAAATCCAATTACCTTATCATCTCTTATCATTACTTATGTCCAGACTTAAGACTAACAGATTTCCCTAAATCTGGATATTAGAAGTGATAAGGTAATCTAATTTGATTTATGGTCCCCATCACTTATCCCCAGAGATCCCAAGGCATTTTCTCTCACAGTTTTGTCTTTCTTTCATTCTAACCTGAGGAAGCCAAAGTGAGAAGACACTCTCAGCAAAATGCATTAATAAATTTAGCACTTTCATCATCTTCAGAGTCTAGAATACAACTTGGCAGAATTTTCAATAACCAACTATGGGCTCCCATCTATACATTCCATCATTTGAAAGGGCTGTTTGGGGAACACTTGTGTGAAATATGCTTACCTTGACAAGCCAATAAGGATTTGTAGTGACAGGCAATAGTTTTAACAAAATGCTGATGCATATATCAGAATGGGCCGAAAGCAACAATCTAGATAAACAAATCTGCAGGGCAAGAAGACCTTGACGAGCAGCCATCGATGATTCGTCTTCAATAATATTCAGAATTATTTGAACCAGATCCAAAATGGAAGGCTTGGACAATCCTAAAAAGAAATTACAAAAACACTGTTTGATATTTGTTAGAGCCATACTTTGCTTAGTGTTAATTTTTTTTATTGAAAAATATTAAGTTGAATCAGAAGTAATTTCCATTTTTTGGGAACCAATTGTAAAGACAAACGTATCATCCTAACTGACCATTCCTTAAATAGATAACAGGTGAGGAAGAATGGGTTGCTTACGACAATGTTCATCACAAAAAAGCAGTAGACTGACAAGAATAAATATCCTCAAAAACTGAATTTCATAGAAGAAAGGTAATGTTGTGTGTGCCAGTCATTTAAAGTTCTTAAAATTCAAGCACTATATACACAATTTTACATCCAACAGCTACAACATGTCCATAAAGTGGTCAAAAAGCACCTTATGCTTGTCAATAGGAAAAATGTTGTTCACTTTCATTTTTTCGCTACTCATGGTATATATCAGAATTGAAAAATTGTTCTTTTTAAACATTTTAGAAGGGAGATCCTGTTCATAATATAAATACAGTGTTAAATTGATCCCTGATTTCTTAACCTTTATCACTGTATGTGACTTCATTTGCTGTACAAAAAGTTTATCCTTCCAGTGAAGATGACTGATCCCTGAAGAATAGTGTGTTTGAATTTCATAGTTGTGTTGTCATATCCTGCTATGGCAACAGAAAACAACTGAGTGAAATTAACAATAAGGATACTGCAATTGAGAGGCCTTGAAAAAGAATGCAATGGAAAGGTAAGTAATATTAATAATGCAACATGTTAAAGATTTAAAGAGTTATCTGTACTTTGTTTTTATTTACAAATGTCAAGTTTGAAACTGTCAATGATAACTGTCATAAATTTGGAAATAGTAAAATATTAGTAATATGGAGTTATCACTGACTTAAGCAGTTTTAAATTTGACATTTGTAAATAAAAAGTACAGAAACTTTTCAAGCAGTAAAGGAATAATTTCAGACTTCTATGTAGGGGCTAGATAACATAAATACATAAACTTGTGTTGGGTCTGCAAAATTTGTCTGCTCCCATATATAGAGATAGGTCATATGATATGAGGCAGTTTTTCATTGCTTAATTAAAACCAGGTGGGTTTGGAAAAATATGATAATGAGGAGAAGAGATTCAGACATTCTCTGAAACAACACACAAGGAATTCTCTCCATCACCATGGTACCATTTACCGAGGGTTTAAAGATACAAGTTGCGTGGCTCTATTTCACTTTACCAGATGTGTAAGTTCGCCTGACATATTCTCTATATATAGGAAAGGATATTGTGTTTATGGTAATCATGTTTTTAAACATAAATAAATGACTTTATTAAATGTTGATAAAGTTTTCATTCTTATTCGTGTTAGTCCCAAAGTAACATGGGATGAGCACAATACTTACAACAGATGGGTATAGATCTATATCGCTACATACCTGCCTGGGAAATAGCCAGATGGGCATTTTCTACCCATTTCTGAAAATTCCCTTGTCCTTCTACTAGGGCACTATGTAATAAATTGCCCACAATGGCTGCTGTGTTACCCTTTAACTGTGGATCGGGATGGTTGGCATACAAAAGAACATCACTGATTGGTTGGCTTTCCCCACCTGAAAAAAAAAAAAAAATTAAAACAATTTGTATTCAATCAATTAAAAAAAAAAAAAAAAAAAAAAAAAAACTAGAAGGAAAATCAAAACATCTAGGTTAATAACTATCTCACACAGGTGTACAGTGAGAGAGAAATACATAGACATATATATAAATATATACACACCCCAGAGGTGCTTATAAAAATACTTTTTTATTCTTGTTGGAATTTCAATATCTTATGAGTTCACTTCCACAAAAACTGGTAGAAACAATTAGCTTTCCAGCTATATTGACATACTTATTTGTATGTTGTCTTTGACAAGGTTGGCAATAACTGTAACAGCCATTTTTTTTGTCTACTGCTTGTGCAGTTCAAGTTATTTTGCAGAAATGGTTTAATCAAGTGATATTCACCCACTTTTGCATGAAAATGACAAAACCTTGGTTAACCCAACTGACAAAAAGACACGGTGAAATAAGAGGTACAGTGTAACCCGGATAAAAGAGACCCTGATATAAGAGAAACACGGATATAAGAGAGAATTTTCTCTGGTCCCAAATTAGAGCCTGTGTTAATGTATATATAATAGACCAAACCCAGATATAAGAGAAACCCGGATATAAAAGACTTCTTCTCCGGTTCCGACAACTCTCTTATATCCGGGTTACACTGTATTATATATGAATACATTTTTTTTGTTTAATCATTCAACCCTAAACAAGGCAATAAAGCCACTAAAATGAAAGGGGTTACTGAGTGTTAGAAAATATGAGGAAAAATACTATCAAGGAGAGAGAACAATAAAAGAACAAGAATTAAGAAGACAGAAGATAACGATTGGCTTTGCATGTAAATTTTTGATGATCAAAGTTGACTGGGAAGCAAGAAGCCAGAAGAGAGTTCCACAAGTGAGAAGTGCAAGTGAAGAAACCATTAACATAGAATTTATGGTTACATTTAACCAATTAAACTGTAAGATGATGAAACCTTGCTGACAATCTGGTACCACACTTAAATTCATAGTGTCTGGGTACTGTAGAGAACAATTACCATCAGAACAATTACCATAAAAGTATTTATAGAAAAGGCAAAGGGAAGCTACATTTTGGAGGTGGGAAAGTGATCAAAGCTGAGATGCCAGGTCAGGACTAATGACACTGCAGATTATTTTGAGGGGATTTTATCAAGAATCTCTAAATTTATAGCAGAAGCAGCAGACCAGATATGGCAGCAATCAAAGCAAGACATATTTAACTCCCATTAGTCCTGCATTTTGCCCCTAAAATAATGTACACACACAGAGGCAGAATATTAATCAGAAACTAATTAAGTTATTAAACAATCAAAGAAGTAACATTAGAAATGAAGAAAAGGGTGCCGGCCTGTATATAACAGCTCAGCATTCTTTTCTTCATTTCTAATGTTATATATAATGTCTAATATCTTCAATAGTATTTTGAATAATTTCATCACAAATGAAAGAGAAAACTTCAAGAAAGATCTGCTCCTATTGGTAAATGCTGAGAATAAGAATGCCAAAGAAACTATTGCTAACAATCGGAATGAGAGCGTTGAAATTTTGGAGACATACGAGAAAAGAAGGCTCAGCCACCTTAACACTCACAAGGCATGTTGAAGGCAAGAAAAAAGTAGCAAGTAACCTACTTGACAAATCAGAGCAAATAAATGAATGAACATGTATCACAAAGACAAAGGGGATATAAAAGAGTAAGTATTACTGGGTGCAATAAAAAAACAGGAAGCTGTGGAGAATCATAATCGTCCATGCTCCGAAGGGACACCACAAAGAGAAAGATTGCTGCAAGAAACTTAGTACCTAATTTAACACATAAGTAATAGACTGCTAAATTATCTTGCTGATCATGGTTTTATAGCTTGGTGCCTGATATTGATGAAGTTTGGCATAAGGCCATAAATATGAGACACCTAGTGAGAATCAAAGTTATTCTGCAGTAGTAATAGCAAAATCAGCTTGTTAACCTATGTTTTATGCCCTGGTGGCAGATATCAAGATTTATGAAGTTTAGCATAGTCTGGTACAAGAACATAAATATGGGGCACCAAGTAATTGGTCACTCATACTGCAGTAGTAATAGCCAGTGAAATTAGCCTGTTAACCAATGCTCCACTCTCAATAGAAGTTTCTTGAAACAAATTGAAATGAGGTAATTATACTAGTAAGTAAGCACTTACTTTGATAACGATCAACAAACATGTTGTAGAGACAAAGACGGGGATAAATATTGATGGCTGAGGCAATACTCCCAAGTGCCAAAGTCTTCATGCTAACACGGACAGTTTTATCAGAAATGAGGTTCTGTGATGTTCCCGCCAGCAAAAATCGGCGGCATAGTAGGCGTGCACAGTAGACAAGAGGCACCTCTCCATCGCAGAAGAAGCCAATCCCGGGTGGTACATCCTCCACGACCACCACCACAACTGGAACAGGAGATGGTGATGCTGACTCACGGGACCCAGGTTCAGCTGCAGACACTCCGTCATACTCAGGATTGCCATTTAAGTCCTGACTGACCCCCTTCCGTAATGGTGGACGATGTTTGGGGCTCAGGCTCTTTACACTGAGCAATGTTTCCACACTGCTGCTATGGGACAGTGTGGAGCGCTCAGATCGTTCTTCATTTACATCACCAATCTCAACACTGGTATATGTATTCTCAGTCGTTAAAACAACCGGGTCCAAGATGTTGTCTTCCTCTGAGCCCCCCACTGAAGCTGCAGCTGTCGCATCTGTCATAGTCATGGTTTCATCTGAGGTTAGCTCATCATCCAGGTCAGCAGCAAAGGAAACATTATTCGGCCTGACAGTGCCCTTGGTGCTGCTGCTGCTGGACGCTGCGCTGTCATCAGGTCGACCGGTTGAAGAGTCAAAGTCTGATACAAACGCTGACGTCTCATCTGAGGAAGTGATTTGGCTGTGGATGTCAGCAGTTGACTGGTCTTCCTCAAGGCCAACATCATCACTGACAGACGGAAATCTCTCCAAGCCACCTGCAATTGGTCAAAAGGTTAAAATTAGTTAATTCAAATGTGAAGAACAATTGGAAATTGTAAGTATGTATGAATGGGGTCATGGTGAAAAAGTTTTCAGTCTGACCAAGAAGGGAAGAAAACAAAATAAAATGAAATCTAATGTTTGGCCATTTGGTCAGATTTTGGGTAATAGACACAGCAGAGAATACGCAATGAGCTATACAGTATGCCATCTATATATTTTTCTTAAAAAAACAAAAACGAAAACAAAAATGCACACAAAAAATACATTAAAAAAACTACACACACATAAAAAACACAAAAAAATCAAACACCCACACATATAAAAGCACACATCAGCGCAAAACAAAAACACACACCCATGCAAAACACACACCCATGCAAAACACACACAGACACAAAAAAAAAAAAAAAAAAAAAAAAAAATCACACAATAAAAAAACAACCTCCCCTCTCCACCAAAAAAATGCTCAGATATATTTTATTTTCTAATGATTTTATTGGATAATGTTCTTTCCTTATTATTTTAGTTTAGATTTGAATAAAAAAAAATACTTAAAGAGTAAAAGTAGAAAATGTAAATTAAAAGAATTATCTATGCATTAAAAATCAGAAATAATTACCAGTTTCTGCTGACAGTATTTAAAGAGAAAAAAAAAAAAAAGTGGTAACCTTTACTCAAGAATCGACATTAAAAAAATAGTACATTAAAACTGACAATTGAAAAATGTGTACATTAGTCATTTTTAAGTAATTGTGAGATCCATGATATAACTAGTAAGATTCATTAAACTACAATGAACAATATGTTTTTTATCTAATTAAAAAAAAAAATAATGTTTATATAACAATAGTAAGAGTGCAGGCAATAAAAAATTAATAAATATCTGATGTTTGGCCAGATTTGGAGAAGTAAACAGGGCTGACAACTTTTCAGCATCTGCTTGTAGTATAATTTATTTGTTACATTTTCAAAATATACAATTAAAAAAGATCAATACTGATTACTTTCTTTTATACATTATTTACTTCAATTTACTGCCATGCAGTGATCAAAATGCTAGGGTGGTTATTAGTTACCCAGACTACAAATTAATTTTTTTATTACATACATACATTCATCCATAGGTACGCATGTTTTTTTTCTTGAGTCAGGACTGGGATTAATCTTACACAAAGAAAGGTGGCTCTTGCCTGACAGAGTGTTTATCATAATGATTTGAAGCAAGGTTTTATGAGGAGATATGCTCTTCCTGACATCCAACTCAGGCACTCATGATAGTGTAAGTACACTGTATGCTTTTATCGAAACATCTTGAGAAAGGTTGCCATTCAAGGCTTGTGATCACATCATAGAATATATATATATATATATATATATATATATATATATATATATGTGTGTGTGTGTGTGTGTATGTATGTATGAATGAATGATACAAGATAATGATATATATATATTTTTATATATCAAGGACAGTATTGAGGAAATTGTAAGACAAAATGGAAAAGTTTATTTGTGACACGTTTCATCTGTTAGGACTTCATCAGACTGGGTTTGTTGACATGCACATGAAACAAGAGACACTGGAAGTTTCAAAATTCTTTTTTTTAAATTTTTGCAATCTAACCAAATTCATCTATATTCTTTTTATCATCTTTGTTTTTAAATATCCCACATTAGGATAACACAAAATCAGTCAAGAATGTTGATACATTGTAAGAACCTGGATGTAAATTTACTGTGGCTGAATTAGCAATTAAAACACTTTCTAGACATTTTTGTCTTAGTCAATTATTTTGTCTTTTAATTAGAGTAGAATTTTTTATGTTTTATTTTTTATATATTTTTTTTTTATTTCATTATGGTGAACAGCCAATGTGTTTTTGTGTTGTTTTGTTTAAAATGTTTCTTTCGTGTTCCAATATATTCTTTCTGGCAATCCTTGCAGTTGATAGAGTAAATTCCTCCTTCAAGTTTTGGCTTGCTTTGTTTTACTCTATCAACTACAAGGATAGTTATTTTTAAAGACATTATTTTTTAAAGCTGAATATGCAAATTAGTTATCTCCCTTAAGCAAGAACCATGAACCACTAAACAGACCAATGGTAAATCTGCATTTATTTGAAGTCACATATTTATGTACATGTATAAACCAACTTTATATATATATATATATATATATATATATATAATTAATTTTCATGGTTTTGATCAGCATACATAAACTTTGAATTTTTATATGTACTAGTTTGCTACCTGTCATTTTACTGATGACAAGGTGATCATATTTCAAATTTAAATTGTCTTTTTAAACGATTAGAAAATTTATTAGAAAATAGGTTTGAGGGGTTAAATACAGGAGTCATTTTAGCCAATTTGGCTTATTAGGTTTAGTTTAGGACTAAAAAAAGCTTTGTAAGTTTTTTTTTCTTTCTTTGGTTTAGATTATTTTTTTTGGTTTCCAAGGAGAATTTAAACACAAGTTGTCCCATGTCTTCTGAACAGTTCTGATTTTCTTAAGTTATTATCAAATAATTTTTTTGTGAGTTGATAGAGTTGTGCCTATAGACACGTATTGTGTTCCTTTGGTGGTGCTCAAATGCCACATTTTCACATGTTGGTGGGAGTCATGTCAAGTTGTTTTTCAAGTATCAGGTCTTTACACATCAGCTTGTGATGATGTGTTTTTCATTGTGAAATATATTTCATGTTCGTTTCTAAATTAAATGAAATTTAGTTAATTTTTTGTTTTAGTATTTTGTTTTTATGGATAAGGATTCAAGAAATCTTTTTTTACATTTTATATTATGTAGTATTTTTGTATTATTGATAAGCATTTGTTAGAGGATTGATGATACGTGATTTAATTGAGCTATTATCAGATAAAATTATAAGTTAACTGGCACAATAATGTAGTCATTGTGTAGCCAATATATATGATGTTTGAATTATTATTAGAGAAACTTACTTCAAATGGGTAAAACAAATTTGTAGACAACATTTGTTTGCTAAATTCTTCACAGACACACACACACACACACACATGCACACATCACTGCTGCCAAGATATTGACATCAACTTGTGTTGAAATCTCACTTTCTCTAGACATTTTGCTTCAAAAGAAAAAAAAGACATCAAGGTACTTCTGACATGCTAGTAAAATCCAAATTACCTACTTTGGCTATATATACTTTTTAGATCAGCTGATCAAGTTAACTGTCATTCCAACTGGTATAGATTCATTTAATTTTGTTTTGATACTTTTTTTTTTTTTGTATTACTTTTTCCTTTTCTATAAAGTAATGGATATTGAATTTAATGTGGGTAAGAATTATTCAGATGTTTGAGTAATTTTGAACCAAACTGATTAAAATAAAAATGTTTATAATTCAAGAAAACATTTATATTTTCTATTATGGTATTTGGTGCTAAAATGTCAAATTTAATTTAAATTTATGAAATGTATGGTATATCAAAGGCACCATTTTGCAAGAGGATATCATTACTGATATGTCATCAATCAAAATGGAATTCAATAAAGAGTATCAAAACAAAATTTATCAGTGGTCTTCAATAAACCATTGTTTATATACTAAAGTTCACCCAATACAAGGTTCAAGAGCTACTTATGGCAGAGGGTAAGAGAAAGTATTAGGAAGTAAGGATAAAGAGAATAGACAAAGATTGCCCCATAACTTGAAGAGGTTAATATTGTAGTGTTTGGGGAAGCATCCATACAGTGGTTTGTTCCACAAAAAAGCAGTTCTTGGGGGAAAAAAGCTGGCTGAGCAAAACTTCCTCCTTACAATTGGAATACAGAGGAAATGTTGGCAATTTGATTCTGTAGATAGTAAGGTAAGCCCTAGTATGTGTGTGTAATAGAGAGACTGCAAATAATGTATAAAAACAAGGTTGACTCACTCTGCGTCCGTGGTCGAGTCAAAACTGTGGCCAGATCATGAGAATAAATGGATGACCGCTTGATGGCATTGTATCCAACTAAAATGGGAACCAGTTGTGGTGGTGGTGTCTTGATTAGTTGTTGTAGCCCTTCTAAGGCAGCAGTGGCCACATTGTGGTCAGTGTGACCCGTGTAATATAATAACAACTCATAAACCTAAAATCAACACAAAAAAGGTTATCATGAGCACATTACCAAATTTTGAAAATATTAACGATTCGAACACAAAGTTTATTCTGGCCTAGAAATTGGTGAAACAAATTAGCTGAAATAAGCTGAGACAAGACTGAGCAGTTCACTCCCAAAAACAGCTTTGTATCAGACTGGGATTAGTAATCAATAAATAAAAAATAGCAAATTAACTGCTTTGAAGATTCCAATATTAATTCTATATGTATTGGTTTCCTGATTTTTATCTTTTTTTTCATCAAAATGTTTTAGTACTAAAAATAGTGCTTAAAAAAAAAAAAAAAGGATGAATAAATGAGTACAAAAATAGGTAATAACAAAAATACTCCATCTCAGAATCTCAAAAGCAACTGAGGAGTATAGCTACCAAGAGCTGAAGAAGAATAGCTCTACTAAAAACATTGTGATAATAGACTTGGAAAAGGTATGAATCCTTCTCATCTCACCCCAGCTATGTGTTAATTAGTAGGACTTGTATCAGTAAATCATTATCTCCAAAAAATTCTTACAGTCCAAAAATATTTTCTGACTTTAAATGACCTGCTATTTAAAAAAAAAAAATAAAAAAATAACTCAATCAATCTTTCCACTCTTTGAATGTGTATTTATTTATTTTTTCTTTCTCATGCTTTCCGACTTCTTACTTTTTCTCCCTCACTCTCCTGCCTTGATTTCCTTAATTTTTTCCACCATTAATAATATTGGTTTCAATCCCATGGGAAATGACTGCAAAACACTTTCCCCTCCCCAATTATACTTGATCAGAAAGTGTAAATGGTTCCAATTCAGAATGACAGGAGATTGAGGTTGACGGTTTTAATTCCATGGGGAATGATTGCAAAGTACTTTTCCCACCAGCAGAAGCACACAAATGCATCCTGGGATCTCCTGAAAAACCAATAACCACTTGTTGGTCTCATCTGACAGTTGCTATCTATCTTGTCTTGAAGTCAGACTGCTATGTTTGCTTAACCAAATCTGCTCTTGCGCATCAACCTCAATTCTTAGTTTGTGAACTTTTTGCCATATTACTGTTTCCTACAGTTACTTTGCTTTGCATATATTAGTGTTTGCTTACTTTATATTATTTTTTGCAGTTTTTTTTTCTTTTTCTTGTTATTGTTTATTTCAAACTTTATCAATTCTGTTTGTTTGGTAAGTTCTACCATTTTTTTACATTTAACCATGACCACTCACTCTACAAACACTATGTGGATAATTCAGTCAGAAAACATAACTGGTTCTAACTCAGAACTGCAGGCCAGGCAGGCACAGATACTACACAAGCAGAATAACACATAGATTAGTTCATTCTCAACTTAAGTGCTTTTACAATGTTACGATTAAATACACAAAAAGAGCACTGATTATTTACACTATTTACATGCAGACAATTGACCTCATCTTTGTTGTTTTTATCCTGTTGTACCCTCTAGCCTTCATCAGATGTATATTGATCCAGGTAATCTACAGGAAAATTCAAACTTTATATAATCTACAGCAGTAGATTGTTCTCGTTCCAATGCCCATGTCTTATTTAGCACTGCTCACTTATTGCTCACCCTATTATTCTACAGGGTAGATTGTTCTCGTTCCAATACCCATGTTTAGTACTTCTCAGTTTTTCCTAGTTTATTTCCACCAAGTCTATGTACACGCTCACCTGGCCCAGGGATTGAACTCACAATTACTGTCACCAAATATCACAAGTGACTAAGAGATACTGTTATACATAATAGTTTCAATAATGTCATCCAACTGAAGTAACCGTTTGAAAATAAACCCAGATAAGAAAAGACCAAATGAGATCCCATCAACTAATATTTTTGCAACTTTAAGCAAACCTAAGAAACTATGCTTATTTCCAGTCACAGTGCCTATTATACAACTTTGCCCAAACAAAAAAAAAACAACAGAATGTAATCTCTGGGTAAAGAAAAGCGAGAGACATTTTTTTTCAGTTACAAACTAATATCCTCATCTTTTACACTCACAACCTATGCCAAATTTTAACCCTCATTTTTCATTATTTACAGTTGAACTAATATCCTCATCTTTGTTGTTGTTATCACAATGTTTTCACCATTTTGCCTTTCAACCTTCTTTATGTGTCTGTTGATCCAGGTAAGATTCAGTGAATTTCATTTTATTTAATTTATTTAATCTATCAGAGTAGATTTTACTTATACCACTGTCCGTGTTTCGGGATACTTGTTAGTTTCAATAATGACATCCAAGTGAAGCTACCCTTTGAAAAGACCCACAGACAAAAAGACCAAGTTTTATCTCCTTCAAATGATATTTTTTGCAACTTTAAGAAACATGAGAAAGAATAAGAAATCTTTGGGTAAAAAAAAAAAAAAAAAAAAAAAAAAAAAAAAAAAAAAAAAAATGGAGAAACATTTTTTACAGTTGAAATTTTTTAAATGCGGTTTTGTTATTTACAGTCAGATGAATATCCTCATTTTTGTTGTCATCACAACATTTCGGCTGTTGTGCCTTCTAATTGTTCATCAATCTGGGTAACTGTCATGGAATTTTGAACTGAAGTGATAGATTGTTCTCACTCCAATACCACCATCTCTGAGTCTGTACTACACAGCCTATGGATTGAACTCACAATGACTAAATTCCCAAATCATCTAAGCTATTGACCCATGGGACACCTGAAGGAGGCTAGAAGGAATAGTGGCTGAGACATTGTGGTAGTAACAAAGATGAAGATATTAGTTTAACAGTAAATAATGTAAATCATTTTCTTTTCAGTTTTAAATAATAAAAAAAAAAAACATTGGAAAATGAAACTTGATTATTCATTTACCTGGATAATCTGTTCAATGTTGATTGTGATATGTTTTTCATTGCTTCCCTTGTGAATAAGACCAAAGCTGCCTTTCATACCATGATCTCGTTCAGGTCCAGTTAAATAAGGAATCAAACTTCGAATTCCTAATAAAATGCCTAAAAGGCAGTAAACATCGTGTTCCTCATCCACAGGTAGAACAGATTCTGAAAATAAAATCAAAAATGCATTTTGGAATCCAAATAATATTTTTTAATAAATTGCAAAATGTTCAGCATTGAGAGATAAAAAGATAAGAATAAATTAACTGATATTTTGTTCATAATATAATAAAACAAAACCCCACAATTCTTGCTATGATTATTTCTTTATAGCTATAAGGCCAAATATAGTTGATTTGTAATAGTTGATCTTTGTATATTAATCAACAAGATATGAGCTGCAGAAAGGCAAGTCTGTTTTCACAATAATATTAGTATTAACCAACCAATGTTGATAAAACTTTCAGGATATATTTATATAAGTAACAGATCATGTGAGTTTCAGTTTATAATAGTAATTCTTATTAAATATACTAACAATAACTTATGAGAGTGCTAGGTTTTATTTTGCAAGCAATCTAAGTGTAATACAGATTTTTATTGTATAGAAAGTTATATTCAATTAACACAATATCTACATGAAAAAAAATTTCTTTACAAGTTAATACAGGCCCCTTGACACCATATATAAATGCAGAGACCCTTGACACCATATAACCTTCATCAGTCTTTCAACCACTGATTTTATTAACTTTTCTCTGTTGACCATAAAATTACTTGTGGCAGTTTTTATTGCTTTTCAGAGAACTTCTGACTGAATGTTTTCCATTCTCATATATTTTTCGTGAAGGACCACAAATTTTTCTACTGGCCCATTTTATAAGTTGGCATCTTTGAAACCCTTTTAGCAAAAGTCAATTTTGTAAGAATTGGAGGAACACGGTCTTGCATGAATATACATTTTCACTTAAAGCCTGTACCACTCAAAAATATTTTGTCCAAAAATTCTCTGCATTTATCTTGATACCATCATCAACTTTGAAGGACCTATAATTTTACTACCTACAATACTAATCCAACACATTACTCCAGCTTCCCACCGTTGTCTTCAGCAATATTAGTTGATTATTTCTATGTATGACTCAACCTCTAGCCTAGTGACCAGGTTCATACAATGTAACTCTATATTCATCACTAAAGATCATTTCTCTTTGTGATGTTTATACAAATGTCTTGTTCCTTTCAGGTTTCCAGTGATTTTTTTGGGATATTCTGCATCTTTTCTGTTTATATTTAAAACACAAGATATTTTTTAAGAGAAAAAATTTAATAAGTCGTATCATACAATTCTCAAATTCAACTAAAACAGATTTTTGAAGGAATGAACACAGGTGATGAAAAATGAATTATTTACAACAATGTGAAGTGTAAAATGTTCTGGGAAACAAAATGAGTCACCATTAACACCTCCAAAAGCTGGTCTGCATCTGAAGGTGAAGCTGTGCATCTGTTAGGATTGAAAAGGCATTGTGCATTATAAGCTCCTTCCACAAAATCAGACATTCAATTCAGACAAGTTCCAATTGGACCAATTCAAAGGAAACAATCTTGATCTGGCAAATTCAGATTATCAAAATTCTCATGCCGGCAATCTAGTATGAGCTTAAATTTGTAAAGTCTAGGTACCAAAGAAGAAAGCTCATCAGAATAATTACCATGAAAATATTTATAAAAAAGACACAAGGAAACTGCATTACAACAGTTGGAAAATGACTGAAGCCAAGATGCCAAGTCAGGACTGATAACATTGCAGAGTCTTTGGATTTTATCAGGAATCTCTAAATACATAGCAGAAGCACCAGATCAGATGTGACAGCAATATTCAATGCAGGTATGAAAGGTAGAATTATAAATATGTAAGCAAGATTCTGGCAAGAACAATTGTCTATCACAATACAGTGAACCAACTTTCCTAGTAGCAGATCTAGCAATTGCTTCAATATAATCTTTCCACTTCATGTCAGTGGAAAAGATTAGCCCAATAAGGTACAATGAGTCACTCTCCTGGAGGCTATCATCAGCCATGAAAGGCAAAAAAAGTGTTTTCTCAGACAATTCAAAAAGTAGTTTTGTTATGGAGGCATTAAAATTAACAAGCCATTTCTTGCTCTAGTTAACAACAGATTGGAAGCCATTTTTTTAGGTCAGCTGCCAATTAGACCTTATCTTAAGGAGAAGAACTTAAATTATCTGGAAGTCTATAAAAACTACTTCTACCAGTTTAGCAACAAGAAAGATGCTAGGTTCTGGAATGATGGATTCATCAAGCTGCCTCAAAGATGGTAAAGAACAGTGGAACAAAATGCAACATATGTTGTTCAATAAATCTATGTATAAATGCATAAATATCATCTTTTAAATTCACTAATAAATACTAAAAAACTTTGTTTTGATGCAATAGATATAAACTTGTACACTAATCTATTTATATATCTTGTTATTTGCAAGGCTAAAATTAGCAAAAATAGAAATATTATGTTGCCACAATCTTCCAATGAGGGAGGGCTGACTAAATTATTTATAAAAGCAGTATTCTA
Source organism: Acanthosepion lycidas (assembly GCA_963932145.1). Taxonomy (NCBI): domain Eukaryota; kingdom Metazoa; phylum Mollusca; class Cephalopoda; order Sepiida; family Sepiidae; genus Acanthosepion; species Acanthosepion lycidas. Next base: position 10,076,792 of record OZ010575.1, on the reverse strand, counting down.
TTTATAAAATACTCACATTAAGTTAGGAATATTGGGATTATATTACTAAATTTTAGCATGTGTAATATGGATGTTTCTTTTTAGTAAAAAAAAAAAAAAAAGAAAAAAAAATAGCATACTGTCTTCAAAATTCAATTAACTTGTCTGATTTGTTTTTTTTACAGCTTATCAACCTTTTACAGGTTATTTAAAACCATAAAATATTTTTAAAGAAGTATTTTGGAGATAATTTACTGATACAAGTCCTACTAATTAACACATAGTTGGAGGGAGAAGAGATGGATTCATATCTTTCCCAATGGTATTTGCACATAAGTGAATATAATGAACCAGACTGGAATTGCAACTTGGCTCTCCGATTTCCAATTCTGAGCTATTATCCATTATACCCCACACCACACATCCAAGCTTACATCATCTGATATTCCTAAGTGGTTACCCATCTATGTACTGACCAGGCTCGATGATACTTAACTTCAGTGATTGTATGATAACCAGTGTTTCAACTAGATATGGCCATTAGCCATATACCTACACATCCAAGTTTACAGGATCTGGTATTCTTAATCGGTCAGATATCTAGGTGCTGACCAGGCTCAACATTGCTTAACCTTGGTGAGCATACGGGAATCAGTATTTCAACTGGATGTGGCCGTAACCCTGAAAATCTCTTCAAACAAGCTACAAACTTTGGTTCCAACCTTATAAAACAATCACAGCTCCTTATTTCTTTTCCTATAGTAACTTTAATTCAAAACACAAATGTTAATTGAAAAGAACATTACAAAAGAAAGAGAAAATAAAATATATTTCATCCCACCTTTTTAAGTCAAGAACAAACAAATTATCAATTAGCAACAATAGCAATATTCAATGGCTTGAATGTGAATACACAGATGAAATTAACTCTTATTTACCAAGTAACATATTGAGAAGCCATCTAATGAAGGAGAGTGGACTACGTGAATGTTGACAGATAAGGGTGAGGCTGGTAGCAGCAGTCCTCCGTGTTGCAGCTGATGATGACCGCAAGTTGGGTAGAAAGCTCTTCAATAATGCCTATAGAAAAAGAAACATAACAGTGGTTTTCAAATACATTTATACACAACAGATATGAAAAGGACTGCGGATTGTAATCCTAAGATTATTTTCAATAATTGGCTTAGAACAACAATTGCTATTCATTGAAATATAGTAAAAAAAGTTTTTATAATCCTACATACAAAAGATTTTGGGTCTTGGTGACAAAGAGGAAACTAAATAAACTCAATATAACACAGCTACATATAAAGAAGTCAATTGCAGATATGCCCTGTTGAGTAGACAGAGTGATTCCCAGAGGATCTGTCAACAAAATTGTAGTCTGGATGCTGAAGGTAACATCAATCCACTAAACAACAAACCTTTTACTTGTATTAATTCTATTATGTATGCCCACACACCTATATATATATATATATATATATAAAATGGTATTATTTGGTAATGTGCATGGATAATTCCAAAGAGGATATAAATCCAGAGATCTCAACATAAAAACAGAGCAAATAATTATTAAAGTCTTTGTTTTCATTATATATATATATATATATGTGTGTGTGTGTGTGTGTGTGTACGCACACACGACCCAAAAATCAATATTGATAATGCACACAGGAAAGTTCAAATATGTGTTTAAAAAAACATGTTAAAATACAATTAAAGATGGTTTGCTTTCTCAAAAAAAAAAAAAAAAAAAAAAATCTTAAAATATGTTCCACTAGTGGAACAATGGACATTAAAAAGTTAATAAAATCATTGAAAAATATATTTAAAGTGCACAAATGAAAATCTTCAATTAGTAAAGACTAAAGAAAATATGCCATCAATTTTTATGATATCAGTAAACTAATATTGTAAATACTAAATATGTATTGTAAATACTAAATATGTAAATAATAGTGTCAGGCAAGATAATTTTTCTCACTAGAATCTATCTTTTCACCTTTATAAGTCATCCATTCATTGAATATTGCCATCACATCTTTTCTGGTGTTTCTGCTATGTATTTAGAGATTCTTGATAAATCCAAAAAAGAATCTGCAATGTTATTGATCCTGACCTGGCATCAAGTCACTTTTCCACCAATATAAAGTAACTTTTCTATAAACATTTTTATCTCAATTGTTTTGATGAGCTTTCCTTTTTAGTAACTTGACTTTATGAATTTAAGCACAGTACTAGATTGGCAGATAGGTCTCATCATTTTAAGGTTGAAATGGCTAGATGTAACCATAAGTTCTATGCTAACAGTTTCTTTTCTCACACTTCTTGCTTGTGGAACTCTTCCAGCTTCTCAGTCAACTTTGATCTTCAAAAATTTAAATGTAATTGTTATCTTCTGTCTTCCAAATTCCCATTCTTTTATTGTTGTCTCTCATTAATAATGTTTTGTTTTTTTTCACACTCAGTAACCCCTTGCACCTTAATGGCTCTACTGCCTAGCTTGGGGGTGACAAAAATGTCAAGAATCAAATTTCTTTACATCATTATTCAATCTATTCTTGATAAAAAAAGAACTTTTCAGCACCCCACCCCTAGAAAATCTACTGTATCACTTACTTTTACTTCAGTGTCATTAGCAAAAGCCATAAGAACAGGACAGATTTTTTGCATTGAGGCTGCTAATGTCTCCTGAACCGCTTCCTCCTCTCTCTTACACACGCGGGCAATACAAGGCAGTAAGTTTACAATATACGGCCTGGAAAAGAAAAATGTTTAATTTACATTAGTGCAAACTTGTTTATTTTCTGAGTCAAGTATAAGATCTTTTTAAGTATTATAATAAGCTAAAAGAAAAAAAAAAAAAAAAAATTACATTCAAATAAATTTACAGAAAAACTGCAGTGTCTTAGATGAAGTGTAAAACAGTTATTAGAACAAAAAAATGGAATCAACAGACAAGTTCAAATTCCAACTGAGGATGTTACATTCACTTTACACTAATGCCCTTGAGAAAAGTCAGGAATTTTTCTCCTCTCACCTAAAGGTAAACAATAGGGTAGACTGGGTTCTCTAGCCTTAGTTGGTAACCTATTGAAAAGACAAACTGAATTAAAAAAAGGAGAAAGCAATGGGAAATTACTCCAATATATTTCCCAAATACTCTAATGACAATACATATATTAAAAAATAAGTAAAGCTGCAGAAAGCCACCTATATGCTGATGGGACTTAGTAATCAATGAAAACTAAAAATTACAAAATAAAGTATATTAATTTTTTTGTTATGGGGTTTAATCATATATAAAAAAAAATTTATATAAAAAATAAAAATTATAAATTAATTTTGCATTTAATGAAATGGACTTGCAGACATTTAACCCTATTCTCTCACTAAGACTACATATTAATTATTGACTAGTGAAATCACTTTTTTCCTGATTTTCAATGCACAACAAAGATTTGGGGTGAGGGTGAACAAATTGAGAAATTCAGGAGTTCAATCATCAAATTTTATTTCTAAACTTCACTGTTACTTCCATGATATTTATTTATTATTTATTCTTTCAAGGCAACTTTTAGCAAGACCAAATTTTTCCATGTATTGAGATGGGAAGCATCAGAATGTAACAATTGTGTGCATATGTGTGTCAACTAGGTCATCAGTGTTACTCAGGCTCAGGGTCATCACTGTTAGTCAGGCTCTAGGTCATCACTGTTGCTCAGGCTCATCACTGTTACTCAGGTTCAGGGTCATCACTGTTGCTCAGGCTCAGACTCTAGGTCATCAGTGCTACTCAGGCTCAGGCTCTAGGTCATCAGTGTTACTCAGGCTCTAGTTCATCAGTGTTACTCAGGCTCAGACTCTAGGTCATCAGTGTTACACAGGCTCAGAATTATAATTTTCTGGAAGAGGGATGCAGAAAATTAGAATCCCCTTGTAGAAATGATGTGAACAGATTTTAGTGAGTTCATTCTTACTTAGAGTCCCACTCTTAATTCAATGGCCTGTCTCCCATGCTGGCAACAGAACTGTTCTGGCTCATTACAGTTTTTAACAAAGCTTACTATGTGTGTAATTTGGAGTGTAAGATTTTTACCATCTAACTAAAATTTGTCCTAAATATAGGTTATTGACAAAAAATCCAAAGAAGAATCAGTAATGTAATCGATCCTGACTTGGCATCTTGACTTCAGTGACTTTCTCACCAATGTGATATGGCTTCCCTCTGTCTTTTCTACAAGTATTTTCATGGCAACTGCTCCAACAAGCTTTTATCCCTGGTGCCCAAACTACATGAATTAAAGCATGATACTAGATTGGCATCTAGGTCCCACCCATTTACTGTGGAAATAGCTAAATACAACCTACTCCAACAGCTTCTTTTCTCAAACTTCCTGCCTGTGGGATTCCATTTACTTGCTTCCCTGATAAATACAATCTTCAAAAATTTAAATGCAACATCAATTGCCATATTCTATTTTCTTGAATTCTGTTCATCTTTCGTCCTTTCCTCAATCCTCCCTATACTCAGTCTTTTCTCTCACTTTCACTTCCTGTATAGCATTTCTGCTTTGCTTGGGGTGAAATGATTAAAAAAATATAGGTGTCTCCAACTTTTATCACAATTCTGACAAGTATATATATAAAAAAAAAAAAAAAACAACTATGAAACAAAACTTAATTTTATGGTCAATTTTTTTCTATTTTTCAAGTCAAATGTCTGTGTGTTGGTGTACAAGTATCTCTTTTCTCTGTCACACTACTCATGTTTTGTTATTGAAGACAGAATGCATTGGTCATCAGCAAAAGGATGAGCCCAAAATGTGATTCACAGGTTGGGGACACTAAAATCAAACAATTGTGGAAATCTAAATATCTGGGAAGTGTTTTGACAGTGGTTGGCAAGTGCAGCGCTGAGATCCAAAGACAGGATGGCCAAAGACGCATTCCAAAAGAAAGAAGATAGGTAGAGTAATGCAAGACAGGAAGATTTCTTTGGTGACAAAGAAAAGAGTACCGAGCTGCTACGTGACATCTGCCCTCCTTTATGGCAGCAAATGTCGGACAGTCTTCTCAAAGATGAAGAGATTTGAGGCAACGGAGATATGGTTCTACAGAAGGATGCTAAAGATATCATGAGCCAAGCATGTGAGCAACGATGAGGTTTTGGAGAGGACGCAAACAAAGTGGAAGCTTATACTTAACATCGGGAAGAGGCAGCTGAAATTTCTGGGAGACATAATGAGAAAGGAGGGCTTGAAAAATCTGATACTCACAGGTCAAATAGAGGGAAAGAGGGACAAGGGAAATAAATGCAGGATATAGCTAGCAGGCTTGAGCAAGTGGATGACAGAACATAGCCTGGGGGAAGTAGCAAAGGGACAAAATTTATTGAGAGCTACAAGGGAGAGGAGGAAGTGAAGAGCCATGATTGCCTACATCCTGAAGGGACACAGCACATGAAAAGAAAGAATAAGCAGCATCATCAAGCAGTTGCATCCATTCAGTCTGTATTTTTTGTTTGGTCAAATCACAATAACTCACACATGCCCATGAAGCACACAAACACTTACATCATTAGAACCACCAAAAAAATTTTTTTTTAAATAAAATCAAGCAAATTTTTTTTCTATGCTTTTCATTTAACAGAAATGTCAAAGCAAAAAGCTATGAAGTTTAAACAAAAAGGTATTCATTGAAATAAAAAAAAAAAAAAAAAAAAAAAGAATTAAAATGTTTCAGATTTTTCAAGATTTTGAAAATTCAGCTAACTTGTGCTTTTCTTTTTTTTTTAATAATCATTTCAACTCAAGCAAGACAATAAAACCACTGGGATGCAAGTGGCTACTGAGTGTTAGAGAATATGAGAAAAACTACTATTAAGTAGAGAAGACAATAAAAGAATAACAATTAAGACAGAAGATAACAACTGACACTGAATTTAAATTTTCAAAGATCAAAGTTTGACTGGGAAGCAAGAAGCTGTTCCACAAGCAAGAAGTGTGATAGAAGAAACTGTTAACATCGAACTTAAGGTTACAGCTAGCTATTTCAATTGTAAATTGAGGAGACCTTGCCACCAATCTAGTACCACACAAATTCATAAAGTCTACAAACCATAGAGGAAAGTTCATCAGAAGAATTACCATGAAGTTATTTATAGAAAAGGCACAGGGAAGCTACATTATAGTGGTGGGAAAGGGACTGAAGTAGAGATGCTAGGTCAGGACCAATAACATTTCAGATTTTTCTTTTGATTTTATTAAGAATCTCTAAATATTTAGCAGGAGCACCAGACTAGATGTGGCAGCAATATTTAAGGTAAGAACAAATGATAGATTTATAGATATGCAAGATAGATTCTAGTGAGAAAAATTGTCTAGCATGACAGTCAACCAACTTTCTTAGCTGCAGACTTAGCAATTGATTCAATATACTCTTTCCACCCCATATCAGTTGAAAATGTTAGTCCGAGAAAGCACAAGTCTCCTGGAGGTTAAGAAAAAGGTTTCCTTTTGGCCTTATTGGACTAGAGTTTTTGGGTACAGTAATCAATTTCCTCAACTGCAAGTCACATTAAGGTTTTTCTTCATGTAACATTTTTATGGACGCTTTCATCAAAAGTCAACATGAAATTAAAACTATAAAAATAATAAATTAAAACAATTGAAGAGCATTTTATTCTCGATAGTTTGAGTCACAACTTTGGATCCAACTGAAGTCAAGGATGAATGATGTATTCTTAAAGAATTCTATTGCTTTGAAACACTTGGCCATTGGATAATTCAGGCTCAGCCTGACTAATCTCACCTCTGCAGTCTCCACTGATACACATGTAAGTGAATGACAAAATAGAAAAAATCCTACATCTGACAAATAATGGTCTAACTGATGTAGTCTTATTTAAACATTAATTTAACTGATACTCATATTTGAGTAGATGCTCCATTTATTTATTAAACAGTATATTTATTTTCATCTATTGGCCTGAATAGTCGAGAAATCTCATTAAAGAAAAATATATGCTCTCCAACACTATTATAGTAATACTGTTGGACAATACCGATGTCAGACACCCTCGAATAACACTCACACTAACAGTACTTGCTTGATAATACTTGCTCGAAAAGTAACCAGAGTAGTGGTCTGTATAGTGATCACTTAGATGCCACACTAATTCCCATGTATACATTTCCTTTACCATCACATGATCTACTTATTCAAAATGGGATTGCCTGTGTTTGCTCTCTGGTGATCTGTGTTCAAACTCCAGTGTCAGCAGTGACACTTTATTCCTATATAACAACTATATAAGACACTATTCGACTTTGCTTGATCAGCAATGCACTCTGTGGCTGAGCTGGTTTATAGCACATCAGATGTAATGATGGTTTCTCTTGCAAATGAGAACACAGATTTGGATCCTGTTGGAAGGAGCATCTTTTTCATTAAGATTTCTCAAATATTCAGACTGGTAGAGAAAAATTAATAAATATACTGTTTAATAAATAAACAGAGCATCTACTCAAATATGAGTATCCAATAAAATAACATTTAAAGTGATAAAATCTGTCAGATTAATAAATAAAGAATACATTACTTCTATATATATATATATATATATATATATATATATATATGACAGAGATATTATATATGAATGATTCCATTGATAAAAAACAATCTAAATTCTTTTGATCAATTGTTCTGTTAACAACATATCAACCATGTCAGTTATTTACAGATCACAACAACTATTAGGGAGATGTGATTAAATATACTTTAATGTTTAAAAAAAATGTATTCACTATTATTAGGTTGGTGCAAAAATAATGACGTAATAATGTCGTTTTTTGACGTAAAAAAATACGTAAAAAAACGACATTATTACGTCATTATTTTTGCACCAACATAATATTATTGTTTAGGTAATAAGCATTATAACATAGCATAAATAGCTATATACACATTTTTTATGTATTTGTGGTTATTTTTAACTTTTATCAAAAACGACATTCTTGTACATGTACTTATGGATAATATTATACATTAATTACTAATTTTTTTAATTAATAACTATTTGTGCTCAGTTGTTGACATTAATAGCTATCTGCTTATGTGTTAAAATTAAATTGATAATGTTTGTTTTGTTTTATGGCATATCAACCTCAATGGGTCATTTAATGCTGACAACTTATTTTTTATCTGGTAATATTTATGTTTTGTCAAAAATCTATTTCTGGTAATATTTTTTTCCTCAAAATTGTATAGCTGGTAATATTTTTTTTCAAAAACGTATTGCTGGTAATATTTTTTTTCAAAAACGTATTGCTGGTAATATTTTTTTTCAAAAACGTATTGCTGGTAATATTTTTTTTCAAAAACGTATTGCTGGTAATATTTTTTTTCAAAAACGTATTGCTGGTAATATTTTTTTTCAAAAACGTATTGCTGGTAATATTTTTTTTTTCAAAAACATATTGATGGTAAGTTTTTTTTTCCTTCAAAGATTTACTACTGGTAATAATTTTTTTACAAAGTATTTCTGGTATAAAAACCTATTTTTATGCTTTCATAATGCTTTTTACCTTCATTTTAGGGTTAACTATTTGCCCATAGCTAGGACCCTAACAGGTGCTACCACCCCAGGTCAGGGTGGACCTGGGAACACCAGCAATTAAGAGGTGGTTCTATGCTCCTCAAAGCTTCCTGATCAGAGGCCTTGCTGTTGGACGTAGTTTATCGTCTTACCCTGGACGCAGATGCAGTTTATCGTCGTACCCAGGACACTGAATTGATAAAACAAAAAATTAATGTTTTTGATAGTTGTGAATTTCTTTTGTAAATGTGCATGAAACTGACTCCATTATAGTCAATTTAAAAATTAACTGTTAAGAATATGTAAGGGAGGTAACTTAATTTATATATTTTTATTATTAATGTTTTAAAACATCCAATCTGCAATTTTTGAAACAAATTTATTTTTACAATTTGAGAATCCCAAAACATTGCTTATAATGCCTATAACATTTTAAAACATGACATTATCAAGAAGGCTTATATTATACATGTCAGATTCATTTGAAAGAACATTCCTGTCCACATTCACATTTTAGAGCAATATTAATTGACAATACAAGTATGCACCACCATGAAAATAAAAACAAAAACTTCAAATTTTTGATCTTATAAAATAAATACAAATAAGATTAATTATGAGTATAGCAACAACATCAATGTTCAAAACCCTCCCCCCACCATGTATACTCTACCATAATAAGTGACAACATCATGGTAGCAAGAGTGAAATTGAGAAGTGATATTTATGGGGCAGGTTTGGGCATGTTGAATGTTGAAAGGGGTTCAAATAAAAGAAAAGGTAATTTTATCTTTAAAATATCACTAGTTTTTAAGCAATATCCTTTGTCCATATTCATTTTACTGTCTGAATGAAAGTAAACTTTTTTTTAATTGTTCAGTATGGTTTTGTTTCTTAAGATCAGATCAAGTATTCAAACACTCAATTATCTGTTTCACTTGAATAACCAACATTCCATTGTACACACAAGGAACTTGTCTGTGTGCCTAACTAAAATCTATAACTCATATCAGGTCATTGTCCATAACATTTAAAAACAGATTTGTACAGCCTGTCTGAAGTTATTATGCAAATCAAATAAACCTCAATAACTCAAAAAGTTCTGAACCAATATTTGTCAAATTTAAACTCATCCATTTCCATGCATAGTAAAATAGTTAACTAAATTTTCTGCCATATTTAATGATTAGTTTTAAAGTATTTGGAATTTACCAAAAATGAACTGAAGTTATGCAGATTAAACTAATATTAGCTTAAGACCCCTCTGGAATCTAATAAAAAGTTTTTTTCTTTTTCTCCATATGTTAATAACTTCAGACAGGGTGTATATTCTTTTACTACATATATTTCATGTTATTTACATTATTCGGACTATTGTGCTCATCTTTGTCGCCAATTTATTACGTTTCGGTTGTCGTACATTCCGGACTTCTTCAGGTGGTTGGAATGTCAAACTGAACCCTTTATTTCACACTGGGGTAGACTGTTCTAGTTCCATGTGCCATATTTAATGGATGTCAGTTGCCAGTTATCTCCTGTTAATTTCCCTCTCCAAGTTCTCCAATGCCTTAACCGAGTATTGAACTCACAATCTTTGGGTCCTGTCACTGGATCTAACTAACACCTTTTTCCACTGTGCCATGTGTCCTTGAGGACGTTGTAATAAATATGGCGACAAAGATGAGGACAATAGTCCGAATAATGTAAATAGTGTACATAATACCCCACTAAGAAATATAGACAGAGATTGATTTCAGTTGCGAGATGACAACTCACCACAATTTTTCAAGGAGGGGAAGTAATATATATATATATATATATATATATATATATATATATATATATATATATATATATATGTATATGGTGTAATTCCTCATGTATAATACTCATTTTTTTTCTAAAAAAAATAAACAAAATTAGGAATGCATATTATGCACAACTACAAAAAAAAAAAATCTTCAAAAATTTGTCATTTCACTATTTACATTATTTGGACTATTGTCCTCATCTTTGTCACCATATTTATTACAACGTTGTAATAAATATGGCAACAAAGATGAAGACAATAGTCCGAATAATGTAAATAATGTACATAATACCTATTCTCAGAAATATAGACAGGTACTGAATGGCCAAAACGTTGTAATAAATATGGTAACAAAGATGAGGACAATAGTCTGAATAATGTAAATAGTGTACATAATACCTCATCTCAGAAATATAGACAGATACTGATATTTCACATTTCATAAAAAAAAAGATCATTAAAACTCTCACTATACTCGAGTATATATCGTAGTTTAAAGGTTTCACTTTCATCAAGGGAAAATCACTACTTTAAAACTGTAAATAATTTTCCTATTGTCACATGTTAGCTCAGCTAAGTAATAAAGCAGTTCTTTTTCTAACTCATGATATCACTGACAGGATTTATAAAATAAGTAAATCAAGTGATTCCATCTATAACAACAACAAATGCTAGAAGAATATAGAGGAAATAAACATTCAGCACAATTGCCCTATTTCAAAGATGAAAAAATATAGTAAATATGCTATGTAAAAACGTTGGTCATTTTTCACTTGTCTTCTATTTGAAAATTTATGCAAAATATTTGGTTATATGCTAACGACTTTAAAGTGATAACATAATACAAAGCAATCTGTGATGGTCATTTAGAATTAATAGAATAAAATAGCGATGGTAACATTAGTACTTGAAAGTAGAATTATTCAATGGTTTAATACTAAATGATATCTTTTTTATTTCTTAAAATGTGTTAAATTTGTTTTAGCAAATATAGGAAGTCCAATTATATGCCACCATCAGGAAGGAAAGGATTATCAATGGGACAGATTTTAATACTGACAATCATGGAGCCTAAGAATTAACAAGTGTTACTGACAGAAAGGCTTTTAATATAATTTCAAAGTTTACTAATCACTAAAAAGTTTTGCTGTTGTTTTTGTTCAGTCATCTGCAACACTATATCCTCCACTTTTGTGACATTATATGCAAAACTTTTAAAACAGGTATTTAAATCAAAATAAATCTTGGTACATTACAGACTATGTTTATTCAACTTTAACACCACTATTGTAATAGTCAAGTTAATCTTGTCCTTACCTGCACTTTTGTGGCCGTATCAGATGGCACATGTCGGCAAATCTCCAGAGTGCACCTCGAAGACTACGTGATGGTCCATTTTTCTTGATTTCCTTGTACAGCTCCACCTGTAAGCGGCCCAGGTTGGTCTCTAGCAGCGTCTAGCAGAAGAAATTTATTAGAACAATTCTCGACACTTCTTTAAAAAAAAAAAAAAAAAAAAAAAAAAAAAGGAAAGCTTTCAAATATTGCATATAAGAAAAATATTTTTAAAAGGATATAGGTTTCCAATTAAGAGTGTTTTTATATATATATATATATATATATATATATATATATATATATATATATTTATTTAGGCAGCAACCTTTCTCTTAAACATCTTCCATTAAATGTGACGGAAAATTTTATTAATTTTTTTTATTTAGTTTTTCCAGCATTTTTACATTTTTTTCATTTGGTGGGAGTAAGGGAGTACAAAAACAGTCCATATTGTCCATTGTCTCAAGCACTTTCAGCCATTTTTAAGGGGATTTTCTTCTGGCATTGTTAGTGTCTTTTCATGTTTTGACTGTGTGATATGTATTATTCGTGAAGTTTTGAATTCTAGTAGAAGCATTAATTCCGAGCCATCATGTTTTGGGCACGGCTAGAATTTGAGTGGGTGATTTTCTATTTTTAAAAGACTTTCAGCATGCTGCCTCCATTTGTCAGTCATATTTAATGAAATTATATTAATTTTATATATATATATCTCACATAGAGTACCGGTGTTAATAAAACATTGCTCGATGTAATATAACAGAGCTATTAAGAATGTGTTAATAAATATACAGTGTAACCCGGATATAAGAGAGTTGTCGGGACCAAAGAAGTCTCTCATATCCGGGTATGGTTTAATTTATATACATTAACACAGGCTCTAATTTGGGACCAGAGAAAATCTCTCTTATATCCGAGTTACACTGTACATAAAAATTACAGAAAGCTTATTAAAGTCAATCTGTATATATATATATATATATATATATATATATATATATATATATATATATAGAAGGAGTTAAAAGTAGCACCTAATTTGTTTTTTTATGGATATCAGTTGACTGATTGCCATTTGTATTAGTGTATACTTCTTATTGAGTAGCTACACTACTACCACAGAGTCTTGCCTGGAATGTTACAGTTTCAAGGTTGTTAAGTGTGCATGAATCTTCAAGACTTGGGAAAACTAGAAGGTGTTCCATAGTTTGTAGTTGCCCACATTGGTAGCTGGGATCAACATCGGTGACATATCCCCATTTCTGAAGGTTAGTTCTACAGTGATGAATAGTTGTTCAGGAGCACTTGAAAAGGATCTAGAAGGGCCAGACAACATTGGATCCAGTGGGGAGGGATTCTGTAGGGCTGAGAGAGAGCCTGTGCTCCACATAGATAAAGTGGCTATACCACATGGACAGATGCTGACCAGGAGCTCTGTTGTTTAATGGTTTGACTGAATATAGAAAGCTGATTACTGTATAGAAGGATGTAGAAATCAATGAAAGAAATTAATTTCCAATAAAGTTTCATCACTTCCCAGTAGCTGAGTGCTACTTTTGACACCATATATATATATATATATATATATATTACACATAAGAGGTTAATGGTTGGAGTTGAATCAGACAAGAAAGTAGTAGTATTAAAAATGCTCAAGGCTCATGTAAAAAGAAAGAAAAAAAAAAAAAAAAACTAGTAAAAACAATATGTAGAGCTTTTAACTTTAAAAATCAGGTCATTTGAATCCACTACTTAGGTTTCAACCTTACTTTATCCTCAGGTGATTTTTTTATCAAATAACCACCTAATGCTTTTTTTATTTTTTTAAAAAAACTAAAAGAACGCTACATTATTATTTTCAAAAATGAATAAACAAATGTACGACATTGGGTGTAATGGAAAGGGAGGAGGAAGGCGTGAAGAAGGAAGAAGAAAAATAAGAAGAGGAAAGAGATAAAAAGCAAGTGTATTGTAAATGCATTAAATTACATTTTTTTTATCCAGCCTCATATGCACTTAAGAAAAATTTTCTGATATGTAAGCAAGAGTTTAAGATTTTGGATTTCTGGTTTAAAATTTGGGGGGGGATCCGGAAAATGTCATAATCGCTAATTTTTCCTGTTGGCAGAGGTTGCAAATATGGTTATGGTCATGTGCTTGTTTATTTCTTTTTGAAAATAATAAATGCAGCATTCTTTATTTTTTTTTATATATAAAAACAAAAAAGTATTAGGTGGTTATTTGATAAAAAAATCACCTGAGGATACCGTAACGTTGAAACCAAAGTAGTGGATTCAACTGACCTCCTGATTTTTAAAGTACATACATATATATATATATATATATATAAAAAATCGAGTCATCTGAAGATCACATGAAACTCTGGTTATAACTAGGGTCATACTTTCATAGGAATTAACGTTCTTAAGCATTTTTTGTCTAGGTAATCTAGGCATTGATCACTTTAATGAGAAGGTAGGAGTTTGCCTTTTGGTTTTTTTCTTATTGCTGTCCTTGTTCAAGATTTTATCTTGTTTAAGGGTATTTCAGTCTTTTGGTAAATTGTCCATTGGTTCTTTTATATATATATATATATATATATATATATACACACACACACACATTATGTGATACCAGGTTACTGAGCTGAATATTTTTATAATTTACATAAAGCAGGGTGGCATTCAACTTCCTTCTTATAAGCCAAAACATTACAATAATGGCTTCTAGCACATTAATTTTCCAGGAATATATTGCAATTTAATATTGATTTGAACCAAATGTATACATCTGCTAGCAGAATTATGTTATTCCAATATGAGGTGCTTTCATTACACTGATTGGACAGACCTCCTCAATTATGTAAGAGTTAGCTTTTAGTCCCAATCAACATTTATGATAATGAAGCCTACTCATTAATATTGAAAAGGTCATGTATCATGTTCATATTGCCAGAAGAATTTGAATACCCAGATAAGAAACATTGGGGGTTTTGTGGCTTTTCTATTTTAAAAAAAAAAAAAAAAAAAAAAAAAAAAAAAGTTACTTTTGGAGGAGAAACGCTGTTTAAAAAGAAAAGAATCCAGAAATATATATATATATATATATATATATATATATAAATAAAGAAATATAGTCTTAAGGTGTGCTATATTTATGGAATAAAGTGCTCAATATCAGAGATAGAGCGTGTGTAAATATAAAAGTGAACATAGAAGTCAACACTTAGAGGCGACAGTCCGTTTCATGTTATATGCAATCGTCAGGCCACGTGCCTGACGATTGCATATAGCATGAAACAGACTGTCGCCTCTAAGTGTTGACTTCTATGTTCACTTTTATATATATATATATATATATATATATATATATATCTCACATGCTTAATAATATTAAAGTTTTTGCTACTTGTTGAGAGCCCCCATTTTAAAATTCCTCTTTTGTCTTTTATCCCACACACCCTGCTTTCCAACAATGCTACAGAATCTTTGCTGATTGCCATTCCTTGTTCAATTCTTGGCTTACAGATAATGTTAACAATGAAAGTGTTAAGCCCTGTAACCAAAAATGATTCCAAGCATTCTACTAGGTTGGCATCTTGGTCCCACCCTTTCATCGTTGAAACAGTTAAATGTAGCTGTCTCTTCTATTCCAACAGCATCTTATTTCATATTTTCCGTCTATGGAACTCCTTTCCTCTTACTTGCTTCACTGATAGCTATAATCAGCAAATATTCAAATGTAATGTCGATCGTCATCTTCTGATGCCTTGATCTTGTTCCCCGTCCTTCTCTTTATCCTTTCCTCAAACACACCTCCTTACTCTTGCTCTCACTTTCTGTAACCCTTGCATGCTAGTAGCACCTCCACCTTGCTTGGAGTAAAATGCTTTAAACAAAAAAAAAGTGTGGGGGGGTACTTTTTATAAACTGATAACGTCATTTCTTCAAGTGAATTTTTCTTGTTTTAGGTTATTTGCATTTTTCATATAAAACATTGCTATTATTCCTTTCTTAATTCTTGTTTCTTTCATCATATTTTTGTTGCTTTTTATCTTCACAATTCTCAAGTTATTTTTATATGCAAAGATCCGTAAACAATCTTGATGAAATCCAAAGAAGAATTTGCAATGTCATTGGTCCTGACCTAGCATCTTGGCTTCAGTTACTTTCCCACCACTATAACACAGCTTTCCTGTGCCTTTTCTATAAATATTTTTATGGTAATTGTTCTGATTAACTTTCCTCTATGGTACCTAGACTTTATAAATTTAAGTACAGTACTAGATTGGTTGCAAGGTCATCATTTTGCAGTTGAAAGAGCTAGATGTAACTAAGTTCTATACTAACAGTTTCTTCTATTGCACTTCTTGCTAGTGGACTCTTCCAGCTTCTTGCTTTCCAGTCAATCTTCAAAAATTTGAAAAATTTAGATGCTATGTCAATCATTATCTTCTGTCTTCTTAATTCTTTTTTTTTTTTTTGTCATATTCTCCAACACTGAGTAATCCTTTGCGTCTTAGTGGCTTTATTGCCTTTCTTCAGGTGAAATGATTAAAAAAAAAAATACAAAAGTAGCTGAATGCTTGATTTTTACTTCCACTTTATAGTTTCAGAAACTACGTTTTAACTTGTTTTTAAAAGAAAAAAAAAATAATAAAAAATAAAGACTTAGTCTCCAACATGATTTGGATTTAAATCCCACATCTTGGGAGTCTGACAATGACAGTTTCATCTTACTTATTATAAAGCGCAGATTGTGTGTGTGTGTGTCTGTACATTTATATATTGGATCGGATTTCCTACATTTTTCAACCGATTTCAACAAAACTTCACAAACTTAACTTCTAAAATTACCTTGCGGTGGTTCTGACAGCACCAAAAATTGGAAAAACAATTGTTTTTGCACAAAATCAATTTGAACACACGATTCTGTCGCCAGAATGAATGGGGGAGAAATCATATCGAGTTATACTTATTATAAAACCCAGGTTGTTTGTGTGTGTGTGTTCGTTTATATATGGGATCGGATTTCCTACATTTTTCAACCGATTTCAACTTCACTTTTTTTTTGGCAGGTAGTGTTTCTTATTGTCTTGCACACTTTTTTCTTTATTTTTTACATTCAGAATGCTTTAAAAATTCCATTTACAAGACAATTGTTTATAATAAAATTCTATTCAATCGACAGACTCATAACGATTGAAAACAATGTTTTTGTTTGAGTTTGGGTTTGACCAATTCATAAAAAAACACAAAAAAAAAAAAAAAAAAAAAAAAAAAAATAATTAAGACATGCGTGTCCATCAACCTTAAACAATAATCTTTGTCAATTTTATTTTTCAGTCATTACGATGGTCAATACTTGATCTATCTCTCCTGCTAGTCTTTTATAAATTTGTCTAAGGCTAAATTTTTCCTGTATGTCTCCACCTTATATCACTACAATAAAACAATACAGCCCACACCACAAACATTAATGATTTACTATGAGACTTATTTATTTTACTAACAAATGGCATTTACAACATGAACATTAATTTAATTTATATCACAATATTACAAACATATTTTAATAGGTTATTTATTTTTCATTCAAATTTTTAAAATTACCATACGTAAGCAATGTTTATATATATATATATATATATATATATATATATATATATATATATATATATATATATTATGCTTTAAATTCCTTAGGGAACATAAAGCTGCAAGATATCGCCGCAGTTTCTGTAACAAGCCAGTTTTTAAGTGAGTAGGTTGTTAGTCTATTGCACAACCCCTAACCTAGAGGATCAGTTATTAATTCAGAGTTGTCCTAGACCAGTTGCCACCCAAGGCTATAGAACCTGGTCTGTCCTGTTATTTACCCATAGCCAGGAGGAGAAGAGGATTCATATGTTTCCCAAGGGTATTAGCACATAAGTGAATGTAATGGATCTGACTAGAATTCGAACTCGGCTCTCTGATTCCTCAATTCAAGCTGCTATCCATTACTCCAACATTTCTCTATTGAGAAAGTTTTATTCTTAAATTAATCATGTGTTGTACAAAGAATTTATATCTGTTTTGTCAAATTTCCGTTGTAAGTTAGAAAACCAACAGTGTTCATAATAAACATTGTTGTCATCTGATATTTTAGATTACAAATAATTAGTTCAACAGAATCAAAAAGATTTTATAGCATTATATAAAGGAGCCAACATAATCTGTTTAATTAGATTTTCTTAAAACTGTACTGAATTATTTAAACAAGTGAAAAAATAGCAAGTTTAGAGAAATTATTTTTATTATTAAAAACTTTAAAAAAGGATTCAAATGTTTCTCTCATAGTCATCTCTATTTAGCTATGTCTAGAGTCAGAAATTCAAATGAACTTAGCATAATGGCACGAGGAACTTTAGAAAATAGATATGTATCTGTCTATATTTCTGAGTTGAGGTATTATGTACATTATTTACATTATTCGGACTATTGTCCTCATCTTTGTCGCCATATTTATTACAACGTTTCGGCTGTTGTATGCTCCAGCCTTCTTCAGATGGTTGGAATGTCGAACTGAACCCTTTATTTCGCTCACTAGGGTAGACTGTTCTAGTTCCACATGCCATGTTTAATGGATGTCAGTTATCAGTTATCTCCTGTTCATTTCCCTCTGAAAGTTCTCCACTGCCTTAACTGGGTATTGAACCCACATTCTTTGGGTCCTGTCACTGGATCTAACCAACACCTTTATCCACTGTGCCATGTGTCCTGAAAATGTTGTTTATACAGAAATTTAATAGAGGTACTAGAATTTCTATAACCTACTTTTCTCTATTCATAGGGTGGGCATTTGGTTAGTCTAAAAAATTCAAACAATTTAAGACTGTTATATCTATTTATGATTAGATGTAAACAAACAATATAGTAAGTGGAACAAGGTAGATAAAGAAGAATACATAGATATTTGAATGCCATCTGCTAAGTGATCTCTATTGACTTCTCAGTCAGGCACTGATTGCAAAGGATATAGGTTACAAGTTCAAAATTTTGTCAGAGGTTAATTATTTTATACTACATTTTCTAATTTAGGTACATAAAAAAAAAAAAAGACAGAAACTGTAATTAAAATAAAAATGACTTGATGAAACTTGGTATAACCAAGACCAGAATAAAAAAATTTGAAAAGAAAAGAGAAACATTTATTTTTCTTAAAGTACCTTAATTGTTCTGTTCAAGCACTCATCTGCCACCATCCGAATATCAGCTTCTAAATCATCACAGAGCATCAGGAATGTTTCCATGGCGATTCCAAGGAATTTGGGGAAATCAACAATAGATCTTTAAGAGAAAAAAAAAAAAAAAAAATTTATAAAATTTCATAAAATGAAATGAACAAATTTAATTACAAGTTAAAACAGAAATATAGCAAGTAGTCCAAAAATAAAGCCTCTTGTTTGTTTCCATAGAAACAACAACAGATACAGGGAGCACAACAACACTGATGGAAAAAAGCATGTTTTCAGCTACAAAACACTTTTATCACATTTTTACACACAACACTTGTCATTGCTGAGTGTATTACAGGCTTAAAGCCATATCATATTGAAAAAGTGGTTCTTGTATGATTACCAATATTAAGCAGCTTTGAGCCTGGTCAGTACATAGATGGGTGACCACTTGGAAATACCAGGTGCTCTAAGCTTGGATGTGTGGGTAGTGTAATGAATAATGGTTTGGAATTGGAAATCGGACAGGTTTGTTATATTCACTTACATGCAAATACACTTGGGAAAGGTAAGAATCCACCTTTTCTAACCCTACTCCCCACCAGCTATGGGTTAATTAGCTGGACTTGAGTAAATTATCTCAAAAAATAAATAAATAAAAAATTACAATTAAAATATTTTCTGTCTTTAAATAACCTACAGTAGGTTGATAGGTCACCACAAACATTCACCAAGTGGCAATGAATGTCAATTGTTGCAATTTTTTCCACATAAAGGATTTTGAGGGTTGCTTTGTGGAACAGACACCTGAATGGATCTTTCCCCAAATGCAACAATTTTAGCCTCCAGAAGCCAATGCCCAATCGGTACCTATCTTCCATATTCCTATAATCCTACCTTCCTAATTTTACACTCATATCACACACCTAATATGGGATCATGCATGATGCTAAACCCATTCAGAAATATCTAAACTGTCAGCTATATACAACCAGTTTCTCAGATTAATGGTTAAAATACCTGAGAGTCTCAGCAAAGACCATCCTCCTTCAAACATTGTAGACTGGTGCTACAGAATCACAAGCAAAGAACTGTACCAAATAACAGAAATCACTTCACTTGAGGACTTTCAATAGCAGCAATGATTAAAATGGATAGAATATGTAATTGAAAGAGAAAATAATGAAGCCTGAGGGTCTTGGCAAAGATCATCCTTCTTTAAACTTTGTGGGCTGGGGCTACCGAATCACAAGCAAAGAGTTGTACCAAATAACAGAAAACACACCACTAGAGGATTATCAACAGCAGCAACAACTAAAATGGATGGCACATGTAACTCAAAGAGAAAATGACATAATCAAGATGTTGAACTTCCATACGATATTAAATGAAAAAGTTAGGAAGGAAACAACTATCAACATGGAAAAAGTGCAACAACAGCCACTGGACTTGAGAAACCTATTTTCCTGAAAAATTGTTTCAAGAGGAAGATTTTATACATTTCAACCAAAAGCAGTACTGGCTGCTCAGTCAATGAATGCCAAATGTTTCCTTATAAGGAAACAGTTAATATTACCATTCAATAACCCTCTACTGTGAATGGCAGCACCTTAGATTTATATTGAAGAAACAATAGTAAAAAAAAAAAAAAAAAAAAAAAAAAGTATCTGGTTCTAGTAAGCTAACATAACAAAATAGAAAGCATTACTTTCAGAGCAACCCTTGTATATACCAAGTATGTTAACTTCTTAACCATAAATTTTCCACAATGGATGAAATGGAGTTCATTTAGACTGTAGAAAATTGTACAGTGTGCAAAGGTAAACAAGACATTATATATATATATATATATATATATACAAAAATTATGAAATGGACAAAGTCCGACAATTATTTTAAGACATTATCACAAAGAGAAAGCACACCTTTAGGAGTTGGGGGTGGATAAATACTAATAAAACTATTACTAATTTGGCTTTACAGTTGCTATGCCAATAATTCTCACATTCATAAGATATAACACTATTTCCCAGTTCTTTCTGCTGCACATAGATGGAGCCATCATAAATAAACTTCTATTTACCATGTTCACCTTGGTGTGGTTTGGTTTATTTTCTTTTACAGTATATCAACCTTAATGGGTTATTTAATGCTGACAAGATTTTTAGAATAGATCCCTATGAATAGTATATGTAATCTTTGTAAGAAATCAGTTTGTAGATCAGGTTATATTGATGTATTTAATTTATTCTATGTAAGAGGGTTCTTGTCAAGAGTCAAATGTATTGCTGGTAATTAGTTTTTTTTTGTTTTTTTGTTTTTTCAAAAATATGTTGCTGGTACTTTTACTATAGAAATTTATTTTTATACTTTTACTTTGGACAAACTCCATGAGGCGATATAAAATTTTTTTATATACTTGGAGAGTTGTAGATGCACTGTAATCAGTTCGAACATTGAATTCCGATTGGTCGTTGGCTTGTTGCTTCTTCCCAAATCTGACAATTTGTCAGATAAGGTCAGGTCAGGAGAATCTCAAACTTCAAGATGGCTTTTCAAAGTTTATCTTTGTTATTAAAGTAAAAGCAAAACTTTAAAAAATTTGCCCTTTCCATTGTCCAGTTTTTTCTTGCTGCTTCCTTTGATGTTATTTCTTGAGAAATGTGTGAATCAAATTCTTAGACAGCTTGTTGCAAGAACTACTGACTTTTCTTGAAAAATGACATTCTCATTTATTCTCAACACAATAATTCATTTTCAGAGTATAGTTGTAATTATATATACAGATGAGGGTTTGGCCCAATCCACTTCCCAAAAATCAATATGTCAATGACCAAACTTCGGAATACTGATTTGGAGAAGTGGGCTGTTCTGCACAGCCTCTTACTGTTATTAGTTTCAATACCAAGATCAAATAGCAAAGAAAGAAAGCAACTTCTTACCTCATGTTTGGAGCGCAGATGCAATCAGCAACAACATTACAGTTGAGCATTTTATCTTTTTTATTTGGGGGAGGCTCTTTCTTTCTACAAAATGACAAGAATAAATAATGTCAACAATTCAATAGGGTAAAAAATTAATTGCTTAATGACATCAATAATATATATATATATATATATATATATATATATATATATATATATATTATAGTAAAGGTAATAAATTCATTGGTATATAATCCAAGCAGATCCTAGTAATATAAAATATTAAAACTGATCCACAAAAAGAGTTCAATGTAGTTATCATAGAGAAAAAATAAATAAGATGTCCTCTGTTCTATGAATTCTTTCCTTTTATCATTTACACCTCTTTATGTATACATTTTAGGTATTTTGGGTTTTTTTTTTTTTTAAATATAACTTATTTTTGTTTTTAAATATTTTTTATATTTTTTATTCTTTAATATAACCAGTTTTTTTATTAATTATAATTTTTTAAATATAATTTTAATTTTAATATAGATTATCTAAATATAACTTATTTTTAATTTATTAAATATATTTCCACCTTCCCCTGATCACTGCATAATTTATGTTCAGAAGAGTATTAAGTTGTATTTTTAAACTTAACCTTATCTATATAATATTTTTAAAAAAAAAAAAAAAAAAAAAAGAAACCCTTTTCATTCCTCTCTTAGTTTCAAATTAACATTTCATTCTTTATATAACCCCAATTTAATGTCATATGGTTAATATCCAGGTTTAATTTCATAAAACCTCTTCCCTTTAAAGCTAATACTTTCCCCTGACCACTGTCTCATGCCTTTCATTTGACTGAAACATTGAAATGGATAAATTGACAGATGTCACAGTTACATTTCTAATTTTGACACAAACTCAGTACATATACCAGGGTTGAATAAGACTGACAAAGTTTTCATCTGTTAAAATAGGTCTATACCCCATATGAGGTAATTTTGGAGTTTATGTTTTACTTTATATATATTTCTGGAAATTAAAAGATAGAGGCTTCACCATACAGATTGAATGGAACATCATCAGTAAATCACAAATTCCTAACAGCTTCAGAAATAGATGCAATCTATGCCTGGAAGAAAAAATTCATAATTCAAAACTACAAGCCAGTTATTGAACCAGAGAAAAAAAATCATATTTAAATGTTGCTATAAAAATAGGTTTAAATTGTCTTAGAAATAAACATTTATTTTGCAGTATGAACATAAAAAATTATATATCTAGGTTTATAACTATGTATGCATGTGTATATTTTATTTATATATGTGTGTGTGTGTGTGTGTGTGTGTGTGTCACACATACACGTGTTTATAGATGCATTTAATCATTTATGTAGATGCCATGGATATGCTTACATTATAGTTTTTTTTTTTTATACATTTTTTATTATTTATTCATCTATTTTATATATATATATATATATATATATATATATATATATATATGATGCTTAAATAAATAACAACATGGATTCATTTTTTTTGGAATTATATTGGACACTGATTTACCTATATATACGTCCATCACCTTCGCTTACTTCTCTCTTCATTTATGTAAGCCCCACCAAAGATTTTTATTTTGTCTGGCTTATTTTCAAATTGTCTGGC
Source organism: Acanthosepion lycidas (assembly GCA_963932145.1). Classification (NCBI taxonomy): domain Eukaryota; kingdom Metazoa; phylum Mollusca; class Cephalopoda; order Sepiida; family Sepiidae; genus Acanthosepion; species Acanthosepion lycidas. The sequence goes on along the minus strand of OZ010575.1, from coordinate 10,053,259 downwards.
TCAATCTGTATCATTTAATAAAATTTTGTCAGTCTGATGAGGTATATAGATAGATAAATAAAAACAAGATTTAATATGATAATAATTGGGCAAATCTAAACTACAAACTATTTAGACTAGCATCTTCATCTTAGTTGTTTTTAGCATAATTGCAATCTAAATTCTTTATGCTCAGATCTATGAAAAGTTTTCATGAAGTGAGAAAAGAAAAGAAAGCAAATATGATTTATAGAAGAAAATGCATCAATGGAAATGCAATGTTAAAAATAACAAAGATGAGGATGTATTGTCTATAACTCCTGATCCAAATTCTTATAACCCATTAGGGTCATAGAAGCACATAGATGTACTGCAACCATGGTAACACTGATGTTTCCTGGGCAAGGTAGCCTGACGGAGACCACGTTGTTTTTTCTTCCACCTAGACTCGTCACCAACAAAGGATATATTTATCCATAACTGAGGGTGGGAAGAGAAGAGATGGATTCTTACATTTCCCAGGGGTATTAGCATGCAAGTGAATGTAATGAATTCAACTGGAATTCAAACTTGGATCTCCAATTCCTCAACCTGAACCATTATTCATTACTTCACCATATCTCCACCTCTAATAAAGAAGAGTTATTAACATTTCAAATATATGTAGAGCAACTGAAAAACATTTTTTTTTCTTTATCATCCTATCTATTCTAATTTTTTTCTTTTCTTTTTGAAGGAAAAAAAAGTTATCTTTTCTCACAGATTGCATACTTGAAAAGGACTGAAGAATGTTATATTGACAACAAGCACATGAAGAAAGCATTCAACTATTCAACTGATATGTAGAAAAATGAGAAACCAATTTATTTTTCTAATTAAGTCTTTAGATCAGTAATTAAGCACTTTAACCTGTTACTTCCCAGTCACAGATAAGAAAAAATTTAAGTTTCCATCTAACTGAAATGAATTTAAGCTTCATTTAAAATAATCATCTTGAAAATCAAATGACGTAGTATTGTCGATAGATAAAACCATTAAAGATTGTCATAAATTCATTCATTAATCAAGTTAAAATGATGATCAAGATATAGTCCATTAAAACCAAGAGAGCACCATCAATGACTTGTGGAAAATGTTGACAGTTTATCATAAGGCGGAAGAAAAATAAAGTATAGACAAAACATGAAATTTTCTTAGTTTCTTCTTACAGCTTCCTTTGAGGTTACTTTCTTGAGAAAACATGAATTATTAAATAGATAATTGCTACAAGAACTGCTTAATTCTTTGAAAAATAGGACACTAATCATTCTTCTGCATATTAACTCATTAAAATATTACAATATTTTACAAGTATTAGTAGCAAAGAGAGAATCCAGCTTTAAAATATTACATGCACATATCCATTATATATATATGTGTGTGTGTGTGTGTGTGTGTACCCCAATTTATTTGTCTTTCTTTATATTTACAAGTCTTTTTTCTGAAGAAACAATGGAGTTTTTTTTTATTAATCCGACAGATTTTATCACTTTAAACATTATTTTTTACTGGATAATTATATTTGAGTAGACACTTTGTTTATTTATTTTCATCTACCAACATGAATATTTGAGAAATCTTAAAATTTGTAAAAATATCTGTAAGATTATGTTGTCACAAACTTCCAACTAAGGTCTGGCATGCCTGCCTACAAAAATAACCATTCTATTCATACAGTACTCACAATAAGTAAGTAACACTGGTATTATTATAGTTATAGTTTTACTATTTTTAGTTTCTAAATTTTAATATGTACAAGGCTGGATTATGGCCTTTTGAGGCTTTTAGGCTAATGAAATTATGCAGCCCATCTCAGTTGGAGCCAGCATCTCACACATGTCTGTTATATATTTTAGCAACATTTACATAGCTTGAAGTAAACTTTCTGCAAATTCTTTAAATAAACTAAAATACCTATCTTCTGTCTATCAATAAAAAATATTCTTTAAGAAATACCACTATTTTTCTATTTATTGCAAACCAAATTAGAACATTAACAGTAATAAAAAACATGTTTTATAACCAACATTATAACAACAAAACAATCAAAATAAATATGAGTTTATCATTTGTGTTTATGAAACTATTTAGAAGTTCTAACATCTAGAAAATTAAAATCACTGCTTTATAAAAACTTGTCAGATTTAAACATTCTGAACTAAAATCAAAGATGTTATTTCCTTGAAACACAACGACACAAACTAAAACATTCTTTTCCTTGTTTTGCTTCCTACAATAAATATGAATTTATCATATTAATATCATTTCAGTTGATGAAACTATTTAGAAGTTATAACATCTGGAAAATTAAAACCATTGCTGTATAAAAAGCTTGAGGGACCCTAAGCGGCAGCCTATAGTAGGCTAAATGATAATCCAGCCCTAAGTCCTAAGTTGCAGCTGATACTAGCCCAAAGGATAATCTGGCCATGCCTATATGGCAATAAATGCTGACAAAGCAGAAACTTGGAGTGACATAGATGTGGTTCTATTGATGAAAGCTGAGAATAACATGAACAGAACATATGAGTAATGAAGAAGTCTTAAGGAAAATAGACACAAACAAAGAAACTTATAATTAAATTCCAAAAGAGACATTTCTGGAACACACAATGAGGAAAGAGGGCCTGGGGAATTTAACACCCATAGGAGATATTGAAGATATTGGCCCCCACCTCACAAAACAGGCAGGATCTTGAATTAAAAGTATTATTAGATAATCTAGTGTTGCATTCATGGCTTCAAACCAAAATTTCAAGATAAATGTTAGAAACAGGTTCTCCCATCATGGGCACCAATCTCTGCCTTATCTGTCACATGATATTGTTTAGTAGTATACCATTCTATTCCTCAACCATGACAACACAGACCTACTTGAACAGTTCCAAAAGTCTTCTATTAAGTTGAAATTCAGCAATATGTCTTGCCCCTGCATGTATGGACACCAGTCTCTTGGAAATATATGGTCATAATGCAGGCACAATGATAATGGGGTTCTTAATATCTCACAAGTAGGACTAGCCAACAATGTTTCTATCAACAATAATCAGGTTCTTCTTTTTTGTAGCTGGTTACTCCTCCCCAGAATTTAACACCACCACCTCCAGCTTCACAGTTCACTACAGCATAAGGCATGCCTCTTTATCGCCATAGCCATTCACATTTTGGTACTGGGTAATTCTGTATTCATTCATAAACAATGTTGTCAAGCTATATCCAAGATTAACATTGCCCTGTTGGACAGCAGATGATAGAACTTTAGTTTGGGATTACTAAATAGGTTTTTTTGAGACTATGCAAAATATTTAATTAAAATTTCATTTATTTTAAAAGCAAATACTGTATTTTGCTGCTTATAGGTTACATTTTTTCCTATAAAATATCTCCAACTGCCACTTGGCATCTTATAAATCAAAGGTCAGTAACAGTTGCCATATCTGGTCTGGTGCTCCAGCTGTTCATCTTGAGGTTCTTGACAAAATCCAAAGAAGGATCCGCAATCTATTTGATCCTGACCAGACATCTTAACTTCAGTCACTTTCTCACCGACATGACTTCCCTGTCTTTTTTACAAATATTTTCATCTAGCTCCCACCCTTTTACTGTTGAAATAGCTAAATGCAACCACCATTTCTACTCCAACAGTTTCTTTTCTTGCACTCCCCACCTATGGAACTCGCTTCCATTTCCTTGCTTCCCTGATAAGTACAATTTTCAAAAGTTTAAATTCAACATCATTTGTCATCTTCTGCATTCTTGAACCCTGTTCATCTTTTGTTCTTTCCTCAATCCTCCCTGTAAGCCCCTGTGTGCTAGTGGCATTACCACTTTGCTTTGGGTGAAATGATTATTAAGAAAATAGCTATAAGTTTGGGGTATAGGATGAGCATCAGCTTCCCAGTTATGTTTGATTCTGAGCCCTTGAAAGTAAAAAAAAGTCCAGTGTTTGAAAATTAAATTAATGTTTTGAGAGAAGCTATTTATGAAGATGGGATGAACTTTTCAAGATTACTGGTAATGAAGATTTAAATTTATAATACTTGTATAAGGATTCAGCAGTGCAGTAAGCACTATCTTATGTTTTTTTTAATCTACAAATAAATCAAACTTACTCTTATTTCTGTATCCAAATTTACATACATCTAATGTAAAATTAGTACTTCATCCTGGTTTGTGATGAATTCATCATGATTAGTGAAGATTTCAGGCAGCAATAAGGTTAAGTTTCAGTTGTATTATGCACTAACTTCTCTTCTAAATATTACATTCTAAATAGTTACCATAAATTTGGTACTTCTCAGTATTAGTCAGGTTTTCAGGCTAGAATATGCTATTCAGTGGGTAAAATTGGAGATAGTGGGGAGGGCTATGAAGTACAAGGAAAAGTTTTTTTTCTTCCTTCAAAATTTGTGGGGGTGTCTAATGCATCAGGGCATCTTATAAGCAGCAAAATATGGTAATTTCTTAAAAAAAAAAAAAAATTATCACTAATAGAGGTGGGCTTTTAATAAATTGAGTATGTGTGCACACAAACAAAAACTAACTTAAATGCTTCTTTTTCAACTGGTTAATAAAGACCAAAGGAAAAAAAAAATGAGGGTTGAAGGACTTAGATTTATTTGTTTATATTATTAATCTTTAAATGTGAAAAACATTCAATTATAAGAAAAAGCTAATTTAATTATATTTTTTCTGTTAATTTTTGGTTACAAATTTTTAATGAACCATTAACAAAGGACATTTTTGTTTTCTGTTTATCATAAAATAAATTGAAAATACAAGAAAGTATTAAAAAATGATAAATAAACATGAATAACTTAATCACAACATGAGGCAATAAATAAAAATTTTTGATATGATTTTAAAAACTTTGTGAATATTTAAAGTGGACCAATACTCTTTATATAGAGCACAATTCTTAATTCTAACAGAAGTTACTCTTAGCATGAAAATTAAGAACATTTACAAAAAAAAAAAAAAGGATGATTTAACCAAAATGTTTAAACAAAGTTGTGTAAATTTATTGTGTTATGCATTTTTAAAATTTTCATATTTTTCCTTTTGTAAGCGTTGTGTCGAAAGACTGGCTAAACTTCTATAAACTTCTTATTGAAACGTGGATTTGTCCAATCAATTATGAGTAGAACGTCTGCTCATGGAACAGTGGCAAAAAGTGGATCGCAAAGGTGTAGCGCTTTTCAGTTGTACACTTGTTAAACTGAACTACCGAATTCTCGATCCATGTTTTCATAATTAAACCCTTCTTCACTTGACTTTTGTTCTGGTGGTTTCCTTACAGTCTTACTAAATAGCAACCATAAGTGTTATACAAACTTTATAACAGCAATCTTTGTTATACCCTTTAGTACTTGCATTAAAATGAACAAATTTCAGAATAGGAAATGCAAGGTAGAGATAGATTATGGCTTAAAGATTGCAAGGATCAAAATAAACATTTCCTAAACATTTTGTTTTTATTATGTTACTATCAAAATCTTTTTAAAAATTTGATTTTGTGAGGATGATTCCAGGATTAAGTTATTAGAGTGAATCCCTGCTGTTAACCACTGTGGCAATGTCTACCTCACATGGGTTTGACAATATGTCAATTAAGGATCTTGTTCACAATGGCCACCTATGTTGCATATTTTTTGATTAAATATTTTTATCTACTTAACAGTTCTCAAATGAGTTTGAAGGTGGGTTACAAGTCCATGGAGCTCCAGAATATGGCCACTCATGAACTGTTCCCACTACATGTTTGGAAACAAACTGAATCATCAAACAGTGATCCACAAAATTCACAAGCAATATCAACTTGTCTACTTCTTGACAGAATTTAGATAAACACTAGCTGGCATTGTTGTTTACTAGGCTGGTCATTTAAACATTTAGTTTTTCTATGGTAATAATAAACATCTAAATTCAAAAATTTGCCTGACAAAGAGAAAAAACTCTATACAGGAATTTTCATTTGGTTTTATTCATTTGAAGGCATATTATATCCCCAACCATTTCTGCAGGTGGTTTCTTGATGAAAAACATGTTGAATAGTAGTAGGTTTGGTTTATTTTGTTTTACAGCATATCAACCACAATAGCTTATTTAATGCCAACAAGATTTTTAGGATAGGTTCATATGAATAGAATATGTATTCTTTGTAAGAGATTAGTTTGTATATCAGGTTTCATTGACATATTTTTGTAAAGAGGGTTTTTGTCAATAGTCAAATGTATTACTGATAATATTTTTTTTTTTTTTTTCAAAAAAATGTAATGCTGGTAATAAATTTCTCTTTTTTTTCAAAAATGAAATTTTATCAATGTTTTCTATTTGACCCATTTCAGTCTTTTACAACATCTATTACAAATTTATAAAATTCTAAGATTTGGTTGGGAGGGGGGGGGGCTCTATATAATCCATTTTTCTCCAGCTACAATAAGGTAGAATGGACCCTTTGGCTTTAATAAAAAAAAAAAAAAAAAAAAAAAAAATCAGTGTAGGAGAAAGACAACTCTGAATTCAGAACTATAGAGAAAGGAATGTGAGGAAATTATTCCATCTTACCAAAGAACAGTCATGGCAATATAGATAGTAAAAAGAAAGTTGTAGAAAGCTATGATCAGCTACATCCTGAAGAGACAGTTTTAAAAAAAAAAAATCCAGTTCAAGGCTGTAGACCTTGAAAAAGATTTGATTATGCTGATATTTATTAAAAAATTAAGTAACTCCCTAAAAACATCTATTTAATTACCATTTGTCTATTCGTACAGGTAGAGTATCCTTTATCCAAAATTCTACAGTCTGAAAGTTTCTCAGGTGCTAACATGACTTGCCACAAATTTCAGAAAACAACATGGCTACCTGTAACATGATTATTACATTGCAGCATTACAAATAAAATACTGACTTTTTAATTTTTGATTACATTTAATCCTAATCAGAATCCATGTTTTGTTTTTATTCAAAGAAGACATCTATAAGTATTGTAACATTATCATCAAAACACAACATTGTTGGTAGAGACTGATAGCTTATCAAAATTTCCTTCTCACACTCACAGTGATGTCATCCATGATGTACCCTCTCCCTCCAGTTTCTCACACTTGCTGTAGAAGTAGTGTTTGGTGTTGCATATATATATATATATATATATATATATATATATATATATATATATATAGATAGATATATGTGTGTGTGTGTGTGTATATGCATTGAAGTCAACACTTAGAGGCGACAGTCTGTTTCATGCTAGATGCAATCATCACGCCTGATGATTGCGTCTAGCATGAAACAGCCTGATATTGAGCACTTTAAATATAGCACACCTTAAGACTATATTTCATATATATATATATATATATATATATATATATATATATATATATATATATATATATATATATATATAATATATATATTTTAAGACATTTTTATGTTTAACATTCTTTTTATAGATACAAATATTTAAGTAAATGTTCTGTTTATAATAAACAGTATTAAACAACATTTACTGGCCTGGATGTCCAAGAAATTTTCACAGAAAATATTCGTCCTCTGACAGGATTCGAACCTGTATCCTATACGGAACCATCATTTAGCCTGACATGCCTTTACCGATTTCTTTTAAATTGTTGTGCACACACATTTTATTCTTTGAGTAAGCTCTGAAGAATGAGGAATGACATTAGTCTTTTCATTAACACTATTTACATTGTTCGGACTGTTGTCCTCATCTTTGTTGCCATATTCAAAACATTTCAGCCGTTGTACACTCTGGCCTTCTGGTGATTGAAATTTCAAACTGAACCATTTATTTCATCCACCCGCGTAGATTGTTCTAGTTCCACATGCCATGCCTCTTCCGGATGTCTCAGTTCTCTCTCTTTAACTCAACTTTCTAAGTTTTTGTTCATCACTGCAATAGCTAGGTATTGAACTCACAACTCCTTGGGTCAAGTCACTAGATCCAACCAATGCTTTTTATCCACTAGGGCATGTAAAGATGAGGACAATAGTCCAAACAATGTAAATAGTGTAAATAATTACAATACCTCATCTTAGAAATATAGACAGATGTTAGTTTTTTCATATATTTTTTCTTGTTTCATTTTATCTGCTTTATGAGAATTATATTTCAACTTTTTCCTTACTCTTTTTCTTCATTATATTACTTTTAATGTTTGTTTTTACTGCAAAAATAGATATTTCCTGGTATATCCCTGTTGCAATGATCATTAACCTTTAGCACTCTGTAGGTGACTATTTTTGACAAGTAAAATGTTACTTCTGTCAATGTTAAATGTGAATTTTTTGTCTGTGTAGCCATATCCTTCTATGACAACACCTACAAATAATCTTGACAGAAATTGAAAGCCAGTCAACTGCAATTTCAAATATATAGAACTAATATATAAAACACTATATTTTGATGTGATTCCATATAAAGGCAGTAATATTTATAAATGATGCAGTGTGCTAAATGTTAAAGATACATTGTGCATCAATTCTCTCTGTGGATATATAACAAAGTGTTTTTATAACTGAATTTTTTTTTTTTTAACTAATATCCACTCGATACAAGATTCAAGAGTCACTCAAGGAAGAAGGTTACTGTGTGGAGTTGTATTAGCATAAAAAAGTGAAATAGTGAAAAAATTTCAGAGTTCTAGCAGGGACATTAGAAGTATAGAGTTGAAGTAGACTTTAAAAGGAACTGGAAACCTAATTCTAAACTGGGAACAAGAGATAAATCTCTACTCCTGTCCAAAAGATTGGGGAGGAGCGTGATGATAGGCAAGTCTATCTACTCCTATTGGGAGAGGAAAAAAAAATTAAAGGAACTGGAAACCCAGTACTAAACAGGAAACAAGGGATAAACTTCTACTCCTGTTAAAAAAAAAAAAAAAAACTGAAGAGAAGTATGTACTGGTCAATAGACAAACCTATCTACTCCTATTGGGATAGGAGAAAAAAGATTTCCGAGTTCAGGCCGAGATATTATAAGTATATATTTGGGGTAGATTTTAGATGGAACTGGAAACCCAATCCTAAACAAAAAATACAAGAGATAAACCTCTATTCCCATTAAAAAATTCAGGGAGGAGTATGAACCAGAAGATAGGCAAACCTACCTACTCCTAATGCAGGAGGAGAAAAAATAAATAGTGAAAAAGAAAATATTCAGAGTTCAGAGGCGTGAGAAGTATAGATTTATTATAAGAACTTAACTTTTGTTTATATCCATTGGACTCATGTTAAAATTGATTTTGCTTTACATCATTTCACTCCTCAAGACCCTATCAACAACACTAATTGAAAACGTGTCTGTTGCAATAGGCAGTTTAAAAAAAAAAAAAAAAATTGCTTGGGATTTTTTTCTCTTGCATCTCCTTAGTATAAATACTGCAGATTAAGAAGTTTATAAAATCCAGCGTGAAAGTCTCACACTTGTGAGTGAACTTTCAGAGTTATTTTTGGCTTCTAAAGTCTCCCATATCAGGGATAAAAAAAAAAAAATAAAAAAAAACAAAAAAACTGGTTTTTCTCGTCCAACCCAAATGTCCTCATGCAAACATAAGACTTTAACATTATGTTCCAAAAACTAGCTAATTTCTAGCATTCTTATTGAGGAAATGAAGACATAAATGTGTTAAGTAATCTCTAAAGATGACTGAATGCAACATAATTTAAGCATTAACACCAATATTGTCCCTAACTATCCATAGCCCAAGCATGCACACATATCGAAGGTATATTAAAAGGCAGCCAGAAAAAAATGCCAGGATATAGTTAACAAACTATTGTCTATGATATGGACAACATTTAGTTAATGATAGAGACAGTGGGAAAATACGAGAACAACCAAAATATGAACTTTGGATAATTCATTTTTGATCTAGATGTGCCCAAACTTATTTGAAAATGGGGAAAAATATAGTAAAAAAAAAAAATTAAAAACATATAGATCTTGTCAGTTGAATACAACTTTATTTTGTTCATTTTATATATATATATATATATATATATATATATATATATATATAGAGAGAGAGAGAGAGAGAGATAGATATCGTGAGAGGAAACAAATATTTGTACACGTACACATTTTTAATTTATTGTATTTCCAACTAATGAATAAACATACTTTTCACATAATTAATTGTACACAGATGCATAATAACTAAATATGCATAGAAAACAGGAAAAAAAAATCCTTGATTTAATAGAAATAAATGCCATTTATCCATTTTAATGGGTGAGAAAAAAGTATTTGTACAATACAAAAAAGAATACATAATCTTCATTTAATATTTGTAGAATATCCATTATCCATTTGCTTCCAAAATATTTTGATATGCTGTGACATTCATTCTACTATCTATTATCAATATGTTTATAAAAAAAGGTCCCCAAACCATGATGCTGCCATGTGTTCTTTTGTTTGAAGGTATCACCATCTTTGCTCCATACATGCTTTCTAGAATTACATCCAGACAACTCAATTTTGGTTTTATCTGTCCATAATACTCTCTTCAAATAGAATTTTTCCCTATCCTTATGTTCACGAATGAATTTCAACCTGGTGTCTGTATCTTTTCAACAGCAGTAGAGTATTCCGAAGCAAGCGTGACTTTAGATTGTTCCTATGAATTTCATTGCTTATTGTCTGTTTAGTGACACAGATTCCTGATGAAAACAAATCATCCTGCAATGCTAACCATTGGATTTTGTTTAATTTGACATTAATTTTCTCAAATATCGCTGCTCTATAGAAGATTTCTTGAAGAAATCTTCTATACAGCAGCAATCTGTTCTTTGGTTTTCAACGGTTTTGAGTTTTTTATATCTTGCAATGAATGAACTAATGGTAGTAAATGGAATATTCAGGTTGTCTGAGATTTTCCTGTAACTTTTACCTTCTTTCCAAAGCTTAACAATCAGTTCTTTTTGCAAATTTATCAATTCTTTATTCTTGCCATGATGATAACCTTTTTGTACGAATATCATTTACAGAATGTTCTGTTTTTACTTTTAGGCTAAAAATAACAACTGATTATATTATTCAAACATTCTAGAATATTCCACTTGAATAATCTAGAGTATTAAAGCAATTTAAAAGTTTAAAAATCTGAAATTTGTATTGTATGAATACTTTTTTCACCCATTAAAAGTTATATATGGAATTTAATTCTATAAAATCAAATTTTCTTTCTGTTTTCTATGCATATTTAGTTATTATGCATCTGTGTACAGTTAATTACAATAAATTAAAAATTTGTATGTGTATATTTGTATGTGAGTAATTGTTTCCCCACTGTGTGTGTGTGTGTGTGTATATATATATATATATATATATATATATATATAAATAAATAAAAGGTGGACATTGAAGTCAACACCCAGCAGCAACGGTCTGCTTCATGTTTAAACACAATCTTAGGCCATGTGTGATGTGTTTTAGCAAAGCTATTTATATGCTGGTGAATAGTGCATTATCAGTAGAAGGTCTATGGTATTATCTTAATGGTTATTGGGTGGGCAGTAACAATTATGTTTCAAATTATTTAAGAGACTATTGAGTAGAAATAATTGTGAATACAAATTAAGTTATTTGTAGCTATTTTATAGTGTTGTTTGATAACTGTTTTTACTCATTATTATTGATTACTTTATTATTTGTTGTTGCTATTACATTTACTTGTGTTTATATGTGGATCCATAGTTAATTATTTACATAATTTGTTTACTTATTTATTGAATTGATTTAGATTTTTTGTTTATTTTATAATAATTATATATGAGAAAAAATATATTTGTAAGGTATGCTATATTTATGGGTTTAATTGCTCAATATCAGGAATAGAGCATGTGCAAATATAAGAGTGGTCATTGAAGTCAACACCAAGTGTTTCATGCTCGAATGCAATCTTCAGGTCAAGATTGCATTCAAGTATGAAACAGTCTTAATGTCAGTGTCCATATATATATCAGAGGGTGTCTTCTGTAGAGAAATGGTTAATAAGTTTGTCTTTCAGAATGTTTACTGCTGTAGTAAGTTTTATCCTATGTTCACTGATTGCCCCACTTTAATAGCCCTGTGCCAGTCTAAACCCAACTAAAAAGATATCATTTTTTTTTTTTTTTTTTTTTTTTTTTTTAACAAAGATAGGTGTAGACAGGTTTGCCTATCATTCGATTCACACTCCTCCCCAGTTTGGACAAGAGTAGTTATCTCTTGCTTTCTGTTTAGGATTGGGATTCTGGCTCTTTCTAATGTCTTTTCATCCTCTTTAACTCACACTAACAACTTGCATCTTAGCATTATCAATCATTTCTTCTCAGCTACCAATTGTTTTAAAAACAACTGGTTATGTTGCAGCAAGACTGATAAATACAACTGTTCTAAAAACTGATCAGAGAGAATACTAAACAATTGCATAACCAATAAAAGCTTTCCTTAATAATGTAGACAAAACTACTTTTGTATTGATATTGCTTGTTGAAGAGAAATCTTGTTCTGAACATCTGTCAAAGATTATTCATTTGTCCTAATAACAGTCGCTGGTCAACAAAAGTGTTTCAAGATAACAATACTTTTTCACAAAAACTACATAATTATCAAACAAAGCTCCTCATTAATACATATGTTCATTATTGAAGTCATTATGGTCTGACAGCTTAAGAGGTTATTAGTGAGAAAACAATAGACTTTAGGAATTTGTAAGCCTTCAGAGGTCAGAGTAGATTGATGGCCAAGAAGACTGAGGGTTCATCAAGTATCAGGTTGGTGAGGCTTATAATCTCTCAGAAACCAAAAAAAGAAAACATTCACTTCAAATGGTCTGAAAGTGAATGTAAAGTATTTGGAAACTGAATGATTTGTCAACACTCCTCCCTGGTCTTTTGAAGAGGAGTAGAGGTTTATCCATTGTTTCCTGTTTAGGATTGGGTTTCTAGTTCCTTCTAAAGTCTGCTTCAGCTCTATGTTCCTAACACTTGTTCTTTCCTATGCTAATATAAGTCCACACTTATTGGGTAAACATTAATTAGTCACTATTGTTTTTACTAATCATTATCAGAAATAAATATTACAAATTTTAAGTTCAAAATCAAAAGAACAATTTTAGTGACAAAATCATGTTTATTTGTTTTTTTGTTTTTTTTTTTTAGGTACGGGGACGTTGATATGTATAAAATTTCCAAACTAAGAGCCCTTCTGTCATCTTTTCTATTGTCTGAGAGTAAAAAATGGTTATCACACAATAAACATGTTTGTTATCAAACTCCTCCTAGGATTCTGGGGATAGATCCCCATAACCACGTATATACTGAAACTACATTACCCAGGGTACTTGGGTAAGTATATTTCATTTTGATTAAAGGGGTACATAAAGCCCCCACAGTAAATTTTTTCCCCTTAAATTTATATTTGAACAAAGGAATGACCCCTATCCAAAATATAGAAGGAGAAAGCCAGAAGATGGAGGTCACATCGTCAAGATCATTTCAATCAGAGGGAGTTCTTAGGGGGTGGGGGTCACAAACACCTCACTGAAAATTTTTTTGCTCCCTTTGATTTAAATTAAATTTGAAGAAAGGAAATGTTGAAATCTGCTCATCTCCTAGGGTTTTAGAGAAAGACCTGCATAATCATATATATTCTGAAACTACATTACCCACGGGTACTTGGATAAGTATATTTCATTTTGATCAAAAGCTGCGAGAACAACTATATAAGTTGTTAATTATACTGAATAGACAGTAAAACATGGCAATATTATAGTTGAATAATTCAAATGTTCTGTGGACCATTATATACTAATAAAATAATGGCTTTACAATTATAAATTTTTTTTTAACTATATTTTAAGGTGAAGGGTAAACAATGGCGGCATAGCATCATAAATTCATTTCTTTGGTTTTGCAGGTTTTTATTGTTAGCAAACTTTATAATATGCAATTTTTCTTGTAAACATAGGTAACATGGATCATATAAGGATTTACAGATTATACAGTTATTTTTAATATTTTCCATTTTACCATAGGAGTTTTGTTAACTTCTTTCAAGTGCCAAAAATATTTCGAAAGGGACATTCTATTACAATATGCATTGTTATTGAAAGATGATATGTGTTGATGCCACTGAGTTTTAAAGGGATTTTTGGTACTACCTATATAAAAATTTTTATCAGTTGTATTTTCTCTAGATGAAATAGTACTTAGGTAAACAACTAAATCAGTTAGACATCTATTTTGTAGTGGACAGTCATTAGGAGTTCTACAATTACAGAAGTTGGTATCATCATTGTTTGTTGCTTTGGGATGGCTATTGCTACTTAGGTTTAAGTGTTGATTTAAAATTTTATTATGTTTTTTAATAATTTTTTCCAAGTTATCTGTACAGCTATAGCTTAATTTAAGTGTATTTTTTATTAAAAATCTTACTAAGAGGATTATTACTAGGGAAGTGTTTATCAATTAAATTGAGAAACTTCTGTCCTAACTTAATACTAAACATTTGGCTAAACGAGGGAGTGCACCAAATGATTTTTCTGTTTCTATTATTTTTCCCCCACTAACACTGTTATGTTTCCTATATTTAATATCAAGACACTTATAGCCACTATTTTTTAAAGCAGTGTTGTAAAATTTGCTATGTTTATAAAATATATCTTCACTGGAAGAGTTATTACTGATTCCATGGAGGAGCATATGCGTTTGTTATCGATGGAGGGTGATTTGAATTTGGTTGGATATATAATGGATTTGCATTGGTTTTCATGTAGGGTTGGAATGTATTATTAACTAAGTCTAAGGTTACAACAAGGAAATTTACTTTTTTTAAATTTGTATTTATTATAGCTTCCAGGTTTAGAATTTTTCACCACCATGAGGCCGGAAGGAAAATAAAAATAAAAAATATGAAAAGTAAAAGATATATATATATATATATATATTAACTCAAAAATTTTGAAACATAAAACATCAATATTTTACATAGTGACTCTTGAAATAATTGCGAGTTTAGACTCTGGCAACAAGACTAGCAATATTGGACAGCAGAACAATCTACCCCATAAATTAAAGAATTCAGCTCAAAATTCTCTGAAAGTTACCTAGATTGGCAGGCAACTGAAGAAGGCTAGTTAGTGAACACAAAGGGGTGAAACATTATAGCAACAAATTAATCCAACTATTTTATTATTTATCTCTCAAATATTAATTTTTAGCAACAATATAAATGTTCACATATATTTAATGATAATTTATACTTTTATTAGTTTTATTCTTTTCTTATTTATTGATTCATTTCTATCATTAAAGTAATACGTCAAAGAATGAATTGTTCATTCTTACATCCTATTTAAAATATATATGGTCATTTCTCGTCATGGTAGAAGGTTTGCTTGTTCCAGTGATCCCGAGAGTGAAGCAGTCTGAAGTACCCTTTCCTGTAGTGCCGCCCATGGCAGTAAGGTTGAAGAGGAAGGACCAAACTCAATGCAATCAACCTCCAAAAATCCTAACAGCAGAATAAGCAAAGATCAACATGATCTCAACAATCAAACCGGTGAAAGAAGGCAACATCAGTTGAGCTGGCGTAACCAAGGCAGATCTTGACAGACCCCACTCATCCAACAGCCTGATGCAACCAGGTTTACCAGATCATGCCAGTCTCAATCTCCTTTGAGCCACAAGGGAGGTGCTTCTGGCCAAGTGTTTGGGCTTCTCTGTCACACAGATTTGTCCACCAAAATCAAATTCATGTGTATGGCCTTGTCAAACTCTCTTTGATTCACTGCCATTTCCACTACCGTCACCAGGAGAGAGAAAGGGAATAGGGAGAGAGGATGACAATCCCAATGTAAGTGGGTGCTGACAACAATGACAACCTGAAGAAAGTGTCTTCTACCTACCCTTGCCAAATAAACTGTAAACCTGACAAAGCCAAACAATAAAAACACTATGGTGACAACAAAAGTAACCAAAACAAAGAATTCAATAAGTCTAACCAACTCTTGGTTGGAATGATAAACACTATTCTTGAATTACAAAACGTTCAAATGTTGTTTGAAGCATTCCAAGACAGATTTATAAAGATTAAATGTCGATATATAACTTTTAGTGTCAATTATTATTCTTCCAGAACACTGAAGACTCCCTGTGGAGTATAGGGGCCACAGCCAAAACACACTAGGGTGGTACTGCCGTGGTTTCACTAACAAGCAGATTTTATAGGTTGGACTTGCTAGACCCCATGTCCGATTGGTTTTGAATTAAGCATTGACCTTTACTTGGCCTGGCTGCCACACAGGGGTAGGGAATCCAGCTAACCATAGCTAAGAAGGGAGAGAAGAGACTAATTCATAGTGCAAGGTCATTTGTGTGAAAGTGAATGCAACAACAGAGACCAGAATCTGAACTGATCACCGATACATTACTACACATCAACTTTAGTGCTAATACAATAAGAAAATGCCACACTTACTTTGTAGGTTCCTCAGCACTGCCCCCAACAGGCTGGAAGACCCTCAGGGCCTCAAAAGATTTTACAAGTTTTTCAATTGTTGCCATGATGACAAGCTAACCTGAAATCAGAGAAAAGGAATTATTTAAAATTAAATTAAAATTAAGAAAAGTATTAAAACATCATAATACAGATAAATTAACATAATGACATGTTATTACTTTGCAAGTTAAAAATTAAAGTACATTCCCACTTCCTGAAAGATCAACTTAAAATATATGCTCCTTTTAAAATAAAACAGGATTTATATGAACATGCAGATAAAATATTTAAATATCTATTAATCTTATTTTCTTTCCGAATTTCTAGGATAAGGAATTATCATTATTTATACTATTTATATTTGAATTATTGTCTTCATCTTTTTTGTTGTTATCACATTTCAGCCATTGTGCCCCTCCAGCCTTCCTCAGGTATATATCTGTTGTAACCTAGGGAAGGTTACTAAATAAAATAATCACACAAAGGTTGATAATGAATGATAATACTTAGGACACGAACAGTATATATAAGATTCACCAGTGGCACATAGAAGTAGTAGTCAACTGCTAGAAGTGAGTCAAGTGAATTCCATACTGAATGTACAACTGCAGACCATAGACCCACACATACTGTATTCACTAGTGTATTTATGGGAATGGGGGCATACCCATTATCATCCGTAGGTATGCTACAACAATATTGATCTGGGTAACTTACAGGGAATTCTAAATGTAACCCTTTATTTAATCTGGTTGGGGTAGACTGTTCTCATTCCACTGCTTATGTCTAGGTACATCATCTAGTTCTTATTTTTATTTAGTACTGCTTATTTATTGCTCACCTGTTTTCACTGCTTTATGGGACAATGGCCTAGTGGATTAAAGCATTGTTTTATGGATATGGTGACATAGTGATTGTAAGTTCAATCCCTAGGTCAGGTAGTATGTACTTGTACTCAGTGGCTGAATACTTGATTGTTATAGAAATTAGATTTTTAATTATTTCAATTATAAGGCTTTTATTTCTCATTGTTTCAGTAGGAATTTAGTAAAAACATACAGAAAAATGAAATAACTAGGTTGTATATCAATCATAAATCACATTTTTTCTAACTAATGTAGATTTTGTTGAAATAAAATTTGTTTTTCTGATGATGCCAGTTATTCAGTGAAACATGTCATAAGTTTTCCAAATTGTCTTGTATATTCACTATTTTATTCTATTCTCATCCAATTTTCCTTGTGCGTGTTTAAAATTTGCTATATTTCCCCCCGAGGAAGAATGCTCAATATCAAGAACAAAGCTCGTGTAGATATAAACAGCTGAGACATAATAGTGGCAGGCTTTTAATAAATGGAACACACACACACACAAAAATCTACTTCTTAAACTGATGAATAAAACCTCAAATAAAAAAAATGAAAGTTGAAGGAATTAATTTAGATATTTGTATTATTTATCTCTAAATCTAAAATGTGAAAAACATTAAGAACTAATTTTGCTTTAATAAGAAAATTATATTTTTTCTGTCAAATGGTGATTAAAAAATCTTGAATGAACCATTACACAATTTATCTGTATTTTCTTGTGCTTATAAAATAAACTGAAAATACAAGAAAGAATTTAAAAAGTTATAAACACAGAAAATTTAATCAGAAATCAAGGTAGGTAATTGTAACTAAAAAGTTTTTGATTGTGTATAGTTGGAATGCACTAATATTTTTATGTAGAAAACAAATGCATAGAGAACAATTCTTAAACTAAAGCATGATAAAAGTTACTCTCAACAGGAAAATTAAGAACATTTCTGCATAAAATTATTAAGAGGTAATTTATACAAATCACTGGTAGTCTCCATTCCCCTATATGGATATGAAATGTGGACACTGTTGGCAGAAACAGAGAAAAGAATCCAAGCATTTGAGGACAAATGCATGAGAAAACTCCTTGGCATCTTCTATTGGGAACATAAACCCAATGAGTTTGTGTGGAAAAAGAGTTGAAAGTTTTGTAGGCCACCTCTTCTCGCCACTGTCAAACAGAGAAAAATGGTGTGGTTTGGACATGTTATAAAAGGCACAACAGCCTGTGCAAGACCATCAAGAAAGGCACCATTGAAGGTGGACATAAGAGAGGACGCTAATGCAAAAACTGGTTGGACAATGTCAAACAATTGACAGGTATGACTATACCAGAATTGCTGATCGCTGCCATTGATAGACTGTTGTGGAGGAAATTTAGTGTCGCTTCTGCAGTCAGATCCCCCCCCCCCCAATTAAAAAAGTCAAGGGGATGATGATGATGATAATGATTTAACCAAAATGTTTAAATAAAAATAAAGTAGTGACTTTCATAAAGATTACAGTAAAATTTAACTATCGTATATATTCATGTATCATGTAACTTGTAAAGATCTAATATGGAAGCTAATTTTAAGGGGGTCACATCATACAGGAGATATAAAATTAGCAGATGCCTGCTGGCCCTGCCTACACCATTGACCAAACTATATATTCATTTACTGTAGTCAAATTAGTTTCAAAATTAGTTGCCTGACATGCAAGTATATATGGTAATTGGCTTTTTTAATTTATTTCCAAAACATTTTACTGGTGTTTTTATTATGCTACTAACAACTACTAATAAAGTTAAACCATGTTAATTTCAAGATGGTTTAAATTTTTTTAAATAATTAAAGTTAATTTTGGGGGCAGTTCCAAGATGCTATTAGAAAAAACAAAAAAGATTAGTCTTGCTCTAAAAATATGTAAATATATAGATGTGCAGGTGGCATAACAGTTACTGGTATGAAGAAGAGAATCAGCAGCCTGAGTTCATATGCTGCCAAAAAATTCGCTTTGCATTATAACCCTTGGGAAAAAGCATGAATCCATCTCTTCTCAAAGCTACAGGCAAAGAACAGGACAGACTGCACTCTCTAGTTTTAGCAAGGAAATCAATGTAAGAGAAAGACAACACTGAAGTCAGACTTAATTAAAATAAGTTATGGGTCAGTATAAAAGGTAAGGCCTATTACTCCATATACCTGACAAACCTTCCAAAAGGCCTGAGTAATGTAGCGGACTGAGAAAATGGATGATGATAAATAAATAAAACATGACCAAATAACAGATTTTTTTAAAAATTTCTAATTGTTGGTTAGAATACTTAAGATAGACTACAAAACACTTGCCCCTCTCCAATTTATAGGTAGAAGCACAAAAATGCATGCTGGGATTTTTTCTTAGGCAATAAACTAGGCCAATTCTCACTTTCATTTGAGTTAGTCTGTCTTGTCTTGAAATCACAATACTATGTTAAGCTTGTCCAAACTTGTTCTTGTGTGCCAACCCCAATTCTTAGTTTGTGAACTTTTCGCCATCTTACTATTGCTTTGCCTTATTACTGTTAATTTGCCTTGCATATATTTTTTGCCCTGTTCTTTTCTTTGTTATTGCTTATTATAAACTTTTTCAATTGTTTGTTGGACAGTTCTGTCACTTATTTTCCATTTAACCATGCTATTCATTTCACACTAATTCCTTCTTGGTCTGATCAAGACTTTTTCAGCATACCATCATCATACCTCACTCACCACATATGATAAGTGATTATGCAGTAAAACTGTCAGGAATACAGAGAAAAATATTTTCGCTTTTCTTACATGAGACTAGGTCTTGGTTCTCTGCCAAGGAAGTATAATCAATTTTAAATCTTTAAATAGCCATGTAGAGTGTACTTGCATTTAGTAAAATTAGACAGATAACCAACATGGCATTTTTTTTTTTAATACTGACAACACAAACTGTATATATTTGAGCATGAAACCTTTTTTCCTATGATAGTAATTGCTATGACATTTACCTTAAATCAATTCAAATTTAGCTTAAAAATCTGCATCGACTGAATTCTTTTAAGAAAAAGGAGTGATGGTGTAACACCTAAAACCTTTACTTCATATTACTTAGAAAAAAGATAGCCATTATTAAATGCAAGTGCTTATAACCCAGTTTACATATTTAAAAAAAAATTGAATAATATACATTCTCTTATTAATTTTTTCCTAGTATTTACTTTCATCTTAATATTTTTGAGTTTATGTTTTTATCACAACTTTTACTCAGGTCATCAATCTACAGCAGGTATTGAAGAGCACATGACCAGAAATAATGGATGACCTCTCTTAACTTTCATTCTGTGCTGTATACTCACTAGCATAGATTGGTGGACTAAGTAAATAATGCAATAATAGTTGCAATAAACTGAAAATGAAAGTAAGTCTGAGTCAAAAATTAATAATAATAGTTGACAGCACTTCATCTAATAAAATTTACAATACTGCAAATATGATTTTTTGCCTTTTGGGAAAAAGAAATCTGGAATTTTTAATCTTTTATATAAAAACCTATAACTGCTTTATAAATATTTGCACTATTAATATTGTTTAAACTGTTGTCCTCATCTTTAGTCATATTCACAATGTATTGGTCGTTGTACACTACAACCTTCTTCAGGTGATATACGTTGGAATTTTGAGCCAAACCCTTTATTTCAGCCACCAGGGTAGATTATTCTAGTTCCATGTGACATGGCTTTTCTTGATATCTGAGTTTCAGTTATTTCCCTTTAGTTACACATCTCTCCAAGTTTTTGCTCACCTCTGCTGTAGCCAGGTATTGAACTCACAACTCTTTGGGTCAAGTCACTGGATTACTTCAACCAATGTTTTTATCTACTGGGCCCAGTCTGAATAGTGTAAATAGTTACAATACCTGATTTCAGAAATATAGACAGATGCTTTATAAATACTACATTGTATTTTTATCTTATATATAAAGTATAGTGCTTGTGTGTGTCCAAGCAATTCCTCCACTCCCACAGGTCTGATTTCAATGATTCATAGCTCATTCAAAGCCCTAGAAAAGTTAAGCACAGGGAACGATTTTTGATGAGCTCAGATTCAGGTTGCCAGATTATATCTGTATTATATATTATCTACTTGTAGGCAATATCACTCTTCAGGTTTAACTAATTTGCATATTGATTTTAAAAAATTTATTTCATTAATTAACTGTCCTTCATTATTTTATTTTATTTTTTTATTTAAGGCTTGTTTTAATTTTCATATCAAAAATAGTTCTGTTTAGGAATATTGTCTTATATAGTGCAGAAAAGTGTTTGAAATTTGCATTTTACTTAGCCTTCAACAAGTTGGCATCTATTTGTAAAACTTTCCTTAATTATATCAAGCCAATTTATGAATGAAATGCTCATTTAAAATTTTTGTTTCAAAGATTTCAAGTAGTGAATATATCTTACTTTGCGAAGCAATAGTGAGTGGGTAAAGCCTGCTAGTGTAATATAAAAAATTTATTTCAAGAAGGGTCTTAGATCATTAAATACAAGATTATTAACAGGTTATATTAACAGGTTATATTAACAGGTTATATTAACAGGTTATATTAACAGGTTATATTAACAGGTTATATTAACAGGTTATATTAACAGGTTATATTAACAGGTTATATTAACAGGTTATATTAACAGGTTATATTAACAGGTTATATTAACAGGTTATATTAACAGGTTATATTAACAGGTTATATTAATAGAAATTTAAATTAGAGGGAATAATCATTTTAAAATTATTTAATGATAGAATAAAGAACAAATAGAAAATGTTTATCAATCTAACATGTTCCACTTTTATTAAAGCTTCAAAGAAATTAGATATGGAAAAAAAAATTCTTATATTTTTATTTTTGTGACTGATTTTCATTGATTAAGCAGCTTTCACATACATTTGACTTGTTAAGCAGCGTTAGTATAATTTATGGTGTTCCAAACACATGCTGCTTGACAAGTCAGTGCATGTGAAGCCTGCTTAATCAATGGAAAATCAAACACAAAAATAGAAATACTAGAAGTTTTTTCTCTATACCCCATTCCTTGATAAAGCATTAATAAAAGTGAAACATGTCAGACTGATAAACGTTTCCTATTTTATGGGGACTTCGTTTGGATGGTTTTGTTTTGCTTTTTCCGCGATATTTTGACTGTGTATGCCTTCTTTGACATCTTGCATTGAACCTTTTATATGTTTTAGATAATGCCTGTTGAATCCCAAGAATCAAAAGAGAGCAGACAATGAATTTAGGATTCCACAGGTAAAGTTTGAGAGATGGGAGGTCACAAGACCAGTTTGGACAAGTTGCAAGAACACAGATGCAAAAACTGGGTGAGATGTTTACGAGAGGGGATACACATGCTTTCCAAGAACACAGAGATATGAAGAAAGACAGGTGTGCATGGCTAAAATGTGTATTAAAAAAAGAAAAAAAAAAGAAAAGGAAATTTAATTCAAACACTGCATATAATCTATCTATATATAAGATTCTGTGACTTCTGTTAGTCCATCCATCACACCCTCTAAAAAAGCAATACATTAACTGATCAAAACTGAATTTTGGGGGAGAAGTGAAAACAGGTAAGGGGGGTACAAATTACAGTTGATTTTACTAGGGTGCGTAGCTTAGTACAATAAGTTTTATTTAACATATAAAATACTCCCACTATTTTAAAAACAATGATTAAAATAATAAATACTTATTTAATAAAAATGGAAAAAAAGAAATTTTCTTAAAAAAAATATTGTTTACCATGAAGTCCTAGAAAATTAAAGAAATTATTAAACAGCAAAGTAGGGTTTTTATCAAAGTAATTTTCCAAACAAATCAGCTTATTCAAATTTGATCAAATGGTTTGTGAAATTGACTGAAACTTTGTAAATTTGTAAATCTCTATGAAAAATGTTAGCAATAACTTCAAAAATACTAAATACTGTGAGGCTTTCAACATGCATGAGAGTGTTGTAAAAAATTCTAGTGGTTAAAATAACTCATCTAAGTAAATTCAAACAAAAACTTCCTTCTCTAGAGTAATATTGTTACAAACTTTTGTCAATTAAAAGAGGAATTTCTGCCACTCAAAGTCAATGAAATAGTAAAAAGATACCTAAATTTAAAAAAAAAAAGTGGGGGGGGGGTGAAGAGATACAATGGACAAGAGAAAGGCAGAAGTACAAATCAACCAAAGTGTTATGATCAAAACAACAAAGACAAGGATATTAGAATAATATCTAGAATAATCAAAATATCTCAGCTCAGAATTTCCCACAACAATTTCAAAAGCCGGGTTTAAAATATTGATTTTCTGCAAAACAAGTGTGCATTTAGAATTGCTCAAAGCTATATTAAACAACTATTAGCAAGTAAAATAAACATCAGCTTTGATGCAATTCACTTAAACCACTTTTTAAAATTAGTTTCATACTTTGATCAAACTGAAGTGTACTACTGATGCCAAAACATGCTTTTCTTTTGACGAGCTGGATTCTTAAACAAAACACATTATTTGGATAAATGCTTTTCTTTTTAAAGCACAATAGGTGCCTATTCAATTAGAAAAGAAATATATAATACTATATATATGTACAATTTTAAACTGAGGCCATTTCTGTTTTTGACAAGTACCACTAAATATACAGCTTAGTGATAAAGCATAGGATATGAAAGTAGCATAATGGTTATTGGCATGTAAAGCAAAATTGGTGAACAAAGTTCAAATTCAAGTCAAGTCAGTTTTGTTCACATTCAAATGAATGCTTTTGTGAAAGGCATGAATCTATTTCTTCTTCCCCCAGTTATGGGTTAAATAGCAGTGTAGACTGGACACTAGCTTTTAGTGGCAACCAGTCTAAAAAAGGAAAACTGCATTCCAAACTATAGAGAAGGGAACAGGAAGACACTCCACTATTTCCCCTGAAGAAATCATGGCAATTCACAGAAAATAAAGAAAAGAAATCTCTAGTGAACCAGGATTGGCTACATCCTGAAAGAACATGGCATTAAAGCATAATAGAAATAAAATTTTAAAAAATAAAAAAATAGATAGATTTTTTGAATAAAATTCATAAGGTCCCCAGTATAAAAATTTTATTTTTATTTTAAAAATGTTAGCATTGAATAAATAATTGTCTAAGTTGTTTTTTATTACAAGTTCTTTTGAGAGAAGTGTATTTTTATGAAGGCCAGACAGTTTATGTAAAAAATTGTTATGCTTCTTTTTCAGCTTAGCAGTTAAAACCCACAAAATATATGAAGGATCCATTTCCAATTTATAGAAAATTATTTTTTTGTATATACTAACCAATGAGAGATGTGGTCAGAAGCTCAAGTAACAAACCGAATTGGGGGCTTGTGAGCCTAATTTTCCAAATATATAGAGCTCAGGTCAGTAGACGTGAGAAGACGTTTTGACAGTAAGGGGATTAGGCAAATCAAGGAGTAAGAAGACTTGATATCAAGAATTTCAAGCAGATGTTGAAGAAAAGCAAAGGTTGTTACACGAAGTGTGTTCACCGCTTAAGGCAGGCCAGGAGTGCAGAAAGCGAGCTGCCTGCCTGCCGCACAGGTGAGCTGGCTGCCACGTGCAAGAAACCCGGCTGAAGAGAGCATCAAGAAGACACCAGTTATCAGCCAGCAGCAGAGAGACTAAAGAATTTTGAAGTTCAAATGAAAATTCTCCTGTGGTTGGACAAGAAAAAATGAAAAAGAATTTAAAGAAATTTTCCCAAGCATGGACAATGTGATTTTAAAAGGGACTTTTCAAAAATTACTGTATGTCCCAGAGATACTCATGGGGTAAGTAAAAGTAGGTTTCTTTTTTTCCCAAAAGTGGTTGCACCTTTGTTTTACTACTGCTTTCTTGAATTGTTTTCTCTTTGTCTTTTCTCAAAATGTAATTTTTTTCCATTTTTCACTAGTGATCCTTTTTATCTGAAATTGTTATCCTGTCTTAATAATAGTCACACAAAAGGAATTTTTGTGCAAACATTGCATTTGTACCTTTTTTTGTAAATGTGTAATAAATATGTTTTCCCTTATAAAATTTTACGCAGTGGTTGAGTCTTGTATTGTTATTTTGCACCTTTTATGATTTGCTATTCCTATTAGCTTGGTTTTTGTGTTTGGCACAAGAACTTAGATTTGATGGGGAATAAAATTTTCATACTGGATCTATGAGAAGGGTTCCGATTGGGATTATTATGTAAACTGCCAAGAATAATCAAAAATATCCCTACTCTATAATCAGTCTCAAAAGTTAAAATTTTAAATTGAAAAGAAAAATAAATAAAAGAAAACATTCTTACAAAATTAATGTTTACTTCAGCTATCAAAAAAAAAATTAAATAATGATAAGATTCAAAAGTTTTCCAGTCATGAAGAAGAAAAAGTATCATTTTGACACTTCTATGAAATAAAAAAAAAATTTAAAAAACGTAAAAAAATAAAAAAACGTGATTAATATTATCTAGAAGATTTTATGTGAAAGTATTGATTGGATGTTGACTATAAACTGAAATCAACCACAGCAAATTTAAAATCTACAATTTATATGCAATTTAATCCTATCATATATAAAGGAATATTTGCCAACTAAAAAGATATGTTTTATAAGGGTCATTAAAATATTTATAAAAGTTAAAATATATCATTCTGCCACTGCTCTATCCAATGTTTATACATCAGTATCTTATATGTGAAAGGGACTCTTAGACCCAGTTCAGCCTCATCAGACCCCTCCTCACCCATTGCAACAACACAAAAACTAAAGCCATGGTCATCTTCAACCATGGAAGAATAATATCACCATCAGATGCAGTGCAATATTTGGTTACTTTACAGAGTGGGAGGTGCATTGTAAACTAACTAGCATCATATGAAATTCACATAAAAAAAATAAAGGCATTAATAGACAAAAATACTACACCAAAACTTACAAAACTCTGCACAACACATAATAAAATATAAAAAGAAAAAAAAAAGAAGAAAAGGACTTCCTAATAAACATTGTCCCCAAAACGAACATTAACAAATCGAGTGAAGTAAAAGCAGCTATCCAGACACAGAAATCTGAATCTATTAACATCCCAAACTTCAGTGACCTTACGTTTAGACCCATAGTAGGAGGACCAGCCTGTCCAACTAGCAGACTCATTAACCTAATAGACGCCATACTACAGCCATTTACTAAACAGATGAAGAGCTACACCAGAGACGATATCCACTTCCTTAGCTCCATAACACAAAAAGTAGATCCAGAATAACTCATGGCAACATTTGACATTAGCAACCTATATAGCAACATACCCTCCATGAATTAGGTAAACAGGCAATCTCATTCTAGATTGAAAAACACCCAGAATTACTACATCCAAAATTCACCAAGGAATTCATTAATAGTATAGACCTAATCCTGAATAACTCTTTTGAATTTGATAAAAACTATATCCAAAGCCAAGGTACCAACAATAGGAATGAAAATGGCACCAACATATGCCACCCTAACCTTAGCTTACCTAGAGGAAAAGCTTTATGAAAAGATAGAGCAAAATATGTGGAAAATGTAAAATGTCCACTAAATCTTGGAAGAGATACTTAGATGATTGCTTCATCTTCTGAAAATCCTTGAGACAATATTAACGAATTACACAATTTACTCCAAAAATTACACCCAAAGATTAAATTCACCCAAGAACATTAACGAACTGTCCTTCTTAGAAATAATTCATCAGAAATAGAAATAACTATATTATCACAGGTACCTACCACAAACCTACAGACACCCCACAATATCTTTAAGAGCCATCACCCAAAAAGCTGTCTAAACTGCATCCTCTGTTCCCTAGCACATAGGATTTGCCTTATAGTGGTTAAACAAACAGCTCCTGACAAACCCCCACCTCGAAGAAATATGTAAAACTTTCAAAAAAACAAGGATACCCCACACCACTAATAAACAAGAGTTTTGAACTAACAGAAAAAATACTTTTAGACTATGAAACCTCAAAGAACACAACAAATTCTAGCATACATCTCAACAATACAAGAACAATCCAGAACTATTTACAGAAATAACAAGAAACCTAGACCTACTTAAGAATGAGAAAATGAAAGATATACTAAAATCAACCAAAATAATTAAAATCAAACACCAATCAAAAAGCCTAAAACATATTAACCTTATCCAAATTTAGCCAACACAATACATGGGGTCACAAAATGCAACAAGATGTGGAGTTTGTGATATAATTATAGAGTGAAACTCCTATGTTTGAAAACCCCACAACAACATTCACAATAAAGAAAAATTTAGCCTATAACTCCAAAAATATAATTTATGCACTCAGGTTCACAAAATGCAACAAATCTTATCTAGGCATCACCCAAGCACTAAACAACAGAGTCTTCCTACACAAAAGCAACATTAAATTACCAGACAACAGAAAACTTTAAAGGGTAACTTTAAAATTATGCCAATATACAAAACAGATGATTACTCTTATCTCCAAATACAAGAAAAAAAACTTCATAGATAAATTTAAATCATCAATAAATAAATCATAACCCCACACATAAATACACACTATATACATATATGGCAAAACACACTACTAGTACCACACAAAATACATGTATTTACTATATAGGTTTCCTTATAATAATATATATGTATGAAAAACCAATATATACACAAACATACTGGCAAAAGCAAACACATTAGACATACCACACATATATATATATATATATATAAAGAAATATAGTCTTAAGGTGTGCTATATTTATGGAATAAAGTGCTCAATATCAGAGATAGAGCGTGTGTAAATATAAAAGTGAACATAGAAGTCAACACTTAGAGGCGACAGTCTGTTTCATGCTATATGCAATCGTCAGGCCACGTGTGCTGTTATTTTTCTTGGCTATTATATATATATATATATATATATATATATATATATATATATATATACAGGTTAGTGGTGCATTGTGGGTATTCTGTTATGGCGGTTATTTCACCGGAAGTCGTTTGTTTATCTATTTAGGTCAAATTATATTGCTTGTTTTTATTTTTGTTTCTTATTTTATTTATTTATTTATTTATTAACGTAGTAAAAATTTGTTTATATCACTTATTTAAAAGTTTTGTTTTGGTTTGGGAATTTAATTAAAGCTATTTGTTCAGTTTTGGGGTTAATTGTTGTAGTTCATTCTAAGTATTATTTTGGCGGGAACAGTTTTTAATTGATTATCTTTATTTGGGATTGGTTTGTTTATTTATTTACTTGGATGAATTTAGGTTAATTTATTTTACTTGTATATTTTCTCTTTTTGGTTTTCGATTTTTAAGTAACATAGTATTTTTTTATGTTTTATTTTTAATTTTTTTTTTTTTTTTTTTTTGTTATTTTGTTATTTTTGCTTATTAGTATATTTATTTGTTTTTATTTTATTTTTTCCGTTTTTAATTTTTTAGGTTACGTAGTAAAAATTTATTTTCATGTCTGCATTTTGAGATGAGTTCGGATCTTTTGTTTAATAATTTATTTTGGTCGGGAAAAGTGATGATAGCTATTTTTTCCTCCGAGCAAAGTTTGCAAGTTTTTGATTGGTTATTGTAGGCTGATGATTTTTTCCTTATCTTCCAAGATATTTTTGGTGTGATGTTCGTTTTGTTTTTAATTTCCCAGATATACTTAGAAAGCATTGTACTGTTTGCATATTTACTATTTGTGAAAGATGTTTTGTGTGTATAATTTCTTTGTTTCCAGGGTCCTTCAGTTACTCCTATGTATACTTTTTCTTCATTATCTGGTGATTTTATTGTTATATATATATATATATATATATATATATATATATATATATATATATATATATGAACCCTACACAGCATACAAAGTGTATACACATACACACAAGAATAGAAGAAGGAAGACACCACAAAAAGATACAGGGGGACATAAAATAAGAACAATGACATCCTCTTCTCTTTTCTGGTCAAATTTAATTGTTTTATTAGCCCTCAACCAGAGTAACATTTTTCAGCCAGTCCAAGATGAATTCAGATGACTACAACTATTATACAACAGACAATGGTTAAAAGATTTAATATAGGAAGAAAAAAATTAATTCCTTTAAATATGTGAAAATAACCATTCTTTGCATGAGGAAGGTCTCAAGACCGGAAACATGTATAGTGAAAAAGTTTCTAAAAAAATCCATATTATAATAAAAAATGTTTGTGGCTTTTTCTCTTTAAAATATACACTTTTTCTTGTTGGAACAATAACAATAATCTGTCCATTAATTATACCTCACTATGAACATGACCACAATGTGCTGACCATATTTGGAAAATTTAAAAATCATCTCACTCACTATAAACACACACTATATATATATAT
Organism: Acanthosepion lycidas; assembly: GCA_963932145.1. Lineage (NCBI taxonomy): Eukaryota > Metazoa > Mollusca > Cephalopoda > Sepiida > Sepiidae > Acanthosepion > Acanthosepion lycidas. Next base: position 10,023,416 of record OZ010575.1, on the reverse strand, counting down.
ATATATATATATATATATACACACACACACACAGTTAAAAAGAAAAAAATCTTCCTTGATAATAGCTAATAAAATATCTGAAAGCAGCCAGATATATAAAACACTTTATGTCCAGAAAAGAGAACATAAAATAAAATGAATAAAAAACTTGTCAGTTGTCGCTAATGAAACTTGTATAAATGCTGGAATGCTGCCTATATGCATGTTTGTTACTCAAATTTATTTTAAAATTACATTTATTTAAATATTTTAAAGAACATCATTTTTATTTCTTTAACATGGCCTCATAGTCTGAATAATGTGTTTTCAAGGATGAGTACAAGGAATTCTATTTTTCAGATTAGGCAGTCTCTCCCCCACGTTACGCAAGACACTCATCACAGAAGATCATGTGTTTAAAAAAAAAAAAAAAAAAAAAGTTACTGGAAACTTTTCAATGCTCCTAATATAACAATAGCTTTTTGTCACTGTAATATTTCAAGATAAATTTATGTTTCTTTAAATATGTGAAAGAAAGAATTTAAGAAAAAAGAATGTCAAAACCACCAAATTTCACCGATCTCTTATTTTTATCTTTTACATATCCAAAAAAAAAAAAGAAAAAAAAAAAGGGAAATACATCAACAACAAATAGTAAATTTAGAATTTGTGTTTCAAGTTATCTTTATATTCTACCAATAGCTAACACATTATGTCAAGATTACTGTATAACTATATAAACAGATAAAAAAAAACATGCCAGTAAAATTAGTGCTAAATAAATGTCTATAATTTTCCAAGGTTATTGAAAATAAACACATGATCTTAATTTTCAGTAATTTTAAACACAAAATAACTAGAAAGCAATGACAAGACAACAGCTTAGAGGATTCAAGTGTTGGTTTATTTGTTGGCATAGTAATTTTGAGTTCAATCTCTGGGTCAAGTAGTACAAATTCAGACTCAGTGGAAACTGGATTAGCCATAAGTGAGCAGTACTAAAACAAGATGAGATATCCCTAGATATGGGCAAGAGAAGGAGAACAATATTCCCCTGTAGATTAAATAAAGTGTTCAGTTTAAAACTCACTGAAGGTTACCTAGACCAACACTGGAATGATCATGATAACAACCACAAAAGGTAAAGACATTAGTCTGACCGTAAATAATTACAAAAAAAGAAAAGATTTAGCAATACTATTTCTGCTGCTGACCCACGTCCTGAGAGAACATAAAACATGTAAATACTATTTACTGAATTTCCAAAATCAAGTATTGTTAGCTATAAAATTCACTGAGCCTGGCATCCTTGTTTTTGAGGAAAAGATTCCAAATGAATCAATGTATAACTGGAATATTATCAAACTAAATGAAATTTGGAAGAGAGGATAGTTTGCTTCATTGCCATTTCTATAATTTCAGTACAGATCTTCCAACAATTTTAAGACCTTAAATTTGTTGAGGAAAAATTATTAAACTTCTTACAATTATAAAAAAATCAGACTAACATTGTCCTTAAAACCTCAAAATTTTAGTTTACTAATCAGACACAGCCTAAAGAAAATATCATTTATAGATTAGACAACTGCAGCTGAAAGCAAAGCAAAACAAACAACTTACTGTTTCTATGGTCTAATAATTCAGTGCTGCTCAGACTGCATGAGGCAACTGAAGGTTTGCCTATACAAAATAGAAATTTCAATTGGAATGCAGCTCACAACAAACCTATTAAAAATTTAACATATTATTATTAGTCTAGAAAAATATAAAATTAAATTAGACTTGTAATTTCTCAGCTTCAAAGAAGCAGTTTTCACAGATTTCATAAAGTTTGTGATTTTTCTGAAGTTTACCTGATATTTATTAAAAGTGGGATGGGTGTATATATATATATATATATATATATATATATATATATATATATATATATACTTCACACTTACTAATAGTTCAAGCTATGGTAAAAGTTATGATTCCATATATGAACTATCAAGGCTACATATGAATGCTGGTTTAATTTTTTTTTTTCTCTCTGCTCTTTTGCATTAATATCAGTGTACATGCAAGACTGATAACCTTTTGAATATGCTAAGCACAAAATGTAACATTTGATTGTATAAGAAAAAAATTTAAAATCTCCAGAATTTCATCACTTGATTATCCTAAGAGATAATGAGTTACTAAATATAAAAATTGGTTTACTCAAGTAATGAGTTCAATCCCTGGCAGTCAAATTCATGCACTCTGGTTCAATAGAACAAGCAAAAGCAGCATCACAAGGACAAATTAACCAAGAAAAACTAACATAAAATCATGCAGCATGTATAGTAGAATGAGAACAATCTACCACCAAAGATTGAATAAAGAATTCAGTTCAAAATTCCCAGCACATTATTAAATATGAGTCTCCTGAAGAGGGATGGAGGATACAAAAGCCGAAATATTTGTTACTGACAAGACAACAGCAATGTCATTCTGAACTATGACAAGTTCTTTTGAATAAATCACTATATTTGTGTACCAGTTTCTTCTCTTGTTTTTGAAAATATGATTGATTTGTTTTTTATGGCTTACCAACCTCATTGTAGGTTATTTAAAGCCAAAACCTATTTCAGATTGTAAGAATAATTTTTTTTTTTTTCCCATTAACAATTTTTTGAGAATAACAATGATTTTTTTCACATACAAGTCCTACTATTTAACCTATAGCTAGCGGGAGGAGAGAGATACATACATTTCCCAAGAGAATTTGCATGTAAGTAAATGTCATGAACGGGACTGAAATTTGAACTGTGCTCTCCTGTTTCTTATTCCAAGCTGCTTTCTATTACTCCACCTATACATCCACATTTTTTAAAGTAAAAATTTGTCAATTGTCTTGAATTATTCTATGAACAGATAACAGGCAAAAACTGTCATATTCTACCAATTTCTTATGGGGAGGATTTAGCTTAAATACTAATATGGATTTTTTTTCAACAAGAAATAAAAAAAAAAAATCTAGTTTTACACACAAACACACACAGGTGAGATATTTTTTAATTATTTGAGAGAAAAATATCACTTTTATTGAGGCTCCGGTTTAGTACTTTTACATTTTTTATCCATAAAATAACTACTCTTGAGATATCTTGTCAGCCAGTTTCAAGAAGTTAAATCTATTATTTATTCAGGTTATTTATTACATATAAGCACTTCTCAGTGACGATGGATCAAGTATGTTACATTTGCAAGGAATAAACAGCTGGCCTAGAAAAATGTATTCATATCATAAATATCTAATTAAAATATTTAATATAGATTTAAATCCCACAAATATGTTGCTTTTTACAAACCTTTCTTGTCGTCTGTATGAGAAAGATGAATTCTGAGTAGTGTACAAGTAAAAACAATTATTTGACAACAAAAACACTTCGTAAATTTTATTTTCATTTATTACAATAACAGAAATGAAGAGCCTAATGTCGTCTCTGTAGCAGTTTCCTTTATACAGTTATGAATTTAAGCATAAATTCATAAAGAACTGTACAAAATAATAGAAACCACATCATTTAAGGACTACCAACAGTGGCAACAACTAAAATGGATAGAACATATAACATGAAGAGAAAATAATGACAATCAAAATGTTAACATTCCACACTACTTCAAGTAAAAAGTTAAAAAGGAAACGCCCATTAATACCAGAAAAAGCATTAACAGCTACTGGACTTGAGAAATCTGTTTTCCTGAAACATTGTTTTAAGAGAAAGATTTTTCTAAATTCAAATCAGTACTGTTTGTTTGGTCAATGAATGCCAAATGTTTCCTTGTACAGAAACAGCTAATATTACCATTACCAATAACTGTGTCTGGAAATTTTCATAGAAAATGTGTGTCCTCTAACAGGAATCAAACCTATATCCTATAAATGTCATTAATACTGTTTATTATAAACAGAGTATTTACTTAAATATTTATATCTATAAAAAGAATGCATAAACATAAAAAATGTCTTAAAATAATTTTCGGACTTTGTCCATTTCATAATGTGTGACATAATTTGTTTACATTTGGATACGCACCAAACAGATATGAATGTACGAGAGAAAATCGAGAATTGTAGTCTAAAAACAGTAAAATCGACCTTGCTAACCAAAGTACTCCTCTGTGGCTAAATCAGTAAAGCACGTCAGGCTATATGAGGGTTCCTTATAGATTCTTGTCAGAGGACACATATTTTCTATGAAAATTTCCCGAACATTCAGGCCAGTAAATGTCATTAATACTGTTTATTATAAACAGAGCATTTACTTAAATATTTGTATCTATGAAAAAGAACGTGTAAATATAAATATATATATATATATATATATATATATATATATATATATATATATATATGTGTGTGTGTGTGTGTAAAGGAAAATGTTATAAAGATTATGATTTATTATATAGTTTAATATATTAATAATAAATAAGAATATTAATTTTAAATATTAATAAAATATTAATATAAATTAATATAAAATATTAAAAAATAAAATAAAATTAATATATAAATTATATAAAGATTATATACAAAAGAAGAATTGACAGTATTAACCTCTTTAGCAGTATCAACAACAGGGATCTCATGGAATAAATCTGCATTTATTTTAAAATGGTTTATTAGGAGTTATTTTACTTGTGTAAATAAATGTTCTATAGAATTTGTTAAATACAAGTTTATTTTCATTAAATTAGTTTTACTTCAAAATAAAACATATACACTTACTATTTCTATAATACAATTCTTAAACTTATCTATTAGTAATAAATAAAATAAGCTTTTTTTTCATCAAATGATTATAGGGGGTTAACAAAAAAAAAAAAAAAAAAAAAAACTCAAAGTGATCAATGAGTTAAAAAAAAAAAAAAAAAAAAAAAAAAAAAAAAAAAAAAAGAGGTTGAGAACCACTGATTTAATGTATCCAAATAATTTCAACAATTTGCTACGGATGATATTGAGAAGTGGAGGCAAATTGTTTATATTGCCAAGAGTGGTTATTTTCACTTTGCCTGTCTGTTTATGATCTGTGAGCATATGCATTATATGCTTTGGGAATGTTTGAACATCAGTTGAAAGTTTTGAAATCCATGTCACACAACCTAAACCAGATATAAAACAATTGGGTTGAAAATGAAATCTTGGCATTAAGTAGGAGGCAAGAAGAAGATCCATTTTGATTTTACAAGCATAAAACAGGTTTTTGTCTACTTAAGATGTTGTGTTCATCATGTTTGGTTTTCTGCACATTGAGAGCACTCTCCTCAACTGAGCAAAAGTTGGTTTTATATAGTTCTCTCAGTCCCAGACCCACACTGACTATTGGCTAATACCTGCCTAGTATTGTTCATATGCAAATTTTGTCAGCGCTACCTATTCTAACTAAAATGGTCTTCTCTCAACAGCCAATTGTGGAAGAGAACATAACTCTTGATGCTTACTACACCACTTGCAACCAACTATGTGTCTCTCATCAGGTTGACACAATTCTCCATCACATAATTTTATGGTGCAGAACCAAACATCCAGTTTTTGGAACTAATTTGATGCAACAAAATAAGTCTGTGCCTCTTAGAAACCTAAATAGAATTGCTACTCTGATATTATAAGCTTGATTGTTTTATCAGTGTTTTCTCCTTTCTAGTGACATCGTGGTTAACAAGACTCTTTCCCTCAATCTCCATCTTTTATTAACATTACGACTGTATTATTTCTACAACTCATTTTCTCTATACAAGACGACTGATTTTAATCCAGTTGCTCATCGAACATTACAGGAAAAAACAAGGTTGCATACAATTTGTATTATACTCACACCAAATTATATATTGATGCTCGCTTGCTCTCTCAAAGTTCCATTATACACTTATATTTTTTAAATTTAAATATTAAGTAAATGTACAATATTCTGACTAAAAACATATTTGCCAAAGAGCTTGCAATATTCTAGGAATTACTATTCACAGTAGATTTTTAGCCTTTAGAGATCAGCATCCCATCCATAATAGAAGCAAAGTCAAAACACTTTAATATTAAAATACATTTTACAAGGAAGGAGAGAATGTGCATCTTATAGATAAGCAACTATGGTCTCTAACATGCACATGGTAGATAAGTCAAGGTTATTCTTAGCCCTAGAAGCAGCTGGAATGTGTATGTTATTGTTAGGCACTAGATATGGAGAAAAACATTCTGATCAAGTGTGCTGATCTTAAACTCACTAGATAGTGATTCTATATCACCAGCAGCATAAAGGACCTATTCAAAAATATCCATGTCAATGATCTACTGTTCTTCATAAAAGAACTGGGTCTGTACTCCAAAATATGATGACCTGACTAAGACATTTGCTGGGTGAGAATTAGTAGATATTTATATAAACTAATATTTATTTATGTAAAACAAAAATTTGGGAACTGTCTTTGATGGTAATTAATGTAGAAAGATTAATATTAAAACTATTTCATATAAGACATATATTCAACTCTAAATTAAAAGAAAATATATAATAAAAATAATGTTTAATACTGAAATATGCAGCACCAGTTGAAATTGTTAAGTCAACTAACCTAATATTTTTCTCTTTCTTTTTAAGTTAAAGCAGTAGCATGGGTAAAATAAAGATAAAATAAACTACAAGTACTAAAAAAGGTTTGTTGAAATAAAAGTTTGGAAAAACCCTTTTTATGAAATAAAGGTTTGGAAAAAAAATCTTTTTTTGAAAAAGGTTTGGTGATAGTTCTAAAAAAAAAAAAAAAGTTTGAGATGGTAAGAAAATCATTGGTTCAGATGTAAATATTTTATGCAAAAATGGTGAGATGAAAAATATGAAGAATTAGTTGACAATGCTTTGTGTAATAAAAATTATATTATTGTTTACATAAAAAACAATAAATCTAATGCCTAATAATTTGCAAAAACATAAAAAGTTAAGTTTAAATGGTTTCATTTTTATCTTCTCTCAGTTTTAAAAGTCCTTGTCACAATCAGCAGAGCAGCTGATAATGCTTCCCAAGGCAAAAGATGTGTTCAAGTCTCACTAATCATAGCAATGTGCACCAAACTCACAGAGCTGCCTGTGGCAATGACTACCATATTCAGGTTGTCCTAAGATTGTAAAAGAGGGCTAATTTCTTCCCAGAGAGACTCAGACCAATGTCACTGCCTACAATCAAGTGGCCAAGTCCTGAACCAAAGGGGTGGCTATATGTGTTCTAATAAAATTCTGCTACCTCCCAATATAGTCACCATGACCCAGGAGTGGTTAGCCAAGAAGTTTCATGATTATGTTACCTTCAACATGTGGCCTTCTACTTCTCATGAGTCGAATCTCCTGGACCAAACAATAGCAATACCTAAGTCTCATTGGAGGCTGCCATTGTAGATGTGATAGCCAGCATGAACAAGAACCACTTGACTTGGGCATGTAATAATTTCTGAGGGCCAGTCACAAAGCCATGGTCAGTTATAGTGAATAACCTTTTTTCTGTTTTTCTATGTTGAACATATATGCCTATTATTTTGAATAATATGATTTTTTTTTTATTGAATATCTTTGTTTTTCTTTATATCAGAATTTGTTGCAATGTATCATGTATATTAAACATTAGTTAATATTGTTAAGTCTGAACCTCACTTATAGTCTTACTACCATGGCCTTGTGCCAAATTAAATTGCAGAGTGCCTATCTACATTCCAAATTAAAGTAAAATACTGAGAATTGTTTTTTCAAGAAGGTAACTGTAGTAATTTTTAACATTTCAACACAGAACTTCAAAAGTACATAGGAATAGCAAAAATGCTTTTCCGAAACTAAACAAGGTCTTAATCTAAAATTGTTAGAAACAAAGAGTGCTAGACTGCTATATAATGTCTACCCTCCAATACAAATAGTAACTTTTGGACAATTCCATTGCAAATTAAGAAAACACTTGAAGTAAAAGAGATGTGGTTCTACTGATGAATGTTAAGAATACCATGGAGAGAGAATGCAAGGAATTAATTTCTAAAGATAATAGGAAATGCAACAAAATTGTTGATAATTGTAAAATGAGGACTGAAATTTTTGGACACATAATGAGGAAAAAAGACTTGGAGAATTTATCATTCACATGACATATTACAGACAAGCAGAATAAAGCAATGCAATACTGAGACAAGTATGATAAAGACAAAATGAGTTCAGGAGGTAGAAAGTATTGCTGAGAGCAAAAAAGGACAGGAGAGCTATGATTACCAACATCCTAAAGGAACATGGCACATATTTTTATTTTCTCTTTAGAAAAATGTCTCTATCTTCAAGTATTTTTTTTTTTTTTTTTTACACCTTCACAGTAAAAAAAAAAAAAAAAAAAAAAAATTAAAAAAAGGAAAATGGATTCAGAATTCAAATAGATAAATAACAAACATTGATCTATATATAAGAAACTAATCTTCTTACAACCAGTTTCTGTTGAAATGGCTTCATCAGGCAAAAAGGTATAGCATCGTCTCAGAACCTACCCATAAATATAATGACAAAGCCATCTCAGCAGAAACCATAGTTGCAAGAAGGTCAGTATTTCTAATACTTTTACATATTAATTTGCCCTACATTTTTTTTGTGATTTCTTGAGAATCCTTGTTGCCACTTTTGTGATGTTGGATGGCATTGCTTGTCACTTTTGCTTTGTTAAGTGAAAGCTTGTTATCACTTCCAAAATGCTCGTTATATTCAAGACTCCATAGACACCGGTACTAGTACTAACACTTATTCAAGTAGCAATCACCAAATAGTATAATGATCTGAAGAGAATCGTAATCCATATAGTGATTGATTGATTGATTGTTTACCCAGGACGCGGATGTAGTTCATCGCCATACCCAGGACGTGGGTGAGAGCTGAAAAAAATTATGAGTTCACTATTTACCCATAGCTGGGACCCTAACAGGTGCTACCACCCCGGGTGAAGGTGAACCTGGGAACACCAGCAATTAAGAGGTGGTTCCACGCTCCTCAAAACCTCCTGATCAGAGGCCTTGCTGTTGGATGCAGTTTAACGTCATACCCAGGACAAAATCCATATAGTAGTAGAGGTGAGAGAGTAAACGTATAGCAATAGACAAGAAGAATGAACAGTGTTCGTATAGTCATCACGCTACTTCCTATTTATTCACTTCCTTTCTGATCATGTGATCTACTTAATGGAATCACCAGTGAGTAACACTGGCGATCTATTTTCAAATCACAATGTCAGCAATGACACTTACTCTTATACAACGATTTTCATTCTATGAAAATAGTATTGAGCACTATTTTAATTTGGCCGTTCTTTTGGCGAATATCATTTTTACCAAATATTTGAATTCATAATTATTTATATCTTCCAACTTTAAAACAAATATCTTATATTAAGTCTAAAGAATAAATAACAAAGCTACCCAACAATTTTTTTCTTATATATATCCAGGAAATAAATTAAAAAAAAAAGAAAAAAAAAGCTTCACATGAACTCAGCTATATTTGAATATTTCATATCTCAAAAAAGGAAATATTTTGGTGTCAGTGATATGGGACTAAATATTTGCAAATAATGCATTCAGTGTATAAACAACATTCGATCAGCTTTTCACTCCTTGACCTGCTATATTTCATTGTCAGTTATCATAATGTGTCCACTCCTTGAAATTTGAGCCTCGTCTTTATTTTATCCTCTGCATAGAGTTGTGACTTGCACCTGCTTTCCACCAGTCACTGAGAGAAGTGAGGGGAATCTTCATTATTTTCTTCTAGTTCTCTTCTAGTTCTTGCTTGTGTTCATTTCTACACATTCAAGCTAAAAGTATTTAATATAAATTTAAAATTATGAAAATGTAAAAAAAAAAAAAAAAAAAAAAAAAATTCAAGACGTAACTTCTTAGCCCTGGTTTCTAATGCCAGACAATTTAGAAACTTGCTTTAATCTTAAACATTCTAGTTCCACATGACATGTCTAATGGATGTCAGTTATCAGTTATCTCCTGTTTAATTCACTCTCCAAGTTCTCCACTGCCTTAACCAGGTATTGAACTCGCTCTTTGGGTCCTGTCATTGGATAAAACTAACACCTTAATCCACTGTGCCATGTGTCCTCAAGTACAATGGCCAAAACATTGTAATAAATATGGCGACAAAAAGGAAGACAATAGTCCAAATAATGTAAATAGTGTATATAATACCTCATCTCAGAAATATAGATAGATTCAAAAAATTTATCTTAAGACCAACTTCAAGTTTCAGATACACTGCTCATTACGGCCAGATAAATCTATAGAATTATAAGACTAAAAAGTTGTATCTGCAAGTTAGTTTTTAGATATGTCTCTTGAACATTTCCTTATCTTGATATGTGTGTGTGTGTGATCACACAGTTCAGAATACAATAACTTATACTAACATTGTTTAATAAGTCAAATAGACATGAAGCCTGCTTAACCACTGAAAATCAAATACAAAAATAAAAATAACAGAATTTTTCTTTTTCACCACATCTCATTCACTGATGAAAAATGGTAGATTTATAAACACTTCCTAATTGTTCTTTATCCTATCATATATATATATATATATATATATATATATATATATATATATATATATTAGTAGGATATAGAATCTGAAAAAGGTAAAATGCGTTGTCAACAAAAAGCCTTTTTACTTTTCTCATATAAATACTGAGGTCACCACCAAGCAGTGACAGTTTGTTTCATGTTTAAATGCAATTTTCTGGCCATGTGTGTTGGATGGTAGCTTGAATATATATGCTGATCAATTGGGCATTATGGGTGACAAGGTCAAGTATTTCTGGTTTATTGTGTTATATATAATGCCCCATTGACCACTATTTGCATACTTTTTTTATATATGACACAAAAAGGCTTATTGGAAAGTCTTGAAAATGACTTTCTCCTCATACTATCTCATGTGCCATTTCATAAAAATGGGTGTAAATAAATTTTTTCTTCTGTTTCTGCTACTCCATATTATTTAAAACTTGGTAAGTGGTTCAGAAGTATTTTGCATTGTTATTTATATATATAGTCTAGCCTCCTGACTCTTTGCGATCTACAGTAGCTGCTAATCTAAACAGGCTCTGGAACCATGGACATCAGGATACTGGACAATAATGTATATTTCAAGGTTTCTTTCTATAGTGCTCAGCAAATGACATCAAAATATTAACAAAGTCAAATCCATGTCTTGTTTAATCAAATGGAGATTACTTAAAACTATTATTAGAAGTTCTTTTCATCATGCTGCCATTTAAATACTGTCTCCATGTTTTTTTTTGTTTTCTTTTCTTTTCCAGCAACAATAAGCTTTGGCAATTCTCTTAAAAGAGCCCAACATACAATCATCACTAATCAAGGTCAATTTTATTTACTCCAAGTCAAGATTAATATCAGTGTTTCCATGATAATGTTTGGCTTTGTAGTCATGGTAACAGCTAGCTAGCTTTTCAAATGATTGGTTATTTCCTTGACAACACTTCAGCAACAACAATGACAACCAACACACACACACACACACACACTTCCAGCAGTTTTATTACAACTGAGAAATGTTCTTTGGAAATTATGTTAGAGCACTAACTATCCTATCTTCCAAGTAACTGAAATTTGAATGGCATTTTTTTCTTTATTCCTTATTAATTTAAATTTCCTACAAAATCTTTGATTCCACAAACCTTGTAATGTTTAAGCAAAATAAAAATAAAAAAATAAAAAAAATAGCGGATATCAGTTTACTACAGCAGGGAAAAAAATTTTTTTTTTTTTTTTTTTAAATCAGTGATAGTTGCAGTGGAACTATTTTCTTACACACACTTTGTGAGTAGGGAGGGCAAGTAAGATTTTTATTAAAAAAAATTAAAAAATACAATTAACTATGGCCATTGTTTTCTTTAACTTTTGCTGAGAATATCATGGACCAAACATGTGAGCAATGACAAAGTTTTAGAGAAAATGGAAAAAGAACACTTATACTTAACATCAGGAAGAGACAGTTGAAATTTCTAGGGCAGATAATGAGGAAAGTGGGCATGGAAAATTTGATAGTCACAGTACAGATTGAAGGCAAGAGGGAAAGAGGAAAACAATACATAACCTACCTAGTAAAATTGAGTAAACAGTTGGCAGAACAAGGTTTAGGAGAGACAACAAAAAGACAATTTAAGTGCTACAAAAGACAGGAAATTGGCACATAGAATATGACAGATATACAATTTAAATAGATTACTCAATGTATATGCAGATAGGAAAGAAAATAGAACCAGCATGCAGTGTTCAAATTCTGACAGTTTTTTTCTTTGTACTAATGCCCTTGGAAAAATACTGTAATTATATTGCCCCAAGTATGGGTTAAATAGTAGAGCAGACTGAGCTCTCTTACCCTGAGTGGCAGAAAGTCTAAGAAAATTCTGAATTCGAACTCCTATAAATAATAATGCTAATGGTGTTGTTTAGCTTTGGAAAGGTAACACTGGTGGTGTGGTGAGGTTTGGTGATGTCAGGGGTCAATTCCTTGATTGTATGGCCCTAAGACTCGAGTAGGTGAGGTGGCTATAGGGGCTAGTACTGAGAAATGTGAGAAAGGAAGGCATTTTAAATATCTAAAAACAGACGCAAAATGAAATGAACACTTTATTTCAAATTTCAAAAACTAAATTTTTATTTCACTCTTTGATTGGATGCCCAGGGTCATTGCACCCTCTGCCTTCCCTTCTGCACACCACAGTAACACATGTGGGAAAATGAAAACAATTCAAAATCAGCATGAAGAAGAACAGATTCTGGTAAGATATCTTACCTTAGATACATTCCTCGTGGCTATGACTGCAATACATACAGTGTCCTACTGACCCTAATGGGTTACAGAGATCATTATTCAAACCCTAACCCAGAACATTCCTTAAATGATGAGAACATGATTTTCTTTTACTTTTTTTAAAAAAATTCTTGTTTCTTCAAATGTCTATTGTAATAAATTTATGGTTATAGCTAATCGTGTGACATATCACTCATATTCAGTAAAGTAATGTGATCAAATAGAGATGTCAAAAGTTACATAATCAACTAAGTATATATTGTACGCTGAAATGTATTCTATGGTCAAACACATCAAGCAAGCAGAGGCTTAACATACATCCCAATTAGGTGAAAACAATACTGATTTGAAGAGTTTGACCTGGTGTCCAACTAGAGACATATTAAAATTCAGTTTTGTTTTTTTTTTGTTTTTTTTTGTGTGTGTAAGAGGTGTTCGGCCACGAAAAAATTTTATTGTACAACAATCTAAACTAAAAATTGTCCTGATTTGAATAAAGTATTAAGAAACAGGAAAATTTTGTTAGGCACAATGGAAAGAGTGCTGAACTGTTATGTAACATCAATCCTCCTACATAACAGTGAATGCTTGACAATTTCTTAATAGATGAAGAGGGTACATATACCATGGACAGTGCATGTGAGCAACAAGGAAGTTTTAAGGAAAATGTGAACAAAAAGGACACGTACTTAGATATCATAAAGAATTGAAATTTCTGACACATAATGAGGAAAGAGGGTTTGGAGAATTTAACACTCACAAGACATTGAAGGTATCAGGAAAGAGAGAAACAATAAATAATCTATCTAATGTGCTTATGTAAATGGATAGCAGAACAGTGGCTAGGAGTATTAATAATGAGCCAAATATTATTAATTAGTGCTACAAAGGATAGGAAGTCTTGGAGATACATGATCGCCCATGTACTGAAGAGGCATGGCACATGTAAGAATAACTCAACCAGTACCTATTCAGAATAGTATTTAAGCTAAATTAAAACGCATAGAATTATTTTAATATGCAGCCGTAAATTTACTAAATAATTCTATACATTTGAAATATTTATTAGTTTCTTAAAGAGGCTTCTTATTTATCAACTGCAAAAAAAAAAATAAAAAAATAAATAAATAAAAAATAATAATTAGGTAGGAAATCCACAAAGAAAAGTTTGCATTAGGTTACCTCTCTATCCCTTTGCTTTTATTTCTTAGGACAGGTGACCGTCTGACATTGATACAGATGGTTACAAAATGTATACGTCTAATGTCTGGCTGCTGTTGGCAAATAATTCCTGACCATGACCCATTTCTAAGAAACTTTTAATTTTTCTTTTTCACTTAGTTTAAATTGAATGTAGATCATATTAAATTAATTGATCAGTGTAAAGCGCAAAACTTTATAAATTCCTCCACCCCAAAAAAAGAGGATATATTTTGCTTTTGAAACCAAATTAATTGTTCACTCACTAGTAATTTACAATCACCTGAGATGCATTGGTATGTGTCGAAAAACAACTGCAGTTGTGTACCAATTTTACATGTTTTAATATCCTAATATTGCTCTACTTTGCATTGAGCCCTCTTTTAAATTAAATTTACAAGTGTTGGAATTGTTCTTATCTTATCTGGATATATATATATATATATATATATATATATATATAGGAAAATTTATAATAAAATGGAAAATATTTTTCATGTGACACATTTCATCCTTCAGGACTCCAAGCTAAAGTGATATTTACATTGATGTGATTACATACGTGCATGAATGAGAAGGGATGTTGATGCCTACTGGGAGGCAAATTTTTGTTAGTAAGGACTTCAATTTCTAGGCAACTGTTTGCAATAACACATCAACTCAACCACAAGTGATTTTTTTTCTTTTACAGTAATAAGAGACAATGTCAGATTAAAAAATTATGCATAGTTCTCAGTTATATATATATATATATATATATATATATATATATATATATATATATTAGTGAAACCTCAATTAACAAACTTAATTCTTCCTAAAGGCCATTCATAACCTGAAATGTTTGTAAACCAAAACTATTTTTCCAATAGGAATCAATGTAGAGAAAAAAGTCACAGTACAAAAAAATTGGAAAAGAAAAGCATGACACAACACACAAATGTATAGAACATGGTGGTTGACTCAGAAATTATTCCATTTGGGTTTAACTCCGTTTGGCAATGTTATCTGAGAACCAAAATTTTGATTGATAACCAAGGCATTTTCATCTCAAATTTTCTGTTAAAAAAACAATTTGTTCTATATACGAGATGTTCGAGAACTGAGGTTGCACTGTATATATATATCACATATGAGATATATATATATATATATATATATAATATCACATATGAGATATTATATATATATATATAATATCACATATGAGATATTATATATATATATATATATATATATATATATCACATATGAGATATTATATATATATATATATATATATATATATATATATATACACATATGAGATATTATATATATATATATATATATACACACATATACACACACAAAAACACACCTCCCAAAACAGGTAGAAATTAGGCAAGTAAGGATGCTGAAGTTGTTGATATTTATCTTGAGAAATAAATACACACAGATGTAAGTTGCCATAGACATATCAAGTATTGTTAACAGACTTTTTCAAAATTAGCACCAGAAACAATAACATAACTAGCAGGTATGTCAAACCTATAAAGTCAGATGCCAATGTAATAAAATAATAATTATAAACCAAGAAAAGAAGAGTTGTGAATACTACCATTCCAGTAGACTGAAAAGCTTGTTAATAAATAATTAAATAAATATAACAAATGTTAGAAAATGTAGTTTATAAAAAAAAAAAAAAAAAAAAAAAGATAGACAAAATATTATGGGATCTTTATCTAGGTGGTGGAGTAATGGATAGCAGCTTGGATTGAGGAATCGGGGAGCAGAGTTCAAATTCCAGTTGAATCCATTCACC
The DNA here is from genome assembly GCA_963932145.1 of Acanthosepion lycidas. Classification (NCBI taxonomy): domain Eukaryota; kingdom Metazoa; phylum Mollusca; class Cephalopoda; order Sepiida; family Sepiidae; genus Acanthosepion; species Acanthosepion lycidas. The sequence goes on along the minus strand of OZ010575.1, from coordinate 10,007,561 downwards.
TATGTGCTAATACCCTTGGGAAAGATATAAATCCTCTTCTCCCCTGCCGCTTAGCTATGGTTAAATAACAGGACAGACCGGGTTCTATAGCCTTGGATGGCAACTGGTCTACTGCAGAAAGAAATGGCAACACAAATGCACCTTGCATCTGCAATAGGGATTGGCCCTAGTAGGCAGGTATCCTCAAATATGAGTAGCCATATATATATATATATATATATATATATATATATATATATATATATATATATATATATATTATGAATAAAAATAACAATAGGAAAACTGGTAATTGCTGACTCGTTTTGTCCAATGTGGACTTTATCAAAGCAAAATACGAAAATGAAATTAAATGAACAAAGTAACTAATAAAAACAAAAACAGAATGTACCTAGCAACTGGAATGTAGAGAAACGCTATTTTCATATTTTTAACTGAAAAATAACGTCAGTAATTGTCACGTGTGGAGAATATTGTCATTATATCTGTGTTGATGTATTCAAACATTTTCGTTTGATTTTATGAATCTGTTGTGTATATTTGTTTGTAAGAGCATTAATTTTGTTAAGAAAGGTGAAATAGGGAAAAAACCTGGGCGTAGATTAATATTTGGGTAATTTTCTATGGCGGCACTCTCCAGAATTTTCCTTCTGAGTGAGTTATTTTCTTTTTTTATGAGTGTAGCATTTTTAAAATCAAAATTATGGTTGAATTTATTTCTATGTATGACTAGTGCATTAGCTAAGTTGTTTTTTGTGAGGTCTCTTTTGTGCTCATAAATGCGTTTTTTCAAACTTCTACTTGTTTCTCCAATATATTGAGAGGAACAGTTTTGGCAATTTATTCTATAAATGCCTGCTTCAGAAATATTAGTGCTATTATTGTTTGAAGATCTTAGTATATCCATAATGGTTTTGGAAGTGTTTGTGACTATTTCAAGATTATTTAGATGGGATAGGTTATTCTGGATAGTGACAGAATTGGTCGGTAGTATTATGTATCTGTTTTCATGTGATTTACTATTGCGGATTATGTTATTAGTCTTGTTGCAGTTGTATATTTTGTAAGCCTTTCTTCTTGCATTGTGGATGAAATGATATGGGTATTGTAGGTTTTTGAATGTGTTTTCTATGTATGTTTCTTCTTTAATTAAATATTTATTTAACTGTTTTTATTAGTTACTTTGTTCATTTAATTTCATTTTCGTATTTTGCTTTGATAAAGTCGACATTGGACGAAACACGTCAGCAATTACCAGTTTTCCTATTGTCATTTTTATTCATAAATATTGTCTCTCTACTGGTTAAATCGAAGAAATTTTCATATCTATCTATATATATATATATATATATATATATATATAATATTGGGTTGTCTGGAAAGTTCATGCCAATTTTTAAGGGAAATTAAAACAAAATTATTAAATATTTATTCAACTAAATATGAACTATTTTGTTGCACAAGCTTTCTCCATTTTTCCTTTAAAGATTCTGGCTTCCCAGAATTTCAGTGGTTTCTCGTCAAAGAACTCATTAAGGTGGGTTTTTTTTTTTTTTAAAGTCATCCAAAGAATTAAAATTTTTACAATTGAGATTATTTGACAAGGACCTGAATAAATGAAAATCTGAAGGAGCAATGTCTGGTGAATATAGCAGGTGGTGTAACACATCCCAGCCAAGCTGCAACAACATTTGCTGGGTTGCCAAAGAAACATAAGGTCTGGCACTATCCTGATGGAAAACAAAACTTTTCCTGTTCATCAATACTAGGTGTTTTTCTTGATTTGCTGCTTTTAATTTGTCCAGTTGCAAGCAGTACTTTTCAGAATCAACTGACTGGTTACTTGGCAGAAGCTCATAGTGCAGGATTCCTTTCCAATCCCACCAGATGCACAGCATGACTTTCTAAGGCAGCTAAACTTAGCTCTCATCACTTACCCCAGAATCTTTTTTGCTGAACATTTTTGTAAACAATCGATTTCACATCACCTGTCACAATTTGTTTAAAAAAAAAAATTTCCAAGATCAGCGTTCCGTTTCAATATGATCATGTCGGCGTCATGTGGGCGATGTGAAAACATATTCCTAAAATAGAGTATTTTAAATGAAAAATGAAAAGAATTTTATTTTAATCGAAAAGTTAGATGTACGTTTGTCCAGCATTAATCTTGCTAGAAAAGGGGAAATATTAAAGAAGCCGGGTCTAGTATTCACCGTGCATGAGATAGATATTATGCCTGCCTCGTATATATATATATATGAGAGAGAGATTTGGCCATAAGCTCATACATCTTATGTAGGAGTGTGAGTAGATACATTATTAACATGTAGATACAATTTTCTTTTCAGCTTTGAAACTGACACAAAATTCAGCTCGCTATTACAAAGGTGAGCGTGACACAGACCCCACACTATTAAGTTTCAAATTAGATTGGAAATTGCTTTATTCCTCAAAGCTTTTTGACAGTAACAAAAATTTTGCTACAAGGTTTTGTTAAGTTACATAAAATATTAACAAAACACACAAACAGAAATCATGATCATAATAAAAACTTTGGAGCATTAAAAATGTTTCCTGTAGTTTATTAGCTGCATTGGTCAAAACAAATTTCCCATGATTCCAAACTTTTTTTTTTACTGCAACCCATAGCAAGAAGCACATTTTGCATTGCGATTCATTATATCTCCATGTAAGAAATCAAAGACAAACTGTTCACTAGGTTCATTTATTTATACAATCAACAATTTATATGTATATTTCTTATGATCTGTACATATTGGAATTGTATGTATCTATTTGTATGAATATAAAATTATTACTTTTAGAAAAAGTAATTTAAAGCAAATTCCAACACAAAGATGAATTAAATAATATTTGGGGAAAAAAAAAGTCATTTAATGATAGATGTGTTTGTTCATTAGCTGATTCCAGTTGGGAACACAGGAAGACAATGCTACACACACATATCAAGTGAAATGTTGAGCCTCTGTCTATATTTCTGAGATGAGGTATTATGTACACTATTTACATTATTCAGACTATTGTCCTCATCTTTGTCGCCATATTTATTATAATGTTTTGGACATTGTATGCTCCGGCCTTCTTCAGGAAGTTGAAATGTTGAACATGGGAAAATTCATAAATTTAAGGAATCAGCACATATGGTAGGCCACAAAAATCTCCTGAGCCAACCAAGCATAGAAATGAATACAATATTGGAACCAGTAATAAGGAGTGCCAGAGAAAAGCAATAACAACATCAAAAATTGCAATATGAGCTCTGGAAAAAACATGCAATGATAACAGCAAAATTGCAATATAAGCACTGGTAAAAAATGGTTGCTGAAGACATTAGGTTTATAATAGCCAGAGATTCATACACAGGACAAGGACACATGGTACAGTGGATAAAGGTGTTAGTTAGATCCACTGACAGGACCCAATGTGTATGAGTTCAATACCTGGTTAAGTCAGTGGAGAACTTTCAGAGGGAAATTAACAGGAGATAACTGATAAATGGCATCCATTAAACATGGCACGTGGAACTACAACAGTCTACCCCAGCGAGGGAAATAAAGGGTTCAGTTCGACATTCCAATTACCTGAAGAAGGCTGAAGCATACAACAGCCAAAATGCTGTAATGAATATAGCGACAAAGTTGAGGACAATTGGCCAAATAATGTAAAAAATGTTGAGCCTGTTTCTGTCCTTTGTTTTAAGTTTAGTTAATGCAGAAAAACCCAGTTCACTCAAATGAGTAATTGTAAAAGGCAATAGTAATAAAATAGCCTTTTTACTCAATAGTGAAAATTCCCCTTTGTTCTTAACCCAAAACAAGATAAAAAAAAAAAAAAAAAAAAAAAAAATCAATGAGAATATATATGTATAAATTTAAAAAAATAAAATATATGAACTAACCTCAGAAAAAAAAATAGTGAGGATTTATGAGTGCTGTGCAATATGTAGAGCTGTTTATATTCTGCATTTGTGTAATTTTGTTTTTTTTTTTCTTTTTAGTTGCAACCGATTTTATTTATGTCATGACCCACAGAAGGACCCCCAGTTTGAAAACCTTGCACTAGACTATTGTCCTTATAGGATACCTGGATCGACATATACCTGATGAAGGTCAGGGAGCACAACATCCAAAACAATATGATAACACAGTTTAGGACAATAGGCCGTATGTAAATAAGCTATGATTATTACTTTAAATAAATATTTATGAAATAAAGAATTAACTGATCTTTTTTTTAAAAGACAGTTTTTATAATTAAAAATAAACTTTTAAAGGCTTAGAATATCCTTCTTTCACAGAAGGATGTAGTTTTCATTACTGAGAGACCAAGTTGTAAACATCAACAAACTGGTCACTTATAACTTTTTGACGATTCTCGTGAATTGTGTCCTGGATTTCATGACGTAAATTTTGTTTTTAAAGTATTCCTACAAGAATAAATCAAGCATTGTTAAATATAGTGAATGCAGTTAAGTATTCACTAGCGCCATTTTGTACAATCCATCTGCCTGGAAAGGTTTCATTAAGACAAGGAAGAGCAAAACAATTTAAAATGGAGAGGTCTGCCTACTTGTTAAATAAGACTCTAAATAACACAAAAAATTGCTGGTAGGATTGCTATTTGAAGCATGAAGCATTTTTAGGACATCCTGTATGAAAGTACAAATGAGGATGTGCTAAAATATTCTCAGCCCAACCCACTCCCCAAAAATTAGCATTTCAATGAGTAAACTTCACAATACTGATTTGGGGAATTGGCCTATATTTCTGAGATGAGGTATTATGCACACTATTTAAATTATTCAGACTATTGTCCACATCTTTGTCGCCATGTTTTGGCCGTTCTACGCTCTGGCCTTCTTCAAGTGGTTGGAACTAGAACAGTCTACCGCAGTGAGCGAAATAAAGGGTTCAGTTCGACAATCCAACCACTTGAAGAAGGCCGGAGCATACAACGGCTGAAACGTTGTGATAAACATGGTGACAAAGATGAGGACAATAGTCCAAATAATGTAAATAGTGATTTGGGGAAGTCATTTAAGTTACAAACTTTTTGCACTCTTATGTATGAGTATGAGGATAGTAATTATAACAACAGTGCAACATTTGATAAGTCCTTTCATATCTATTGAAGAGGAGGAGAAGTTCATCCCTGGTTTCCTGTTCAGGATATGGTTTATCTGTTTTCCTTTATTTCTTCTGCCAAGGCCACAGTGATTTAACTGTCTTAACTTTTGGTGATTGCACTAACTAGTGGCTGTGAGTTTCCATCGTGAGAGTACCAGGTTGGCAGTTTGCTGCTTCTGCCTGGTCGTTAGGAGCCCAAACTCTTTGGCAGAGCTTAGAGAGGCTGTTCTGATCAACAGTCACATAATATTGAGATATTTATAGTACCATGTCATGCATGGGTAGGTGTCCCTGCATGTATTTCCAGTGGGCAACTCTCAGGCCACACCATGCTCTGTTCTCAGCCATGCTCTGGGTGGTTTGTATTACCATTGATGACAGACAGTGACAATTATGGTGGTCTTTTCTCTCTCTCGCCTCAAAACGAATTTCGGGGAAAGTACAACAAAAAAAAAAAAAAAAATAAATAAATAAATATCACCTACCCTCCTCAGTTTTTCTTTCACTAATATTCATGGTATCTGTTCCAACTCTGACAGCCTAGAATCTTTCCTCTTGAATAGTCACCAGATATCTTTGCCCTCAATGAAAGTAACTTCTTTACATTGCTACCAACAAATTCTTGGTTCCAGGTTATCTTCCCCTTTGCCAAAAAGATTCCAGCATTCACATACATGGCCTTGGTGTCTGCACCCAGGATAATCTTCCAGTAGCCAGAGAATTGTCTCTTTAGTTCCTAGACAACAACTTCATGTGCTTCCGTCTTTCGTTACTAAACTCTGTTAGCTATCTCTTTTTCCTTTATCGTTCACTATCTTCCCAGTACAGCAATAGATTAGACGCAATAGCTGACAGTATAGAAAAGGCACTTTCCCTCCCACCCATCCACAAACATCTGTGTCTTTGGTGACTTTAATGCTCACCACAACACGTGGCTGAAACATTCTAAAGGGACTGATGTTGCTGGAGTTCAAACATTAAATTTTTCCATTGCCCAATCCCTTACTCAAATCGCAGACTCCCCTACTAGTTTCCCAAGCAAAACTGATCAACATGCTTCTCTAGATTTATTTCTTAACTCCTCTCCACGCTTTTGCTGAGCTTTGCAACACTGCCCTCTTGGTAATTCTAACCACTCTGTGGTAGATATTAATATTTCGTTCCAATCCTCTAATAAACATGAACCCCATATTCACAACACCTCTTTCTGTTTCCAGTCATCATCTGTTGTTCCAGTTTTTAAGAATTCTGGAAAGAGCTTATGCTCTAGATAAAAATGCTGAAGCCCAGGCTGGTGCATTGGACATCTCAAAAACCTTTGACAGGGTCTGGCATTTAGGTCTTCTACACAAGCTGAAAAGTTATGGTGTCTCTGAACACTTTTTTTAAATTAATCCAGTCTTTCTTGTCAAATCATAAAAGGAGTTATCCTAAATGGCCACTCATTTAGATCCTTTTGTACTAAGACAAGTGTCCCCCAGGGCTCTATCCTTGGTCCCACTCTATTTTTAGTTTTCATTAATGACCCTCCTGATGACATCAACTCTCAACTTGCTATCTATGCTGGTGACACAACAATTTACTCCTGTCTCAATAGTAAGGCTTATCAGTCCGACAAGGTTGAAATGGAAGCCGATGTACAAAACAACCTCAAGACTCCCGTTAACTGGGACAAAAGATAGCTGGTCAATTTTAACATCCCCAAATCTAAACTTTTCTAATCATCTGAAAGACCGCTTGCTGCCATCAATCAACATGGCTGATGCTATCCTCCAAGAAAGTGACTCAGTGCACCTTCTTGGGCTCATGTTCTCATCTGATATGAAGTGGATATGAAGTGGAAAGACTTCATTAAATCCATTGCTAGGTCAGCCGCTAAGTCGGTTCAGTATATCATGCGAGACATTTTCTTCGCTCCAGAACCTATCTTATATATTTATAATTCTACCATTCACCCATGCTTGGAATATTGCTGTCATAGATGGTCTGATGCCCCTGCTATTTACCTTGAGCTCCTCAAAGAAGAATCTGCAATATTATTGGTCCTGATCTGTTGGCTCAGCTCCAGTCACATTCCCCAAACATAAGGTTTACTTTGTCTTTTCTATAAATACTTTCATAGTAATTGTTCAAATGAGCTCATCACTATGGTATATAGAGTTTTTGAATTTAAGCACAAAACTAGACTGGCATCGGGATCTCATCAATTTACAGTAAATTCTAACAGTTTCTTCTCTCACACTTCTCACTTGTGGAACTCCCTTCCGGCCTCATTCTTTCCAACCAACTTTAATCTGTGAAAAGTTAAATGCAATGTCAATCACTATCTACCTGATTGCTCTCTTCTCCTTCTGCTCATCATTAATGTTTCTGTTCCTAATTCTTCCACATCCTGTAACCCCTTGTGTTTTAGTGGCATTACTACCTTGCTTGGGATGATTCCAATTAAAAAAAGAAAAAAAATATGGTCAGTGTCAAAAAGATAAAACTACTATATCAGTAAATAAAAAAAAAAAATACAGACTTAAATCAAACATCCAAAGATCTCCCAACATGAAACCGACAGGCACACCCCTATTCTTTCATGTTTTTAATTCATTTATATAAAATTTTGTACCACAAAATTTAAATATGGCTTTGAAAATGACTGAACACATTCTTTTAAAGCAGAGGTTCTTAACCTTTTGATGATTCCAGACCCCCAATGGATTGTCCAATATGGTCCTATACCCCCTCTCACTTGACTGTCGAAATAATTATCACCAATCCTATTATTTGCCAGTATGTCTTCCAAATATTTCAATCGCTTGAATTTACTGTACTTTAGATATGGATTGCTAGGAATAGAACATGAAAACAAAAAAAAAAAAAAACCATAAGCATTGACAACTTTATTATATTTTTTTTACTGAAAGCAAAATAAGGTATAATTCAGTTTTATTACACAATAAAAAGGAAGAAAACAAATGTGCAAGTCTTTTTAGTATCTCAACTACATACCCTCAGCATTTGGTTCCCATAACCCCAAGGGGTGTGGATATCCCTAGTTCAGAACCCCTGTTTTAAAGGGACCTTTTTTGTTCAAAGCTTTCATTGGAATGATAATAATCAAAACAGTGAAACTGAAAGATAGCCATGGGGGATAATTAAGGAGCTATGGCTAAAAGTTATTACTAAAAAATACCAGTTTGCACTGATTTTTTTTGTTTAGTAGCAAATTTATTTCAGTTGTGGCTCCTTAATTACACACCCCCATGTCTACTTTTTGCAGAATCATATATATAGGAAAAAGGAGTTGAAAATGCAACTGAAATCCTTAAGAATATCTGTTTAGAGTAACTTTACCGGTTTTGCAGTTTTGTGATTTTCAAAAGTGAAATTGGGATGGCAAGATATCATAGCATAGCCACACATCCCTCCATTGAAAAATCACAGAACTGTAAAACTAGTAACATTACTCTAAATAAATATTCTTAAAGACTCCAGGAGTTTCATTTTTCAACTTATTTTACTCATATGGGACATAAAAAAAACTAAAAAAAAAACTTACTTTATACTTTCTTTTTTATTATATATATATATATATATATATATATATATATATATATATATATATATAAGTGTGTGTGTGTGTGTGTCAAACATTCAAAAAAATACAATTTATTTTTGAAAGATTTTTTGAGAATTATATCGTGCTTGACAGATGAGTTAAAATCAGCAATTTTAGCACTTTCAAAACTAAAACTCCTTCCAGTCAACTTAAATTAGTTTTGAAATAGAGAAAAAGTATTTTAATTATTGGAAATATTAAATTTTATCTACTAGCTTGAAATTAAAACTAAAATAAAAGATTCAAGAAAGATTTTTTTCCTTTTTAAAAATTCATTTTAAATCTCAAAAAGCTGACCAGGTGCAAATATTGCTTTTTAAGCTTTGGGTGTCACTCAACATTAATTCATGATTTTTATCTTGAAAATGAACAGAGAAATTCTTGCAAAAGTTATATTTGACAATCATAAATATATTACCAAGCTGTCGGCAATAATTTTTTTTTTTTTTTTTTTTAAAATCAAATTTTACAAACAACATTATATTGTTCTATATATTCAACAACAAAGCTATTATTCCAATAGCTGCAGTCAGTTAAGTGTCTTATGTGATACATGCTTGGGTGATCATGTCTCTCTTGATTCATAACTAAGAAGATTTTCCTGCAGTAGGTTGCTGTTTCTTTCTGAGGTAGACTGGTTGCCACCAAATCTGTCTAGTTATTCAACTGAAAGGTTGGTTGCAAAGAGATGGGTTCATAACTTTCCCAAGGGGATTTGTGCATAAGTGAATGTAATGAACCCAACTGGAATTGGAACTCCGCTCTCAGATTTCACATTCTGAGCCATTCTCCATGACATCACAATGCAGAATCAAACTATTCTATAATATACATCCCTGTCAGGTGAGAGAGGCAGTAAACAGTACTGTAGAAATAAAAAATAATATTCTTTGGGTTTTATTTTATTTAAATTTACCACTAAAAATTTGGAATGTTTCTTTTTTAACAACCTCAATAAATAAATGGAGCTCTTTTTTTTTAAAAAAAAAAAAAAAAAAAAAAAAAAAAAAATTTATAGACTTTGTTCCCCTTATGTCTTAGTGGCTGTATTGCCTTGGTTAGGATGAAATGATTAAAAACAAAAAAATATTATTAATACACACACATATACACAACCAGGTAAGCTACACAAATAACATCAACCCAACTATTTTTTCATTAGTGTACAAATACAGAGACTTAAAAGTAAAACTAACGGGGATACCCACCGTTGCTTTGAAAGTCTCTGAATAATAATTTAAATTATTAGTGATAATTTATTGATTTTTTTTTTTAATCATTCTCAATCAATCATATCTTTTAGTTCAAAATATTTAACTTTTGTTTGATACTTAGCTATATGGCTTGCAAAAAATCCTCGACTTTATCTTTAATTTTTGTGATCTTTAAAATTGCTATATTTTTACAATTAAACCAACGATAGGTCTCTGACTTTTTTTCTTTTACTTTTGTAAGTATATATGGAACACTAACAAAAAAATAAAAATAAAAAAAAAAGGAAAAATTTATTTTAGGTACCATTTACGATTTTACCAGTGTTGTCAAAATTAGGGGGAAAGGACCAAATGATTTAATTTATTTATATTTCCTTGATGCCACCTTCTTGTAAATCGGTTATCGAATCATTAAATTGAAAAGAAATCTACTTGTAATGTTTTTAGATTTAGTTTTACTTATCACAATAAATGTCACCATCGTAAATTCAAATGACGAAGGAGTAGATATTTCCAGTTTTACGATGCCTTATTATTATTATTATATTATATCCAAATCGCAAAAAGACCTTTTCAACAGTTTTATCACTGACAGGTGGAAGATACAAGAAATACTTTCCACTCTAAAAAAAATAAAAATAAATTTACAATTAATAATTTTATTTTTAAAAGTCCAATATCAATTACCTTTTTTAATTTTTTTATATTTATTGGCAGCATCATATGACCAACCAAAACAAAACAGAAAAAAGGTGACGATGATAATTTGATCAAAAAGTCAGATTGCGACATCTATTTTTAATTGCAAAATTGAAGACATTTTCAAAAAAGTACTCTTTTAGGGTCGAACTGGTAATGTTCGTGTTTATCAAGATTTAAGCTTTTCCACCCTTTTTAAAAACCAGGCCTTATTTAATTTGTGGAGAGAAGTAACGTTGTAAGTGTAAATGTCATTCCCGTTAAAAAAAAAAAAAGAAATTATTTATTTTAGCTGCAGTCTTATTGCGAATTCCAACAATAATTTGTTTATCTAGGGAAGGTGTGTTTACAACTTTGAGGAGAGTGGGGAACATCAGCAATTGTCTTTCTGTAAAGAATTTTTTTAAAGAAATGTTGAATATGTGAGACGACGAAAATAGGCAGACATACCTCTCTAGTCTAGTCTATGTTTACTTTAAAAAGCAGAAAAAAGAAAAAAAAAACTAATTTACCAATTGCTATTGCAGATTTTTTACAAGTAAAGATAATGTTACTTTTGAGTTTTGAAGTATTTTTAATTTAGATTGAATTTATGTTTTTTTATGATTTTAGGGTGTTTTTTGTTTTTTTGTTTTTTTAACACAAGTGTACTGTAGTGTACCGTGTATGGTAACGAAGGGTGTTGTGTTGAACACCTGGAAAACTGAAAAATTCAAAATAGATAGAAATACTTCATCATGCGTAAATAAAAAAAATAAATAAACGGAAATGAAATAATATTAAACAACAAAAGTATTTTTGACAACAAAAGTATTTTTGACATCAAAAGAACTGATTGACTTTAAACATTTTATTTTTAAATTTAAAAATAAAAAAATCTACAAGAAAAGTTATGTCTGGTCACATGACAATGCCCCCCTCCAAGTTATAAGGTCTTTAAGTGAATTTTTTATGAATGATTTTTCGGGAAAATAATTAAAATTGTTATTGACTTTTTAAAAAAAAAATCCTACAATAGAATTAATTAATAATAGTTTTAATTTTATTTTTTTTTTTTAAAGAGGTCATCTTGTCGAAAAACCACTAAAAAGGAATTTAGGTCAAGCAAGCAAGAATCAGTTTCGTTTTACTTTTAATTTTTGAATCGTCATACACCTTCCTTTAAAAAAAAAATAAAAAATATCAAACACAAACATTATTTACAAAAAATGAAAAAAATATACCATATTTCACTATTTCAGTTTGTGATTAAAAATAAAATTAACATTACATTTAAAAAAAAAAACTGTTTAATCTGTGCTCGAATATATTGCAGATCCTGCAAAAAATGAACACGGACACACATTTTAAACTCAGATTTTACATCTTATCTTGAAATTTTCAATTTCGTAAATGCACCAACAACGACATATTTGATCTGCTTCTATCTCTCTAACCATTTGCAGGAATTTTATGCACCGTTTTTTGGTATATAGTTCAGTTCAAATATAATTGTACTGTATTTTCTTTCATTGTCCTCATACAATCCGCAGAATGAAACCGATCCGTTTGAGTACATTTAAAAGTGCTTATATAACAACACGAATAAATACACGCGCGCGCCAACAGGTGAGATATGTCACACGCATTTAAAAAAATATCATCCATTGCTCTGGAGGGGAGGGGATGAGTCTATCGATAGACACCCACGGAAGACCACCTTGTTCGTTTTAGTTTTTAAGTGGCTTAAAAAAAAAAAAAACATATTTTAGGAACTATTAGTTAACTTATAACAACGTTGGAGTTTTTATTAGTAAGAGACACGTGACATTTTAAATTAAAACAGACCAGCTGTCTGTTCTTAAGCGCCAGATAATGCCTTGTCCCTTCAGGAGAGAGGCGATTATGTCTCTCCACAGATTCCTGGTCTTTACTTATCTGTGAATAGACTTCTTGGGAAAGATAGTGGTTTCCCCATTAGCCTTCTCCATGGTTTGAAATTCAGAGTTATCCTTCTAGAAGAAGTGGATTTTTTTTTGTGACTTACCCAAGTAATTAATCTGAAAATCGTAATCTCACTACAAGGGAAAAAAATAAATTGAATTAAAAAGAAAAAACAGGAACCTTCATCTCCCTGATCCAACCAAGGGTTAAATAATTGTTAAAACCAAATTTTTGATTTGCTTTATTTATTTATATATATTTTTTTTAAAGTTACTCCGAAAGCAATGCCTCCTGGTTCAACAATACGGATGTTTAGAGTAGGTTGGACCTTCCCGACGAAATATCATTTCTTACCTTGTTACAGATACACTGACAAGAAAGTTTGAACGAAGCAAAAGTGTGGCATTGAATCCGTCTATGTGATAAATGCACCCATTGACAACCATCGATGCCTGCACGTTTATTTACAGAAACCAAACAGTGGATGTGAACACAGGCAATGATTAAAGCGATGCATGTGACAAAATGTGTTCTGGGCGAAACTGCATAGCTGTCAATGCTCGAAAGAGACAAACATGCAGACTTTGGGTAATTTTTTTTTTTTTTTTACCAGAAAACTTGCTCTATCCAACGGTGCTGCTCAGCTCCCTTTTTTTTATCACTTGTTTTGTAGTTTCCGTGGAAAAAAATAGGGGAGAATAGTAATACTTTCAGAGCAACTCTTTACATGCCAACGTACTCGAAAAAAGTAAAAAAAAAACTAATTAGGTAGTTTTACTTTACTTTTTTTTTTATTCGAAGTGCCTAGTATATTTATATATTAGGTCCTATACTGGGTACTTCGACATGGTGTAAAATGGTTGTGGTAAACAAAACTTGTCTCGCTTGTGAGTTCGATCCTCGCTGTGTGCCCCTTACTTTCGGTCTTACTCTTCTTGTCCTACATCTACGCTACGCTTAGAAAATCGCTATACAAACATATAGAATTCAATTATTTGTCACTTAGCTAAGGTTACCTTCAGTATCCCGACTCCAGAGTTTCGGAGACACAGAGTAATCTCAGTAATTGAATGACAAAAAAAGAAAAAAATATGACTCCAGTTCAGTCTAAAAAGAAATCTTTTCGAGGGATGAAACTTTTTTTTTTTTTTTTTTTTTCTTAATCTTATTTCGTAATTTTCCCCCTACTATAATTAATCAAATTATTAATTATTAATAATTTGATACCCCCGTAAGATATTTGGGAGTAATGAGCTTCGGGACGTGCACGTTAATGTGCAAAAAGAAATCTTCATTGATTATCCTAAGAGTGAAAAAACGAGCTTTTAAAAGAAAGACATAAGTAACGAATTTTCATTCATGAAATTAAGAAAAAAGTCTAAATTTTAAATATTAGGTTGGTGCAAAAATAATGACGGTTTTAACGTTAAAAAATACGTCAAAAACCGTCATTATTTTTGCACCAACCTAATATTTTTACCTCTTATTAATGAGAAAAAAGGGGGTTCATTATTTAATTGTTAGAGGTTTTTTGATATGCATTCCAAATACGAGTTAAAAAAAAAATAATAATAATAATAAAATGTTGGGCATGATAGTCACAGACAGAAAAGAAGAGACTCCGTCAGAAATTACACATTCAAGTCAACATTTTTATTTTACACATTATCATTCATAGCTACCCCACCCACTTTCCCCTTATACCCCAAAACACCAACTGAGTCAGTGATAGAAAGCTAACGCCTGTAGTGGTTAAACCTGGGATGAGTTCAAAATACATAAAAAAAACAAAAACAATTTGAACACGAAACTTTCACCAAACCAAGAAAAATGAAAATAAAGATTCTTATAGGAAGTTTAATTGAATTGAAGTATTGAATTGTCATGTTCAGTTTATCAAACGACTTCTGCATACCAAACACTGATTTACCTCCTTTACCCCCTTTTATTTATTTTTTTAAACTAGTCTCATATTCTGAGCTCTCCTTTTGGATTTTGAAAAAGTTACGCATTCGAAATACAAACGAAAAATAAAATATCAATCGAAATGCGATCACAATTTTTTCTCAGAAAAACGTAAATTTAATCTCCGTGAAGAAAAATATAAAAAAAATAAATGGGATTTTCAGCTAATCACAGAAATAATTAACAAAAAAAATGTTCTTTCCTTGCTTTAAAAAAAAAAGTTTTCCATCCACATTCTGTCATATAGGATGGGAATAAATAGCAATTTTTCGTTTTTTATTTCTGTATGACAAACACTGAATTAAAACCCCATAGGGCTAGTAATAAATAAATAAATTGGAATGTAAGGGAAGTAAATCAGTGTTTTGGTATGCAGAAATCATTTGAAACGCTAAATTTAACAATACCCAATAATTGTCAGTTGGTAACCAGTTGCCTATTATTGAACTAACTTACTCTTCTTTTCCATTTAATGTCGATTATGCAATCCAAATTACAAATTTCGATTTATTTTATTTACTTACATTTTTAAAAGGACTCACGTCAGACGAGTACATTTATTTGTTTTAACTGCTGTTTAAAAATTTAAAACAGCAGTTAAAACAAATAAAATTGATTTAGAAGGTCCAATTTGCTAATCTTTCTAAAAATTTTACTTTTACAAGGCCCAAGAGCCAATTAAGGTAAAGGGTTGTTGGAGTGGGCAGATATTCATGATCAGGAGTGCCACTTTCGAGTAATAAATTTAAAAAAAAAAAAAATTTTAAAATGGTTTATTTCTGATCGCAGGTGCCTATGTCCACCTAAACTAAAAAACAGTTTTTAATTTTGTTTATTTACAAAATAAATAAAAATGATAAAATAAAATAAACGAAACAATCTGAAGGATGAAAGGACCCTTAAAAGGGATAATTATATTCAATATGGTATTTTTAAATATGATACTCGATTCAAGGTGCACTCCAAAAACTTAAAACACATACCATGATGCAAAGATACAGGCTACAGGCCCTTGTCAAATTTGACAGTAGGGAGTGTAATTCAATAATAGAAAAAAAGCATTTTTTGCTGTTCGTGTTTGGGTAAGGTACTTTTTAAGTGAGTGATTTTGTAAGTAATCACTCACCTATTCTCTTCTGTATCGACTATTGTGGCGTGCCAGTGACAAGGCATTCTGTCAATTATGACAATAGGATTGAGCGCTGAGAGAAATAGATTTTTTATGACTATCTGATTCTGTATTGATAATAGTTACAAAATTCAATTAAATATCCCAAAAACGTTTTTAGTTTTTAAAACAGAATTATATTCGACATTGGATTAAAAAGCTGATGAACTTTACTTTAGAAATAAAAAGTTCGTCACAATTTTTAAGATAGTAACGAAAGGGTAGTCAAAGTCAAGAAAAAATTAAATATTAAGTTAAGTTGTTTATCAATATTTTTTTACGCTGTTTTGTAAATTAAATACGAAAAAATAACATGCACTAAATTTCAATAAAAAAAGAAAAAAAATGAATTTTTTTAATCATGTCACTTAATCATGTAAAGCAATAAAGCCACTAAGACGCAAGCGATTTTTAGTGAATGTGAGATAATAGAAAACAAAAAAGCAACTAACTTATTTTAGGAAAGAGAACAATAAAAGAACAGGGAGCAAGAAAACCGAACATAACGATTGATATTGCATTTAAATTTTTGAAGATCAAAGTTGACCGGGGAGCAAGAAGCCGGAAGTGAGTTCCACAAGCAAGAAGTGTAACAGAAGAAACTGTTAGCATAGAACTTACGGTTCTGGTTAATAGCCACTTCAACTGTAGAATGAGGAGACCTTTCCGATAATTTAATACTGAAATACTGTTCAGTTAATTTAACAGTAAAGTGTACTGAGCTAGCTCGTGTGTTATGCATAGAGAGTCTTCATAAAATACTGAAACACACACATTGCATTGCATTTTTTGAAAGATATAAAAATTAAAAAACACACACTTGAAATATTAAAAAGCTTTTCTTAAATAATCAAAATACCTAGAAAATAAAAAATATTTACATTTGTTTGCAAAAGATAAAGTATATCTGAAGATAATGTGTCACATTTATTTTAAACTTCTCAGTCAGAAAAATATTTTTTTTTTTTGTGAATGACAGGTGATTACAGATCGTAACAAATTTGTTATGATTTTTTTTTTAAATTAAGGAGCTTTTTAAAAAGTTCTAAAAACCATTTTCAATAGCTTATTCAATAAATGAGGTTTTTGCTTTTTTTTAATGTTTGCAATATACACATTTATTTATAAAAACAAGGTAATGTTAGGTGAGGGTTATTAAAGAAATAAATAATAATAATGTTACAAACCTGGGTTTCTTCTTCAATTTAGGAACCAAAGTTGTTAGGTGTGTGGGCAACAATAATAATTCTTTTCGTTTATTATCTTTTTTTATGTGAAAAAAAAAAAAAAAATGAAGTTCTTCTTTTCTACCCGAATAATCAGGTAGAAAAGGAAGAAATAGTGGTCCTTCTAACATGAATAATCCTAACATAAAATGAAAAAGAATTAACGAGAGTGGCGGAGGCAGATAGACACAACCTCATTGTACAATAATGGCAAAACATATCCACGCTTGTATCTTTTTAAATATACACCTCGTAGGTATTTATATATAACATATATAACAAATCCGTATTCATAAGCCGGTTAAGGTACATATGGGGCCCTTTTTTTATATTCTCTTTAAAAGTGTACAATCCCTTTTAAAACGTCGTCTGGTCAAGGGGTTGTTTTTTTTTAAGGGAATATCAATGTTTACTGTGTTGAAAAGATCTTGTCTACATTTTTTCTTCTTTTTTTTTTAACTGAACAATTTTAACGTCGTGTTTTGTTCCTGGGGGAGGATGACCGGGGTAAAAGGTTATTTTCTCATCATCTGTTGAGGTATTTTTCCTCCCTTAACGTTGTTATTGTTCTTCTTCTTCCCCATCATTTATTTGGCTGCCTTTTTTTTCGTCTCCGTTGCAGCAGCAGTAATGGTGGTTACGGGCAGAGACATAACCGGAAGTACTTCCGCTCGCACGCTTCTCTCCGCAGTCCCTACTGCAATCCTACTGCTGCTACTCTTTCTCGACTGCACAGCACCATCTCGGTTTTTGGCTCAGTGGTAGAGCAGACGGACAGAAGATTACTCGATGGAAGGTTCGCTTTTCGTACCGGCTCAATAATACTTCAATCTCCTTTATCTTATGATCCGTCGGTTCTGGATATTACTTTGATATTATTTCACACAAGAGTAAAACATATACAATCTAGACATATTTCTTGGTGCTGTTTTTGATTTGATACCGTTTTTTTTTTCTTTTAATGTGTACTGTGAAGTGATTTAAAAATTGACCCTTTTTTAGTTTTAGTTTTTTTTACATTCCTTTTTTTTTAGTGGAACTACAATCCATCCAAACAAACAAAACAAGATAAGAAGAAACCTTTCTTTCTAGCAGTCATTAAATTAAAAAGTAAAACTGTGTTTCACTTTAGTTTAAAGTTTCAGCATTTTTTTTAAATATGTTAAAAAAAATGCTGAAATGATCAAGGAAAACATCAAAAAAGCTACAGTTACAGTTGGAGGTTCTGTTCTGCCAGCTTAGTAAAAGAAAAATAAAAGAAAAAAGATTCGTTTTTTTCTGTTTAATTTCTGGTGAAATTCAGCACGCAAAAAATGGATACAAACAGACAAAAAAAATATGTTTTCAAATCAGCAAAAGTATGACTTTTTTAACTTCTTTCAGCTCGAAGTGTGGCGATATTTTTTAATGGCTAATAAAAACAGCAAAAAAAATGCTTTGACCAGCGGAGCCGAAAAGACAAAGTGATCAAGGTGATATATCTGTGCATCATCTGCATTCTTCAAATAAATACTTGAGATTTAATATCTGATTAGTTTTCCAAAGGTAAACAAAGCAATTTTTAAAGAATTAATTAAATAGATTTTTTTTTATTTAGAGATTTTTATATAACTGTGCACTGTATGCAGGTATGAAATTTCGAGGATTCATGACGAGAAAGATTTCGCTTAATAATGCATTATTCAGCTTTCCTTCATCAGTGACGTCTTATGTGATTGAATCAGTATAAGCACGTCGGATCTAATAACGGTTTCACCTGCCAAGGGGGATGCAGGGTCAAATCCTGCCAGAGAGTGCATATTTTTCTTTAATAAAATTTATCGAATATTCAGGCGAGCAGACGATAATAAATATACTGTTTAAAAAATAAAAACGGAACGTCTATTCAAATAAAAAAATAACGTTTTTTAAGTGATAAAAATCTGTCAGAAATAAAAAACATATTGCATGTGCATATGTATATATATATATATATATATATATATATATATATATATATAATCATTACAAAATTTACATACTCAAAAAAAAAAAAACATTTATTTGTCAAGTATATAGTTTCCATTGGTTTTAACAACTCCCATCATTCTACAAGCTTGCTATTGCCATTTTTGTAGAAACTTAATGATTATGTTGGAAGAAGGTTGTGAGGTAGTTTTCAACTGATTTTACACAATAAAAGTTTTTATCATTTAAATAGTTCTGTAGAGACCAGAACAAATGATAATCCGAAAGAGCCAAGTCAGGAGAATACAGTGGGTGCTGGAGAGTGGGGTCACATTTCAACTCTAAGATTCTACAAGGTCTGTTTTGCAACGTGTGGTCTTACATTGTAATGGTGGAAAATAACACCATTTCATTTTTGACAAAATCAAGCCGTTTTTCTTGAATAGCTGCATTGGGATTGGTGAGTTGGTCATATTTCTTTGCAGTTATTGTTTTGAGAACTGAAAGAAGGTCAAAGTAAATTGTTCTTCTGCAATTCCACCAAACAGACAGCAACACCTTCATTAGATAGAAGCCCACTTTAGCCACTGGTTCTGTACATTCACAAGATTGTTTCTAGTTTTATTTGCAAAAAATGTTATCATAAACAATTCATTTTTCATCACCTGAGACAATTTTGTCAAAGAACGGCTCCTTTTCGTGTTATCATAGCAAAGGAATCGCTGCAGAAACACAATCAAGCTTGTTCTGTTCTAACAGAAAATGTGGAAAACCCAAGTCTCTTCAAATGGTGAAAGATATATCAATTTTCAAATCTTAGCAATCTATTCCATCAAAATATTTGGTTTATTCTTCACAATGGCAAACAGAGTATCTTCACTGATGTCAAAAGGTTGCCTGGAACATGGTTGATTGTTTAGATTAAAATCATCCTGACATAATCTGCCAAGCCATGTTTTGACTGTCCAAAGAGCTGGAGCACAATCCAAATAAACCTTCTGAATGTTTTTTTTTTTTTTTTTTTTTGTTGCAGTACCGACACTTACTCCTTTATGAAATTCATAGAGTATAATATGGCATAAGTGCAACTTTTCATCTTCCATCTTTAAGGCATTCATTTGTGGAAAAAACATCAATATTTTGACTCAGAACTGAATGATGCAAGGATTCAATCTAGAACATGCCAGAAATCAGCATCAAAACAAACACCAGTATTAAGTTGAGTGCATGGGTATGCTTCTGACCTAATGATAATTCTATACAAGAGATTTCTTTTAATCACTTCCTCCTCAAGCAAAATGATGAAGCCAGTAAGATGCAAAGTGTTACTGTTAAAATGATTTATTTTTATAGAAAAAGTATTTATTTTTTAAAATAAATGTATCATTTGTTAATTCAGTCAATCCAGTGTTTCTTCATATATTATCTAGCTGTAACATTATACAATAAAAAATTCAGATTACAATTCAATTAACATCTACATTAGGCTGCAAATTTATAAAAATATATTGATGCCCATATATGTGTGTGTGTGTGAGTAAGCTCATAATTTAATGATAATTTTATACAAGAAATCTTTTTTAATTACCCCCAAGCAAGGCAATAAAGCCTCTAAAATGCAAGGGGTTACCATTATAATTCAGCTAATATCTTCATTAGGCTGCAGATTTATTAATCTATTCTCAACTGCACGTATTTCAGTCTTCCCTGTCCAATCAATCAACCAATCTTTTATTTCTAGAAAAGTAAAAACACTGTAAAAAACAGCAAAAAAAGATATGTGCCATTTATTGAGATAGTACCATCTTCTTGGAAATCATCTGATAATCTTTGGAAATAACCAAATAATCTCTGAAATTCATCAGATAATTTCTGAAATTCATCAGATAATTTCTGGAAGTCATCAGATAATCTCTAAAAGTCATCAGATAATCCAAATAATATTTTTCATAAATTTCTTTAAGTTTTAAATATTTTAGTGAAAAATTAGTTTGGAAAATGTGGCTCTGCAAGTACCATTCAAAACTGCAACAAAAATTATTTTCCAGAGTTTTCTTTAATTATATATAATATCTATGGTAATGACCTGATTTCTGTATTCATGTGTTTGTTTGGTTCCATAACATGCCAAAAGCAATGCAACATAGCAAGATTTACTGTTAAAATGGTTCATTTTAGAGAATAAAATAAGAATAATTTCCAGCACAGTTTGAAACTTAATACTGTAGGGTCTGCATTTGTATTCACAAAGCTAATAATTATTTGGTTATGATTTTTGTTAGAAAAATTGAAACAAAAATCGTATGAACATTAAAAGAGGAAAAGAAACGAAAAGATTCATTAATTGAGGCATAAAATAAGGATACACATGAAATAATATACCTATATTTTATAAGTAAAATGGTCATTATATATTTTAATGATAAAATCCAAAGAAAAATCAGCAATGTTATTGGTCCTGACCTGGCATCTTGGCTTCAGTCAATCACCCACCACCATAATGTAGCCTACCTGTTCCTTTTCTATAAATAATTTCATGGTAATTGTTCCAGTGAAATTTATTCAACGAACAGACAATTTTTACATATTTGAACTAGTTAGGACTTCATAGATATTCTGAGGTATTATGGTGGCTGTAGTAAGAACATGTTGTTTTGATGTAAGGAATACTGTGGTATGTCTGGGTCAGTAATTATAGCTAGCTAAGTTTAAAGATAAAAAAAGATTGAAGACCAGCCTTCCCAAATCTCCCCCCACTCTTTAGCCTTGTGCCACATTTTTGTGTTTTTAAAATAAATATTACTTTCCTCTATGGCACCTAGACTTTGTGAATTTAAATGTAGTACTAGATTGGCAGCTAGGTCTCATCAGTTTACAGTTGAATTGGCTAGATGTAACCATAAGTTCTATGCTAACAGTTTCTTCTATCACACTTCTTGCTTGTGGAACTCACTTTCAGCTTCTTGCTTTCCAGTCAAGTTTGATCTTCAAAAATTTTAAATTTAAATTTATTTACTATCTTCTTAATTTATTTTCTTTTATTGTTCTCTCTCTTTAATAATGTTTTTTTTTTTTCTTGTATTCTCTAACATTCAATAATCCCTTGCATCTTAGTGGCTTTATTGCCTTGCTGGAAGGGAAATGATTAAAAAAATTGTGTTGGATCGCCTTTCGCACTCACTCCAATAATAACAATCCAATTTTTGTTATACTATTTTGTAAGAAAAAAAATTATTACATATTTTTATATAGAAATTTGTTTCTATAAACATCTAATTTCACAACTATAATCATTAATTAATACTTAATAAAATTATTAATACTTTCATTTCATTTCTTTTCCTCTTCTTTCATGAATTTTTCCATATTTTATGACAAAAAAGATTTCTAATTTATAAAAATGCATGTTCAAAAACTCGTTTAATAATAATTAAGGAAATGTTGATTAGGGATTGGTAGAAGAACAAATAAAACACATTTCAAATTTTTAACATAGTTGGAGATTGGCTAATTACATAGTAGTTCTTCTTATTTCATTCTCATCTCCTCCAGCTATGGGTTAAACAGCAGAACTTGTATCTGAAAAAGTCATTGTTATTCTCTAAAAATTGTCAATATGATATCCCCTCACAAAAAAGAAATATTCTCATAATCCAAAATATGTTTCAGCTTTAAATAACCCACACATGTGTTGATAAACTGTAAAAAAAAGAACAAACCCAAATCAATCACTTATCATTAACCCCAATTTCCATCACAAATCTACTTCCATAATTCACAATCTTCCATAGCTTTCAGTAGCTGGTCTATTCTTAGACTTGTATTCTGGATGGATGTATATGACTCCATTTACCTTGAGGAGGATCCCACAGTATGATATTTCCTGTTTGCTACAACAACAGTGTCCCAAGAAACGCAGTCTTCTTTCTGCAATGGTGGTTGTTATTTGTAGCAGAGTCAGGACCTCCTGACAGCATGTTGTGAATGGTTGGACTCGGGAGTCTTGGTCACCCCTCAGATGGTCCTATGCCAGGAAGGCCAATTTGAAGCAACAGTTTCCCAAGTCTATGCATAGCCTCTTGGTACTGGCAAGTTCTCCATACTCCATAATTTCAGTAAGAATCTACCTAGATTTTCATTAGTGATGTGCTGATGCCATTTGATATTTTGAGCTACTCTAAGGATTTTTGTGTATGCACTATCTAGCTTCTTACTAGACTCAAACTGATGCTACAAGGATCAGTTGAAGACATTCCTGACACAGGCCAACATCAACCATGAGACCTGGGAAACTGCTGCTTCAAATTGGCCTTCCTGGCATAGAATCATCCAAGACTCTCGAGTCCAACCATCTGCAACATGCTGTCAGGAGGGCCTGACTCACCCATCCATGTCTACTACCTACACTCCCCTGTGGCTCCTGCTCATGACTCTTCAGGAGTAGGCTGGACCTTCACAGATATCTCCACCAGCACCACCAGAGGGAAGAAAGTAAATAAGGAGAGACGATGATGATCCTGATGTTCAGATACAAGCTGACTCTGACTAACAAAGGCAAAGTGAGAAATCATGAGCATACATTAAAACTATTAGGTTGGCCAAAATGTTTGTTCGGTCTATTAAGTAAATTTTCTACTTAATAAGCAAATGAACTTTTTAGTCAAGCCAATATCAGTATAGTTGTTCTAAAAAAACTCAACTTTGATGTCCCTTTGCAATGATGATTTCTATACCAAGTCCATCTTTTCAAGTGTTCATCCTTGGTATGATGATAAACTACGTCTGGCACCAAGGCATCTGATTGGGAGATTGAAGGTTCTGAGGAGCATGGAACTACCTCTGTTGTTTCCAGTTCCACCCAAACCCAGGGTGGTATCACCTGTTAGGATCCCAACTATGAGCAAACACTTAACCCCTAAACTGAAGTCAAAACACTATGAAACTATAAAAATACATTTTTATTGTAAAATTACTAGCAATACATTTGTGAAGAAAAAATTACCAGCAATACATTTTTGCAAATGAAATTACTAATACTCCCAAGAAAATTAAATTTTGATGCAAAATGACCAATAAGAAGTTGATATGCCGCTAAACAAACAAACCCTTTTCAAGTGTAGGCCATATTTTTGCATTTCTGACTTCAATGTCCTTCTCATTTGAGTTTATCCAGGCTGCAAGATACAGAAAATCATTAGCTTTCCTAAGCTGTCTACCATTCAATATCTTAAGGACTCATACCTTCTGACTGTAGAACAGGAATTCATTATCCTCATTTGGTCTATTGAGTCCCGGTAATATGATTTGAAATTGAATTTATTAAAAAATTCTGAGTAAAAGCAGATATACTTACTGGATATAAGTGCAACAGTAAGGAAAAAATGTGACTATTTGGTAAACTTAATCCAAATGCTCCTCACCCACCAAATGTCCTGGCTATTTTTATATGATGTAGATTGGTGATATGAGTATAAGGTTTGCTCGGCAGATTTCTGTGTATGTGAAAAACTGTTATCTGTCTGCTAATACATGCATTATCTTTGTTGCTCAACAAATGTTGGGATAGATCCAGAAGTATGTTTCACATCCCCATCATTATCATCACAGATTTACCACTAAGCAAAATAAGTTCATGTTTGGAGCACCAAAAGAGAAAGGTACACTACAAGAAAGAGGGACATCAAAAGAGAAGGAGCCTCTAAAAGAAAAGGGGGTTACCAAAGGAGAAGGGGGCATTAAAAGTGTAGGAATCTTTAAAAGAAAAAGGGGGTCACTAAAAGAGTAGAGGACACTAAAAGAGTAGGGAGCACTAATAGAAAGGGGAGGGGTCACTAAATGAGAAGAGGACACCAAAAGAGAAGGAAGCTCTAAAAGAAAAGTGTTTCACCAGAAGAGAATGGGACCCCTAAAGAAAAGGAAGATGTAAACAAAAAGTGGGGTTACCAAAAGAGAAAAGACACAAAAAGTGAAGAAGTCACTACACATCCTTTTTTTCTTCTGAAGGTATTATACTTTGTAGATCACACCTCTTATTAAGCATAAAACCAACATAAAAATAATTGTAAATGACCTACACTAATTTGTTGGTTGACAATATTTGAGCATAAAAATGCACAGGCATTTTAAATGCCCCTCTCTAAGGCAAGGAATGTTCTGATCTCCCCCATTCTAGGAGGGATTATTTGAAAAAAATGTCACTTTCAGAATGCTGTAACATGGCTTCCCTCTGTCTTATCTATAAATATTTTCATGGCAAGAGTTCTAATGAGCTTTCCTTCTTGTTACCTCGACTGCATGAATTTGAGTATACTACTAGATTGGTTACTATTTTTCACTGTTTTATTATTGAATCCGTTACATACAACCATATGTTCTATTCTAATAATTTCTTTTCTCACACATCCTACCTGAGGGACTCTCTTTCGGTTTCTTGCTTCCCTGCCACCTACAATATTGCTCCCATATCTGTTCTGGTACCCCTACAATATATCTTGAGATTATCAATGGAATCCCAAAAAAAATCTGTAATGTTATCAGTCCTGACCTGACATTTCAACTTCAGTCACTTTCCCACCACCATGATATGACTTCCCTGGGTTTTTTCTCTAAATATTTTCATGGCAAATGATTTAATGACCCCTACTTCTTGGTACCTTGACCACATGTATTTAAGCTCACTACTAGATTGGCAACTAAGTTTCATCCTTTTACTGTTCGATTAGCTAGATGTGACTATAACTTCTATTCTAATAGTTTCTTTTCTCACCTGTGGAAAAGAATTCTCTTCTAGCTTCTTACTTACCTGCTACCTATGATCTTTAAAAATTTATATGTAATGCCAATTGCTATCTTCTGTTTTCCTAGGTCATCTTCTTTTATTGTCCTTTCTCCTCACTAAAGTCTTCACATTTCCTTTCACTCCCAGTAACTCTTTGTGTCTTAGTAGCATTATAGAGTTGCTTGAAATGAAAGGATTAAAGGAAAAAGTCATGTTCAAAGAAAGCCATAATTATATTACAAAACATTTTCGAAACTGAATATAAAAAGTAACATCCTTTAGACATTTGATATGATGGACATTTCTTTCTGATTTTAATATTATGTTCCCCAGTTAATGTTTTATCATTACTTGTATTTCCTTTCAATTATGTTTTTTCTTTCTTTTGTAGTATGTGAGGCATATATAGCTATGATGAATCAGCCAGTATTTTTTACAATAGTAGTAGTTCTTCTTCTTCTTCTTCTTCTTCTTCTTCATCTTCTTACAATGATGATGATGATGATGGGGGGGGTAGTAGTAGGCATCTATTTATCTTGCAAGATAATAGTAGCATCTTGGGTCAAAATTCATTCCTTTTGTGAGCAGCATCTGCTCAAAAGATAAGAAAGTTATCTTTATGAAATGACTTCAGCATAGGCTGAGAAGAGAATGTGACGTGTGAATTGTCAGAAAATAACATTGCCTAACAATGGTAGAGATTTGTTTAGAAAATGTTTAGCACTAATGCTAAATTGCACAATGTCCAAAGGATATCTATTGTTGCAAAATATTTTCT
Source organism: Acanthosepion lycidas (assembly GCA_963932145.1). NCBI lineage: Eukaryota > Metazoa > Mollusca > Cephalopoda > Sepiida > Sepiidae > Acanthosepion > Acanthosepion lycidas. Next base: position 9,981,106 of record OZ010575.1, on the reverse strand, counting down.
TAATGAATTTAAATTCCAGTTCTAACTTATTTGCAGAACAGATCATTAAGGCAAGATGCACTAAGGTTAATTTTATGTTGCCTAGGCTAAATAAATCAAATATAATGTGTTAGTAAATTAAAAACAGTAGCTTTAGAGCTATTTATCAGGGGATGACTTTATTGCTGGGCTGTCTTTATGGCCACCATGGAATATAATGTGTTAGTAAATTAAAAACAGTAGTTCTAGTATAAGAATTTTTATTTCCTACCAAATCTGAATTCTTGTGCCAGACACAAAAACTTTGTCTAGTAGGAATAGTAAAACATAATAGGTGTAAAATTACAAAACAAGACAAATACTGCATAAAATTTAAAAAGGAAAAACTCATTTATTTACACAATTGCAAAAATAGGTACAAAGGCAAAGTTTACACAAAAATTTCCTTTTGTGTGCCTATTAAGGCAAGAAAACAATTTCAGATAAAAGATTACCAGTGAAAAATGAAAAAAAATTACAGTTTGGAAAAAGACAAGAATTTTAAAAATGACAAGAAAAGAAAATAATGCAAGTAGACAGTAAAAAAAAAAAAGAGGCAACCATTTTTGAGAAGAATGAAAAAAACTACTTTTACTTACCCCACAAGTGTTTCTGGGACATACAGTAATTTTTTGAAAAGTCCCTTTTAATTTCACACAGATTGTTCTTGGGAAAATTTCTTAGAAATCATTTCAATCTTGGCTGTCCAACCACAGGAGAATTTTCACTTGAACTTTTAGTCTCTCTACAGCTGGCCTGGTAACTGGTGCCTTCTTTGATCTTTTATTGATGTCAAATGCCTTCTTTGATGATGACATCTCTCCTTGCAGTCAAAGATCTTCTCCTTGTTGCTACTGACCTGAGGTTTATTTATTTTAAAAATTAGGTTCATCTGTGTCCCACTATTTGGGTTGTTATTAGAGCTTGAGACAATATCTCTCATTGGTCAATATATACAAAAAATTATTTTCCATAAACTGGAAATGGATCCTCCCAACATTTTGTTGGGTTTTAACCACTAAGCTGAAAAAAGGTGTACAATTGTAGTAATTTTTAACACAAACCATCTGGCCTCCATACAAATGCACTTCTCTCAAAAGAATAGAATAAAATTTTTATCCTAGGTCTAGTTATCTGGAGAGTGTGTTATTAGTGGGCTGTATTTATGGCATGAATTGCTTTCATTCTGTCCCTACTTCTGAACTCCAAAGAAATTTAGAATTTCCTATACTTGCATCTAGACTTGCCTTGGCATTTGATATGTCTCTAATATTCAGTTTGCTATGACATGTTCTTGTGACTGCCAATATTTGCTTATTAAACTAGCAAAAGTTATTTGAATGACACTGTTTATTAACCATGCATTAGACACAAATGGGGTGTTTTGTCCATAAGACATAAGAACAAGAGTCTTGTCTTGTTCCTATGTCCATCGTCTTTGTCATGTTGAATTGATAATGTTAATTATATTTTATGAATATGTCCTGAAGATGGTTTATTAGACTGAAACGTCCGACGTTGACATTATATTAACATTAAAACAGCATAATTGCATATAAGGATTTTTGTTTGTTGTTTTTTTCCGTATATTTTTCTTCATACTGTCGGATCTATATCCATATATTTGCTTATATATATATATATATATATATATATATATATATATATATATATATGACACAGATTTTATTCTTGTTGAAGAATACATATTTTCTACAAAATTTCTCAAATATTCAGGCTGGTAAATGTAATTAATACTGTTTAATTAAAAAACAGAGCATTTACTTAAATAAATTGTGTCTATTAAAATAACGTATAAACAGAAGATATATTAAATAATTGTCAGACTTAGTCCATTTGATTATATATATATATATATATATATATATATATATATATATATATATATATTTTCATCCCCAGACAGACTGTTTTGCTGTATCACAGCTCATCAGTGTGACTAGACATCCAATTGCCTCTAACTAGGATCAAAACCTGGGTGAATTGGTGTCAGTTGGAGAATCTACCCTTAAGTTGTTGGGATAAAGGTGAATTTAAGTGTATTTATTTTTAGATAAACAAATCAGTAATTGAGAGAACTTGATTTGTTTTATCAAAACATATTGCATTTTAGTAGCAGTCACTGTTTATAAACTCACACTTCTTCCCCATCAATGATCATCCTGATGACATCAGTTCCTAAGTAGGCATTTACACAGATGACATTACCATTTACTCCTGTCTCAATAGCAAATCCATCAGAGCTGACAAAGTTAACCTGCTCTTGAAAAGGACCTCCAATCAGTGGTTAATTGGGTCTGGAAATAGCTTGTAAATTTTAATGCCTTAACTGCTAAACTGCTATCATTTAAGCCCCATAGAGAAACTTCCCTACCTACCCATCAATATGGCTGATGCTTGACTCCTGGAGTGCATCCCACTGTGCCTTCTTGGAGTCACGTTTTCAACTGATTTGAAGTGGAACAACTACACTGAATCAGTAGCTGCATCTACTGCAAAGAAAATTGGTTCAGTGTGTCGTGCCAGAAGGTTTTTCTTGTCTGAGTCTATTCGGTCGTGCATTAAATACTGTCGCCATATCTGGTCTGGTGCCCCTGCTACTCATCTTGAGGTTCATGACAAAATCCAAAGAAGGATCAGTAATCGATCCTAACTTGACATCTTGACTTCAGTCACTTTCTCACTGATGTAATGTGGCTTCCCTCTGTCTTTTCTACAAATATTTTCATGGCAGCTGCTCTGACAAGCTTTTTTCCCTGGAGCCCCAACTACATGAATTTAAGCGTGCTGTTAGATTGGCAGCTAGGTTCCACCCATTTACTGTTGAAATAGTTAAATGCAACCATCACTTCTACTCCAACAGTTTTTTTCTCACACTTCCTGTCTGTGGGACTCCCTTCTGTTTACTTGCTTCCCTGAAAACTACAATCTTCAAAAATGTAAATGCAATGTCAATCACCATCTTCTGTTGTCTTGAACCCCATTCATCTTTTATCCATTCCTCAATCCCCCCTATAACCAGTCTTGTCACTCACTTTCACTTTTTGTAACCTCCTGTGTACTAGTGGCATTCCTGCCTTGCTTGGGGTGAAATGATTAAAAAATATCTAGATATATCAGTAAATTGAATCAAGTTCTTTCAGTCACTGTGCATTTATCTAAAAATAAATACACTTAAATTTACCTTCATCCCTGCCGTGTACCAATGGCTTAGTGGTAGAATCCTCGACTGACACTAATTCAGTCAGGTTTTGATCTGAGCTAGAGGCAGCCAGATGTCCAGCCACACTGATGAGCTGTGATACAGTGAATCAGTCTGTCTGTGGATGACAATATATATATATATATATATATATATATATATATATATATATGTATATTTTGAACAATAAAAAAATTAAAATCTTTAGACACAATGGGTTGTAGATTAATATTCTTTCGTTTTTTTTTATTATTATTCCATTTAGATTCCTCGACTAGTTTCGACCAAAATGCCCATCATCGGGAGGAGAAATATTTGTGCTTGCTGGTAGCACTAAACTACAGAAATGCAATATCAATCACTATATACATATATATATATATATATATATATATAGATAGATAGATAGATAGATAACAATATTTTTTTATATATCAAGAACAGTATTGAGGAAATTGCATGGCAAATTGGAAAAACGTAACAGATGAAACATGTCACAAAAACTTTGTTATACAATTTTCTCTCTCTCTCTCTCTCTCTCTCTCTCTCTCTCTCTCTCATAATTACAGAACTGAAATAATAATAATAATAATTATATATATATATATATATATATATATTGTGTATATTTAAGCAGCAATTTTTCATTGATGTATGTTTCATTAAATAATATAGACAAGTTTTGTCTATTTATTTTAAGTAAGTTTCTTTCATATTGTCTGATAAGCTTAATAACATTATCATTGAAAGACAAAATGAAATCACCATACTGATACATGTTTAAATCTTATCTAAGCAACAAAAACGGACTATCATTATTGTTTTGTCCGTGTATTGTTTGATATATTGAAATGTAATTGTCATCTTTGATAATGGCTTATGTAAGCCGAAAGCTTAGAGAGGATTAAAACATGTATCAATATGGCGATTTCATTTTGTCTTTCAATGATAATGTTATTCAGCTTATCAGACAATATGAAAGGAACTTACTTAAAATAAATAGACAAAACTTGTCTATATTATTTAATATATATATATATATATTTAGTTTATGAAAAACTAGGTAATCCGTATGGGTAAACCTAAGGAAGATAAAATCCAGAGAGCTCAATGTAAATCCAGAGCAAATAATTTAAATAAAAACAGACCACTTTAAGGTTCTATGTAATAAATTATAAAATCCAGAGAGCTCATTTATTACATGGAACCTTAAAGTGGTCTGTTTTTATTTTATATATATATATATATATATATATATATATATATATATATTATTATTATTATTGTTATTATTATTATTATTATTATTATTATTATTATTATTAGTAGTAGTAGTAGTATTTTAGCCCTGTAATTATGAGTTTAGTCAATATAATATCTTTCTATATTGTGGGTATTTTTGATGAATAAAAATTTTCTCTGTTATTGTATTGATGTGTTTCCTGTATAGCTTACATTTTTATGCAACAAATTTATTATAATTTTCATTTCAATGAATAATTATTATGTTCAGTTCAAGTTTTGATTTGATGTATATTATAATAGAGATTGCTTGTTATGTTATTCTTTTCAGTAGTACAACAATATTTTACATGATTACAACACTACAAGCATTTTTTGCATTGGGGTATGTAAACCCCCCAGAGGACTATCTGTTTTCATAAATCCGACATGACTAATGCAGGATTAAGCAACAACTTTTCTAGATTTCAGATCAAGGCTGGATTAAATGTTAAGAATAATAAATGCATACATCTTCTTCTTTTATGTGCCATGTTCCTTCAAGATGTAGGCAATCATGGCCCTCCACATTCTCCTGTACCTTGTAGCTCTTAATGTGTTTTTTGTTATTTCTCCCAAACCCTGTTCTACCATTCATTTGCTCAAGCTTATCAAGTACGTTACACACTGCTTTCCTCTGTCCCTCTTTTTCTCAATCTGTTCTGTGAGTATCAGGTTTTCCAAGCCCTCTTTCCTCGTTACATACCCCAGAAATTTCAGCTGCCTCTTCCTGATGTTAAGTATAAGTTCCCTTTTCATTTCCATTCTCTCCTCGTTTTTGCTCATATGTTCAGTCCATAGTATCCTCAGTATCTTTCTGTAGAACCACATTTCTATTGCTTCAAGTCTCTTCTTCATCTTTGAGGAGATTGTCTAGCATTTGCTGCCATGCAGGAGGATAGATATCCCATAAGAGTTCAGTACTATTTTTCTATCTCTTAATGTTCTGCTTAGCTTTTGGAATGCAACTTTAGCCGCCTCAATACGTCTTCACACTTTCTGTCGTCTGTTAGAACATTTCCTAGATGTTTAAATTTCTGTACTTGTTTGATTTTAGCATCCCTGATTTGTAATTTGTATTTTGGGCTCATCCTTTTGCTGATAACCATGCTTTCTGTTTTCTTGTGGTTTATACTTAGTCCTTTCTTCTTGCTTTCCTTTGCTACCTTCTGTAGGAACTTTTATAGTTTCCTTTCCATGTCTGCTATCAACACTGTGTCATTTGCATCTTTATTACTACAAAAGTCTGTGAATGTTGCTTGTGTGTTTGCCAGAAGTCATATATAGAGGATGGGTGAAAGAAAGATATGAATTTATTATCGTAAGTGGGAGAAGGAAATGGAGTAAAAAACACTCTCTCTTTCCCCCTCCCTGTGATTGTGTGTGTGCTTATTTGTATTTCAGCTTTCTTTAAACAAACAATATTTTAAATATTTTTTATTTCAACTTTCTTCAATTTTTTAATGTTGAAATAAACTTCAATGTTTTATAATATGATTTAAAAATATGATTTGGTTATACAGTGTTTTTATTTCAACTTTCTTCCAACAGACAATTTTTTAAATGTTGAAAGCAACTTCAATAACTGCAAATAAATGTATTTTTAAAATATCTCTACTTTCACAAACTCTTCATGAAACTAAATGTAAACAGTAATGCTATAATGCAGTAATTTGCAATAGAAAATGCCAGCAGGTCACGGATGGTCTAGTATCTTATATTGTTAAGACTGTGGCCACCAATAATGAATCCTGGTAGGACTTCTAATTCTCTCAGAATTGCCTCCCTGTATAGGTTGAATAAATCCGATGAAAAGACACGTCCTTGTCTTACAATGCTTTCTATTTTTGTATAGATTGCCAAGATGAAATGGGGAGGAAACTCATTCCATCTTCCACATGAAGGTATTATGCCTAGCGTTGTATTGATCTGAGTATATTTGCAATAGAAATGAAAGCTGATGAATAGGAGAGAAAAAATAAAAAATAAAACAAATACTGGTGAAAAGAACTTTGGGAACTACTTAAATATAGTGGTCCACTCATGAAAAATAGGTAAATTTTTGGTGGGAAATAATTTTTGTAGATTAACATTCTTTAAAGCTTTCTCAGTTGTCTATTGGTGGTATAAACTTCTTCCTTTCAAGACCTGGGTAATCATAGCTCTCCACAACTTCCGGTTCTTTGTAGCTTTTAGCAATATCGATTAAAAATGTCAAGGTTTCAAAAACATTTGGTATATACATGTGTACTTTTTAGTTATTGAAACCAATACAAACTAACAGTTTAAAAAACTATCTACATGAATAAATATTATTACATACATGCATTTCTTAATATTTATATTAAATCTTTGCAACAAAATGTGTACGTAACAAAAACGTATGTGTAAATTTTGAACATGTCTTGCTAATCTCAAACATCTGCATTTTACCTTACATTCAGTGAGTTTGGCCACCCCTGCCATGTATGTTACTAAGTAGAAACTATTAATGGATCTGTTGATAGTAAGGTAACTCATGACAGGAGTCAAATTACTATATCTATCACTACACCACCTGAAAATCCAACTCCATGATACTGAAATATTAAATGCAAATATTATAGAGAGGGTCTTATTTGCTATCTAAATAAATTGGCTCCTGTCATGAGTTACCTTACTACCCACAGATCCATTAATAGTCTCTCTCTACCAACACTGTATTGTGTCTAATGTTTTCATTACATCATCTGCACATCTAACTTGATGATACTGAAATATTAAATGTAAATAATATGAAGAGGGTCTTAACATTTATCAGCATGGAATGTGAAACTGGTGATCCAAGTTCAAATCTGCTGTGTTTACTTTTGCACTAATGTCCTTGGAAAAGGCATGAATCTATCTATTCTCCCCACAGCTATGGGTTAAATAGAAGTGTAGAATGGACTCTTTGTGGCAATTATATCCATAATAATGAGTTTTATGGAGGGATAGTGCTAGGCCACATGAACTCAAACAAACTGAGTGATAGCTTGTGGAGAGAAAGAAAAACAACATCTTGTACTATTTAAATATATTCTATATCCAAATAAAGAAAGAGAAATAAAGAAAAGGAAATGTTTGAAGACAATATGCATCTGCGGACTTAGCTTAGGAGAAAAGGTGTCTGAGAATCTTATCAACAGTTCTTGTTGAAGAAGTGGTCTCTTTCAGTCCTCAGTTAGCTTCTTTAAATAATAATAATTTATCTTAAGGTTGCTGGTGTCATTCATGCATAACCTGATGTCACTGTCTAGTAGGACAGTATGATTTTTCACTTTTTTTTTTTTTATAAAACCAATAGTGCACTTAGTGGAAAAGCTGGGGTTTAATGTGATAAATACTGACACCAAAAATTAGATTCATATCCTTCACCAATTTTTGAGCATGTAGTTTTAAGGATCATTTGAAAAAAATGTACAGAAATGTACAAAATTTTACCATTTCAAAAATAAATGCAAATAAAATTAATATTTTTTGTATCAGAATTCTGGTTTGAATACATTTTCAATTCAGTGTGAATGGAAAATAGATTCAAACCAAAATTCTAATTATGAATCACCACAAGCAAAATAGGCAACATTTTTTTACTGTGTAAAAAAATAGTAAAAGATTACAAAAAAGATTATTCAAAGAATAAGATTTGTTAGATCATAATTAAGAAAAACAAAAATTAGATAAAAGTGTATATAACTCGGTAATACTGCTGGACACACATAAAACAAAATGTTTTAAATTGTTTATTGAAAATCACACTAAAATTACTGCACTGTATAATATAATATTGCATCATAATATAGCTAAATTGTTCAATTTAATTTCCTTTTGAAGTAAATGAAGGTTTTATTTAATGGCACAATGATTTAGTAATAATATACTTGTGCCATGCATTTTGTCCATATACAATTTGTAAAGCTCAGTAAATTATAAATTTTATAAGGGTGTGCTATAAGGCTTTCACTGATCACCAGAATTAAATTCCAATGCTACAATTTTGAATTTAAACTTAATCTTTAAATTTGTTTCATCAAAAAATGGTAAGGATTTGGGAAAAAATATTTTGTGTCATTATTTATCATGTCAAATCCCAAATTTCAAATTGAGTGTAATACCACAGTTCCAAGATTGACCTGCTCTACTGTCTAGGCCTTATGGTAAAAGGAGCAGTCTTGCTTTGTGCTCCCTGAGTAAAAGAAAAAGAGTGAAAGAAAAAGATGGATCCTTGAATTTAGCACTTATATAACTGGTGTTACATGACCCTTATAATGGCAGTGATGGATCCTTTCTTTAGCTATTCAGCATTCTTTTTAATTCTGTACTTGATTGATCTTATTTTCTGATTGAGAATTCTAAACTCTAATACCACTAGCCTTGGTGTGCAGCCAGTCTAAAAGAAAATCAACAATGAATTCAAAAGGATGGAGAAGGCAATGGGAAACCTTTCCATTAGCTTTTTCAAGAAGTCATTGCAATTCACAGATAATAAAGAAAAAGGGTTAAAATTTAACCTTTGTGCTCGCAGTAAAATGACATGTCAAAAGGATGTTTTTTCCCTTAACACTATCATTACTTTGTACTGCCTTCAATCCCTCATCAATGTTTGTTTTAAAAAGTGATGATTAAAATTTTAATAAAACCCAAACATATGAAAGTGAATTTTTAGATTTCTTTTTGTTCTTTGAGAACTAATGACAGAAAAGAAAAAAACATTATTTATTTATTAGATTGTTTATTTACAAGAATAATTTTATCTGTCTATATTTCCGAGATGAGGTATTATGTATACTATTTACATTATTTGGACTATTGTCAGTTATCAGTTATCTCCTGTTAATTACCCCCCTCCAAGTTCTCCACTGCTTTAACCAGTTATTGAATTCACACTCTTTGGATTCTGTCACTGGATCTAATCAAAGCCTTTATCCACTGTGCCATACGTCCCATATTAAGGAATCAGCATATATGCTAGGCCACAAAAATCTCCTGAGCTGACCAAGCATAGAAATGAATACAATATGGGAACCAGTAGTAAGCAGTGCCAGAGAAAAGCGATAATAACAACAAAAAATTGCAATATGAGCTCTGGTAAAAACATGAAATGATAACAGCAACAATTGCAATATGAGCACTGGTAAAAAATGATTACTGAGACAAAGATGAAGACAATAGTCCGAATAATGTAAATAGTATGTGAATAATTTTATATTTACAACATTCTAAAATTGCAAACCAACTAATAGAATGCAAATTTTATCATTTACCAATTCATAATGGAAAAATATGGAAACAATTTTTTATTCATAAATTTATAAAAGTTTACTAAATTATAAAAATATGTGAACCAACTACAATAAAATCTTTGTTATTTTTCATTTTATAAAGTTTGAATCAATTGGCAATTCACCTATGTTTTGCCATTCATTCCTAAGAATACAATTTGTAGAAAATTTTGTATATTTTTATTAATTTTACATAAAATGATTTCTTTATAAAATGGTAAATAATAAATATCGCATTGTACCAGGTTCACATATTTTTATAATCTTGTAAATAAACATTTTTATAATCCTTGTAAATAAACATTTTTATAATCTTGTAAATAAACATTTTTATAATCTTGTAAATAAACATTTTTATAATCCTTGTAAATAAACATTTTTATAATCCGTTGTAAATAAACATTTTGCGAAAGTGAGTCTTGTTAAAGTAATAGTGGTGTCAATAGAAAAAAAATGTCCTTTTCACAAATTATTTTTTGTGGGTACAAAGGAGATTAAACATTGCAAAAAAAAGGAATCTATAAAGAGATATCCTAAGAAACATGGCATTAAAAAAAGAAAAAAATATGGCACTAGACTAAATTCGAATAATAATCAATATTGGTTAGAAATATTTGATGAGCTATATTTTGGGAAAAAGGTTGATCTTGTATGAGACTATGAATGGTGTCAAAGGTTGACTGGTGAACTACTTTTTATTTCTAAAGAAAGAAAATTATTTTCATGTTAAAACAATGCAATACCATGAATTATCTACTTTGTGTCATTTATGGAGTATAGTGTAAAATTGTAAGCTTGGATGGAATTGGTTATTAGGCACAGTCTTAGGTTTCTTTAACATGAGTGTTTTTTCATTTGATAAAGGAATTATTTGTTGAAATGAGTGACACAGAGCAAATCTTTACAAGTCAGTTTTGTTTTGATCAGTAATATAACACACTTTCAGATAGAATTGACGATGACACTTGTAATAATCAGGTCAAATGAAGGTGAAATTCTGGAACATGGAAAATGTTCCACTGAAGGTGGATATGAGCAATGCAAGGCCACAATTTTGATTGGCTTGCCAATGAAAGAAGGGCTGAGATGGAGCTCCTCTTTTCCTCGCTCCAATACTTATGACACAGCCATTATTTTGATTGGATCACGTATCATATTGTTTTTTTTTGGGGTGGGTATTCCTTCTGCTTCACTAAAGGTATATGACACAAGACTATTGGTCAAGCATTATTATTGGCTAGCAAATACCATTGGTCAAGCATTATTATTGGCTGGCTGGATGACCATGGTACCTCAGTCAGCTAAAGATTGGTTCTCTGCACTGCTTTTTGAACTCCTTTGATCAGCTGCCTTCATTTAATTAGTTGAAAGAATTTGGGCTGTTTAGCCATAACTGCAATCACCAGTCAGCTTCTTCCTCCCAGCTCAAGAATTCCTTATACAGGGAAACTTCTTCAAATCCCTTTTGTTCTGTATTCATAATCTTAATCAATCATTGTACCATATATAAAAGTTGTTATCTTTACACTTCTTGAAGTTAATTAAGTTTCAAGCAGAGCCATGACAGCTTTGACAGCTCTTCATCGATATTCTTGCATACACTAAAACACAATGTGGAGGTGCATTCAATGAAGCATTCAGTAATAAGGTCATACTTGTAAGACATCAAATAGAGTAATATATTTTCTTGTAGCATGATTAATTTGTTTATTACAGCTTATCAACCTTTTGCAGGTTATTTAAAGCCAGAAAATAGTTTTAGATTGTAAGAATTTTTTTGAAATATCAATGATTTACTGATACAAGTCCTACTAATTAACTCATAGCTAGGGGGAGAAGAGGTGGATTCATACCATTGCCAAGGGTATTCGGATATAAGTGAACATAATGAACCTGATCAGAAATGGAACTTGGCTTTCCGATTTCCAATTCCAAGCCATTATCCATTACGTCACCCACACATCCAAGCTTACAGCAGCTGGTATTTCCAAGCATTCACCCATCTAGGCACTGACCAGTCTCAAAATTGCTTAACTTTAGAGAACCAGTGTTTCAATGTAATACGACCATAAGCCCTAATGTAGTGTCGTATAAAGTCAAGTTTAATGTTGCAACCATCACACATACAAAGGGTATTGACAGAAATTATCTAATTCCCTCGACACTTGCCTTCTGGCACGCCACAAGCATCAGGGTTTGATCCTGATCCCATCTTTACGTTCAATATAGAGATGCAGCCTGGAGGAATGGAAAAGAGTTGTAAAAGACTGAATTTTGAAGTTTCACAATACAAGGGAAGTAACTCTTACCAAACGATGACTGGAGACTATTGGAGATATCAGAGCCAAAGCTAACTACACTTAAAACTATAATTGGTATTTATTATATCTACCTTTTGTGTAATTGAATATTAAAATGGAAAAAAAATCTTATGTGACATATTTTGTCGTTTGAAGAGGTTTCTTTAGATTAAATAATTTTTTTTTAATGATAAGTTGGCAAATGTCAGTTATAGACATGAAAAGAAAATGCAGGGATAATTAACTTAAATTAATCAATTTTAATTGATTATTTTAATTTAAATTAAATTAATCAATTTTAATTTAAAATTTCTCTCATCTGTTGTATTTAGAAGCTTAGAAGCTTAATCGAGTTGGCCTCATTTCAGCTTCCAATCATTTTGAAAGGGTTTTGTTTGAAATTCCTACGTATATCACCTGAAGAACATTGAAGAGTACAACAGTCGAGACTTCATGAATATGACAATAAAGATGAGGACAACAATCTGAACAATCTAAATAGTGTAAATAATTGTCATTCTGTTTCTGAAGGTAAGTGTGGTTTGTCCAATGCAATCTTTGTTACATCCTTTACATTTAATAGCATATATTAGATTTTTTGATGAGCAGGTGAAGTATAGTTGTGTTTTTAAATCCTTGTTGAAAACACAACTATATTTAAACATGAAAACAATAAACAAAAACTAAAAATTCTTGAAGCTATATACATAAAACAGTTGAAATCTAACCTGAACAAAATAAACTATGAAATCTCCATAAATATTCTTAAATGCCTATAATTTATAACAGAAGCCATTGGTTTATACCAACGGCTTCCCATACTTAATAATTTTTGTTTTCATTCTCGCATGGTCATATGTGACGTCATGAGCTGTGGTGCGATTTTTGCTTCTAGCATCTTGTATGCACAAGTTTATCGTTGCTTGGAAATCTTCCATGTAAACATAAACAGACTCTCATTATTGTTTTGTCCATGTATTGGTTAATATATTGTAATGTAATTGTCAAATTTGATAATGGCTTATGTAAGCTGAAAGCTTAGGATTAAAAAATATGTATCAATATTGTGATTTTCTTTCTTCTTTTAATGAAGAATAATAACATTATATTAAGCTTATCAGACAATATGAAAAGAATTTACATAAAATAAATAGACAAAACTTGTCTATATTATTTAATGAAACATGCGTCAATATATATATATATATATATATATATATATATATATATATATCCTCAACCCACTGGACAAGGTTGGGGTGAAGTCTGATTGGAGACCCTAGGCAGTGCTTTGTGACCCTCACAATCTTATCAACATTTGCTTTATATACATTGTTGATTTATTTAATATGGAATGATCTATTATGACATATCTCTAATTTGTATTATAGACATATTGTATTTATTTTCAATTTTTTTAGTTGAATTGTTCACCTATATTGCACATGATCCATTATTGTACATAATTCGGTTACAATACATATTACTACCTTATGACAATTGAGATATAGTAGATTGGGCAGATACCATCCTGCAATAGATCATTCCATGATCCTTGCAGCTATTGATGTAATGCCACAAGAGTTGCAGATGGGCTAACTCAAGAAATTTGGCAACATCACATCATATTCCATACTTGTTCAATGGCATACATGTCTAGCAATTGAACCAAGCAGGGAAGTTGAATACCCAAGAAAAAGAATACAGATGATTTGGGCTACATTGAGAAAAAAAATAGTCTCAAAAATATTCTTAAAAAATTTTGAAACAACCTGCGTCTCTCATTTTGTGCGCAAGTATAGATGTGGCAACATCAACAAAGCCAAGTTTGATGAAATCCTAACAGATGAAACACATCACAAAAAATCTTTCCAGTTTGTCATATTTTTCTAAATACTGTTTGTTGATATATAAGATTATACAAAATTATATATCGTTATATCATTCATATATATATATACATACATACATACATATATATATATATATATATATATATATATATATATATATATATATATATATATATATATATATATATATAATTTAAATAAAAACAGACCACTTTAAGGTTCCATGTAATAAATTATTTCACCACAGCCCTTTTAAGGGACTGCAGATCATCAGACTTTACTTCCAAAGGTTGAAACAAATCTGATGATCCGCAGTCCTTTTAAAAGGGCTGTGGTGAAATAATTTATTACATGGAACCTTAATGTGGTGTGTTTTTATTTAAATTATTTGCTCTGGATTTACCTTGATCTCTCTGGATTTTATCCTCCTTGGGTTTACCCATACGGATTACCTAGTTTTTCATAAACTAAATATATATATATATATATATATACACACATATATGTGTGTGTGTGTGTGTGAATTACAATTAATGAAATTCAAACAAATTACCTCATACAGATGATTATTTCATCCATGGGGAAGTATTTTTTCCCTGGACTTATCAATGCAAGTACATTTACTAAAAAAATGCAAATACATTTATTAAAAGAAAAAAGATTTTTTTTAGTAAATGTATTTTCATTGATAAGTCCAGGGAAAAAATACTTTCCCATGGACAAAATGATCATCTGTATGAGGTAATTCATTTAGATCTCATTAATTGTAATTCACTTATATGCTCTATAATAAAAATTATATTGTGCTCTCTTTTGTGGATCAGTTTTAATATTTTATATTAATAGGATTACTTATCCACGGATTTTTTTTACCTATATATATATATATATATATATATATATATATATATAAACAGCTGTACACAAACCTTGGAAAAATCATTAAAAGGCACAATGCTACCATTTTGTGTGATATTAAAAGGGGGGAAAATGCGAAAATAAAAAGCTATGTAACTGTAGATAAAAGAAAATTATCCGTTGGATGGTGCATGTTGCACAGAAAGCATTGTATATTAGGTGGAAGTCAAAGGTGTAAGTAGTGTCAAAAAGATATATATTAGTTTTACGGAGGGCTATTTTAAAAAATGGTAGTATAATCATAATTCTTCACTTAGGCTACAAAGCCATAGACACGCTACTAAGTTGGCTGACTGGGTTTGGCAGTTAAAGGAAAAGTATGGAAGAAGCCCTCAAATCAAGTGGAAGATCCTAAAAAATGTCAAAGCAGGCAGAATGTGTGGCAATTGTTACAAAGTAGTCTGAAAAGAAAAGCTAAAGATAACCACATACCATGGCCATTCTGAATTGTTGAATTCAAGGATAGAAATTATGTCAAAAATAGACACATAAGAAAATGCCTCATAGGTTTATATGAACCCAGATAAAGGCAGTTAACACAATTTAAAAAAAAAAAATTTATTTTTGTTTTTCCTCCTACCCTCCTCTCCTGCCCACTTCTGGTATAAATAAGATAGTTGGTGTACACCAAAACATAACCATGCAGTATCCACCTGATTAGATCATAAGATTGAAAGCCAGGTTGGAAAGGTACTATTCGATATTAACATATTTACTGTGTAGCTCTGTTGGGCTCCCACATCGTTATTGGATGTCCAGCATTGAGCACTTTTAATTGTGCATTTTTAGGCATGGTCTCCTTACAACCTATTTTTGCAAATATTTATTCATTTATTTATTTTATTCATTTTTTTATTTTATTTTATTCATTTATTTATTTTATTTTACATCTTTTAGGCATGGCCGATTTGAAGCCTTCTTCTAATATATATATAATTATTTATTTGAAAATTATAACATAAATATGTTATAAAATCACTGCAAAAATAGCCATTTTGTTTCAACACTTCTGGTGTCTTATCAAGTGATGGTGTTGAATGTAGAATAATATATATATATATATATATATATATATATGAAGAAATATAGTTTTAATGTGTGGTATATTTATAGGATAAAGTGCTCAATATCAGAGATAGAGCATATGTAAACATAAAAGTGAACATAGAAGTCAACACTGAGAGGTGACAGGCTGTTTCATGCTAGATGTAATTGGTGGCCTGATGATTGTGTCTAGCATGGAACAGTCTGTCGCCCCTGATTCTCCCTCACAGTTAAACGCTAACAGCTACTATGGCCTTTTTAAAGAATTAGACGAAGAGAGACCACATATTCCACACATCCACTGGATGTTTGTAACCACCAATCCGCTGCGCAAACTATCTTTTAAATGGCCCGCGGTAGGGACTGGCTTCTTTTCTTATTTCAGTGGATTGCAGTTTCGGTGGATAACTGAGGAGGTAATCTTAATGTTGCTAAATCTAACCCTTTTCCATAAGTATTGTATAATTATTTGCCGTTTTTATTTTATTTGTACTTTTTTCTTTTCTTTGGCAGGGATACTTAAACTCAACCCTCTTATCACATTTTATTGTTTAGCCTGTTTCTTAACATTATTACAAGTTAACTTTAAATGGATGTATTCACAAAATTAAGATAATAATTGTCCATAAACATGGCGTATATATATATTTTCCTGTACATACAAAAAAAAAAAAAAAAAAAATGAAATTAAAAATAAATAAAATAAAAGTACAATAAGCACTATAAACACTACATTGTTTATTGCTGGTTGAGATTTGATCAAGTTATTTTGATTAGGGACAACAAGGTTTGCAGTTTTCCATTTTCTGTAATATATTATAAGTTTTACATGTTTTTTGGGAATTACAGTAGTAATATGATGTTTAATGATTTTTCATATAGTGAAATATCCTGCTTATAATTATTGTGCATCTTGTTACTGTAAAACATATTGATGTTAAAGACAATTGACAAGGTACTGTGATTAAGCTTTTTATTTTATTTTTCTTGTGTTCATATAAGTTATTTCTTTACTTGAACACAAGAAAAATTATATAAAATGCTTAACTGCAGTACCTCATGAGTTATCTTTAATGAAACTTGTATAAAAGAGAGATTGCTGCCCAAATATACAATTTTATATGTATATATATATATATATATATATATATATATATATATATATATGAATGCATGCCCAAGAGGTGAGAACATTCACTTTCTGACCATGAAACTTGGGTTTGAATATCACTAAGGATAAGTTTTGATTGTATTGGCCTAGGTAGGAGAATCCAATGTGCAGCACCTTTGGGAAGTGCCTGAAAAACCAAATCATAGGTTGACCTAAACCTTGCGAGTGAAATTGGGTAGACAGAACTGTTTGGAAGCCTCCAATGGTTTTCAAGAATGAAAACAATGCACCACAAAAGATTTTTGTGGCTTTGAAATAGATATATTTGGATGTTGACTCCTTAGACTCAGCCTGAAAAGCCTGACCAATAGATTCACCACTGATAATTTTTAATTTTATATATATATATATATATATATATATATATATATATGATGGGTGTAACAAGAATCACTGAAAAACCCTTTGTTATTCAGCTAGAGATAGAACAGGTTAAAATCATTTTGCATCAGTCCCACTATATCTTCCCAACTGAGCAACTGGTAAGAAGGAAAAAAATCATTCAGGTCTTCAGTAATGGTATGAAAATTCATACTCTGGCATTCATCTTCAAAGTCTACTCAAGAGTCAAGACTCATCAAAGAGAACGGTGAATAAGTTTAAAAAAGAGGGAACTGTAGAGAGGAAAACTGGATCAGGTGGTCACAACAGGAAGAGGGATCATCATTTCAACTTAGAGCTAAATACATTCTTATTGTTCAAAGCAGAGTCCAATAGTGTTATAAAAACCTCGGAGAATTCCAGTTAGGTATATTTAATCATTTCTATATGCCGGTTCAAAATAGTTTAACAATTGGACAATTTTGCTGTTACTCCTGGTGTGTGTGTGTGTGTGTATATATATATATATATATATATATATATATATATATATATATATATATATATATATATATATATATATAAAATAAATGTATAAAGTTTATACATATGTTTATTTTAATTACCTGGCACATGTCAGCAGAGAGGGTATCCCCAGACGTTTTTACGTGGTCTAGGGAATTTTTGCCCAAGCCTAGAGGCTCCGATACCCGAGTTTAAAACTCGGCCTTGTGCCACATCTTCCTGCGTGGAGCAGCGGGTAAATAATTATTCGTTAAAGATAACTGACAAGGTACTGTGGCTAAAAAGTGTTTTCTTTTCTGAACACAAAGTGTGCAACTATTCAAAAGTTCTGCATATCCGAGCCTCCTTCGCTATTCTTAGCCATTGACAAGGACGATTTTAAAAAAATTTTCAACAACTGTATCTGTGTTTTTTCTTTTTTTTCTTTTTTATCTATGTGTTTGAAGTTACAGGAATGTTTTATTTTCCAAACATGTTCAGCACAACCTACCAAACTCCATTCCATTAAGCATCCTCATGTAAAAGAAGATTAAAAATAATGAAAACTCTAATAATAAAAAAGGAAAATCTAACACTTAATAACATTAACTACAAACAATGTGCTGACCGTGTTTAATTTAAGAATAAAGAATTATTTTACTTTAAAAGCCGAAACATTTAAAAACCTTGTAAAAGACAAGCCAGATTTGTTTCCTAGCAACCTGACGGAAGTGACGTCATTTGGCGCCGCCACCGTGAAAGAAGCTTACATCCGGTCGTGATGGCGGACGAAGGAACTGAATTGACAATCCGCTGGAATGGCACGGAATACAAACTCACAGGTTTGCAAGGTACCGATACGGTGGCGGGCCTTAAAAGCCGGATTCAAGAGATGACTGGGGTCTTGCCACAAAGGCAAAAGCTTTTGGGACTCAAGTATAAAGGTTAGCATTTTAAAATTATACTGCATAGTGCATTCAGTTTGTTATGATGTTAGCTTGTTCAGTCATTGTTTATATTTTTATGTGAATGTATCCGACTTTATTTTTATTTTAAAATTTAATGGTATAAAATACACTAAATAATTTCTTAGCTTCTTGAGTAATCTTAAAATATGTTTTAATCGATAAATTTTATTAAAATTACTAACTAATGTTTTAAATTTGTTTTTAAAACCCTTGTCTTTTTTTTGTTTAATTTTCGCAATCATAATTCGCCTGTAACTTAAAAATGACCAGCCGGTAATGTTTTCATAATATCTTAAAATGTGAGACCATTCGGCTTAAATATTAAAAAAAAAATATTTATAATTGCTGTTAGTGTTGAGTCATGCTTGAAGCTACATCAGAGAAATTACAGACAATTACAATATTTTTCTTTGTAAAAAAAAAAAAAAAAAAAATGGCACCCTTCCATATTTTTTTGTTGATAGTTGTCTTTGTCCAAACTAAAAATTAACAGCGGGTTTTTCTTAAGAGACAAAGAGAAATCATCGTTTGTTTATTGTTTATATTATTAAGAAGTGATGAAAAGGCTTCTCTCTCTGATAAAAATAAAAATGCTTATTAAATAAGAAACGGAGAAAAGGGATTTTTTTCACTGAATTGTTGTATGAAAGGATCTTCTTTTCTTTTCTTTTTTTTTTTAAAACTTTCTCACACGCATATTTGTTTTTATTAATGATCTCGCTTAGAGAAAATTACTGTTGGAAGATTGTCAACATAAGTGTATGAATTTAAAAAACAAACGAGTAACAATTTGCTCATGTCTGGAAATTACTGATGGAACCAAGAACAAAATATAAACCTTTTTTGAGTTTTGACAAATTAAAGACGACGTATCTTGATCAGAAGGGTTTGGTGAAAGCATCATCAAAAATGAAAATGAATTTCAAATTTGAATACTTAACCGAATAATTCATGATTGAAATGTCTATAATTATTATTATGACAATTATCTGAGCCCGTGGAAGTTTCCCGTATGTTGATAAGATTCTCCACACATATAAATACCGATTTTTATCATGGTTATTCATCATAAATATGACTTTAAGCAAAATAAATAAAAAATAAGTTAAAAAAGGAATATGGAAAATATTAAAAAAGACTTAATTTAGACACGAGGAAGGAGGGATACTTCCGTAGTGTCGATTTTAATTAATTAGTCTCTCTCTAGTCCTCTTCTCAGCCTCTTTGCAATGCATTACGGTCGGACACACCAATCAACAGAATGTTTGATCTCAGAACTTCAAACACTTAATTATTCTTGTTCAGCAGATTCAAAGAAAAAAAAATTGTTTAGCAAGCTCGTCTCACAAAAACCTTAAGTAATTTAATTTATTTTTTTTAATCCACATTAGGTGTTCCATGTTTTTAGTTAAAGGAAGATAGAATTTCTTAAAATGAAAACGAGTCCACTTTTTTTTTCCCCCCCTTTAAATCCTTTTCAACCGAAGCAATAAAACAATTAGGACACAAGGGGTTACCGAGTGTTAGAAAATATGAGAAAAACTATTATTAAGGATAGAGGACAATAAAAGAACATGAATTAAGAAGACAAGATAAAGATTGATTGCATTTAAATTTTTGAAGATCAAAGTTGACTGGGAAGCAAGAAGCCATAAACGAGAATTGTGATAGAAGAAACTGTTAGCATAGAATTTATGGTTATACATCAACTGTAAACTGAGGAGACCTTACCGCCAATCTAGTACTGTGTTTAAATTCATAAAGTCTAGGTATCACACCGGAAAGTTCATCAGAACAATTACCATGAAAGTATTTGTAGAAAAGGCTTAGGGATACTATGTTATGTTACAGCAGTGGGAAAAAGATTGAAGCTGAGATACCAGGTCAAGACCAATAATATTGTAGATTCTTCTTTTGGATTTTATCACGAATCTCAAAATATATAGCAGGAGCACCAGACCAGATGTGGCAGCAATATTCAAGGCAAGAACAAATGGTTGACTTACAAATATGTAAGATTGATTCTGGCAAGAAAAGTTGTCTACCACGACATAGTGAATTAACTTTCTTAGCTGCAGACTTAGCAATTGATTCAATCTACTCTTTCCACTGCATGTCAGCTGAAGATGTTAGTCCAAAAAGGTGCAATAAGTCACTCTCCTGGAGTTTAACATTAGCCATGCTGATGGAAGATAAAAAGGGTTTTTTTCAGATGATTAAATGAGAGCAGTTTTGTTTCTGAGGTGTTAAAATTAACAAGCCAAATTTCATTATGACACCATTATATGGGGGGGTAATCATATCTATCTATATAATTTTTTATATAATTTTTTATTTTCATCAAATACAAGGCTTGAGAGTCATTCATGGTAGAATGTTACTGTTGTGTGACAGGAAGTGAAGATAAAGGGTAAGAGGATAGATAACAATTGACCCTTTGCTTGAAGTGATTAAGATTGTCCTGTTCAGGGAGGCATGGTGGAGTAATGGATAGTGGCTGAGGAATCTGAGAGCCAAGTTCGAATTCCACTCGAATCCATTACATTCACTTACATGCTAATACCCTTAGGAAAGGTATTAATCCTCTTCTTCTCTCCCCAGATATGGATAAATAGCAGGACAGACCGGGTTCTATAGCCTTGGATTGCAACTGGTCTACTGCAGGAAGAAGTGGCAACCTACTGTGGGGAAAAAAATCTGCCTCACCTGTCATGTATTGAAAGATACATGATTGCCTAAGTGTATCATGCATGGCACATAACTGACTGACTGTTCAGGGAAGCACCCACATGGAAGTCTTTGTGCTGATTGCAGTATCTTTATCAGATGATGACTCTAAGACCAGACACCTTTTCAGAGCCGAAGCATTATTATCACAAACCCAGTGTGTCCTAGCACTCCCTCCATAATATAAGATTTTATTGGCATTTCTGTAATAGTGAGTATATGACAAATAACTTCTAAGGAGAATAAGAACTGAAATGGCAAATGGTGATAACAATCAGAAAGTGGCATTGAAATTCTTGGGTTGTATAATAAGGAAAGAAAGCTTGGAGAATTTAACACTCCTTGGTCACATTTCACTGGGAAGAAGAGAAAAAGCTTTGATGGCATAGTAAATTTGAGTTCAATTCCTGGGCTGGGTAGTATAGACTTAAACTCTGTGGAAACAGCAAGAAATAACTGAGCAGTGCTAAAAAGAAGGCTAGTTATCCGTAGACATGGACAACAGAACAAGAACAGTTTACTTTTTGTAGATTAAATAAAAGGTTCAGTTCAAAATTCCCTGAAGGTTACCTAGATTGACAAATACCTGAAGAAGGCCAGAGGATATAACAACTGAAATGTTGTGACAACAACAAAGTTGAGAGCATTAGTCCAAATACAAATAAAACAGATAATTATCTGCAGGGAGGAGGAAGTTTCTTGTGGTATTGAAATAAATGGCAATAATTTAGCAATACTGAAATTGCATTACAGTATTTGTTGTCACAGAAAATTCTTAAATATTTCAATATCTTTGTGATGTTACCGAGTATTTTTCTTGTGTTGCAATGTGGGGTAAATTGTTATGGCAATGAAATGGTCAGTATGGTTGATGCTAACCTCCTGGAGAGCAACTCTTTACACTTCTTGGGCTCATGTTTTCCACTGAAATGAAGTGGAGAGATTATATTAAATCAATTGCTAAGTCTGCTGCTACAAAATTTAGTTCACTGTGTTAGGCCAAAAAAACTTTTCTCACAAGATTCCATCTTGGACATTTATAAATCTACCATTTACCCATGTATTGAATATTGCTGCCGTATCTGGTCTGGTGCTCCTGCTGTATATCTCAAGATTCTTGACAAAATCCAAAAAAAAGGTCTGTCAGGTAATCAATTCTGACCCTGGCATAGACATCAGTCACTTTCCCACTGCTGTGACATGATTTCCTGCTGTCTTTTCTATAAATATTTTCATGGCAATTGTTCCAATTAGCTTTCCTCCTTGATGCCTTGAATGCATGTACTACTAGATTGGCAACTAGGTCCCATCGTTTTAATGTTGAACTAGCTAGATGTAACTGTCAGTTCTATTCTAATAGTTTCTTTTCTGGCACTTCTTGCCTGTGGAACTCTCTTCTGAATTCTTGCTTCTTTGCCACCTCATGTCATGATCAATCACTAATCCCGTAAACTCTTAGAATTGTTGGGGCACCACATTTGCTGCAGACGTAGTGGCAGTGGCGTTTCATGTGCAAGACAGCCTAACAGAGCCCAGCTCTCTCAAGGCTTATTTGAATTCGGAATTTTCCTTCTCCTAGACTGGTTGCCAGCTAAGGCCCGATCTGTCCTGTTATTTACCGGTGGCTGGAGCTCAAGGGTATTAGCACATAAGTGAATGTAATGAAATTGACTGGAATTTAAACTCGGCTCTGTGATTTCTCAATCCAAGTTGTCATCTCTATGCCTCCTGCCACTTACAATCTGAAAATATTTAAATGCATCATCGTCTTTTGAATCTTGTCTTTTATTGTCTTTTCTCCTTACTAAAGTCTTCTCATTCCCTTTAACTCCCAGTAATGTCTTGCATGGGATGATTTAAAAAAAAAAAAATGAGAAAATCCTTTTTCTTCAAAAGAAAAATAATAAAAACCAAATTAATTGTATGGTATCAATTAACCCCAGGAGACTATGGATTTGTGCCTGTTTTACCAATCAAGTGCAGATGGGGTGAAGTTGGCACATCCTGTGCTTGGGCAAGATGTTTTTTCATATATGAGATCGACTACTATGCAGCACATCTTTGTTCTCTATGCTGTTGATGTTGTCCATGAGAATGACAATATTGCTTGCCACCAGTGTTGTAGAAATTGCCAAAACAAGCTTTTGGAGCTTCAGATTTTACTCTCATGGTTTACTCCCAAAACATTTCCTGTGATTGGTCATGGCCACAAGGCAGAGGAGGTTTGAAATAAGTGCTTTCCTTCTCTTAGACTGTTCTCCCAGGCTAACTAGATCCATCTTGACTGATTTTAAACATTACCACTCTCATTAAATAAGTACTTCATGCACATTGAGTATATCTTCTAAAAGTTATAGTTCCTTATTGCTTAACACATTGATTGTCAGAGGTTAATTACAAAATCTAACTTCAAACACCAACTTTATAACTTTGGCCTACTTAGGCTATAAAAGATTTTTATGGGTTCATTTATAGTTTCAATTGAAATCTTAACATTGTTTTTCATACTAAAAGTATCACAGTATATAAACTACTTGTTGGTGTCCGCAGATGAAAATGTATCAGAAAATGCCAAGCATGAGAAAACTTGTAATTGGCATCATAATAAAAACTGAATATTTTTTATTTTGTCCATTGAAACACATTCTAAATTGCATCAATTAAAAGGTAATGATTCCTTAAGGTTTAAAAGGTAATGATTCCTTAAGGTTTAAAAGGTAATGATTCCTTAAGGTTTAAAAGGTAATGATTCCTTAAGGTTTAAAAGGAAATGTCAGAATATCTTGTGTTTCCTAGATCTAGAAATGCTTCTTGAGTGTATCTGTTAACAAAATGTTTCCTTTATTGCTTGGAAGGAAATGTCTGAATAATAAAATCTGACATAATGTATATGAAAGTCTCCAGCCATTTTTAATATTTGATAACTGATTACATGGCCTTGATTTAATTTGGCAACTGATTCCTGCAGAAACTCTCCTTTAGGTTATTCGGTTGACTGCAAGATACCATTGAATAATCTGTGTAAATGGCTGAGTGAATAGATTTTTTACATTTCATACAGAAATTTTTAGTTAACAATTCATCACCAGGGTTTGTTTGTTACTCCAACACCCCCTATCTATAGTTAATTACCCAACCTTCACTAAAGTTAAAAGTGCTATTGAAATGTTATTGGTGAGATTAAGGAGAGAGCACGATGAGGCAGTCAGTGATATTCTTGAAAGAGGACTTTGAAGACTTTATAGCAAAGTGGAAAGAATGCTAAGTGTGCAGAGGGGTTTTTTTTTGAAGAGGACTAAAACACTATTGCTCTAGGTAGGCTTCTTTCTTTCTGATTGTGGATGTGTGAGCAGATATGTAATAGATAACAGCTTGGAATGAGAATAGGAGAACAGTGTTTGAATTCCAGTCAAGTTTGTTGCATTCACCTATGTGCAAATACATTTGGAGAGGTATGGATCCATCTCCTACCCTTCCAGCTATGGGTTAAATAATTGGAACTTTATCTGGAAAAATCATTAAGATTCTCAAGAAAGTGCTTGCTTACAAAAAAAAAGAGTTTTGACTTTAAATATTGCACAAAAGGTTGATAAATCATAAAGAACAAATTAAATCTCTCTCTGATTAAATATTTAACATATTTTTATTCAACAACTATCCTAGAAAAATGGAGAAAAACCTTGCCTACTCATTTGTACTAAAACAAAATTACAAGTTTTTATTACTATTATCAAGGTAAAAATAGTTATTCATTAATTTTGGTGCTGAAATTGACTGGAAATAGTAATCTTGAGATACTAATTTACTTTGAAGTAGTCAGTAACAATCTTTTGTTAGATACCAACCACTTCAGTGTCCTGGGTATGACAGTAAGCTACATCCAGTAGCAAGGCCTCTGATCGGGAGGTTTTGAGGAATGTGCAACCACCTCTTAATTGCTGTTGTTCCCAGATCCAACTTGACCCAGAGTGGTAGCACTTGTTAGGGTCCCAGCTATGGGAAAATAGTGAACATCCAAACAAAAATAACACTATAAAAGTATAAAAATACAATTTTCCTAGTAGAAAAAAAAAAAATTACCAGCAATGCATTTCTTTAAAATAAATTACTAATGCTCCTAAGAAAATTAAATTTCGGTATTAAATGATTCCTAAGGACTTGATATGTCACTTAACAAACTTACTACTTCATGTCAAGAGTGTTGCCATATTGGCTAAGAAAAAAAGTCACTGCATTTGCTTCCTTTTTATAGAAGAGCAAAGAATCTGGTGAACCAGAAGTTGCTCATGATTGGCATATAAAGGGCTGAGAAGTCACAGTGGGTTAGGAGAGCTTTATATGATGAGAGGAGTTGTAGCTGATGGCTGACATGCAAGTTGATATCGGATCAGCATAATGTTGTAAGACCCTGAAACGATTAATGATTCTTGGCTAAAATGTCACTGATGATGAATGCAAGATTATCGAACAGATGTATTTCATGAAATGGAAGATATATAGAAGCTGAACAAACTTTTCTTTGAATTTGATTTAGGTCGGCCACCAGATGATGATGTCGATATTGCAGCTTTGAATCTTAAGCCCAGCACAAAGATTATGATGATGGGAACAAGAGAAGAGGTCTTGGTAAGTGTCTAATCAATTCAGAATCCTGCATTATTTGTTTCTGGCAATGAAAAGTTTACCCCCTTTAATATGTGTATTCTTGTATCTAAATATATATAACTCACTTCTAACCACCATTAATATATATATATATATATATATATATATATATATAATAGAGAGAGAGAACAGGAGTAGAGGTTTATCCATCCCTTGCTTCCTGTTTAGGATTGGGTTTCTGATTCCTTATAAAATCTACTTCAACTCTATACTACTAATGGCTCTGCGTAAACTCTGAATTTTTATTTACTATTTATTTATTTGTTTTTTCTCAATAGGAATAGATAAGTTTGCTTATTGCCTGGTTTGAACAGGAGTAGATGTTTTCCCTTGTTTCTTGTTTAGGATTGGGTTTTCTTTTCCTTCTAAAGTCTTCTCATTCTCTTTCACTCCCAGTAGACCCTTGCATCTTAGCGGCATTATCAACTTGCTTGGGTTGAATTGATTAAAAACATGTATGCGTATTTAGGCAGCAATTTCTCTTTTAGGCATGTCTAATTAAATAAATTACAGACATTATGTCTACTTATTAATAAAATCCGGCCTTGCTCATGGATAATCTTCCATATATTGCAATTAAATGATGTGAGAAATGTGCTATAACTATGAAAATCATTTTTATTTTCCATTTCCCAAGTAGATGATCTCGAAGAAGATTGAAAGTACTTGGGAAATGGAAAATAAAAATGATTTCTATAGTTACAGCACATTCCTCATATCATTTCATTGCAATACACAGAAGTTTATTTGTGAGTATGAACGGATTTTATTAAAAATAAGCAGACATAATGTCTGTAATTTATTTCATCAGATATGCCTAAAAAAGATTATATATATATATATATATATATATATATATATGCGTGTGCGTGCACACACGCACTCTGTTTTTTAATTTTTTCAATGCTAAAATTTCTTAAAATTAATTTAGAATGATTGAAATTAAACATGAGCATAGTGGAGTAAGGACTGGGTTGTGATAAGAATTGAAATCCTACGTTTGTATTCTTGGTTCAAAGACACATAGTGCCATTGCATTCTTTACTAAAGGCCAAGACGTCGTGTAACTCTTGCCTAGAACTGGGAGCAAAGATTTTTAGTTTTGGTTTGGATTTGTGATTGTTCACTGTTGTAGTTGGCGTGAGAAATTCAAAGAAAAAAGACATTAGAAGCATAATTAATTTGGCTTGAAAAGTTAATCCTCTTTATCTTGATATATTTTATTCTTATAATGTAAAAATATTTTCTGGCTTTAAATAACTTGCAAGAGTCATAAAAAAAACTACTGCAAATCCAAACCAAAACTAGAAATCTTTGCTCCTAGTGGAACAATGAGATTTGAAATAAGCCTCATATTTTTTCTGATCAAAATGAAAAAAAAATATCTAAAAAGGTGTTTTTGTATGTTATTTATTCTTGAATATTTCAGGCAGAGGTTCAAGAACCACCAAAGAATCTTCCCAATACAATTAATGACCTTGACATTGAAGATGAAGAAGTTGCAATTGAGAATCGGTAAGTTGTATTCTTACTCAAAATAATGCATTCCATTGTATTTATAAAGAGATCGAGAAAAGTTCTCAGCTGGATCCAAAAATGATTTAAAAAAAACCAAAAAAAACCCCGATGTTTTCATTTTCAGATGTGGTCAAGCACAGCATTCTTAAGAAAAAAGAAAACGTTTCCTTGGTTTTATATGTAATCTTCTGTCTGATACACACACACACACACACACACATATATATTAAGAAATGGACAAAGTCCGACAATTTATTTATTAAAGACATTTTTTATGTTTAACGTTCTTTTTATAGATACAAGTATTTAAGTAAATGCTCTGTTTATAATAAACAGTATTAAATAACATTTACTGGCCAGAATGTCCGAGAAATTTTCATAGAAAATATTCGTCCTTTGACAGGATTCAAACCTGCATCCTATACGGAACCGCCATTTATCCCGAAAAAAATCTATGAAAATTTCTCAGACATTCAGGCCGATAAATGTTATTTAATATTGTTTACTTAAATACTTGTATCTATAAAAAGAACGTTAAATATAAAAAATGTCTTTAATAAATAAATTGTCAAACTTTGTCCATTTCTTAATGTATGACGTCATTTGTTTACATTTGATACGCCATGAGCAGTTATGAATGTACGAGATTCATGGAAGATTGAAGTTTATAAGCAGTAAATTCAACCTTGCCAACCGAACGATCCTTTGTGGCTGAGCGGTTAGGCACGCCGGGCTAAATGGCAGTTCCGTATAGGATGCAGGTTCTAATCCTGTCAAAGGACGAATATTTTCTATGAAAATTTCTCGGGCATTCAGGCCGGTAAATGTTATTTAATACTGTTTATTATAAACAGAACATTTACTTAAATACTTGTATCTATAAAAAGAACGTTAAACATAAAAAATGTCTTTAATATATATATATATATATTTTTTTTATTTTATTTTTTTTATTTTTTTTTATTTATTTATTTATTTTTTTTTTTTTGAAGCATTTCACCCCAAACAATGTGGGAGTGCCACTAGTATGCAAGATGTTACAGAGTGTGAAAGTAAGAGAAAAGACTGGGTATCGGGGGTGATTGAGGAAACGATAAAAAGAAGAATAGGGATCAAGCCATCAGAAGATGTCGATTGACATTATAGGAAGTGTGAGAGAAGCAGCTGTTGGTGTTGAAGAGGCAGTTACATTTAACTGTTTCAGTAGTCAAAGTGTTGGACTGAGATGTCAACCTAGTAGCACACTTAAATTCATGCAGTTGGGGCAAAAGTGAAAATAGCTTGTCAGAGCATTTGCCATGAAAAGTTTTGTAGAAAAGACAGAGGGAAGAGACATCATGTCTGTGAGAAAGTGACTGGAGTCGAGATGTCAAGTCAGGACTGATCACTTTGCATATCCGTCTCTGAAGAGCTCAAATGCAAAATCCAATTTCTTAAAACTGAGAAAAAGATGTTTCTTTATAGCTCAAATGTGGTTGGATAAGACCCATTGTTTTCGTTTTTAAACATTAGTACATCACCTTTTTGACTATAAAAAGATAAATTTCAAATCTAGAATTTAACCGTAAATGTGTATTTTAATATTTTAATTGAAAGCGTTTTTTTGTTTTTGTTTTTGTTTTTTGCAAAATCTGATAAATCGATTACATCTGTTTCTTTTTAAAATAACACAAAACGTTTTTTTAAAAAATAAAAGACAATTTTCATAAGTGTAGACATGCAAAAGTATCACCGAAAGTGTGATGTGGAGGTTATACCCCACCTCCTCATCTAAAGATTCTGTCTCTCAATTACACCAAAAATTATGGAAAATGTAAATTTTTTTCGGATGATTTTATTTTTATTTGTACTATTTCTGAATGTAGATTGTCAGTTGGCAAAAGTCGGAAGTATTTGTGGTGTGCAAACAAGAAATTGCCAGCATTTTAACTCCACCAGAATGTCACATTTTCTTCAATTTTATTTTTTTTTTTTTTCTCTCTCTCTTTTGTGATACTCTGTTTCCTCCTCACTGAAGAAACAAGAACTGGTTCTTTGTTACCATCATAATTATTCATCTTGATTCAAGGAAAAATGCGTGTTGTATACAAGATGATATTAGGAAAAAAAGTACACTGAAGTTTTTCCTATGAAACTGAAACTTGTGGAGTTTTAAAAAAAAAGTGTCAGTTTAAGAAGTGGTGACACGAGGTGGTCCTTCATTGTCTAAGGTTACTGGATGAACTGACCAAAAGTACATTATGGTCACTTTATACGAATAGTGCATCGATGTAGTATTAATCAAAATCTCAAACAACTTCAAATGACAAAAATTTAGTAAAAGTGTTTTTTATTTTTATTGTTTTCTCTCATGTATGATTTGTTTTTAAGCT
The DNA here is from genome assembly GCA_963932145.1 of Acanthosepion lycidas. NCBI lineage: Eukaryota > Metazoa > Mollusca > Cephalopoda > Sepiida > Sepiidae > Acanthosepion > Acanthosepion lycidas. The sequence goes on along the minus strand of OZ010575.1, from coordinate 9,950,923 downwards.
AGTAAGTTAGTCAAGACATTGTTATCAACACAAATTCTAAACACCGTAAATTTGGCATTTTTAAACGTAATACAAGTTATAGCAAATGCCGATATTTGATGGTTTTTTCCTAAAATAAGCCATTATTATTTTTTAATTTTTTAACTATAACAATATTTAAATGTATGTCTATAATTTTTTATAGCTTTCTGCAGTCAAAATTAAATTATTAATATCAAAAACAAAAGAATAAAGCAAAAATATTACATTTTGCAAATCATTTAACTTTTGAATTCATTGTAAACAAAATTGTTGTGATTATTATAAACTGTTATTCTACTGTATATCATTCAAACTGCAATACCATATTAATTATTAAAAATTGTTATTACTTTTAACTAATTCTTTAAATTGTAACTTATAGTTACTTATTTAATTTATTCTATAATATGTATTCACATTTTATAATTGTGCAGCATTATTACTGTATCTCACAGAACATTTTAAATATTTATTTTTAGTGTAAATAAATTGTTTATTGAAAAGGTACTAAATGTTTAGTTTTATTTAAAATAGGAGGTTTAAACTTGATATTTCCTTTTTAAAATAACTTGAAGGTTGTTTTTTCTTTGTCTAAATCTGTCATGGATATATTGCATTTTGCAGTAAATCAAGTATGGTATTTATTGCAGATATTTGAAAGCAATAAAAAATAGGGAAATATCACTATGTAAAAAATGATTTCAATGTGTGATAGTGATGAAATACCAAACCCTTGGTAATGTTAATTCAGAATTTTTAAAGCTGACATTTATCGCATTTTGCATTCGAGCCCTTATATATAGCGATGTCAAATATAGTACGAAACCAAAAATCCCCAATGGGATAGTCAATGAGATAATGAGAGAAAAGACATTTAAGGCAAGCAGTCCTTTGTAATAAAATGGTGGATATCATAGAGCATTAATAGGATTAATATGAGTAAAAGTTTGTCACATAGCTGACTGATGTTGCCTTCAGCATCCCGACTCTAGAGTTTATAGGCGGACGTGTCCATCCACTCTTCAGGGGTTATCAGCAATTTACTGGTCATATTTTTCAATTTTTTTCTTATACACTTATTGAAATTTTTTCCATAACAAAGATATTTCATATATATATAACTAAAACAAGCAGTCATACAAAGAATAAATCAGTAAAGTTAATGTAATTAATGGCAAATTCACTTCACTAACAGATTTAATAATGCATTAACCTACTAACCAATCATTGAATTTTGAATAGAATTCTCTCTATTGTCTGTATTTACTAATCTTAGTTTATCACACCCAAATTTTACAATTTTTATAAAACATGGATTGTGTCATTCAACAAGTTTTTAATAGGTTAATGCTTTATTAAATCTGTTAGTGAAGTGAATTCACCATTAATTACATTAACTTTACTTATTTATTCTTTGTATGACTACTACTTTGTAATATTAATTATATTGCACCATATCGGTTGGGTTTCAATCCCGGCTTGAAGCAATCGAGTGTCTAGCCACATTGATGAGCTGTGATACAGCGAAACAGTCTGTCTGAGGATGACTGACTGACTATATGTATGTGTGTGTATATATATATATATATATATATATATATATATATATATATATAATCTACTAACCTTATCTTCATTTGACACACCCAAATATTATTATGGTTAGAAACAAATCTGTGGCATCAGTTTTTGAAGTACATATATTTTTATATATGACATTTATAGTTACCCATTTTTCAGTGAATAATTTAAAAACATCTCAGAACATTATATGAAAGTAAAAATTATTTTTGCTCTATAGTAATATCAAAACATTAACCAAAAGTCTTCATAAAATGCCCTTTTTAATCTTTCCTGTGTTTCTAGGGAGGAGCATTTAGCCAAAATAGAACGAAGAGTTAAGGAATATAAAATTGAAATCCTGAACCGACCACGACCAGGGAAGAAATTGCTTGTTCTTGACATTGACTACACTCTCTTTGGTAAGTTATCTCCCTTTTACATTTTCTTAGTATTTAAATGCACTTCAGGTTTGGAGGCCATTCCTGGGGTAAAATAAAGGGGATGAGAATTCTAACTGACTCTTGGTGGATTTGGTTGGCCAAGATGTTATAAACTTACAGAGTTTACAACCTGTGACAACCAACTTTTCACAAAATTTAAATTTGAAACGCCAATGATTCTATAAGCTGTGAAATGTTGTGATGGAAGTCTTGAAGATGAAGACGTGCTTTTTAAAAAAAATCTTAGATTTTTCTGCACAAATTCAGATAATTTGAAGGATACTTAATAAATATTTACATTTAATTGACATTAAAGGTAAAATGTGATAGGAGATAACAATGAAGATATAAATAAAAAATGTCTGGCAAAGTTTAAACTTTGTCATCTCAAAAATAGTGTGTCAAAAGGACATTCCCCCCCCCTCGACACTGCTATAACTGTATACTACTTAAATATCCTCAGCAATGTGTGGGACTCCTTTTAGAATTGCAGAAAAATTCAATAAATCTAAGTATTATCACTAAAAATCTCGGTTCTATGCCAAGATTGGCTCATGCAGAAATTAACTCGCTTTGTGCAGAAATAGGCTCACACAAGTTCCAAATTCAAATTTTCACATTATCATTTAACCAATCAGTGATGTTATCTCAAATGCCATTCCAGCTTTGAAAAAGCATACAACCATATTCTTGTTGTTTGCTACGATGGAAAGCTCAATCTAGAAAATGATTAACAATATTTTCCCTCTTAAAAATAGATATTAAAAAATTTGGTAATATATTTATTAAACAATAAACTTCTGAGTTTAGTAAATCTAACTTTTAACTTCCTTGAACCATCTATTTTCTTATAACTATCATTTCGTAAATTCACAAAAAACAGTTTTCAGTTTTTTCAGTAAACCATTGACAAGGAATTTTTCATATAATTATTGACTTTAAGTATATTCTAGCAATATCCTCTGCATTTTTATCCAGCACGAAAAACTAATGAAGATATATAAACAAACATATATTAGCAGTTGTTATAGTGCTCTTCACTGACTGATGGAAAATTATACGCATACGTAAAGCAATGCAAATATATGACTCTCATGTTATGTAGTTGCATACATCTTTTTCACTTCTACTAATGCAATTCATGTTTGTTGTAAAAAAAAAAAAAAAAAAAAAAAAAAAGAGGAAATATTTTTTGTTGAACTTTTTTTTATTCTCAATAATAAAAATTACTTTTATACTCAATTATTTCATATTTTTTGCACACTTTTTCCTCTGCAAATATTGGTGACCACCAACCTATAAAACACATTTGTAAATGTGTTCCTCTACAAATGCTTATTTACAAGATTATAAAAACATGTAAATGAAGTACAATGCAATATTTAAATTATTACTAATTTTTATAAAAATGCGTAAAAAGTCTGTCAATTATTTATTATCAGCTAAGTGCTGACCAACAAAGGAATCTTAAATGAAGAGTGTACACTAAGCACGTTGACTAAAGCAATTGGTCTTAAAGCCAAAACATATTTCGGATTCTAGGAAGTTGCTTACAGTACCCAGTGGTCCCCCATCTAAACACTGACCAAGCTCAACACTGCTTAACTTCAGTGATCAAACAAGGACTGGTATACATTTCATAGTTGTAAGTAGAATTTTCTACTTTCATTTGTCTTAATTATGAAACTTATGACAGCAAAAGAAAAGTCCTTTTTGATCTAAAACTAATGTAACGTGCATAAATATGGCTTTCATCTAGATCCAAATTATTTTTTCTAAACCTCAGCTCCATGACATTGGTGTAGGACAAAACATTTCTAAAAATTAATAAACTGGGCATTATTGGGTTAAGCAGACCATTACATATGGTTAAGGAAAGCCTATTTAGTACATACCTGATCTTTTGAACAGAATTGACCGGTACCACACCTGCTGTAAATATGAAGTTTTCACTATATTTTAAGTACATTTTATCAAAGAAAGTCAGGTCCAAAATATTCAATTCTGTATATCGTAGAAGTATTAAGTTCAACTAGTTGATTTCTAAAGTGTTAACATTGCATTCAATTTTCAAAGAACTCCTTGTGTTATGAAACAATTGTCATGATTATAACTTAACAGTTTTAAAACTTGTAGACTAGCAAGTTTTTGCAACAAAGCCCCTTATCATATGTATTTTTAGGAAAATATCTACTTTTGAAATTCCTAATGTCCATTATTTTTCTTATTTTTTTTTTTTTTTTTTTTTTTTTTTTTTTTTTGCTAGACCATAAATCTGTAGCAGAACGAGCTGAAGAGCTTAAAAGACCTTTTCTTCATGAATTCCTGACTTCGGCATATGAAGACTACGACATTGTCATTTGGTGTAAGGATTTTTGTCTTTTTCTTTTATACAGTTTTTTCTTTTTTTTTCTTCTTTTTTTTTTTTCTTTTTTTCTTTTTTTTTTTCTTTTTTTTTCTTCTTTTTTTTTTTCTTCTTTTTTTTTTTCTTCTTTTTTTTTTCTTCTTTTTTTTTCTTCTTTTTTTTTCTTCTTTTTTTTTTTCTTTTTTTTTCTTCTTTTTTTTCTTTTTTTTTTTTTCTTCTTTTTTTTCTTCTTTTTTCTTCTTTTTTTTTCTTCTTTTTTTTTTCTTCTTTTTTTTCTTCTTTTTTTCTTCTTCTTTTTTTTTCTTCTTTTTTTTTTTCTTCTCTTTTTTTTACCGAATTCACCCCAATCAAAGCGAGAATGCCACTATAAAGCAGGAGGCTACTGTGAGTGAAAGAGAATGGAAAATATTTTAGAAGGAAATGGAAAACCTAATTCTAAATCATAAACAAGAGATAAACTTCTACTCCTGTTCGAAATTAAACCAGGGAGGTGTGTGAATCGGAAGATAGACGAACTTATCTATTCCTAAAAATAATGTTATCATCTGTCCCATGATTGCGTGTTCTCTTAGGGTTACTCTGCAGTTGAGTGTCTGACCAGTTCCCTCCACATATCAAGCCAGGGGTAGTCTTTCATGCATAGAGTGTCTTGGGCAAGTAGACCTAGTGGAGCCTATCTCTTTGCAGGTCAAACCACAGCTGTTGTTCTCCAACTTCAAGGCTTGCCTTGGTCATGTGACCATTGACTTTAGTCTAAGAAGCCTACTGTCCAGTGATGCTGTATCATCACTGTACCTGTTGCAGACATAGCTGGAGAGCGCTTGTGCTACATGGCTATTGACCATTCAAAAATGATGGTCCACCCTTTGATAGGTTTTGTTTTTAATACTGCTGGGGTTCTAACCACCCTCCTCACCAGAAAAGCTTGGTGGGGGAACCAGTTTAGTTGATGATGGTGCAATCATGTGGTGGGCCAATTGTGTGTACAACTGTTCATCATGGCAGGAGAAAATTCAGGGTGTGCTCATTGAAGATGAAACATTATGAGCTTGATTTTGGAGTTATTTCATGTTACAAGCCATTTTGGCTGTCAGACACTGATCATCTAGATTTTGGGGGAAATGTACCCTTAAAATATTTAACCCCAGTTTTTAAAGCTCATAGCATGTACAGTACAGGTAGTGTAATGGTTAGCAGCTCAGAATGAGAAAAAATTGGTTAGCTGAGTTTAAATTCCAGTTAAATTTGTTACATCCACATGTGTGTATGTATGTTGTATATGGTGCGATGGGTAAATTGTCACCATTTTATATTTTAAATTTCATGCATGTATGTTGTTTGTTTTTGATTTTGTTGACTGCACAGTATAATAGGGTCAGTTAGGCACCATCTGTGAGAAAAGGAGCACCATGAAGCAATTCACTCTGCCAGAAATTTTGAAACGGCATACTGTACTGCTTGGCATTCATGTTGGAAGCTCCAATATGAACATTTCAGAGTTTGGGTGTCAATCTGAAGACGGTTCAGAGGATTCAGAAAGAGTTGGATGAGTCTGATGGTAATGACGAAGGTATGGCAGCTCAGAAAACTCACTTTGATTGTTCTGATAAGAAAAGAACTCTTGAATTTCTTGGTGAGGGCCTCACCTCACCAACAAATTCGGGAGTTCTTTTCTTAGCATTGCAGGCTACATCAAGTGCCTTGAGAAGGTAGTGCTGCCCTGGGTTAAGAGGTTGGCTGATGGAAGACCCTATCTCTGGCAATAGAACTCTGAGCCCATGCTACACACACAGAACCCAGTCATGGCTGCCAGACAATTTCTGAGATCACATCAACCCTTATATCTGGCCACCTAATTCTCCAGACTGCAAACCACTTGATTATTATGCGTGGTGTGCAGTTGAGCGAGAGACCAACAAAACTCCTTGTGACACCAAAGATGAACTGAAGGCAAGGATTATGGCAGCATTCACTGACTTAAAGAAGGAGACTGTCCAGAAAAGTCGCAAGAGTTTCCAAAGTCATTTAGAGGCTGTGGTTGAAGCCAATGGCGATTTTATTGAATAAATGTACTCTTTAGTATTTCAAGATATTTTTGTTTAATTTTGGTAAATATATCTGTTAAAATGAGATGTCAGTGTTATTTTCATTTTTGTGTAATTTAGAGGATAATTTATCCATCGCACCCTCTCTGTGTGTGCGTATATATACACACATTAATGTTCACCCAAAACAAGGCCAAAGTGCCACTACAAAGTAGAGGGTTACTGTGTGGTGTTGTATGAGTGTAAGAAATGTTAAATGAAGTCCATGGGGCTCTGCAGGAGAGTTAAAGGTTAACCCTAGACTTAAAGAGTTCAAGATTGTAGTGATCTGGAAAACGTCCTGCCATGAATCTGTTCCACAAATCAGTTCTTGGAAAGCTGTTCAAATGAACTTACTATTGGAATACAAAAGGAATGGGAATGATTCACCCTTGTGTAGGTGACATGGCAGGTCCCAGTTGTAAAGATAAGGGTTGGTAGGACTAAGGAATGTAGTTAGAGCACTTTTTTTCTTTAATCATTTCAACCCAAGCAAAGAAATAAATCTATTAAAACACAAGGGGTTACCGAGTGTTAGAGGATACAAGGAAAAAAAAAACACTATTAAGTAGTGATAGAACAATAAAAGAACAAGAATTAAGAAGATAACTATTGACACTGCATTAAAATCTTTGAAAATCAAAATTGACTGGAAAGCAGGATGCCAGAAGAGTTCCACCAAATGAGAAGTGTGATAGAAGGAACTGCTAGCATAGAACCTACGGTTACATCTCCCCATTTCAACTGTAAATTGATGAGACCTTACTGACAAACTAGTACTGTGCTTTAGTTCATAAAATCTAGATAGTGTAAAGGAAAACTCATCAGAATAATTACCATGAAAATATTTATAGAAAAGGCACAGAGAAGATATGTTACAGTAATGACAAAAGTGACTGTAGATGCCAGGTCAGACCAATAACCCGCCATAGATAGAGCAGCAAAAGGATCACAACAAACTTTTGCACAAATACCCTTAGGAAAGGTATAAACCCATTTCTTTTACTCCACAACTATGGATTAAACATCAAGGAAAACTGGAGTTTTTAGCCATAGCTACCAATCAGAAGAATAACTGAATTACAAGCCAAAGCATATACTTTATAGCCATGGGAAAGATTACGGTGTTCACAATGATTCAAGGGTCTTGACTGTGCTCTATAAGATAGTTAGGTTTTAAAGTTTGTGGAACAGCAAGTTTGTGCAACAAAAAGCACCTTATATGTATCTTTAAGAAAATATCTCCCCTCGCAAAAAAAAAAAAAAAAAAAAAAAAAAAGAAAATAAAAAATAATTGTCCTGTTAACTGAGGGTTTGTGAACCCTGAGGCACTGAACACTAAGACAATTTACTGTTTATGATACCTGAGAAGTTTCACCAAAATATTTTAAATTCCACCTGTGACAATTTGTGTTCACTGCACATGAGTGCTCTTGCGAAAGGCATGAATCCATTATCTATGGGTTAAAAAGCAGGGTAAACTGAGATTTGTAACCTTGGTTGGCAACGTAGGAGGACAACTCAGGATTTGAAACAGTGGAGAAGGAAGTGGAGGAAACCACTGCGCTATCTTTCACAAGGACAAGGGTGACAAAGTGCAGTTTATTGATGTTAATAAAAAGGAAACCGTGGAGAGACATGATCGCCCATATCCATATTTTTTTTTTTTTTTTTTTTTTTTTTTTTTTTTTAATTTTATTTATATAAATATTTTTCAAGATAGAAGTCTCATTTTTCACATTATACATAGATTATTATCTTATATTCTCATGTCTTTCTGTTCCAAGATTTAGGACTTTTTTTTTTTTTTTTACATTGGTGTTCACCCTCAACAAGGCCTAAAAGTCATTCAAAATAGACGGTTACAGAGTAAGAGGCACAGTTTATAGGATACTTTAATTCTATTTCTACACAGTGACGTTATGTATGGTATTTGTAGTTTTTGTTTTATTTTTTTTAAATTGTGAATGGTTGTGCCATTCATTTCCTATATTTTTTTCTTTTACAGCGGCTACCACCATGAAGTGGATTGAAATTAAAATGAAAGAACTTGGTGTAACCAGTCATCTAAACTATAAGATTACATTCATGCTTGATTATATGGCAATGATAAGTGTTCATACACCAAAATATGGAGTCGTAGAGGTTAGTATGGTCTGAAATACTACTGCTGTGTGTATATATATATATATATATATATATATATATATATATATATATACACACACACACACGTGTGTGTGTGTTTGCAAATATATAGAAAAATAGGAAAGAACACATTAAGTAAATAATCTGAGGTTCTTTAGTATTTCTGTTTTTATTTTTTAAAAAACAGTGCTCAATACAAAAGTAGAGCCTAAATTATCATTTTTTTTTTTTTTTTTTTTTTTTTTTTTTTTTACACATATGATTCCTTCACTGCATAAGAGTTCTCATGTCTCAAAAACAAGAGCCAAAAACTTCAAAAATAATTGTTAAAATTGAATTAAAGTATCAAGCTCTGTTTCATCCTCAAGCGAAATGTTTGGAATAACTAATCTTGAAGTTTACGCATCTTTATAAGCAGAAGAAGGTAAGGAATTATTTTTGAGTTATAAAACCACTATAGTAACTACCAGTAATTATGATCATAATGTAAATACTATAAACATGTATATATGGCATAAATAAATATATACTTAATATAGATATATTAATGAAAATAACAAAAATAATAGATTTCTCACAGCTACTTTCTTACGCACGTGCTAATGTATCATACTTTATATACTGTACACCCGTCTTTGTTTACAATTGAAAGGCCTACCACTGCTGCCAAGTGGTTACTTTGAAAACTGATATGACTCATTCTGCTAAGCCTGCAAGAATTTAGAAGTTTTTTTTTTTGTTTTTTTTTCTGGCAGATTTTTTTTTATTATTTTGCCTGCGGATTTTATCCATTGCATCTGAAATCTGTTTGGTGGGGGATTGTAGATGAGAGGTTTGACAACATCCGACTAAGTTGTCAGAATTAAAATTGGTAAACTTTCTAAAAAAACTTTTTAAAAACTTTATTTATGAATCAGAGAGCTGAGTTTGGTTTTATTATATTTACTTATGCGCAAATACCTTTGGGGAAAATTATGAAACCACCTCCTTTCCACTCCAAGCTATGAGTCAATTAGTAGGACTTGTTTCAATAAATCATTATTATCTCTAAAAAAATTCTTACAATCAAAATATTTTCTGCTTTTAAATAACCTGCAAAAGGTTGACAGACATAAAAAAAAAAACAACAAATCAATCAAATCCATTATCTGCATCAATAACTGCTATGCTACGTGTATGTCCACTATGCAATAGTTGATACTAAAATTGTAAAAGTCATATTGCCTTTGTGAAATCAGAACAGCCACTCAATTGGTTCTAATTAATTGTATTGTTCTGTTTGTGTATAGGCAAGCATTGTATTTATTTCCATTATAGTACAGAAAATGACAACAAAAAGCCGATTGTTTCACTGCTAATTTCATAATTAGAAGAGAAATGTGGGAATAATTGCAAACCTTGTACGAATATAATCAAGAGATTTAATCTCATTAAATTATATCATTTATTTAGCAAACTCCCACCAGTTAATGAAGTTTCAATTAATGCTTTTTCAATTAATGCTTTAACAATTTCTTTTATCTCCAATAAAATGAGTCATGAAGTCTACCAATTGTAATGGGAGACTGGAAATCATAGAAAAGTTAGAGAAGTTCCAGCTAATTTCTAAATGGTTTTCCTATTGAGGATCCAATAATTTCTATGATAGCATATATATTACACTCTGCCATTACATCTGAAAACAAATGGACCATTTTGTAGTGATTTTAAAGAAGGACAAAAGAAAAACATATCAATTTTTTTGTTTGATTGATTCATATTGAGATTGTAATTTTTTAGAGATAATGATTTACTTATACAAGACTTACTAATTAACCCACAGCTGGGGGAGAAGAGAATAATTCATACATTTCCTAAGGGTATTTGTGTGTGTGTGTGCAAGTGAATATAACTGATTAACAATTCCATTCATTACACCACCTGCACATCCAAGCTAACAGCACCTGGTATTCCCAAGCAGTTACCCATCTATGTACTGACCAGGCTTGATGTTGCTTAACTTCAGTGATCATACAGGAACTGTTGTTTCAATGTGATGTAGCTGCAAGTTTGGTTTTAGTGAGAAAAAGGAAGCATACATAATAACCAGGAAAAAGTAAATTGTAAGATTGTTGGAAATTTATTTTTGAAACAAAGATGTATTAGGTTGGTGCAAAAATAATGTCGTTTTCTCACATAGTAACATATGTGAGTAAACGACATTATTTTTGCACCAACCTAATAATATTTCATTAATAAAATGATAAAAAAAATAAAATCTTTGTTAAATTAAACAATTAATTGCCTGTATTGCCTCAGATAAATAATGGACCATTTCATTTTGATTGTGAGGAAAGACAGAAGGCAAATGCACATCAGAAACGCTGTCTGGTTTTAGTGAGAAATAAAAGATACATGATGATAAAGAAGAAAAAATAAAAGATACGTGATGATAAAAAGAAAAAAGTTAAACAAAGTGATAATGCAATTAGATTGTGGACTTGGCATAAGGGAGGGGAGGGAAATACAGAGGAACAGAAAATAGAGAAAAGACCAGAATGGAGGAAGAAGAATGAAATTGTTTGTAACGCTAAAATGGACATATATTATTTTCGTCTTTTTATATTTCTTGTTTGTTTGGATCTTGTCAGTATGGTCAAGAGGGAACGCTGTATGATCTGGACAGTGCACAGCTTCCATATTCCATTGCCCAGACTTGTGCCCTGGAGAGGTCACTTGACCAAATGAGGCACTACTTTTTATCTTGCAAGATAAACAGATGCTTACTTAATTCTTCTTGCTATTTATCTAATGTATCTTCTTCAATATTACGTTTTTATCCACTGGGCCATGTGTCCTTGAGTTGTGAGTTCAGTATTAGGTTGGTGCAAAAATAATGTCGTTTTCTCACATATGTTACTATGTGAAAAAACGACATTATTTTTGTACCAACCTAATACCTACTGCAGAGGTGAACAAAAACTTGGAGAGTTTACTTAAAAGGAGATAATTGAGACACCCAGAAGAGGCATGGCATGTGGAACTAGAAAAATCTACCCTGGTGGATGAAATAAATGATTCAGTATGAAATACCAATCGCCTGGAAGGCGGAGTGTACAATGGTCAAAACATTGCTGTACTCCTCTTTATTGCCATATTCACAATCTGAACAAATGTAAATAATGCAAATATTCAACTTTCATTGATAAGTCTCCTTCATTAATGAAATATAGCAAGAAATTTTCATGTCTACTGTTAGTTGCTATTATTGCACAACTTATTTGGACTAGTATTGTTGTCTTTGTTGTTTTGATAACTCTATTCCAGCTTGCCTTCCTCATGGTGTTGTTTGAGACTTTTTAAGGTCATTCCTTGATCTTATTTGGACCAGTATCTTCGTTGTTTTGATGACAATATGCCAGCTTATGATTAATCTCTCTGGTTTTCCTTGTGAACTTCTAAAATGAAGTCTTAATCCTTATTTCATGAATTATTCAAACTATTATTCTTCACTTTTCTTTGACCATTTCATTTTCTGATTTTTCTTTTTCCAGCTGTTTATTTTATTTAGTAATTTTTGAATTATAGCCCACAAAATTTTATTTGATCTTTCCTTACCATTTTGAATAAGGGCAGTTCACAAAGACAAACAACAAAGGTGTGGGTTGTACAATAGGCATGGCAACCAAAATATTTTTTTTTTTTTTTTTTTTTTTTTTTGTCAAATTTTTCATATTGTTATAGATTAAGCCATCCAGATATAATTTTTTTTTTTTTTTTTTTTTTTTTTTTTAATTTCAGTTTTGAGGAATTTTAATCATATTGAGATGGAACATGGCAGAATTGTCAATGAAACCAGAAATTTTTTTTTATATTAATGTAGATTAAGCATTCTTGATCATATATATATATATATATATATATATATATATAATATATAACTTATGTTATTTATTCTTTTTTATTTTTAATGAAATTTTCTAAAAGTTAAGAGGGGTCCAGTTTGCTATATATAATTCATTGTAAATTGATCCACCAATGGAAGCTAAAATAACATGTACTCATATGTGATTTTTTTTTAAACAAAAAAAAATAAAGAAATTTATAATCTGAAGTTTTTTGTTTTTACTTTTCGTGTATTATTTTGGATTAAGTCCTCCAGATTAAAAAAAAAAAAATTTTTTTTCTTTTAACTTTTCAAATAAATCCCATATGAGCGTATTTGTTTTGGCTACTATAGAGAGATTAAGTTACATAGCAAATTGGCTACCCCTTTTAACCTTTTGTAAAATTTAATAAATTTTTTTTTTTTTATGTTCATTACCTGGAGTGTTGAATTTATACTAGGGTTTCCCAAACTTTTTTTCTCTGGAGCACATTTTTGGAATGACAATTTGCTCACACCTCAACAAATTGTATGTGATAAAAAAATACATTTAAAAATTAAAAACAGATGGTTAAAAGGAGATAATTGAAGATTCAAAGTCAGAACATTATCATTGATAACTCTCTCCTCCAATTTGCAAACCCTAGTTACTATATTCTTAATACTTGATATAATACAAAAATATCACAATGATAAAATCGGTCAATAATTATTTATGACTATTTATATTAGAACTCATGCATGCAATTACAAGTAATCCATAATATTTAAATTTTGAAATCATATTCATTTTTGGCATATGAATGTTTTGAAACTGTTTCTAAATCTTTGATTGTCTTTCAAATATTCCGCCACACCGATGAGGCATGCTGTGCTGTTTGAGAACCACTGATCTATAGTAATTTGGAAAAGTGATTATTTTTGGTTGTAATGCCTATTGTATGACTCAAACTTTCCTTTTTCTTTATTTTAATGCAAGCAGTATCTTTTGGTGCGTGAAGTTGTAAATTGTAATCACTAGAATGGAGGAGAAGAGTTAACAAAATAAATAAAAAATGGTAGATGAATATTATTATTATTCAGGCTAATATACTTATTGTATAACATTTCAAGTCAAAGTAAGAGAGTTTCATAACAAAAGACTTTTTTTTATTTTTTATTTTTTTATTTAAATGTAACTGAAATAATGGATTGCTTTGATTCCCTTAATAACAACAGATAAGGTCAGCACCCGATTGAACTCAGAGAAGATATTTGACAAAATGTTCTGACATGCATCAGGGAAATTAGGAGAACGTATTTGCGGGAAACATGTTCAGAATAAACAAAACTGGTGATATAAGTTTTGAATATAATGCATTTATCTCTCTCTGGAAGGCTAAAATATGATTGAAGCAATGAAAATTGCATTAGTGGTGAGAAGAATTCACAAAAATTATCTAAATATACCATTTTGTCTGTTTTAACAGGTAAAACCTTTGGGAGTTATCTGGGGAAAATTTGACCAATGGAATGCCAAAAATACAATCATGTTTGATGATGTACGACGGAATTTTCTGATGAATCCCCAGAGTGGATTGAAGGTTTGGAATTCTTTTTCAATTTTTTTTTTTTTGTTTATTTTATTTTGATTTACATCATTTTTTTTTTTTTTTTTTTGTTAACTGTGCCTCATATTATAAGTTTAGCTTATTAAGCTTATTAAATGTAATGTATATACTGAAAATCATGCATTGGCCTTTGTTATATTCTTTTGTAACATTAAATAAGAATACAAACAGGGTCTATTTGGAAAACATCTGTCCATTTAATATTAGCAAAAATAGACTACTTAGACCAGGGTTTCCCAACATGGGCAATATCACCCACTGGTTGGTGATTTCAACTGTAGGGTAAGAGATGAGCAACTGAACAGAAAATGATTGGAAATTTTGGTGGGTGATATAGCATTTTGAGTACAAGAAGGTATTTCAACAGATGCTACCCACTATAAAAAAATATTCACAGGTGATATGCAAAAAACTTGTATTAAAAAGAAAAAAAGGGAGGCTAACTGGGAACAACCAAGTCACATTCCTAGGTAAGATAAATATCCCAGTAAATAAATATTTTGGCATATTCTGTTGTTTTGAAAAGTGTTATTAACAAATAGTCCTTAAGACAAAATATTTTTTTCTGGATATAAATCAAATAAGGAAAGAACAAGAAGAAGAAAGTATTTGCTGAATTTTTATTAGTTGTTTAGTAGTGTATATTGTTTTTAATTTTAGAATTATGAACAAAAATCATTTAAGTTTTTTTTTTTTTTTTTTTTTTTTTCTCAATACTTCCAACACTGGCCATAAAATTCTCTCTCTCTCTCTCTCTCTCTCTCTCTCTCTCTCTCTATATATATATATATATATATATATATATATATATATATATATATATATATATATATAGTTTTTAATAATCAAGTTTGCTTTTGTTTATTCTTAATACAATAATAGCAATGCAAGTCAATGTTATTTGTTACCTCCCTTTTGGGCCTGCTATCATGTTATGTTGTCTGTTAACCTTGTTCATGGTTTGAAATATTTTTCAACTACTATTTTTATTATGATATTTTTTATTATTTCCTTTTTTTTTTTTTTTTTTTTTGTAGTATTATAGTTTTTTTTTTTTTTTTTTATATATAGGATGATTCCTATTTTATAACATTATAGATCTTTTTTTTTTTCCTGTTTTTTTTTTTTCTTAAGCATTATAGGACAGTCCCTCTTCTTACTTTGACTCAAATTTCACAAACCTGTTTGTTTTTTCTCCAATTTAAAAAAAACAAAAAAAAAAAAACAATTGCTTTGGCATGTTACTCCATGAGTGTATAAAACCAGGGCTGGATTATGACCTCTTGGGGCCCCTAGGCTAATGAAATTATGGGAGCCCCCTCAGACATAGCCACCCAATAACTTGCCTGCACCAATCTTGAATATTCTTTACTCATAATATATTTTAGTGACATTTACATAGCTTGAAGTAAATTTATTATAACTTCTTTAAATAAACTAGAATAGCTATCTTTTGTATGTCAATAAAAATATTCTTTAAGAAATACCTTCACTATTTTATTTTCTGCAAACCAAATTAACACATATTTCAGCATAACTGTATTAAAAAAAATAAACTGAATTTTTATAACCAGCATTATTTCAGTAAAACAATCAAAATATGAGTTTCTCATATTTCAGTTTATGAAACTATTTATAAGTTATAACATCTAGAAAATTAAAATCTTTGCTTTATAAAAGCTTGAGAGGCCCGTAGGCCTCTCAAGCTTATACTAGATTATAGAATAATCCAAATCTGGGCTCTAGGCTCCAGCCTATACTAGCCTGATGGATAATCTGGACCTGGACCTTAGGCTGAAGCCTATATTATAATTTAGCCGTGTATAAGGCAATTAAAAATTATTTTCATTAGTCAGGAATTAATGTAAGCATTACTGATCTATAATAAAGCTATTAACAGTCATACTCAGCCTTAAGTTTTAAATATGTAAAATGAATGCAAAAACAAGTGTTCACTATACTTTGTCTTTAAATATATATTTTTAAAAAGGTGCTGAATATCTTCAGTTGGTCTATTATTAAAAAATAGATTTTTGATCACATATTCCATGGTGGAACTCATCAGAGTTTCTCTTTTACCCATAGAACTGTGCCCCCACAAGCCATGACTACTATCCCCAAGCCGCTCCATCCAGAGCATTAGAAGCCAGTTCAAGCAGGGATATACAAGTGATAGAAATAATTAACTAATTTCTATTGTTCTTTCATGTTGAGACATATACTAGAGTTTATTCGACATTGTGTTTCTTTGGATTTTGTAGTTGGTCTAAAGATATTTTTCTGCTTAGTTCAGAACCTTTTTTTATTAGTATTGTGGAATAGCCTCTCTTTTTTTTTCTTTTTTTTATGTAGTTCTTCTAGGTAGGTTCTTCAGGTGTTTGTCAGCCATTATAGTGCAAGTCCTACGTGCTAGGAAATAGGGGATGAATTTTGGACAGCTTTTTGGGTGATGGCTCTTGAAATGAAGATATTGTTGGGTGTCTGTGGGTTTGTGGTAGATATACGTGATTATGTGACTGTTTCGATTTCTAATGAGTATATCTAAGAATGGCAGTTCATTAAAATTATATTCTTGGGTGAATTTGATCTTTGGGTTTATATTTTGGAGTAGTGTGGAATTGGTTAATATCGCCCCATGAGGATTTTCAGAAGATGAAGCAATCCTCTTAAGTGTCACTTCCAATATAGACAGAACAAATATATGGAGAAAATTTAAAAACCCACTTCACTAAATCTTGGAAGTAATTTTTTTTTTTTTTTTTTTTTTTTTTTTTCTACAGTTGTTATAAAAATTCTGGTATTAAACCAATTTAAATTGGCATCATTTACAATGGTCAAACTAATTTTCTACTTAGAAGTTATAAAAACTTAATATATTATTTTATTTCTTTACAGATTCGACCCTTCAAATCAGCTCATGTCAATCGTGGCACTGACAGGGAGCTTTTAAAGTTGACCAAATATCTCAAGGCAATTGCTCCACTTGATGATTTTACTCACCTGAAACATTCACACTGGGAAAGGTAACCCTCCCTGTTACTTTCTGGCTTTAGACTTTTTGTTGTTGCATTAATTACCTACACTAGACTGAATGTTTAATGAATTATTAAATGAATTAATATTCTTGTTTACTTACACATAGTAGGCAACCAGGAGGAAATACTTAAAAACATTGTTTTTTTTTTTCTGTTCTCCTTCAGTTGTCTGATTCATATTTCAGACAAAAAAATTCAACTGGAAATCTGAATCAACAAAAATAAATAAGAAAGTTATTGAAAAGTTATGGTCAGTCGAAAATTGTCAAATATTTATCCTAAATGTCTGTTTTAAAATATCAAACAAGTGAATTTGGTAATACAGAAGTGATATAGAAACTATGTGCCTGATTAATAACCCATAAATATTAGATCATTGCAACAGTTTGTGCCAAATTTAAAAAAAATTAAAAATATAATTTTACATACTCAAAAAAAATTTTATTAGTCAGATATGTAGTGTCCATTGTTCTTAACAACATTCATCATTCTACAATCTTGTTATTGCCATTTTTGTAGAAACTTAATGATTTTGTTGGAAGAAGGTTGTGAGGTAGTTTTCAACTGACTGTACAAATTTTTTTGTCATTTAAATTGTTCTGTAGAGACCAGAACAAATGAAAATCTTATGGAGCCAAGTCAGGAGAATATGGAGGGTGGGGGTCATATTTCAACTCTTTAAGCCTCAGCAACGTCTGTTTTGCAACATCCAGTCTTGCATTGACAGTGAAAAATGACACCTTTTTGATTTATCAAAATTGGCTGTTTTTCTTGATCCCAAGACTCTTCAAATGGCAAAAGCAGTTGAGATATTGATTTTTAAAATTTTAGAAATCTCTTCTATCAAAATATTTGCTTTATTCTCCACAATAGCAAGCAGTGTCTTCATTGACGTTTTGATGATTGTCTGAAGTGTGGTTGATTGTTTAGGTAAAAATCACCGTGAGAAATCTGCTGAACCGCCTTTTGACTGAAGAGCAGGATCCAAATAAACCTGAATGTTTTTTTTTGGGTCACAGTTCTGATGCTTACTTGTTTACAAAGTTCTTAGAGTATAATATGGCTTAAGTGGAATTTTTCATCCTCCATCTTTAAGGCATTCATTTGTGGACAAAACGTCAACATTCAACAAAGTCTGACTTGCAACTGAACAATGCAAGGTTTCAATGTTGTGTCGTAGTAAAAAACACTGGTCTAGACCAATGTTTCTCAATGTAGGCCATATGGCTCCAGGGGGATATTTCCAGGGACCATGAGGCCAAGTTTGATAAATATGGGGAGTAGCACAAAAAATTAAGGACTCACAAAAAATATATATATGTGGAGTATTTTGTAATTAAAAATTATTATTTAAAATAGAATTTTAAATTTATTATTAAGTTTATTTAACTTTAATTAATCTAAACCATTTTGTTAATATAAATATTTATTGTAATTTTTTTCATCTGATCTATGCAAAATGGCCCTTTTTAGTTTTCAATTTCTTAAAATTTAAAACATAATTTGAAGTTTAAATTAAAGTATGTTTTCACCAACTTGTCTTTCAATTTTGAAAAGCTAAATGTCCTGAACAAAGAGCTCCAAGGAAATGACTCCATCTTGTTTTCCTGCAAGGAGGCAATTAATGCATTTAATAAGAAACTAAAGCTGTTCTGGTTGAACATTGAGAGACAGGAGTTTTCACAGTTTCCTTCCTTAGCAAATATATTCACCGAGCTGCTTGATGATGACCTAGCAATGTATGTTGATAATTTGAAGCAGTTGTATTAATGATATGAAAACTTCTCTGATCTACTCCAAATGACAGTGCCACTCTGGTTTGTGGATACCTCCATTGCTGATGCAATGACTCAAGTTGTCATTGGGTGGGGGGCATAAAGTACTCACATTGGATTGAAGGGAGTCATGACCTGAATAAGGTTGAGAAACATTGGTCTAGACAACTATTGAGCACTTAATTGACAGAAGTTCTCTTCACCTTGATATTTGTTAAATTATCTAATTTTTTATGGATATCAATCAGGTAGCATTATTTTACTATTATATATTTGTAGTGTTTATTGAGAATTGATCTTTTTTTTTTTCTCTCTCTCCATTCTATTCAGGTACAAACCAAAACGTAAATACAGTGAAATGAATGAAACGGCTGCAAACAAAGAAGAACCTCGTGGGAAAGATGAAGCAGATCAATCAAATCGGTCTCCATCCCAGGAGGCTGATGTTTAGAAGCTAAGAGTATGATGGTGTTGGATGTGTGAGCGGGTTTGTGTGAGAGGGATTTTTTTTTTTTTTTTTTTTTTTTTTTTTTCTCAATGTTTGCTCGTTTACCTTGTTGACCAAAGTCTAAACTCAAATCAGGAGTGGACGCAGTTACTTGCCCTTTTCCTGGTCAGGGCTTCTCAGTTGCATAAGAATATGGCTTACATTCTCTCTCTCTCTTTCATTGTTGTTGCTGATGATAAAGTTAAAAAAGAAAAAAAAATCCCATAAGAAATGAACTCGTCTTTATTGTTAGAGCATAGAAAGGTCTTCTATTTGGAAATCCTTTGCTTAGTAAATATGTTTCTCTTCTAACTTTGTCATTCTCAGTAAGGAAAGTTGGATTGTTAAAAATAAAGCACTGCCTTGGGGGGGTAAAATATTCCCAGTTTGAAAGCACTATTGCTTTTCAGCTGGGGGATTATTAAGATCTAAGAATTTTCTAGAACTCCAGAAAATGGATTCTGTTCCAGCTTGGTAGTACTGTTTGATTAACTCCTCCGTTAGTACTGTGTGGCAAAGTCACAGCATTAGTACTATGGGGGGTTTTAAAACGTCCCATTTAAAATATTAAATAAAATATTATAGATATATCATTTAGTTCTTAATTTTTTTTATTAAAGCAATAAAAGTGGACATATTAAAAAGCATTTCAAAAGCAAAAAAAGGTGACAAAAAAAAATAATTGCCCTATAAAGGTAATATCGAAATATAATTATGATTAAACAGTTAAACCAGTCGGTCATCTCTCATCAGGGCAAAAATAAATCCCGCTTTTTTGTGTTATCCCTTTTTTTTTTTTTTTTTGTTAAGAATTTCTTTTTTTGGTTATGAAATGCTTTTTCATGTGGCAGCTTTTATTTGTCTAATAAGATTTTGTAACCCTGTGAAAATATTAATTTTCTTGTTTTTTATATTTATATATATATATATATATATATATATATATATATATTAGGTTGGTGCAAAAATAATGATGTAATAATGTTTTTTGACGTATTTTTTAACATCAAAAACGACATTATTACGTCATTATTTTTGCACCAACCAAATATATATATATATAATTATTTATTTAAAAATATGATTCCAACATGCTACATAAGAGGTCTCATGTTTCAAAACAAGAGCCGAAAACTTCAATATAATTATTTGAATTAAATTGAGTTAAAGTAAGCTCCAAACACCCTACCTATTTTAAACAATTCGCCCTGGCTGTTACCATGGAAATTTTGATTTCAATTATGAATATACTATTAAAACACGTAAATTTCAGAAATAAGTTATTCCAAAAAAAATTTCGCTTGAAGATGGAACAGAGGTTACTTTAACTCAATTTAATTCAAATAATTATATTGAAGTTTTCGGCTCTTGTTTTGAAACATGAGACCTCTTATGTAGCGTGTGGGAATCATATTTTTAAATAAATAATTATATTTATGCTCAACTTTTGTATCAAGCACTATTTTTTAAAAATAATAACAAAAATACTAAAGAACTTTGGATTATTTACCTAACCAGTTCTTTCCTATTTTCTATATATTTTCACATATATATATTTTGTCTTGAATGCTCTTTCTGTATGTGTGTGTGTGTTTTTTTTTTTTTTTTTGTTTTTGTTTTTTTTTTTTTTTAGGATAAATAAAACAGAAAAATAAGCCAAAAGATAAAGATTTTATTTTTAAAAAATCAAATTCAAAGACCAATATAAAAAAAACAAATTTGTAGGTTTAAAAAAAATTCAAATATGCAAAAATCGGTTTTATTTTTATCTTCAGACAACAAATAAAACTAATTCTCTCAAACATGATGACTAAAACCAGAAACTCCTAGTTATTTGACAGAGGTTATTCAAAAGTATTACTTGACTAATCAGGAAAATTTGACTTGACATTTGCTAAATATTGAAGAAAAACATTTTCTGTAGTGTTCAAACACCTCACGGTATTAACGGAGTGTTAAAAAACAAGGAAAAGATGAATTGTATGGTAAATATTTATTCACACTTTCTTCTGTCAGATTTTTCACTTTATTTTGAGTAACAATTCACCATTTTCTTGTTTATTCATTGAACATTCGGCACATACCTGCAAAAAAAAAAAAAAAAAAATGGTGTGTGAAAAGCTGATTATTTTTTTTCTCTTGCTATTACTCTATAGACCCTTGACAATTTTTATCATTTTTAAAAAACCTATTTTTAAAATTTTAATAAAATCCAAACATGAAACTAGTTAATTTCTACATTCTCTTTTTCTTTTTTTTTTCTCAAGAACTGACAACAAAGATGCTAAACCTGATTTATTAATTAGATAGTTTATTTACAAGAATCATTTTATATTTACCATATTATAAAGAAATAACTATGAAAACAATTTTTTTATTCTTAAATTTATAAAAATGTCTGGAGAAGAGAATAAGGTAATTTAAATAAATGCAACGTAACTGTAATTATAAATTTTGAAAAAATGCATTTTCTGGGCATTATACATTTTCTTAGATTACTTGTTTACATTTTCCAAGGGTGTTTCCTCTAGCTGTGATGCATTCATTGTAAAATGTGCAATTATTTTTAATTCAATTTCTGTTGTCAGTTCTCTTGGTGGGGGTGCTGATGTATAAATCCAGTTTTGTACATTTGGGTTTTATTAAAATTCTAAAAATAGCTTTTTAAAACAGTAAATACAGTAATAGCAGCATCAAGATAAATTTTTTTTTTTTTTTTCATCCATTCTTTATAGTTCTACCATCCAAATAAAATGGTCCTTCAGGAATCTTTATTTTTTATTTTCTTTCTCTTGTCTTAAAATCACATTATTTTGATTTCTAATATGAGAGCCTTCTCAGGTCTGAGTATTTTTTTTTTTGTTTTCTTTTTATATATTAAAAAAAATCTGTAATGCCACTTGAAAAATGAGTCATTGGTGTGCCATTATTTAAAAGAAAGGAGAAATGTAGTCTATAGATTTAGTTAAGAAAACATTCTTGATCAATAAAATCAGCTGTTATATCCACTAATAAAAGGGAAAACATGTTTATTGTTGCATATATTTTTGAAAAATTATCCTCATGTTTGTTGTTTTGATCACCATTTCAGCTGGTGTGCTCTACATCCTTCCTCAGGTATATGTCTCATGTAGGAGACATATACTTGAGGAGCTTTGAACAGAATTACTTTGTCATAACTGTTCCTCTCTATTGTCTACAAGTTTGTGAAATCATTAGCACATTTCAACTGAGCTGTTCAACACACTTCAGGTGTATTCCATAAGGAATAGAAAATGGTTATTAATATACCAATCAAGCTAATTCATTTTAACAGTAACAAGTACATCAAGTCCTCTGGCTAGTGGGTATTTCCCAATATCCATTTTGCTAAGCAAAGAAAATCACATAATGGTGTTAAAAACAATTCTAGCCTAACATGCATCTGGTCAACAGGTCAATATATGCTGCTTCCTTTAACTTCCTTACTTCCTACAAAAGGACTCTCTATTTATTCTTATTAGACCAGCAGCCATTGGGTTAAAAAAAATGAACAGGAGGTAAAAGACCACTGGAATCATACAGAAAACAGGAATAATCAAAACATTGAATTAGAAAAGATTTTAAGGCCATGGAAGAGGTATACAAATACAGTTACCATCTGCCATTATATTCAAAATGTATTTTGTTTTCCTTTTTGAACTCATTTAAATTCTTGGAAATGGATCCTGAAAGAAGGTTCCAGTCCTTTCACCGTGAAAAAGAATATGTATATTCAAACGATAGAGCAGTGGTTGGATTTTTAAGGGGTGTCTTCTGGTGGATTTATACTCTTTTTAGTAAAGCTAATGTCATCAAATTATCTGTCTATATTTCTGAGATGAGGTATTATGTACACTATTTACATTATTTGGACTATTGTCCTTATCTTTGTCGCCATATTTATTACGTTTCGCCCGTTGTATGCTCAGGCCTTCTTCAGGGGGTTGGAATGTCGAACTGAACCCTTTATTTTGCTTACTGAGGTAGACTCTTCTAGTTCCACATACCATGTTTAATGGATGTCAATTATCAGTTAACTCCTGTTAATTTCCCTCTGAAAGTTCTCCACTGCCTTAACTGGGTATTGAACTCACACTCTTTGGGTCCTGTCACTGGATCTAACCAATGCCTTTATCCATTGTGCCATGTGTGGAACTAGAATAATCTACCCCAGTGAGTGAAATAAAGAGTTTAGTTCGACATTCCAAACACCTGAAGAAGGCCAGAGCGTACAACAGCTGAAACGTTGTAATAAATATGAGGACAATAGTCCGAATAATGTAAATAGTGTCATCAATTTAATTTACTATTCTAAATACCTGTAGTAAATTAAATCTAAAACCTTCAGTTTTGAGTAAGAAAATCCAAGACTTTTAATTCTATTGGGGTAAGGAATATTTTTAATTTCAGGAATCATTTTAGTAAAGCATTTTTGTACTTTTATGTGCTATTATATTTCATATACGAGAACAAGTTGGCAGCCTGATGCAAGCTGTCTACATGAACCTGCCTGTCAAGCCTTGGTTTGCCACAGTGGATGGTGTCAGCTGAAGTCTGTCTGTGTGTCATGGAGTGTCAACTTTTCTTCCTATCTCATCTAAAGAATCAATTGGAGAAGAGCAGTCCATGGAAAAAGAAAAAAAAGCAACATCCTTCAAAAACATAAGACAAATAGATGAGATGAAGAGAGCTCAAAGAAAAGCCAGAGCTCTCTATCTCCTCCTAGCCTATCATGTGGTGGCTGCGAACATCTCTTCAGATCTAATATAGAACTCATTTCACACAGAAGGAATTAATGATAAGCAACATTGACGATCACACTGAGTGTAAGGTGACCACATGCAGGAAGTAAAAGGACAAAGTTTCAGAAAGGTTTTTTTTATTTTGTGTGGTAAAGGTTCTTTGGATTATAGTTGGTATGCATGTGCTTTATTTTTAACATCGCTGCAGTAACTTGAAGACTTTAGGTCAGAGGTCATAATTGCTCCCAAGTCTTTTGCCTTGACAGTGATGTATAACACATCCACCAAGAGTGAGTTTTTCCTTTATATATATATATATATTTTGACTGCTTAAATATCTGGGAACTGTTTTAACATACAATGGAAAATGTGATACTGAAATCAGGATGCACATTTAAATATCAAAAGTTGCCTTCCAAAAGCTAAGCAAAGTACTAAGAAACAGAAAAATGTTGTTATAAACAAAGAAAAGAATGCTGAACTACTATGTAAGATCAATTCTATATGATGGTGAATGCTGGACAATTTCCTTGCAGATGAAGAAACAATAGAAATGTGGGATGCTGAGAATATCAGTAATGGAGCATGTAAAATGGATACTTGTATTCAGAATCAAAGAGACAGCTGAAATTTCTCAGACACGTAACAAGGAAGGAGGGCTTGGAGAATTTGACACTCACAGGCTATTGAAAGGAGCAGAGGGCAGCAGCAAGCCTGAAAAGCTTGTATAAATGAATGGTAATTGCAAAAAGATGAACATTTCTAAGAGCTACCATTGCTCACATCCTGAAGAAATACGGTACATAGAAGAAGAGCTCATCTCAAGAGTAATGTCTGCCATTTTCTTTCTAGATATTGTCATCCATTTTAGTGTTGGTTATAACTTTATACTGCTTCAGTTTGTTTTGATTGACAAGGAAGTAGGATAAATTCTTGTTACTTAACATACATGAAATATGTACTGATGTATTCAGGAAAAAACATTTTCAGTGTATTACATCAAATTTTAGTAGATTTTAGTATGAATCCACTCTTCCTCTCAGCTATAGGCTAATTAGTAAGACTTTTATCACTAAACCAATATCTAAAAAAAATAGGTATGAATCCAGCACTAAACCTTTATTATTACAAAATAAAATTCTTACACTCTAAAAATATTTTCTGGCTTTAAATAACCTGAAAAGGTTGATAAGTCATAGAAAAGGGATTAGTGAAATACTGATTAGCTACAGAGGCATGTCTTTTAAATTTATTTTCATTCTCTGGAATATAAATGTATAGAAACTACTGTGACCACAAAGTGAGGGGTCACTTTATATATTGACTGTAATACAGAATTGATCCCCCCACTTTATATACATTTGATTTCTTGTTTATAAAATTCTGATTAGGTATGATCCACTAATTTTTTCAAAAGCTATGGGTTAATTCGTAAGACATATCACTATGCCATTATTATCTCAAAATGAAAAAAAGAATTCTTACAATCTAAAAATAGCTTCTGCTTTTAGATAACCTGCAAAAAGTTGATAAGCCATAAAAAACGAATCAATCAATCAATCAATCAATCAATCAATGAAACTTTGTAATTTTGAAGTTTCCATTCATGCATTTATAACAATTTTATGTAATCCTAATTGTTTATCTTTCTAATCAACTGACATTTTCCATGCATTGGACGTTTTTCTATGTGCTGATAGACCCTGCCATTTTATAAACCAATAACACCATCTTTCTGATTATCCAAATTTCTAAATTTTTTGTTTTTCTGCTACTCTTATGTAATTATGGCAATTAACTAATTTTAGCTTAGATGTGGCACAAGGTCGACAGTATGGAGCATCAAGTGAGGATTGAACTTACTACTCGGTTGTAATTGATCTAGCGAGACAAGATTGCTAATTATTACACCATGTTGAAGTGCCCAAAATAATTTTCTAAGCATTAGCTTAGATGTGGCACAAGGTTAAAAGTATGGAGCACCCAATGGGGATCAAACTCGTCACTCAGTTGTAATTGATCTAGTGAGACAAGTTTGTTGACCATTACACCATGTTAAAGTGCCCCAATCTATAGGAATGGTTACTTTTTAAGCATGACTCAGATGTGACATAAGGCCGAAAATATGAGGCACCCAGTGAGGAACTTACTACTCGATTGTCAGTGCTCCCTCTTAACGTACTTATGAGTGTACCTCCAAAACTCTAGATCAGGAGGAATCCCTTCTTTCAGGTTTCCAAGGGTGAAGGACAATCATTTTTTCATGTTTTGTATTTACAGAACTTTGTTTATTGAATTACAATATGCTGGCATTCTCAGTCAGTTACATGCCATGTGTGATACATGACTGACGAGGCAGATTTTTTCCTGCAGTAGGTTGTCATTTCTTTCTGCAGTAGACCAGTTGCCATTCAAGCCTATGGAACCCAGTCTGTCCTGCTATTTACCCATAGCTGGGGGGGGGGAGAAGAAGAGGATTCATACCTTTCCCAAGGGTATTAGCATGTAAGTGAATGTAATGGATTTGATTGGAATTCGAACTTGGCTCACTGATTCCTTAGTCTGAGCCACTATCCATTACTCCATCTTGCCTCCTACTGAACTGTTTGTTTATTGAAGTATTCTCTAGTTTATTTATTCAGTGCTTTAAGTTACAGTTGTACTGAAAATCTAGAAAGAATCCTAAAAATACAATAATAAAATCTTGGAAAAACACGCATGGCAAAACAGTATTAATAAAAGTCCTAAACTAAAATTAGACAAAAATAATGAAAAATTATGTGATTGTAGAAACACTGAAGACTGCCCATTGGAAAATAAAAGCTGCACAAAATCTGTGGTATACCAATGCACTATCTCATCCATTGAGAGTCCTAACACTAATAGGATATACATTGGTTCAACGAAGAATGAATTTAAAATTAGATGGAGACAACATAAAAGCTCCTTCAATAATATTCGAAATAGAAATCAGACATCCCTATACAAATATTTTTGGTATGTAAAAGAAATGAATAAAACACCAAAAGTAAAATGGCAAATAATAAATAGAACAAGAACTTGTAAAACCTGGCAGGACCCATGCCCTTTATGCCTACATGAAAAAGTACATATTATTAAGTTTCTAAATAATGAAAATTTATTAAACTATAGACATGAGTTAACGGTTTTCTGCCGACATCAATAAATTTTTGCATTAAATAATTAGCATAAAAAAAAAAAATTAAATTTCATAATCTAATAAAAGGTTTAAAAGTTTAACCCAATCATAAGATAGAAAAACTCTTTACGAAGTCGTCAAAAAAACAAATTGTAGTTCAGTGCAACGCGTTTAAGTATGAAACAGCCCGTTAGGAAAAATAAAATATATAAAAGGTTAAAAAAATAAATAAATAAATAAAACAAAATTCTCTAGACACGTAACATCATATTATGGTGTCAAAAGCTATCTTTCATGCTGTGACTGACCAGACGATGCACGCATATGAATGCCATCATTCGCTTTGAAATGGATACCAGGTATTCCAGTGACAGGACCCAAAGAGTTGTTAGTTCAATACCTGGTTAAAGTGGTGGAGAACTTGGAGAGGGGAATTAACAGGAGATAACTGACATCCATTAGACATGGCATGTGGAACTAGAACAGTCTACCCCAGCGAGCAAAATAAAGGGTTCAGTTTGACATTCCAACCACATGAAAAATGCCAGAGTGTACAATGGCCAAAGCGTTCTGATAAATATGGCGACAAAGATGAGGACAATAGTCCAAATAATGTAAATAGCGTCTTTTGATTTCATCTTTATATATGAAGATTTTCTTGTGGAAGATGTTGCTGAAGCTGTGGATGTAGTGAACAGTGATGGCTATGCTGATAGCTATGATAATTCTTCCATTAAACATGAGATTCTGAACTATGAGTAGGCCAGTTTCTTATTTTTAAGATGATGATGAGAATGATTCCAATTTTGAGGAATTTTAATCATATGAATATAAACAGGGAGAATGGTGCAGTTGAAACCGAAAATAATTTTTTTTTTTTTTTTTTTTTATTATTACACATACTAGATCACAAATATAATTTTAACGATAAATATCAAATTTTTATAAAAATTGACAGGGGGTTCCTGCTTGCTTTGTAAGTTAATTGTAAATCACCCCCACCCCAACTATGAAAGTCAAAACAAAATATGTTTGTATATACCATGTTATTTATTAAAAAGTAAAAAATAAAAAGAATGTAATTCGTAAAAAGAAATCTTTAATCACTTCAGATTATGAATTCAAATTTTTGTTTTAATTTCAAGAAATCACATCGTATGAGAATATTTATTTTGGCTTCTGTAGGGGATCAATAAATTTGCATAGCAAACTAGATCCCCTATTAACTTTTAAAATTCAATTAAAATAATAATTATTTTAATTAAATTATTCTAAATCACAATATTATTATTAATTAAATAATAATATCTGGAAGACTTAATTTAAAATACAAAAAAAAATTTGAAAGAAATTATTTGGACTAATGTCCTCATCTTTGTCGCCATATTTATTACGTTTCAACCATTGTACGCTCTGGCCTTCTTCAGGTGGTTGGAATGTCAAAATGAACCCTTTATTTTGCTCACTAGGGTAGACTGTTCTAGTTCCACATACCATGTTTAATGGATGTCAGTTAATTCTCCACTGCCTTAACCAGGTATTGAACTCACACTTTTTGGGTCCTGTCACTAGAATCTAACCAATGATTTGTCCACTGTGCCATGTGTCCTTGAGGACATCCGTGTATGAATTTCTGGGTATTATAAACCTAATGTCTTCAGCAACCATTTCTTACCAGTGCTCATATTGCAATGGTTGCTGAAGACATTAAGTTCGACATTCCAATCACCTGAAGAAGGCCGGAGCGTACAACGGCCGCAACGCTGTAATAAATATGGCGAAAAAGATAAGGACAATAGTTTGAATAACTTGTTAGAAAGCATTCATTAAGTGTATGTACACTACTCAAAAAAGGGAAGTCATATCTCCCGTGATGCAACGAAGGTTTTTTTTTTTTTTTTTTTGTTTCTATTTTTACCCCGGTCTGTAGGCGAAAAAGCCTATTCGGGGAAGTTTTTAAAAAATATAAATAAGGGCCCAAGTCCCAGGATGTCTTCTCCCCGGTCAGTAGCTTTCCTTCGGGAGGGGACTGGGTTTTATGCCCGGCGTCCCCAAAAGGGGAAGTGTCAATAGAGCTTGGGTAATTTTTTCCACGATATTGCCGTTAAACACAATTTTTAAACTGACCTTGTGTCACATTTGGTAGCGACGTGGCGCACTGAAAAAGAGAAAAATGTCCATAATTACAAATCAAGGGACGTAACTCAGATAATCAAAATATGTCATGACCGCAATAAATGCAACTCATTTTCAGGTCGAAGACAGTTGCTCGAAGTTCGGTGCTTCGATGTGGTGTCATTGTTATGTTAACATATTTCGCTAAAAACCAATTACAACTGAGTAGTGATTTCGTTCCTCACAGGGTACTTCGTTCTAAGCTATGCTTAGG
>OZ010575.1:9833718-9913718 GCA_963932145.1 Acanthosepion lycidas | reverse complement strand
AGCTTACAGTGGTCACTCATCTAGGTACTGACCAGGATCAATGTTGCTTAAGTAATTTTATGGGAACTGGTGTTTCAGTATGATGTAGCTGTAAGCCTTAATAATTATAAATAAAACCAAAGTACAGATAAATCTTTAAAAAGTCAGGGATCAGTTTGACACTGTTTTATATTGTGAAGTGGAACCACCTCTTCTAAAATGATGAAAAGTCAATATATTTCAATTGATAAATGTTATGAATAGAGGAAAACTTAATGAATGCTAATCTACAAAAATTATTCTAAACAAAAATTTTCTTTGTTTTTTTTTTTTATGAGCAAACCTCAGTCATGCCATATTTTCTATTATAAATAAATACGATTCTTTTTGATATTTTGTTAGAGATGAATAATCAATAAGAAAAAGTTAAAATTTCTATTTTCTCTCATCAGAATTTATTGGCAAATGTTGATCAGTTAAAACAGACCTATCCGCAGATTTAACGTGCTTCATCTTTGAAAATATCTTCTCATGTAAACATATTATGACAAATAATGAATTTATTTGCCAGGAAAAAGATTTTAAATCTGAAAGTCCTTCATCTGAAAGGCATTGTAAATTTCAACTTTCCTTCTTCGCATTTGTCTTTCAGCATTTTGTTGGATTGCAGGTCAGTCATTTTGAATTGTAGATCAGAGGGAAGAGCTGCAGTGATACCAAAACAGAAGACATTTTTTTTAATTTTATAAATCATAACATTACAAAAGAAAATTCATTTAAAATGTCGTTCAAAATTTGTGCTTCCTTATCAATAAAAGTTGATTGCAAATGCTGATCAGTTAAAACATAGCTGACCTACATGCAGATTTTGCATGCATCAAATTTGAAAATGTCTTCTCACATAAATATGTTGTACCGAATTCTGAAATGAATTATTAGACAAAAGCTTTTAAAGGAGAATATTGTTTTTCTGAAAGGCATTTGTAAAAGTTGATTAACTTTTCCACTTTTGTCTTTCAATATCTCATTGGATTGCAGGTCAAACACCTGTAATTGTAGTTTGCAGGAAATGGCTTCAATACTGAAAGAAAAGACTTTTTAAATCTAAAACATAATAATGTTAAAGGAAAAATAAACATTTCTATTTCAGAATAATTAAATATTTCATATCATCTGCATATTGGATGAAATGTCACAGTTGGCTGAATTTGATCCATGCTAAGCAATGGGATAGATTGTAATCTAATTGATCACTCCTAACTGTAGATCGGAGGAAAACATTTCAGTGATAAATAAATAAAAGACTTTTTTTTTTATTTTATGCATAACAACATTACAGGAAAAATAATATAAAAAAATTACTCTATCTGAATAATAGCATATTCCATATGACCTGCAGATTTGATGAAATGTCATGGTGGGCTGGATTTGGTCTGCAGGCCATAGTTTGCTAACCAATGGGCTAGATCATAATTTCAAACTTAATCAAGTGTGGAAGATGGAAGTAAATAAAATACAAATAGTCATTTAAAAAAATGTTTTCACTTCAAATTGTGCAAAGCAAAAATTTTATTTTTTTTTATTGAGCAGCTAAGAAATTAATGAACTGTGTAATCTATTATTGGCTAAATTTATTTTATCAGATCCACGTTCAACATTATCATTAAATATTATGAAAAATATATTTTACAAGCATATTTACAAGCTGCAGAGTTAGCAATTGATTCAATATACTATGACCACTTCATGTCAGCTAAAAAACACAGGGAAGCTAGGAGAGACTGGTGGGAAAAATGACTATTGAAGAAGAGATGCCAGGTCAGGATAAATAACATTGCAGATAAAAAAATTTCAAAGAGACAGTAGATGATGATTGTATTGATATACATTTTCTTATTTGGGGAACAGAATTTGACTAACAAAAATGTCTGAGGAAAACCAGTTTATGTATCTTTAAGCAATGGCTCTTTTACCATAGCAGATATTTTGAGTTACTTTGAATAAGTAATAATCAATTATTTACGCTATTTACATGCAGACTATTGTCCTCATCTTTCTTGGTGATAACAACAAGAAAAATGAGGACAACAGTCCAGAAAATTCTGGCTTCCAGAGAAAGATGGATGTACTTATTGATAAACATAAACTGCCCAACTGTTTTGCATATCTCGATTATGTTAAAATTTGTAGTAACAATATAGACAGGCACAACAAAAATTTATACTTTTTCCTTGAAGTTGGTAAGACTGATAACTTAACATTCAATAAAGATAAATGTCTTTTCAGTTTCATCAATAAACCTTTTGGGCTACCATATTTCACATTGGCTGCTGAGTCCAGATCCTGAATGTCTATGTCCCCCTTTTTGATTGGCTTGTTCTTACTGATAAGAGGTTTTTGAAGTGGGTTGTGATCGTGTTTGCATATTATGCAAAACTTCCTGTATAAAAATTTATATAAATATTTAAATAAATATTATAAAATAAAACATGTGAATTCCGTGAACAAATTTCCACTCATGTATTCTGAAGTACAATTATTTGAAATGCTAAGTAAAAATAGCCCAAGTTATTGATGGG
This sequence comes from Acanthosepion lycidas, assembly GCA_963932145.1. Classification (NCBI taxonomy): domain Eukaryota; kingdom Metazoa; phylum Mollusca; class Cephalopoda; order Sepiida; family Sepiidae; genus Acanthosepion; species Acanthosepion lycidas. Next base: position 9,911,160 of record OZ010575.1, on the reverse strand, counting down.
TATATTTCTTTTACAGTGGAAATTGATGTTTCGGATTTTGCAATTGCAGCAACTTTAAGTCGAACTGGAAAGCCTATTACTTTTCATTCCTATACATTGTAAACGGTTACATTCTTTTGTAGAAAAAGAAGCTCATATTATAGTGAAATCTATAAATCATTGGAGACGTTTCCTACTCGGGAGGCATTTTATTCTTATTATGGACCAACATAGTGTTGCCTATATGCATGATAATGAAACTTCAAGCAAAATAAAGAATGATAAATATTTATTTTCCTACACAAGTATGACATCCATTATAGGCCCAGAAAAGAGTACGTTGTCGCAGACACATTCACATGAGTAAGTTGTGCAGTTTTTAGCTCAGAAGTTCCATACCCCATTACATAATGCCTTGGGTCATCATGACATAATGAGATTGTATCATTTTGCTTGTTCTAGGGAACTGCCATATATTTTTAAATTTTTTTTTTATTATTATTTGAGTTCACCCCAAGCAAACAGTTTCTTCATTGTGTTGTGTTAGACAATTTTTCTCTCCTGAATCTATCTTACATATTTATAAGTCTACCATTCGTCCATGCTTTGAATATTGCTGTCACATGTGGTCTGGTGGCACTGTTGTATATTTAGTGTAAAACATCTGATAACATTTTTTCATCTCCTACTTGAAGTGAAAGGTATTGTAAGAAATTCAGTTGTCCATGTTTTGTTTTTTTATTTTCAAATTTTGAATGTCTGAATTCCAAACAATAATAAAATAAAAATAAAGAAAACATGTTTATGCTTGTTAAATAAATCCTTTTTTTAATGGAGTTCACCCCAAGCAAGGCATTAAAGCCACTAAGACACAAGGGATTACAGGGTGTGGAAGAATTAGAAAACAGAAACATTACTAAGGAGCGAGAACAAAAGAAGAGTAATCAGGAGGACAGTAGACAGCGATTGACATTACATTTAATTTTTTGCAGATCAAATTTGGTTGGAAAGCATGGAGCTGGGAGAGTGTCCTACAAGTGAAAAGTGTGAGAAAAGAAACTGTTAGCATAGAATTTATGGTTACATCTAGATAACTCAACTGTAAATTGAGGAGACAGTGTTGCCAGTCTAATACTGCACTTAAATTCAAAAATTCTAGGTACCACAATGAAGAGCTTATCTGAACAATTGCTATGAAAGTATTTATAGAAAAGACACAGGCAGGCAATATTATGGCATTGGGAAAGTTACTGAAGCTGAGATGCCATATCAGGACTAATAATATTGCTGATTCTTCTTTGGATTTTATCAAGGAGTTATATATATCTCTTTAAACATGATTTTTAGTGGGTACTCTTCTTTTTTTGTAGATTAAAGTTGACTGGAAAGCATGGCGTCGGAAAGGAATTCCACAGGCAAGACACTAAAGCCACTAAGACACAAGGGGTTACAGGGTGTGAAAGAATTAGGAACAGTAACATTAATTATGAATGGGAAGAGGAAAGAGTAATCAGGAGGACAGTAGATAGCAATTGGCATTACATTTAAATATTTGCAGATTAAAGTTGGCTGGAAAGGATTTAACCAGCAGGGAGTTCCACAAATGAGATGTGCAAGAAAAGAAACTGTTAGCATAGAATTTATGGTTATATCTTGCCAGCTCAACTGTAACTTGATGCGATCTTGATGCCAGTCTAGTGCTGTGCTTAAATGATTCTTCTTTGGATTTTATCAAGAGCTCAAGGTAATGTGATAACAGTATTCTAAGCATGGATGATTTGTAGACTTATAGATATGTAAGATAGATTCTGGAGAGAAAAATTGTCTTGGCTAACATAGTGAATGAACTTTCTTAGCAGTTGACCAAGCAATGGATTCAATATAACCTTTGCACTTCATTTCAGCAGTGAACTTATATATGAAGAAAAATATATGAAAAAAACAAACAAAAATCCTAATATGCAATTATGCTGTTTTAATGTTTATATATATATATATATATATATATATATATATATGCTCATATATCATACTTTTCAGAAGAAACAGAACGTCAATGTCTTCATGGTAACATTAGAATCCATGTTTATTTTTTTAAAGAAAAACCTTTTTATTTTATGAATGAAGATTACAATAGGAAGTAGAAAGCTTCTTTTTTTTTTCTTTTTTTTACATATATACAGTATATTTTGAATATCTGTACTTTGATTTTCTGGACTTTTGTTATCCAGATGTGAAATGAAAAACAATTTTAAATATTTCAAACATTTTTCAATTATCCATTTAAACATACAACATGAACATCACCTAAGTGTTCCACCAACTGGCCAGTGATTACCTCATGTTACATTCTGATTCTTCATCTCATTGCTGAGAAAGGACCTGCTGCATGTTCACAAGATGAAAAACAAAAAAACAGATGAAGAAATAAGAATACTGTTTCCTATATTATATGCAGATGTTTTATTCAGGGCTTTGCCTGCTCATCTGGGTGAGTATGTATGTAACACTTGGGACAAATTCTGCTATGTGGATCTCACAGATCAGCTTTGCCCTTTACCTACTCCTCATCCCCCTACACACCCCAATATGGAAGTGGCAATATGTATGTGTGGCAATGGAACCAAGTCACAACCAAGTTCATCTGTGGCCAAGGGCAAACCAAAACTGCAACACCCTCTGATCCCAATCATGGCTGTTAATATAGACCAGCAACTGGATACATTCTATGTCTGGTTTTGTTGTCGTTTGATCTCTAAAATGACCCATCTACTCCTCTGTTCCCCATTAGTCAAAGTGGATGCCACTTAGAAAATTTCAATGAATCATTTGCTAGCCGCAGAACAGAAACACTTGCAATCGAGATAAAATTTACATCTTCTCCTTTTACGTGAGTGTTCATAGCATCACCATCTGAACTAAACAAATTCTCATATTTCTTCTCAGACAAGCATTTTGAAAATATGGAAAACCAATTCAGTAAATTTTTGTTAATTTCCTTGTTTTCGTACACAGAACATACATATGAATTATCACAGGTTGGTCACAACAGAGATTAAGGCTCTCAGATGTGTGTGTGATACATGTGATCAGATGGCAAATGGAATGTCATTTTGATGTACCAGCATAAAGCAAAGTAATTTAATTCCTGAACCTTGAACTAACTTTGGCTGCAAAGCATGTTTTACATATTATTGCCAAATTACACACTGACATTAACATTGTCTGACACGACAACTCATTTTGTGGTTTTACTTTTCAACATGTTATGTTTTGTTATATTTTGTGATCATGTGGGTTGAATTTGAAACATTTTCATAAAAAAAAAAAAAAAAAAAAAAAAAAAATGGACAGAATCTTGAAGAAATATTTTTGGATGATATAAATGTTGAATTTCTTTCGATAATTTAGATAATTATCTGGATTGATTGATTCCTTTTTTATGACTTATCAACCCTTTGCAGGTTATTTAAAGCCAGACAATATATTTTAGATAAAAGTCTTACTAATTAACCCATAACTGGGGAGAGAAAAGGTGGATTCACACCTTTCCCAAAGGTATTTGCGTGTAAGTGAATATAATCAACCCAACTAGAATTGGAAATCAGCTCTCTGATTAACAATTCTAAGCCATTATACCACTTGGTATTTCCAAGTGGTTACCCATCTATATACTGAATAGGATAAACATTGCTTAACTTCGGTGATCTTATGAGAACCTGTGTTTCAATGTGATGTGGCAGTAATTATTTGCAATTTTGATTTATCTGAACATACCTTTGCAACCCCAGTCCCAAGATTCCTGGATAACCAAAGAAATATATATATATATATATATATATATATATAGAAAAGGTTATAGTTGTTCCAACAAGAGAAAAATGTATGTTTCAAAAAAAAGAGAGAGAAACCACAAATGTTTTTGGTTATAATGTAGATTTGTTTTAGTGTATATATTATATTTTATTTTTCATATTTTTGCTACATGTGTTTCTGGTCTCGTGACCTTCAGTCAAATAAAATGAATAAATTTTTATCTTCTCTTAATATCTCATTGTTTGTTTTCTGTATTTGTTAGTGAGCCTTGAACTCCTTTATATATATATATATATATATATATATATATATATATGTATATGTATATATATATATATATATATATGTATGTATGTATGTATGTATGTATGTATATATATATATGTATGTATGTATGTATGTATGAAATATGTGGTGTAGTTCAATTTTTATTATGTGAATCATTCATACAAAAAGTAGATTAGTAAAGTTAATGATATAAATGGCAAAAAACACCTTTGCAAACAATTTTAAATTTATTAAAAACAAGGATCATAACATTCATTGAGTGATTAGTAGGTTAATGCAACTTTAAAATTGTTTGCAAAGATGTTTTTCGCCATTTATATCATTAAGTTTACTAATCTACTTTTTGTATGAATGATTCATGTAATATATATATATATATATATATATATATATATATATATATATATATATATATATATATATATGTGTGGAGAGAGAGAGAGAGAGGGATACATGTGGATGATAAAGAAAAGTCTATGTGCATATTATGATAATGATATGTCTACATATGATAGTATGTGTGTAGTAAGGTTACCGCTCTGTGCCTTTTCTATAAATACTTTTATGGCAATTGTTTGGATGAGCTCTTCACTATGGTAACCCAGAGTTTGTTCCTTTAAGCACAATATTAGACTGGCATTGAGATCTCATCAATTTACAGTTGCGCTGGCTAGATGTGAAAGTAAACTCTATGCTAACAGTTTCTTCTCTCACAATTCTCGGCTATGTAACTCTCTTCTGGCTCCATGCCTTCCAGCTAAATTTAATCTGCAAAAATTTAAATACAATGTCAATTGCTATCTACTTTCCACCTGATTACTCTATCCTTTTCCCGCACATTATTAATGTTTCTGTTCCTAATTCTTCCACTGCCTGTAATCCCTTGTGTCTTAGTGGCTTTAATCCCTTGCTTGTGGTGCTCCCTTCTGTCTTCATGCTTTCTAACTTTAATCTGAAAAAATTTAAATGTCAATCGCTATCTGCTGCTCCCCTGATTATTCTTTCCCCTTCCACTCGTTATTAATGTTTCTGTTCCTAATTCTTCCACTGCCTGTAAATCCTTGTGGCTTTAATGGCTTACATGGGGTGATACCAATTAAAAATATATATATATATATATATATATATATATATATATATATATATATATATAGCATTTTTTTGGCTGAATTGGCAAATTATTTCTCCTGATTTTTGCCATTTTTGATCTTGGCTGGATCATTACTTTCCCCACTCCAGGTAAATTTGCTTGGTGTGTGCCTAATAGGCATGCATCGGCCATATTTTTACCATTTCTGACTTGCCTAGAGGAATAAAAATTCCCATTTTTGCACTACAGATGCCAACCACCTGATGATTGCATGAAACTGATGGTAGTACTCAGTCACTTTACAGTAGAAATTTAATTCATAATTATATATATATATATATATATATATATATATATATTTAAATTGAGCACTATTTTGTAAAAAATAAAAATATCAATAAGAACACTGAATCACATATCTTACTGTTCTTTCTTTATATATATATATATATATATATATATATATATATACATACATACATACACACTCTCTCACATTCTCTCTCTCTGATTTTGTATATAAAGTGATGTAGGTGAGTGGTTCCCCATGTAAATCCCTGTACCTTTTCTATAAATATATTCATGGTAATTGTTCCTCTTTGATACCTCAGCTTGCAAATATAAATGCAGGACTAGATTGGCAGTTAGGTCTCATCATCTTACAGTTGAAATTGCTAGATGTAACCATAAGTTCTATGTTAATACTTATTTCTCCTGCACTTCTTGCTTGTGGAACTCTCTTCCGGTTTCTTGCTTTCATAGTTAACTTTGATCTTTGAAACTTTAAATGCAGTGTCAATTTTTATCTTCTGTCTTCCTAATTTCTGTTCTTTTATCATTCTCTCTCCTTAATAATGATTTCTCTCATGCACTTTCATACTCAATAACCATCTTAATGGCTTTGTTGCCTTACTGGGGGGATGATTAAAAACAAAGAGAAATCCCATTTTCAAAGAGTTCTTAAAATTTTTTACTCAACATTCTTATTTTAGAAATATGCAACAAGAGAGAGCATCATGTTGGTGATCACGAGGTCAGTCTTTAGTGTCTTTTAATCAAGTGTATTTCAGTTTGTGTGGCAAATAGGCTGAGTTAAACAACCACATACACAAAATATAGATTAGGTTGAATCATAAGTAATTCCCGCCTTTTTCTTTATCTACTTTTTTCTTCAAAAGCATAAACTACAATTACATTTTATTCATTTATATATTCACCATTATTTGCAATGACACGTTGTTCCTTATCAGGCAGCTCTTTGATACCTTTTGAGAAAGTTCCACAGGTTTCGATATGATAAAGCTTTCAACAAATTCTTCAATCTGGTTTTCATTTGAGAAAGTTTTTTTCTATCAAAGCATTTTGCAACAATCAAACCAATCAAATCTCCAAAATTTGGTTGATGAGGGTAGATCAGACCAATCAAATCTCCAAAATTTGGTGGGTGGTGGTAGATCAGACCAATCAAATCTCCAAAATTTGGTGGGTGGTGGTAGATCAGACCAATCAAATCTTCAAAATTTGGTGGGTGGTGGTAGATCAGACCAATCAAATCTTCAAAATTTGGTTGGTGGTGGTAGATCAGACCAATCAAATCTTCAAAATTTGGTGGGTGGGGTAGATCAGACCAATCAAATCTTCAAAATTTTTCCTGTGTCATTCTGCATTCTTGCAGTCTTTCCCTGTCATGATGGAAAACAACCTTTTTCCTTTTTTACACTATGAACACCATCACCATTGTGCAAAAACTAAGTTATCTTAGTATGTTCCAAATTTATTCTTAATTGCCATATACGATTAGTAGTCAGCATGATAAATTTGTCATTACAACTGGTTTTGAAAAATAGAAATTAAGTATGGTAATATTAGCTGTTTCCTTATAAGGAAACTTTCAGCATTCATTGACCAAGCAGCTAGTGTTACTTACGGTTGAAATCTATAAAATCTTTTTCTCAATTACATTTTATTCACTTACTAGCAGCCATGCCCAGCTGTTCAAACAGAAAAAGTGTTCAATTAGAATGGAGCAAAAGCATCTTCTTCAATTACTTTGAAGCACTTTCATTAAAAAGCATTTTGAATTAATGCAGTTACTGATATAACAGAAGTAGCTGGTATTTATTCAATCAAAGTTAGCTGAGGACATGAAGGGGTAAAACAGATAACATGAAGACTCACATTAAACCACAATTATTTTGGAGTTTTTGACATTCAATTTGACACTGTGCTACTAGGAATGTAAAAGAGGATACATTTATAAAGCAATTGTTAATTTCATGAAAACTGGTTGAAAGATCAATGAAAAATAAGAAAGAAACCAGTAAAAATTGCCATTTTTTGCAATTTACGTGGGGTTTTCACTCTATGGGTGGACTCAATTATCAAGTTAAATGACTGCTAAACAATCAACTTATTGTTGGCTAATATTGAGTAAAGTTTGTATTAGATTGCTTGAAAATTGAAGGTGATTTTAGTTTAAAATTTGTGTTGAAATCAAAGGAAAAAAGTTGAATTTATCAGTATTTGATCAGCTTTATTGATTATTGATTTTTTAAAAATTATCAATTTTTTATGCTAAGAACCTATCTCTTAAATTGTAGTATGGATGTGGCAACTTTGGTTGGATGGATCTTGAGTGAAAAGGTATCACACAGACTGTTTGATTATATATATATATATATATATATATATATATTCAACATTATTTGCAATGACTCTGTTGCCACTTACTGGGCAGCTTGGTGGTACAAGGTCAGGTGAACATGGTGGGTGGGGATCAAGTGAATATCATGGGTAAGGTAGAACAGACCAACCAAGTTCCAAAATTTTTCCCTGTGTTATTCTTGCTGGATGACAGTTTATATTACAAAAGAGAACATTTCTTCCTGTTGATGAGTGCAAGGTGCTTTTCAGCCAAACATTTATTGACATGTTGCAGCTGCTGGATGCACAAATGTGCATTTAGTGGTTCATTATGTTTAAATAGTTCTGAATGAACAATACACAAACAATCCCACCTGTTATATATTTACAGAATTGGTTGTTAGAGTGATACATCTGTCATTACAATTGGTTCACCAAAACGAAAATTACTTATGAATCAACTTTATATATATATATATATATTGGTCTGGTTTCAATCCTGGCTTGAGGCTTTCAGACATCTAGTTGCACTGAAGAGCTGTGATACAGTAAAACAGTAGTCTGCAAATGACATATATATATATATATATATATAAATAATATTTATTTAAAAATTATAACATCACTACAAAAATGGCCATTTTGTTTCAACACTTTTGGTGTCTTGTCAATTGATGCTGTTGCAAGTAAAATAAAGAGTTCAAAAACTTTATTTTACTTGCAACAGCATCACTTGACAAGACACCTGAAGTGTTGAAACAAAATGGCCATTTTTGTAGTGATGTTATAACATAGATATGTTATAATTTTTAAATAAATTTTTTTTAAAAGTAGTGTTTTTGGTTACTGGAAGTTTATTCCATCTACACCAACCTTGTATTCAGATTATATATATATGTATATATATATATATATATATATATATATATATATATATATATTAAGACATTTTTATGTTTAACATTCTTTTTATAGATACAAATATTTAAGTAAATGCTGTTTATAATAAACAACATTTACCGGCTTGAATGTGTGAGAAATTTTCATAGAAAATATTCGTCCTCCAACAGGATTCGAACCTGTATCCTATACGCAACCATCATTTAGCTTGATGTCCCTTTACCGATTTGGCCACAAAGGAGCGTTCAGTTAGCAAGGTCGAATTTTACTGTATTTAAACTTCAATCTTTCATGAATATCTCACGTACATTCATATCTGCTCATGGCATATCAAATGTAAACAAATGACGTCAAACATTATGAAATGGACAAAGTCCGACAATTATTTTAAGGCATTTTTATGTTTAACATTCTTTTTATAGATACAAATATTTAAGTAAATGCTCTGTTTATAATATATATATATATATATATATATATATATATATATATATATATATATATATATATATATATTGTGTATATTTTGGCAGCATTGAGAGATGTTTCATTGAATAACTTAGACAAGTTTGGTCTTCTTATCTTCAATTGGATCCTTTCATATTTATCGACATGGTCATTATTAAAGGAAGAGAGAAAATTACTGTTTTGTTACATATTATTTTACTTTCAACATAGCACAATGTTATCATCAGGGTGTTCTTTTATTTCGAGACAAATACTGTAGTGTTCATCATTTTCAAAGACAAAATTGCTGTGTTCATCTGAAAGTTAAAATTTTTTTACTTGTGAAGTGAAGAACGCTGAGTGGAGTTCTGTAATTGGCTTGATTAATGCTTCAGGGGAGGTAACTAAGTAGAGTTTTGTCGAGAGTTTTTTTTTTTTAGGAAATACATATTAAAAATATTAGTACAAACCTTGATATTTTAAATTACCTACTGTAAACATTTTAAAACAATTGTATAGTATTCATAAGTTTATTAAGGTTTGGATTCAATTTTTTAATATACATAACTTCAAGAATTTGTTTGTTTATGTTTATATTCATGAAAAAGTATAGATGTATTTTCAACAAGAATTTTTCTGAATAGTATGTTATTGTAAATGTTTAGAAATGTAAATATAATCCAGAGAGCTTAATGTAAAAACAGAGCAAATATTACCAAGAACCCTTAAAGTTGTCTGTTTCTTAATATAGTCATAATATATATATATATATATATATATATATATATATACACATACACACACAGTGGGGAGAAATAAATATCCGTACACTTGAAAAATTGTATTTTTATAAATGTAAGTCTTAAATAAAATAAATCGCGGCACATTTTATATATAAATACACATACTATTAAAAAATAATAATAAACTTAATTAATTCTTATTCTAACAGAAATTAATGCAGTTTTTAGATTCTAACTGGTGAAAAAAGTATTCATACAAACAATTAGAATAAAATAATCAATTAATTATGAAAAAAGTATATTCTAGAATGTTCTAGTAATGTTATCAGTAATTATAGTTAATGCTATTAGCCATTATCAGAGCATTCTGCAATTTCTAGTCTTACGAGAAGGTTCTAATAATGCCTAAAGGTAAAGAATTCGCTATTTCACAAAAACAACGCATTTTGTCTCTTTGAAAAGATGGGAACAGTTACAGAACGATTTCTAACAACCTGAATATTCCTTTTACTACAATTGCTTCGTTCATTGCAAGGTTTAAAACTTGTAACAGTGTGGAAAACCAAAGATGAACAGGTGCTCTGAGGAAGATTTCTCTAAGATCAGCAAGGATATTAGGACGTCAGATCCAACAAAATCCACAGGTTACCTGAGAAGAGCTGCAGGAACATCTGCGTGCATTAGGGATTAAAGTAACCAAGCGTACAATAAGTAAGGAACTACACAAAAACAGTCTGAAATCACGATTCCCAAGGAAGACTCCACTCCTCTTGAAACGACACAGAGACGCAAGGCTAAAATTCATTAGAGAGCATAAGGATAAAGAATATTCATTTTGGGAAAAAGTACTATGGACAGATGAAACTAAAATAATGTTGTTTGGTCATAATTACTGAAATCATGTGTGGAGGAAGGACGGTGAAGCCTACTTACCAAAGAAAACATTGCCAACTGTAAAGTTTGGTGGTGGCAGTATCATGATCTGGGGCTGCTTTTCAGCAAAAGGTGTTGGCAGAATATCAATAATAGATGGCAAGATGAATGCTAAAAGATACCAGAAAATCCTGCAAGACAATTTAATGTGTTCTGTTGAGAGACTTCGGCTACCTCCTGATTGGGTTTTCCAACTGGATAATGATCCTAAGCATACTGCTAGATCTACAAAGAAATGGTTAGCTGAAAGTAACGTTGATGTCTTGCAATGGCCAAGTCAGTCCCCAGACTTGAACACAATCGAGAATTTATGGCGATATTTGAAAATTCAAATTGGGAAAAGAGCACCAACAAATATCAAGAATTTGAAGACAATATGCCAAGAAGAATGGGACAAAATACCACTCAATGTGTGCAAAATCATTAGTTGAGACGTACAGGAATAAACTGGTAGCTGTTGAACTCAATAAAGGATATTCCAAAAAAGTATTAAATTAAGTTAATATGCTTTTTTTGTTTTGTACGAATACTTTTTTCATCAGTTAAAATGAAAAAAATGCATTAATTTCTGTTAGAATAAGAATTAAGTTTATTATTATTTTTTAATAAAATGTATCTTTACACATTTACATTCATAAAAATACAATTTTTCAAGTGTACGAATATTTATTTCCCCCCACTGTATATATATTAAAGACATTATTTATATATATATATATATATATATATATATATATTTATTTAAAAAAGACAAATACAGACACACATATATATGTATGCATACTAAATACAGACATACACACACATATATTAAATATATATTTTATAAATATATTAAATACATATTTAATATATATCAAGGCCAAGTCAAGATCAATAGTTTTGATTATACTGCTGTGGGTTTTCCAGTGACTGTGGTAGACAGCTAGTTCTCACTCCTTCTTTCCAAACATCCCTGTCAAGCTGGCTAGTGTGGGCAAGGCCGTAATCTCGCACATCTCTCCCAATGCAGTCCTTCCATGTCTACCTCAAACTCTGTGGCAGTTCTGATGCATGAGGAAGCTCATTGGATGTAACCAAACCATATAAGACACTCATTTAAATATATATATTAAATACATATTTAATATACATATTAAATACATACATACATACTTATTAAATACATACATACATACATACATATATATATATATATATATATATATATATATATATATATAATTAAATGCATTAGTTGCTCATCATAACAAAACTGATCACAATTTTGATTTAAAAAATGCTATTCTAATAAAGAGAAAACAATTTACTGAGATGAAAATGTTTAGAAAGTGCTTTAATTGCCAGATCATCCACATTAAATTTGCATCCAGGTTCTTACAATGTTTCACAATTCTTGGTAGAATTTCTATTATCACAATGTGGGGTGGGTGGGTATTTAATAACAAAAGTGATGGAAACAAAGTAAAAAAAAAAAGAATCTGAATGAAATCAGCTACCCAAAACACATAAAAAAAAAAAAAATAGAAAGTTCTCAGTGTCTCTCATTTCATGCCCATGTGTAGTCACATCAGTGTAAACATAAACTTGGTCCTGATGAAGTCCCAAAGGATGAAATGTGTCACACAAAAACTTTTTCAACTTTCTCATACATATTTTCCCTAAAACTGTTCTTGATATATAAAAAAATTTATGTATCGTTTCCCATATATATATAACTTTATTCCACCGTAGAGTTTGGCATCTGTGGGGTGTTAAGAATATTGCTATCAACAGGATCAACAACATCGTCAGCATTTCCACTCGTCACAATTTGAGTATTTGAAACTGGCTCAAGCTGTTGCGTCTCTCCTGCCACATGAACAACAACTCCAGAGTCTTCAACTCGAACAACTGGATTACCATTTTGTGAGGGTGCCTCTGGGACATCGAGAGGAAGACCTTCTGGCCGTGGGGCTTCTGGTTCTGTCTGTGCTGGGGATGGAGATGCTGGTGGTGGGGGCAGCTGTGGCAGTGGAGGGAGGAGTGGTGGCAGGGTGCTGCTGCCAGCTGCAAAATGGCGGCCGGATTGTTGTATCCTTTGTTGCTGATACGTGCCTGGCACGAGGCAGCTGAACTTGTTGTAGCGCTTGTGTCGGGCTAGATTCCCATTCCGGGAGAATGCAAAGCCGCAGACATCACATTTGTACGGCCTCTCACCAGTGTGCGTCATCTTGTGCACTTTGGCATGAGACTTTTGGCCAAACATGCGGCCGCAGATGTCGCAGCCAAATGGCTTTAGCCCGAGATGGGCACTTTTGTGGCGCTCAAGGTTGCCGTTTCGGGGGAATGTGCGCCCACAGAGCTGACACTGGTATTTGTGTAGGGCGGCTGCAGCAGCTGCTGCACTTATTAACCGCTTTTTGGATTTGGTAGGGTGCTGATAAAGAGACTGATGGTGATGGTTGTGGCTGGTATGAAAATGGGAGTGTTGGGATGGTATCTTGGCAGTGTTGTTAACCAAACTTTTCCAGCAGGTTTCACAGTAAAGAGTACTTCCCCCTTGATCTCGACTGGGAACAAATGATTTACTACAAACAGTACATTTGTAACTCTGTTGTTGTTGTTGTTGTTGTTGCTGTGTCTGTTGATGATGATGGTGATGATGATGATGATGGTGGTGGTGGTGCTGGTGATGCGAGTTGTTTTGATGGTTGTGACGATCTGGCTTCGGCTTTTCAGCTGCACTGTAATGCGTCTTACTGTCCTCTTTGCAGCCAGACTCACTGTGGCCATTATGGTTGTACTGGTTTTCATTGGCAAAAACCTCCTGCCTTTGGTGAGTGCGCATATGTCGCGTTAAGTTCCCATTCCGTGAGAAGCAGTAGCCGCACACGTGGCACTTGAACGTCTGCTCTCCAGTATGCGTGTTCCGGTGAACTTTTAAATGAGACCGTTGAGAGAAGGCCTTGGGGCAAAGGTCACAACTGAATGGTCGGTCCCCATCATGCGTTCTTCTGTGTCGGTCGAGGTTACCTTGGCGGGGAAATGTTTTGTGGCAAATTTCACAGCTAAAGCTCCTCGGACCTCCACTGTTAGATGATGAAGAAGAGGGGGCTGATACGTGGGGGTTACTACTTGACCCTACAATACTTCCAGAGGTGGAAGGTATGGTGGACAAGCCAACCGAGGCAGCTGTTAATGAAGAATACATTCCTTGAGCTGTTAAAGGCATTGAATAGGAAGTAAGCATATAATTCATTATCACTTGCTCAAATGGAGCTTTTTTTTTTTTTTTTTAGTAATCCATGTAAACAAATAATGTCTATATATCTCTCTCTATATATATATATATATATATATATATATATATATATTATGTATGTTATTTTATCTATGTATTATTCTATTAGAGTGATGTATATATTTATACTATTTTATCTCTCTGTTGAACCAGGACTTCCCAAAGCGTGTGTATGTGTTGGGAGACACAGATATTTGCGGCAGGGATGTCATTGTATTAAAATCATTGTTGTTAATTGATTTATAGAGACATTCTTCATAATTTAAAGCTTATTTTCATCAAAAATAAAAAATGAGCCAATTTTTTTTTTTTTTTTTTAGAAACAAATCTGCAATCTCTTTCATGCACAATATCAATCAAATTCTAAATGCAAGTTCTGTAAAAACAAGACAAGTTGAATTCAGACAAAATCCTGAGAGAAATTAATAAATAACAGTTGTATTGAATAATAAAATAAAAATGACTGATTTAATTGCCTCATGATTTCATATATATTTTTAGACTATTATCTTCAGCTTTGTTGCTTTTTTTATTTTCGTTTTTTTCATTTATTATTTTTGTTTTTTTTCATTCATTATATTTTATTTTTTTTCATTCATTATTTTTTATTTTCTTCATTCATTATTTTTTTTTTTTTTGCATTCATTCTTTTTATATAATTCAATGCAGTTTATAAATGAAGCACATATTACAGCGTATCATCAACAAAATTCTAATAAATTGGTTATATGAACATACGGTGTAGAATCTATTTTGTAAATCTGCAAAAACTGGGATGCATTTTAATTGATTATTTAATAATAATTACTTTAATATTTATTAATAATAAAATATAAATAGCCAGAGAATCCCAAATTAAGATTCATTTATTTTGAATATATCTATATGATAGAATTTGTTGCATCACTAATTCTTTCTCTTTAATAATTCTAGCATTTTACAAAGTGATATTAATTTTTTTACCATTTTTCTAAGTAAACAATTCTACATTTTTACAGATTGATATTTTCTTTAATGGTTTTTCAATAATAATAATTCTATTTTGTTTGATAGAAGGATACTAATTCTTTTATTGTGTTTCTCAGCAAAGAATTCTATCTTTAGACTAGCTAATAAATTTACTATTCAAGAATTTCTTTCAAAATTCAATTATCTATTTTAAAAGATGAGAAAACAGATTTAATACTATGTTGACTTAAACAAATAAAGGTAAATTTATAATATTTTAAAGATTTCTTTCAAACTTGTAATGTTTTTAACATTTTTTTTATTTATTTCAGAAATCTCATTCTAACTTTTAAATACTTAAGACATTATTCTCATCTTTCTTTAGTGATACGTGTTCAATGGTTTTTTGTTTTTTTTTAATAATTTTCACATTTTGGTTAGCTAAATTTAAGTTTCAATTTCCAAGAAGACTTTTGTTATTTCCTTTCATTATATTATATTCATGTAATACAGCTCCTCGTTAATATTTCAAGAAATTAATGTTTGGTTCATAACTTTTACTTGAGGAGTAGACAGTAAAAATAAATTAAAAACATCTACAAAATTCAGTTTTGCCTTCAATTTAACTATTGCATTGTTGAATAATAATAATCTTCTATGGCACTGTTTTGGTATGAAGCAACCACAGTAATCATACTTACATTTTTTTTTAGTTTGTTCTAAATTGTAGATTAAGTTAGAAGTAGATTAAATGTAGCTAAATCAAAATGAATTGTATTTTTGACCAATCATAATTAAGGATTTATGGTTGCTGTTGAATACTGTAAAAAAAAAAATTAAAAAAGGATTTCTTAACACAAACTCTCTACTGATGTAAGTGGTCAAGAATTACAAAACAACTTTTGATCTGAAAAATAGCCAGTGACAAATAAACAGAGTTGTTTTAGTCCATGAAAAGTAGGTATTTATCTGCACATCCATGTCACTACAGAATGTAATACAAGGTGAGAAGCCATTCTAAAAATGCTTATGCCCCATTTATTACCTCTAATTCAGAAAGGTGTTTGGAGTTGTTTTTTTGTTGTTTTACTTGAATTTTATATTCAGGCAATAAAAATTATCGACTTACATAATATATGTGTGTGTTGTCTCAAATCAGACTATCACTCCCCATTTGTTTCCCTTGGATCAGTGTGTAGTATCTGTACAACCTTTGAAAATTGTTACACACATGCAATATATAGTGATTGCCACTTCTTGGCAGAAAAAGGCTATCTCTTCAATTTTATATTGAGTAAGCACATAAATGACTCAAAAGGCTTGCTTGCTTCACTTCTGCAGGTTTTCCTGCATATATAGCAGAAAGCATGGTCTGAAACTTTATCCACTCCTTATGAACTTTCATCTGACTCTTAAGACCTGCTGCTGACCCACATACTTCGTCACAAAATTGAAATACATTTCCTGTAAGTTGTTGTAGATGTAGTCTGCTTGGAATTGCTTACTGTCATGAGATCTTAAATGACCAGCAAGACTTGCTTGGATAAGAATACCTTACCACAGATGTTGCATAGATGTTCAGACTGAAAATTATCTAGGACGGAGTTTACATTTTGTTTTCTAAGAGCCTGTTTCAATCAACCCTCTCTTCTTCAACACCTTATAACCATTGTTTGCCATTTTCTCCCATACAGACAAAAGACTGCGTGTCGTCTTAGAGTTTATCAGAGCCTTATTCACTTTATGCATCAGCATGAATATATGTATTGTATTTATATATGTAAATTATCACATTTGTAAAGTATGTGATTGACAACAAGGGAGAAAAGTGTTTTCAGTCAATCAACAATGTCCAGTGGAATTTGAAAGAATAGAGTTCAAAGTTGAAGTGACAAAATAGCGTAATGGTTGATGCTCAAGTTCAGGTCATTTAACATGGATGAACTTTAACTGCTTGTTCTATTTTTCTACCTTTTTTTTCTGGTTTTTGTTCCTTGTAAGAGTTAACATGTACATATCAAAGACAAATATCTTTCATCCTTTCCACTAATACAGTTGGTTTTAAGCTAAACATAAATCATATGTTTTGATCATTTTTAATTAAGTGGCTGAATGGAATGAAAAAGCAGCCAATTTCGTTTTTTTTTTTAGAGACAAATCTGCAATCTCTTTCATGCATGTTTCAATCAAATTCTAAATGCAAGTTCTGTAAAAACAAGACAAGTGAAGTTGAATTCAAACAAAATCCTGAGAGGAATTAATAAATCACAGTTGTATTGAATAATAAAATAGAATTGACCAATTTGATTGTCTTTTTCACAATTTCATATATATTTTCAGGCTATTATCTTCATCTTTATTACTTTGCTTTTTTTTTTGAACACAGGCCAGTGTGTTCTTCATCCTTTCTCAGGTATGTTGAGTTCTTCTTTTAATTTAGTTCTTCAAATTTTGTTAGAAAATGATCAGAGGCTGAACAGCATAAGAATAAATAATAGTAACATCTGAAAAGTGTAATTCTGTTAACCAAGTGTTTTTTTTTTTTTTTTTTTTTTTTTTAAAGATTTGTAGAAACTGTGACTGAGACAAAATCCCAAGGGATTTGTTTTTAAAAAAATTTAAACTGACCAATATCTGTAAACTGGAACAGCAGTCCAGGAAACATGGTTGAATATTATCAGCACACTTATTGATAAATTATAATAAGGAAGATGTAGTTTTTTTTTTTTTTTTCCTTTTTGGTTTTAGAGATTATGAATCCAAAATTGATTCATGTAATATATGGCTTCATAAAGAATCAAGGTGATGAATGATTTTGTTTTCTCAGAAGTGATGGAACCTGGATCAAGTCTATGGAATCCGAGTCACTGAGTTCTTCTGGATTTAGGTTAATTTGGACTCTGAGAGTAACCAAGAAAGAAATCTGGCAATGATATTCAGTTCAGTATTCACAAATTTGTACAGGGAATGGAAAATGAATGTACATGTCAGAAAAACGTGATTAATTAAAGAATTATTAATGTTTTGTAGAATTTGAGAAGACGACGAATTGTTGTGAGGAATGTAGACTTGGGTGGCGGCAGGGACATGAAGATTAAGTTTTTGAGATAAAGAGAATGACATCGTCAGATCATTTCAGCTGGGGTAAAGCTTCAAGTCTGTGATGACGGCAGCATGCAGTGAGACGTCTGCAACAGGTACGGAATGCACTAGAAGGAACAATTCCCAAGAAAGATACAAGCAATGAACAAATATTTATAATAATAATAATGATAATTATAGTTGTAATCTAAACATGTTAAAATTATTAAGGAAAAAAAAAAAAAAATTTGAAAGGATGATTATATCCTTAAAGAGGAAATCTAATTTTTTTGTTTCTTTCAAACATTTAAAATTAACATACAGTCTTAGCCTAAACCAGAGCCACAGACTAATTTTGTTTTCACCATCATCTTGAGACCATCCCCCCAAAACAAACTTTAATCATCCTGAAGAAATTTTAAACTGTACTGAAACATTTATAGTTGTTAGTTGCAGGGCTGGAGATACATGTGTCTTGTCCCCCACCACAACCTATGATACAGCCCCCACCCCCTCCACTATATCTCAATTTTTATAAGGTTGTCTTCATATAAAATACAAATTTTATTGTAACCTAATTATGAATCATAATGCAATATAAGTGAACAATTCAACTAGAAAAATTGAAATTAAATGTAATGTATATACAAATGAGAGACATATCATAACAAATGATTCTATCTTAAATAAGTCAACAATGTTTTGCAGCAATTTTTAACACTTGAGTTTTTTCTTGTTAAAAAGTTGAATAATTTTAACGCATTCAACATTATGGATAAAAAATAGTGAAGTTTTATATAGTGTTTTTTTTTTTAAGACTTAACATGAGCAAAACAAATTCATGGATTTGGACGAAAAAAAAAGACCCCAGTATGATGTCAAAATCTATGAAAAATTTTATGCTGTTATCTTTGAATGTAATCTATCTACAAATAATGAGCCTATATAGACTTGAAATGATTGAATAAATGAGCTTCCTTTTTTGTGATATTTTAACCAGAAACATGATAATTATGAGAGAGTTGTGAAATCATAATTCACTTCAACCAGTGCTGGTGCAAGGGTCTCTCCTGAATCTATGATATGCCCCCACTCTACAATATCTCAATTTTCTTAAAAGTAATATTCATATCAAATACAAATAGTATTGTAACCTAATTAGGTATAATAATGAATCCTATGCAATATAGGTGAAGATTTCAACTAGAAAAATTGAACATGAATATAATGTATATAAATACATATGAGAGACATATATCATAATAGATCATTCCATCTTAAATATCATAATAGATCATTCCATCTTAAATATCATAATAGATCATTCCATCTTAAATAAATATCATAATAGATCATTCCATCTTAAATGTCAATAGATCATTCCATCTTAAATGTCAATAGATCATTCCATCTTAAATGTCATAAAAAATCATTCCATCTTAAATAAATGTCATAAAAGATCATTCCATCTTAAATAAATATCATAATAGATCATTCCATCTTAAATTTTTAACATCAACTTGAGATTTTTCTGTTTAAAAAGTTGAATAATTTTAACACATTCAACATTATGGATAAAAACAATGAATTTTATATAGTGTTTTCTTGAGATTTAGCAAAACAAATTTTTATCCTTTAAATAAGCAAATGTTGATAAGATACCCAGGGTCACAAAACACTGCCTGGAGCCCGCAATCAGGCTTGGCCTTCCCATACTGGTTGGGGGTGTTCAGGGTTGTATGCACCAGCCCTGCTTAGTAGAATGTTTATCAAATAAATTAAAAAAGCTAAAATATTAAAGTCGTAAAAATGAATACATGCAAAAAGAAATTGAATAAATTTTACTGCAATTTTTATAAAAATGGCAACTTTAATTTTATTTAAATATTCCAATATTTAAACATGCCAATTAAATTTTTATTTAAACATTCCAATTAAATAACCTTCAATAATTTTGCATGAAAATGTCCTTATTAATTAATGTTCTTGCTCAAAGTAAATTTTATTAGACTTTAAGAATTCTGCTGAACGCATTCGATTTCTATTCAAAGAAAATTAGTGTATTCCAACAATTCACAATCAAATAAGTTTTTAAAGTCTTGATCAAAATATTTTTATTTACAATTATCTGTGTTATCATCTTTTAAATTTATAATTTTCTGTTATCTTTTAATTTCTTCCCTGTGCTTTTAATTTAGTTTATGATAAGCAGAAAACATAAATAAATGTTTGTTAAGGGTTCATTCAAGTTTTTTTTATCTAAAAATAAAAATAATTTTCTTGCTTTGTTTATTAAAGCAAAATTACAATTAAATCTTCATGTCTGTCTTTCTTTCTGAGATGAAATATTGTAACTATTTACATTGTTCAGACTGTTGTCCTCATCTTTTTTGTTACTCATGATGTTTTGGCTGTTGTACACTCCAACCTTCTTCAGGTGATTTGAATTTCAAACTGAACCTTTTATTTTGTCTATATGGTGCAGTGTATAAAAGTATTGGTTGAAGTAATCCAGTGATTTGACCCAAAGAGTTGTGAGTTCAATACCTGGTCACAGCAAAGGTGAACAAATACTTGGAAAGTTGAGTTACTGAAGAGAAATAACTGAAAATTGAAATTAGATACCCAGAAGAGGCATGGCACATGGAACTAGAACAATCTACCTTGGCAGATGAAATAAAGGGTTTGGTTCAAAATTCCAATCACCTGAAGAAGGCCAGAGTGTACAACAGCTGAAACAAACATGAGGACAACAGTCTGAACAATATAAATAGTGTAAATAGCTCTTAATGCTTTTTCACATATAGAGATCAATAATACAAATGTGAAAATTTAAGTCCTTTAACCTCCATTTTTCATTTGGGTTTCATTCACCAATTTAAAATGAAGTGTTTCGTTTATTTTGTGGGTGTTTATTAAAAAGGTTAGTTATTAAAAGTCCTTAACTATTGGTAAGAAGTAAGTAAGAATGCTTTTAAGAAATTAGTTGCTTTTAGAAGATAGTAAAATTTTAATGAGAAATTTTGTATTTTTCTGGCATTGATCCAAACCCCCTCCCACCAACCACCAAATAACCAAATGTCCCAATCTAAATCTTTATCATCTTTGGAATGATGGGATGGCATTAATCTTGAGCCCTGGTTTAAAAACTGTAAATGTTAATATATATATATATATGAGTTAAAGATCAAATGCAGATCAAATATGGATCAGAATCCGACAGGATGATAAGATAAAAAACAAATAGAAAGCTTATATTAATCTAGCATGTTTCACTTTTATTAAAGCTTCATCAGAGACTGAGAGAAAACAGACAAAAAGACAGAACTTTGGTATTTTCAATTTTGTTTGGGTCAATTCTCATTAGCCAGTCATGTAGCATGTGCATTAAAACCATAGATAATTCTATATGTATGTAAGTTTGTAAAGATTCTTGTATATCTAAGCGGGTATCAGATGATAATGTGTACTCGTAATTGTGCCTGTTAATAGGAGATCTATTTGTTCTTTATCTTATCATTTATATATATATATATATATACACATACATACATACACACACATACACACATATATATATATATATATATATATATATATATTTTTTTAAATTAATCAGTTTGTCTGACGATCGCTAAAGCGTGAAACCAAGGGTCACAAACTCACATCTATCCAACCAAATATATATATATATATATATATATATATATATATATATATATATATATATATAAAACATATTTTTGGAGTAGATGATAATGATTGTAATATTAACAGATCACATCAGAAGAAAAAAATTACGAATTCAAGAAATAAGCATTCTCTTGCTCTCATAATCCTGGGATAAATGAATTTACAGTGCAGAATAATAAGGCTCTACTTTTAATTATATTGCTAAAATTTAACTTAGAACCAAGCAAATCTCCTTGAAAAAAAAAAAAAAACCCGTTTTTGAAAAGAAGTTTTTGTCTTGACACTATTTATGCTACATGCACTCAGTAATTTCTATTGTTTTAAAAAAAATAATTTTAGAATTTTAATAAAACCACAACATATGAAACTAAATTTATACATTTTTCTTGCTAACTACCGCAAATCAATTCTTGTTTTAATTTTGCAAAGGGGGTTCAGTTTGTTATTAATATGGTAATGATAATATTAGCTGTTTCCCAAAAAGGAAACTGTTGGCATTCATTGACCTAGTTTTGCTTTCAGTTGAAATTTATAAAATCTTTGTCTTAAAACAACTTTTCAGGAAAATAGGTTTCTCAAGTCCAGTAGCTGTTATTGCTCTTTCCTGTACTGATGGGTCTTCCTAACCGTTTATTTGAAATATTGTGGAATGTTAACATCTTGAATATATGTTTATCATAAAATTGATTACAGGACAACTGCCCCTTGGACAATTGCCCGCATAGAACAACTGCCCTCAGACAATGGAAAGGACAAATTTTTTTAAAAAGTTTTCCTTTTTACTTCAATAACAAAGACAAATTTCTAAAAGCCATCTTGAAGTTTATGGGATTATCCTAACATGTCTTCTTATTAGATAACAGATAAAACTCTAATTAGTTTTATTAGTATTTATCCCCCTCCTGCAGAAACAAATTTGTACTTTCTCTTAATGGGGGCAATTGTCTAGGGGGTAGTCGTCCCAGGGGCAGTTCTCCTGATACCAGACTATCATATTTGCAAAATCCAAAATTAAACTCTCCCTGTAAAATTAAAACAAGTTTTAGAAATTTTTTTTATTTTACCAGGAACTCATAATATGGGATGGTTGGCCATTATAAAATGATGGCCCCCAAATACTGGGTGAAAAATAAAAATAATAACTGGGAAAAAATAATAATTCTCTAATCATATGTAAGGAAAATAAGTACTAAAAATGTTTGGGTGTCTCTTGTAAAAATATTTCTTTCACATATGATTTTGTAAATAAACATGGTCTTTAACATCTTTGTTGTCACCTCTTGAGAAAAAAAGAAATGCATAAATCCAGTTTAATATATTATGGAATTATTAAAATTCTAAAAACAGCAATAAAAAAAATGCTGTGGGAGAATGCAGTAATAACAGTGTCAAGTAAAAAATGCCCTTTTGACACACGGGTTTTTTGCCTTGTCTAGTCCTAAGTTAAAATTTGCCAAAAATCTCATGTTAACAAGAGTCTTATGGCTAAGAAAGTTATTAGGTTAATTGTTTATACATTAAGATTGATTTTATTTTTATAGCTCATCAACCCTTTGTGGGTTATTTAAAGCTGAAACATCTTTTGGATGATATGAATAATTGTTTTTTGTGAGTGAATATTGCATTAACAATGATACATATAAGAAGATTAAAATAATAAGCTAAAACTTGAAGGAGGAATTTTCTCTATTACCTGTAATACTTGCCACAAGGAATACATGGGAGAAACCTCAAGGAATTTAAATAAAAGATTATATGAACACAAAAGGGATCTTTTATAAAACAAAACTCTAAATGCATTAGTTTATTCACCATAAGGAGTCTGACCATAATTTTGATTTAAAAAATCCTAGTCTAATTAGAAGAGAAATTAATTTACTAAAATGAAAATGTATAGAAAGTGCTTTAATTGCTAGATCATCTACAGTGGATTTATGTCCAGGTTCTTACATTCCCCCTTTCTTGGCAGATTTTCTATTATCTAGTGGGAAATTTAATAACAAAATTGAAAAAACAAGAAACAAAATGAAATTGGCTAGACTATGTGCACAAAACACATATTTAAAAAAAAATATGAAAATTTAAAATTTCAGCATAACCTCTACTTTATGCATATGTGTAATCACATGAATGTTAGCAACACTTTAATCTGATAAGGAAGAAATGGTTCACACTGACTTCTAAGTGGATTCTTCCCCGAACACTACAATCTTGGTCTGTTCAGGTCTAAAGTCAACTCTTATCTTCCCCACATATCCCCATAAGCTGTGTCACTTACTCTCTACCTTGAATGGTTATTGGAACTTGTACAGGATGAACATCATTGTTTAAAAAAAAAAAAAGGAAAAAAAAAGAGAAAAGAAAAAGCAGTTCATATTATGACTAGTCAAACTTAAGTATCAATTTGTAGAATTTTGTTAATTTCTTTCCTTATATTATATTTATTTAGTACAGTTTGAGTGTTTGGACTTTGAAAATATTTCAAATTAATGTTTGGTTCATAACTTTTATTTCATTGTAAATTAGATTGAGTAGAAATGAATTAATATTATATTACATAATAAATCTGTAACATCTTGTCAACAAACTAAATAATGTAGAACTCACAATAAACTTCACCTTTGAATCTGAGTTCAATGACACTCTACCCTTCCTCAATATTATGATACACAAAAACAACAACAAACTTCAGTTTGAGATTTACAGAAATGACCTGGTCAATTTTTATTCCCACCACTGTAACAAGATCAAATCAGGAATAATCACAGGATTCTATTTAAGAGCACTAAGGATCTGCAGCCCCCGCTACTTACCGAAAGAAGTAATATGCATAGAAAACATTTTCAAAAACTTCAAATATCCTTATTACTTCATCCACAATGATAAGAGAAAGGCATACAAAATATATGACTACAAAAATCCAATTTTATTAACAACAATAAACTAGATAAAAACAGATACATAATACTGCCTACTAACTCTGTAACATCACTATCCAATTTATTCAATTTATCCAATCTAAACATTATGGGTATGAAAATACTCATAACAATAATAATTCAGAAACAGATATATATAAGTAAATATAAAAGTGAACATTGAAGTCAACACTTAGAGGTGACTGGCTGTTTCATGCTAGACGCAATTGTCAGGCCATGAGTTTTGTTTTTTTCTTGAATAACTAGGAAAAAAAAAAACACTCGTGGCCTGACGATTGTGTCTAGCATGAAACAGCTTGCCTGCTGCCTCTAAGTGTTGACTTCAATGTTCACTTTTATATTTACACACACTATCTCTGATATTGAGCACTTTATCCCATAAATATAGCACACCTTAAGAGCATATTTCTTCATTCATATATATATATATATATATATATATAAAATAAATTTACGGAACTGCTCCTCACAATACATTGGAGAAACTTACAGCAATGAAAAAAAAAAACCTATCTATGAACACAAAAGGGATCTTATATGCAATAATTTATTAAATGCATTAGTTATACATAGAAATAAATTTGACCACAACTTTGATCTAAAGAATACTACACTTATTAAATTATTATTAGTAACTTATACAGAAAATTCTTGTGAGTGCTATTATGGAATCTTATCAAAGATATAAATCTGTGCCCCATATTTTTTCAGTTATTTCCATTCCTGAAAGAATTACAACTTTCCCAAGCCAACATACATGACTATAAGAATGTTAAAAAAATCAAAAGTAAATGGTTTGTAAATAAAAATATTATTTAAGAAATACCACTATTTTTACTATTGATTACAAACCAAATTAGTACAATTTCAACACAACCGTAAACAAAAAACAAAACAAAAAAAGCCCAGACTTTTTATAAACAACATTATAATAATAAAACAATCAATAAATATGAGTTTGTCATATTGATATCATATCAGTTTATGAAACTATTTAGAAGTTATGACAACTAGAAATTAAAATCATTATTTTATAAAATTTTGAGGGGCCTTAGGATAATCCAGTCCTGTATGCAGGTTAAAAAAAATAATTAATTTTGCCCTTTGTGTTATAATCAAAAAGTTGATTGATTGATTGATTTTACAACATTAACCTTTGTTGGATTACTTAATGCCAAATTTTGTATGGGGCACCCAGTGAGGATCAAACTAACTATTCATTAGTAATCGTTAACAATTACCCCCACACTGAGGTACCAAAAAATTTAAAAAAATGTATATTCACAGTATGTCTGTGCATGTTTTTAACCGATTAATTGATTTGTTTACTATGGTTTATGAACCCTTTGCAGATTATTTAAAGCTAGAAAATATTTTTATATGATAAGAATTTTTGGGTGGGGTGGGGTGGTAGAAGACAATAATAATTTAAAGATACAAGTCTTACTAATTAACTCATAGTTGGAAGGAGAAGAGGTGTATTCATACCTATCTCAAGGGTATTTGTATGTAAGTGAGCATAATGAACCCAACAAGAATTGGAACTTGGCTCTCCAATTAAAAATTCTGGGCCATTATCCATTACACCACCCGCACATCCAAGCTTACAGCATTTAGTATTCCCAAGTGGTTACTCATCTAATTGTTTAACTTCAGTAATCATATGGGGTGGAGGAGAATGGTGCTTGGATGTTATGTGCTCCTTTTGTAAGTGTGTGTGTGTGTGTGTGTATGTATATATATATATATATATATATATATAAATAAATGGTGGGCATGAGCTAAATAAAGAGTCATTGTTACACACACATAGAGATGAGCAAATAAAATGTGTGTGTATATATATATATATATACACACACATACACGATAGTTCAAAAGTTTGAAGCAAACCTCAGAATTAGCATAGGATGAACTTGACAGAAGAGGGAAAAAAATGAAAAAAAGATCTTGGAATCATTGAAAAAAAAAAAAAAAAAAAAAAAAAGAAAAAGCTTATATTTTGAGAAACTTTTGCAATGAATGCCAGAAATTTATGCTGCAGTAATTAAGGCTAAAAGAGGATATTTTGATGAGAGCAAAATTTAATCATAAAATACTTTTTTCTTTTTGTCATAATAAAATTTCTAATAAGAAATCACGTCTGACTTTTTTTAACCATGTCTAATAATTTTCTCTTATTTAAAATACAAAACAGCCACTTTTTGGGTCAATTTAAAAAATTGCCAGGGGTAGCCTCAAACTTTTGAACTGTAGTGTATGTGTGTGTATATATATATATATAATACCTGGCCACTTGTATTCGAGGATACCTGTCTATTAAGGCAGCTAGCCAATCCCTATTGCAGACGCTTGCTCAGGCACGTTTGTGTTTGTTTAGCACTCACAGAGCCAACCTGTGGTTTATACTGAAACTATGCTGAGCAGACCTTAGTTAAAGTTTCTGGGAGAAAGTGTGTTATCTAGCACGATCAACAGTTTGAACAAGGCCAGCACACTCAAACCTTCAGTCATGATGACTTGTGCCTTTCTGATAGCACAGCTAGCGACAGCCCCCAAGTGTTCCGTCTAACCAATTTTACTCACAGGGCTTGGGTCAACCAGTGGTATAGTTTTCAAGCAGTTTCCAAAGGTGCTGCACACTAGAATTGTCCCCCCACCCCAGGCTGATAACATTAGGGAGTCTCCTTCCTGACAAATCTACTGTAGTGAGATTTGAGCCCAGGTCTCATGGTCAAAAAGTGAATGTTCTAACCACTTGGCCATGGACCCATATGTGTATATATATATATATTATACACACACACACACTCACTCTTTCCATTATAATAATGTTTTAAACATTATTATAGTGGTGAGTTTGTATTTGAAATAGACCCCCCATTTTTAGTTATTAAAAAGTAACTATTAAGGTTATAGGTTATCAGCCTGAACATTTTCTGCTGAAGAACATTTTCTTTGCTATTATTTTTTCTTGATTTGATCCCCCCCACCACCACAATGGAATGTACATGCCACTGATGTAATACATACTGTTTACTAAATAAAAGCATGGTGTCTATATTTATATCTATTTCAAATACTTAGTGTCCACTATAATTCTTTCAAAATCATTTTGTTTACATTTTGGGATATGAAACTGAGTAGATATGGGATTTCTAAAAAAAAAAATAATCTCAATTTGAAGAAAAAATTCCATTTTAAAGTTCATTTATGAATAAAACATTAGTAAACCAACCCGCCAATTTCTAGATGTTCTTATTGACTATAACACTGATAATTTTACATCTCCATACAAAAAGTCTACTAGCTCTAACACTTACTTTAACACCCCGAAAAATATAAAACTGCTGTCATTAATAATTTAATCCAAAGAGCTAAACACCACAGCTGTTTAAAAGCCTTGTTTTTGTCATATAGGAAAATCCAACATGGCACGTAAACGAAATATTCGGTGAAAAATCCCATTCGTCATTTTAAACACCTCATAGAATGTAGAGTTTTTGAAGTAAACCTGTGCCAAACTGTTTTCCTGAATCCTTGATGACTTGGCTGTCCAAAAATGACAACATCAAGATAAAATAATGGAAAAACACAATTATATACAAGTTTTCGATCAATCAATAAAATTCTGGACCTTTTCGGGTACATTATAGGATCCAGACGGCTATTGTTTGCACATGGAATTATTCACTGGTAATTAATCTTCGATTTGGTTGTGGAAAATGTCACTCGGTGGTTAGCATTAAGAAATTATGCCCAATTTTCTGAGAAAAATCAAATCAATTTTATGAAAAAATATTTATTTTCACTTCAAAATATCATTCAAACTTCATCCGTTTCTCCTTAATTTGGTGTGAACATCATTGAATAAAAGGAATAGCTAAATGGCCTGACAATGGGAAATATGAAACGAAAAAAACAATGTTGTCTGCTAAGTGTTGTTGTCATCACCTGCGTCGTGTCGTGTTAAAAACAAAACACATCAAGCCATTGTTTAAACATAGGTTATATCAAGCCCTACTAATATTGACCCGTTTTTTTCACTCTTTACTCTTATCTAGGAGTGGTGGGTTATATTACAACTTGTTCTAAACGTTTATTGCTGGCTGATTGACCTTTGACCCAGAGATGTCAAAGTCAATTTGGCTCAATTTTCCTTATCGCCGCTATTTTTTGGAAAAAAAAAAACTTTTGGTTTCTGGTGGTCAGGAATTGCAGATAAATCTTTCGCCTTTTTACTAAAGATTTCCGTGGCCAGGTGTCAACTTTTTTTTAACCCCTGGTAGTCATATAATTGAAAATTACCAATGGACTTTGTCAATTTTGATCCCCCTAGGAAACTCAATTTTATGCCTGAAATAGTTTGATTATGATCTAGTCTTTCTGATTTTCCCAAGAAAATGGTTAATTTCCCATTAATGGGGAAAATTTTTGTTTAGAACTAGAAAAAATGCAAAATTTTCACTATTTTTTCACATTTTACCCCCTGAAAAACATTTTGAGTCATTTATACTAGCCAATTTTACTTTTAAATGAAAGAATATATCCTTTGCTTTCAGAAAATACCTAGTTTCATGGGGTTCAGATCAAAAGTTTCCTTGATATTTGTTTAGGTGATGATAAAACAATCACTTTTCAATATTTTGCCCATATAAAAGTATGAAAATCCATTTTTTGAGAGAAAATAAGCTGTGACAAAATGACTTTTGCAATTTTTGTGATGATTTTTACTTGGGATAGAAAATTTTTACCATAGCAAACCTGAATTGACTTTATTTAAGTTCAGTGGGGCTACAGGAAACCTCAAACAGCTGTGACACATTCACTCACGCAAAATAACTTCCCTTAAAGACTTAAATAATATAAAACAAATCTTTATCAATAAAGGGTCCCCTAATTACATAGTCAACAAGCAAATCAAATTTCATTTAAACAACAATTTTAATAAGAAACAATGTCATAAACATAATATTGACAATAATGCTATTAACATAAATTACCAAAATCAAATGAACCACAATTACCAAAAATGACAAAATTGCAATAAAATACATCATACATAGATATATATAAAATCTGTTATGTTGATAAAAACAAATACATCAGATTTATTATTTACTATGAAAAATACACAACTAGTTATTAAAAATAATATATTCTATACATCCAACCTCCTATACAAGACCAATGTTGCATTGGAGTATACTTGCCCACTCAAAACACAAAAGTCTTACATAGGATACACCACAACCACACTCTCATGGAGACTCACCTGCCACCTATCAGACAACACATTAATAAGCAGTATAAGGATCATAGTAACATTAGACAGCTACTAACAAACAATACCAAAATACTAGTAAAATCCAACGGTAAAAACAGACTGATCATCCTTGAAGCAATACTCATGCAATAAAAATCAGATATAAATAAATAAAAACAATTATAATTTAAATGCCTGCAACCTCAAACACGTGCGCGTGTGTGTATATATATATATATATATATATATATATATATATATATAAAATAAACGCACACACATATCACAACACTCACTAGTTCTATGAAACTCACCATTTGTTTCTAGCTACCCTGATAATAACTTAAGTCAAAAGCTTGAACCATATTTTTTCTAAAATGAATTTTGGACAATTTATGATGGAATATTCTCCTTATCTGAGAAGGATCATACATAACTTGGAAAAGATGATCAATAAAATTAATTGACATGAAACATCTGTTGGCTTTAATAACACTTGCCTTAAAGAATATATATATATATATATATATATATATATATATTATATATATATACACACACACACACCTTCTCATAGGTTGAGCACTTTGGAGGAAAAGGAATTTTTCGGCAGATGTTAATTAATCCTACAAGCTCTTTGCTATGAATTGAGCACTCTGGTAGCTTATATCTCGTAAATAATGTTAAAAATTTCCTTTCTCTGCTGCGTGTGCTGATGGCATAAGGGTGAGAGTCTCCGATTGATGTCAAATCAGTTGGATTTCAATCCTGGCTTGAATCAATCACATATCTAGCCACACTGATGAGCTGTAATACAGCAAAACAGTCTGTCTGTGGATGACTATATATATATATATATATATATATATATATATATATATATACACACACACACACACATATATATATATATAAGGAATAAACATGAAATAAAATTATTCAATATTTTATATATTCTTCTAGTAACATTTCTTTATTTAAAAAAAAAAATTATTTTTTATTTATTCATCATCATGACATTTAGGTTATTTTACCCTCTGACCTTTCTCATATGTCTTATTGCATTTTATAACCTTCTGAGAAGGTCAAATGAACTTTTATTTTGATCAACAGGAGTATGCTGTCCTCATTCCAATACTTGTTGCATTTGGCACCTTCATAACAGACGACAGTCATTTTAAATATAAGAAAAATAGTGTCTGTTTTGAGGAAGGCTAAAATTTATCTGGGACGTGCATGTCATAACAATAGAAAGTGGAATCAGCAAGCAGAGTTCAAATTCTGGTTTAGTCTGCTCTGTTCACTTCCCACTAATGACCTTAGGAAAGGCAAGAATTCATTCCTCCCTGTCCTACCAGTTATGGGTTAAATAGCAGGATAGATTAGGCCCTCTAGCTTTGGGTTGCCACATTCTCAGATAAAGACAACTCTGAATTAAAAGCTGTACAGAAGGCAATAAGAAACTACTCCACTATCTTTTCTAAGAAGTCATAGTAATTCCCAAATAATAAAGAAAAGGAAGCTGTGGAGAGCTATGATTGCCTATGCCTGAAGGGATATAGCATGTTTCAGAACAAGAAATAGCATTTACATATAGCTGTGATTGTTCATTGCAATACCACCTTGGAATAATATTCTAGCTCTGCTGTAAAGGCATAGAACATTTTTCTTATATGTTTATAAGAGAGATGGTTGGTAGGACTCAATATACTCTGATTCTAGTACTTTCAAGTGATACTTGGTATTAGCCTTACTCAGCAATAAGAACAAGTCCAGACTATAAAACTGGGCATACTACTGGTTTTTAATCAAATGTTCAGTTATCACTGAACCTGATATATTAATGCACATATGTAAATTATTTACTTGTTCTTAAAAGAAATATAGTATATTAAAAATTAACAGAGAAAATATTTTTCAAATTGTAGTTAAATAAAATGTATTCTAACCTGAACAACCTCCCGCCCCACCAAAAAAAAAATCTTTAAATATACAAATAGAAAAAATGCTGTAAGAATTTTTGCCGTTAACAATAAAATTTAAAAAAAAATCCAGACGACATGCATTTAACGGATGTCAGATTTCATTGAAGAATACATCCCTACCCCCTACCAAAACGTAACTAATAACGGATACATCAAAATACAGACATAATGAACACGCAAACACCCCTGTCTAGTAGAAGTGAATTTATCTGTAACCTTGGAAACGTGAATTATGATTTTAGCTGTGTCTTTAAAACCCAGTAATTTTAAAAGTTACTCCAAAATTCGCATGAGGATGAAATGGAACTAATGTCTTTAATTTAATTCCAAATTTAAATTCGGACCTTCCATTTTTGAAACATGGTTAGAACTGTGTAGCAGAAAAACCATATTTTAAATCAATTAATTTATAATATTAATGCTCTGTAAATTTACATTGAGCACTATTTTGTAAAAATAAAAATATCTATAAGAACATCGGATTATATATCTTACCGTTCTTTCTTTTTATTTTTACATACATATATACATATATAAAAAAAATCAAATTTTTAAATTTATTATATTATATTATATTATATATATGAAGAAGTATAAACTTAAGGTGTACTATATTTATGTGATAAAGTGCTCAATATCAGAGACAGAGCGTGTGTAAATATAAAAGTGAATATTGAAGTCAACGATTAGAGGTGACAGGCTATTTTATGCTAGGCGCAATCGTCAGGCCACACACACACATATATATATGTAAAATTAAATGATTATATTTCATATAAATAGAAATTTGTTCACTTGTGAATATCACTATTGAGTTTCAAGTATTCATAGCCACTCTTCAGGAAACTTGATGTGGAACTGAATTTATTTTCAGAAATCATATTTTCCTTAAAAACTTTGATATAAATTGTTTTTTTAAAAATTACCATTTAAGTTTTGTATATTTCTTTTAATAATGTATATTTAAATTTTGCTTGTTTTTTTTTGTATATACTGCATTTTCTTGTGCATAATACAAGAAATTCTGAATAGAAA
Source organism: Acanthosepion lycidas (assembly GCA_963932145.1). Classification (NCBI taxonomy): domain Eukaryota; kingdom Metazoa; phylum Mollusca; class Cephalopoda; order Sepiida; family Sepiidae; genus Acanthosepion; species Acanthosepion lycidas. The sequence goes on along the minus strand of OZ010575.1, from coordinate 9,878,091 downwards.
TTAAAGGTAAAAAAGAGGGGGTTGTTTTATACACAAATACACATTTTCAGAAATTCTTTCTCACTTTTAGAAAACTCTTATTTGAAGTAGAAAGATTGCAAATACACCCCATTAGCACAATAGATAATAAAGCACAAAATAGGCAGGTATTGATAACAACTGTTTACAAAAGGTATTTGATATGTCAGCCATATTTGTTCCTCTTTTCATTTTCATAGTTTATTAATATATAGAAATATAACAAAGTCATATGAAACAAAAAAGTATGATACATTAATTAACACCTTAAAAAGGTATTACCTGGCATGTCTTCTTAGCACCTTTCTCTGAAAATAAGTTTTCAAATGGGAACTAGAAGAAATGTGCAATGGCTAAAACTCTGGTTGAGATCTATTCTTTAATATTGTGGAAAATTAAATATTTTAGTGAACTATAGGTATGACATTGAGATTTTAATGGATAATATGATACAACTTTTGAAAAAAAAAACAAAGAAAACATTGTGACAGCTGTACTATGAGGTTGCGTTATACCCTTTCTCTATATGCCATGTCTAGATGTTGGCAATCATGGCTCTCCACAATTTCCTGTCTTTTGTAGTTCTTAGTAAATTTTGTCTTTTTGTTATCTCTCCTAAGCTTTGTCCCACTATCCATTTACTCAAGGTTGCTAGGTAGGTTATGTATTATTTTCCTCTGTCCCTTGTCTTCAAGCTACCCTATGAGTATCAAATTTTCCAAGATCTCTTTCCTCATTATATGCCCTAGAAATTTCAACTGTGTCTTCCTGATTGTTAAGTAAAAATATCCATGGTGTTTTTTTTTTTGCTTCAAGTCTCTGCTTCCTCTGTGAGGAGATTGTCCAGCATACATATATAGGAGAACTGATATTGCATAACAATTCAGTACTCCTTTGTTTCTAACAAAATTTTTTTGTTTCTTAATACTTTACTTAGCTTTTGAAAGGCATCTTTTGCTATCCCAATGCTCCGTGTCATACTTTACATTCTCTGTTGAAACACTTTCTAGATATTTAAATTGTTCCCTGATTTTAGCTTCAGAAACATGGGAGGGTCCTATTATACACAAGAAAATATGGTAATTGTAAAATTGACATGAATGGAAATAGATTTTTTTTATCTCTCTTGCATTGTTATTTAAAATTTTAATATCCTGCTGTAAGTGTTTATATATATATATATATATATATATATATATATATATATTCATCTGGCTAAAACATTGAAATGGATAAATTTTGTATTAATTTTTTGACAGCTGTCAAGTTAAATTTCTAATTCCAACACAAACTCACTCTATATACTAGGGTTGAGTAAGATTGATGACGTTTTCATTGGTTGAAATAGGTCTATATCCCATATGAGATAAATTTGGATTTTATTGTGTACTATTATTTATTTACTATTTATTTGTCCTGTAATAATAAATACATTGATCTCTTTTTGTGGATCAGCTTTAATATATTATAGGATCCACTTAGATTATATACGAACTGATTTCTTACCATTATTTTATATATATATATATTAAATTGGTGCAAAAATAATGACGTAATAATGTCGTTTTTTGACGTTAAAAAATATGCCAAAAAACGACATTATTACGTCATTATTTTTGCACCAACCTAATATATATATATATATATATATATATATATATATATATATATCTCCCTCTATATTTCTGAGATGAGGTATTATGGTTATTTATATTATTTATATTATGTGGACTGTTATCCTCATCTTCATTGCCATATTCACAACATTTCGGCTGTTGTACACACTGCCCTTCTTCAGCTGATTGGAATTTTGAACCGAGCCCTTTATTTCATCCACCATGGTAGATTGTTCTAGTTCTACATGCCATGCCTCTTCTGGATGTCTCAGCTATTTCTCTTTAACTCAACTCTCCAAGTTTTTTGGTTCACCACTACTGTAGCCTGGTATCGAACTTATAACTTATGTGTTAATTCCAATCACCTGAAGAAGGCCGGAGTGTACAACGGCCGAAATGTTGTGAATATGGCAATGAAGATGAGGATAACGGTCTGAGTAATATATATATATATATATATATATATATAGGCAGCATATCTTCATTCAAGCATGTTTCATTAATATAGATATATTATGTCTATTTTTATAATAATTCTTCCTAGTTCTCTAATTATTTTCTTTTTGCTAATTTGAAATTAATCAAGTAACCCCATATTTTTTGTTAACCCAAGTACTTTTGATCCTTGGTTCACACTGCTAGTGGTGTGGCCATGTTTACACAGTAGCAGCAGCAAGAAAACTGGTGCAATCAAGCTCAAACTTTGATCATGTGACCACAACAGTACCAACTATAAGCACGCATGAGCAGTGTGATAAACCTAAAGATATGTTATGGCAATAGAGTGGATAATCTTTGGCTCACACTCATATATATATATATATATATATATATATATGTGTGTGTGTGTGTGTATGTGTGTGCATTATAAAAGGAACTGGGCAAGATTATTGTCCTGAACTTGGTTAACTGACTGATGATGATAGTAATATATAAATAAATTTTAAATAAACAAAATAAAACAAAACAAAAAAAGAAAAACACAAAAAACACCAAGATAGAATTAAATTTTAAAAATTTTATTGGAAAGGAACAGAATATATATAAGGGATATGACTAATTTTTTGTCAAAGAATTGATTTCCTGTATCATAATTCAATGTACTTTTATTCAACAATAATAAAGATGGGTTTAATTCAGTTTATTCTTTAAAAAATGTCACCCCTAACACAAAATTTCTAAAGTCATATAGTAGGACTATGAATAGAATTTCTGAAGCCTTTTAGAACTTTAGGGAACTTGCTAGAACTTGTTTTTGTTTATTTGTAAGTTTGTATGTTAAACTGTTAAATGCATTAAAAATACATAAGCACTATCCAATTACATCATAAGCAAATTGAAAAATAAAACTTCTGGAATATTTAGAATTTTTACCCTTACTGCATATATGGTAAAATAGAATTTTCATTTTGGGATGAGCTTTTTCAAAAACTAAAACAAATTAATGCCTTTTTCATTTTAAATTGAACAAAAGTTCATCAATTTAAAAAGTCATAACCCTTATATATATATATATATATATATATATATATATATATATATATATATATATATATATATATATATATATATAAAAGGAACAAAAAAAAGAAACAAAATAAAAAGAAACAAAATAAAAACATAAAAAGAAAAAGAGGTTGGGTTGGCTGATTCAACAACACATGAACCTTTGTTGGGTGACTTAATGTCAAATATAGTATATGTAGGTCATGTAACAGATATTGGCTTGAAAAGTGGTGATGGCAAGTTCAAGTTCTGGCCTAGTCTGTTGCATTAACTTTCACACAAATGCCCTTGGGAAAGCCATGAATTGATCTCTTCTCCTCCCAATGATATATTAACTAGCAGGATAGACTGGATTCTCTAACCTTAGGTAATAATCAGCCTAAGAGAAAGACAATTCTGAGTTCTTCTGAATGAGTTTGGCGCCATGCACGGCATCCATATGAAAGTCTTGATCTGACAAGATTATTTAAGAACAAGACTTGAGGTTTTAAGTTAATGTATTGATAGATTTCAAAAGTATCTACATGTCCTTGTGGGTGATGAATTATTTTCCACTCTATGACCCCTTTCCCTTGGTTGGAAAGTTGCATACCTTTTGTTACTCTAATATTATTTCCATGGCAAACATTCTGACAAACTACCTCACTTAGCTCTGCCTGTTCTGACCTTCACAGCTAAGACCCACCATGCCACATACACTGGGACAAATCATTCATATTCCCTTTGTATTCCATTAGTAAGAAGGAAGTTTCATTGACAGCTTCTTCTCAAAATCAGATACTTTGTGAAACAGACTCCCAAGAGGATGCTCTCCCAATCATTAAAATCTTATCCTCTTCAAGTCTAGGTTTAAGTATTATCTTTCCTACATATCTTTGTAAAATGTATTTCTTACCCCCTTCTATTACATTCATACAAAAACCTCATTTAGTAACCCTCTACCTTGAGTGGCTCTTGAGCATTGTATTGAGTGAACAATTAGCTAAAAAAAAAAAATTACAAACTGTGGAAGAGGCAAAAGAAAACCACTGCACTACCTTTCTAAAAAATGTATCATAATTTAGAGAGAGTAAAGGAAAGAAATCTATGGAAAGCCATAATCACCTATGTCCTGAATGGACATGATATTAAGAACAAAAACGTCAAATATAAATTTCATGGGACAAGAATTACAACAGATTAATAGATAAGTAGATGATAACTGTTCTGATGAGCTTTCCTTTTTGGTACCTCAACTTTACAAATTTAAGTGCAGTACTAGATTGGCAGCTAGGTCTCATCATTTTACATTTTATTTTGAAATGGCTAGATGTAACAGTTAGTTTTATGCTAACAGCTTCTTCTCTTGCAAATTTTGCTTGTGTAACTCTTCTGGCTTTTTGCTTTCCTGTCAAATTTGATCTTCAAAAATTTAAATGTAATATCAATCGTCATCTTCTGCCACATTGAATCCTATTCTTTCATTGTTCTTTCTCCTTAACCCCTTCCCTGGTATACATTTTTACTGAAAGTGTCTTTTTCTGACATGGACAAATAAACATGTCCAAAACATGATGTTCAAAAACCAGCTACAGAAAGGAGTCCAATTGTCAACTCATATGTCTGGTAGAGCTTGAAACGAGTCCAATTGTCAACTCATGTCTGGTAGAGGTGTTAGCCACCCCTCAGATACTTCAAGGTGCCTCAATTTCTTAGTTACTATATTAAAAAAAAATAAAAAAAATTGTCAGAAAAATGAAATGTTTTTTTTCCAAAATAATTGTTGAGGAAGGGGTTAATAATTATTTTTATCAGATTCTTTCACTCTCAGTAACCCTTTGTGTCTTAGTGGCTTTATTGCTTTGCTTGGGGTGAAATGATTAAAAAAAACAAAAAATTCCATGCCTCATAGACTAGAGTTAAAGAGGTAGACATAGATCTGTTTATATAACCGTGATAAGTGATTTCTTTTAATATAACTGAAGTTGGATGTGCAGTGGTGTAATGAATAATGGCTCAGAATGAGAAGTCAAGGAGTTGAGTTCAAATCCTAGTCAGGTTTGTTACATCCACTTATGCACAAATACCCTTGAGAAAGACATGGATCCATCTCTTCTCCTTCCAGCTATGGATTGAATAGCTGGCTTTTATAGCCTTGGTTGGCAACCAGTCTACCACAGAAAGAAATAGCAACCTACTGCAGGAAAAACTTCTGCTTTATCAATCATGAATTGAAAGAGATATGATCGCCCAATTATGCATCACATATAGCACTTAACTCACTGAGGTTGCTTGATGAAAATTTTTTTTTTTTACTTCTTTTCTTGGTCAGACTGAAAACTTTTCAGTGACCATTTGATATAAACTCCATGAAATAAAAACGTTTTTGCATTGGTTTTGGAATCTTATCATAAGGTGTAGTGTAGGTGTAGTGATATGTAAATGGTTGCCTAATTAGCATAGCTAAGGCATAGAGACTATATAAGTGCCCAAGCAGTAAGGGGAGGGGCAGAATATGATATGCAAGATTAACAACTACCACTGGACTGAGAGGATATAAAGAAAATTACTTCATGTGTTAAGAAAGTCAAGATGGTTACTGACTTTTTGATATTTTTTTTTTGTTAATCCTTCCACCCCCAAGCAAGGTGATAATGCCACTAAGATGCAAAGGGGTTACTGGTAGTGAAAGAGAACGAGAAGACTTTAAAAGAAACCAGAAAACCAATCTTAAACAGGAAGCAAGGGACAAACCCCTGTTCAAAAGACAGGGAAGGAGTTTGAACTAATAGATGAACCTATCTACTTAGTATATGAAATTTTGTTAAATTTGGACTGAGAAAACACTTAGAATAAGCAGTAAATGCATCTTTGCTTGTTCCAGAGGTTAGTGTTCAAGTTCAGATATGAAAATTTAGAATGCTGATTTTTAAGGCAGGCAAAAGAGCTGCACAACACTAGTGTCTTTCCCTGACTTAAACTTTTGCAGTACTAAATTAAAATACATGCACCTAAGAAACTATACTAAAGTATGCATTGCAAAGCATATCTGTACTTAGGAATACATTCCTTCATAAAAAAAAAGTAAAGAAAGGTGAAAGAGAAATATGCAGGATTCAATAAAACAGACTGACTGTATGAGAAAACAGGTTCTTAGCTGGTTAGACTTTGTTCCCTGCCTCTGTAGTGGAATGTAAGATGAAGGTTGTTAATGTTGGGTGTCATGTGTGTTATAATTGCGTACTCTCCACGACCACTGTCATTGGTCTATCCACCATCCCTCCTTCTTTAGTGCAATAGGGAAGGTGCTGCTGCAGGACTGGAATCCCCAGGACTATGTCTTTTTCAATGCTTTTCCCTGCTTGAAAGCTTGGGATTTATTTTATTCATGTGCCCATGTTGTACAAAATGTAATACAAGCTTACATTCAAGACCTGTAGGCTTCGGCCAAGAATCAGCACATCCTTAGATGATGCCTCAGGCACCATGTAGAGCCACCCCCACCTCTACAAACACCACCAGTAAAGATAATAGCGTTTTTAACGGAAAAAAACGTCTTTTTGAATTTTGACATACCGTTTTTTTTGTTTTGTTTTTTTGTTTTGTTTTATTTTATTTTTTCCGGGTATGTAGGTTACAAACATTATCTCAAATTTCTTTTCAGATTTAGAAACGTTTTACTACACAACAAATGTCACTATGCTGTGGTTTGGGAAAATAATTTGGCACACCATTCTACCCACACACAAAAATAAACAATCACACCTAGTTAAAAGTCACATTGTCATTTGTTTTTTTTAGAGAAAAAAGACATTTTTTTTTTTTTGCTGTCATCAAGACAAACGAAAGTTGCAAATTCCAGTTACAACCACGAGAAATACACACTGGTTCTCATTCGAACACCAAAGTTAAGCAGCGTCAAGTCTGGCCAGTGTTTAGATGGGGGACCGCACAGAAATACAGCGACCACTAAGAATATGTTTCAGCTTTAAATAAACCACAAAGGGTTGATAAGTCGTAAAAAATAAAATAAATAGAAATCAATTATCAACCATGAAATTGAAAAAGGTAAGAAGAAGCAGTTTAGCAGTAATTTTTAAACTTTATCTCGTCTTAAGCCTAGGCTTAAGACGAGGTAAAGTTTAAAAATTCTAAGTCTTACTGCTAAACTGCTTCTTCTTACCTTTCTAACCCTTCAAGGCTTACGGTAAGTAAATAATAAATATTTATTAGTTAACCTATCACTTCTAAATAAAATATTATCTAACAAAAAGAAAATAAAAAGTATTTCGGCAAAAATTTCGTTAAAAAAAGAAAAAAAAAGCCCTTTAAAAAGTCATGCATAGTGGTTAGTTGGCTGGTTTTGTATGCAAACGAGTTCGATCCTCTGTGATGTCCCGTGACCTTGTATCAAACTTAGTTTACTTTTTATTCTAAAACTAAAAAAATTAATTAGTAAGTAAAAAAAAAAAAAAAAAACAAAAACGCTTTAAACTTTATTTCTGTCAAAAATAAATATTGCTTGTAAAAAACAAGAAGAGTAAAAACTTCTTTCATCGATCTCTAGTTCATAAAAAAAGAAGAAGAAAGAATAGTTATGATGTTTTTGTTGCCGGATCGGTCAGGCTCATGACACTGAAAAAAAAAAAAAAATCGACCCCTAACCCAAACCCAAGTATAGAAGTTCTTCGGGTAAGTGTTTGTTTTTCTCTTCAAAGAGTTTTAAATAAAATACTTTGAAAAAAGGTTCTGCTTAAAAGGTCCAAAAAGGCGAGGGTAATGAGGGCCCCAAAAATATATTGAAGTAACTTATCAAACACACACATCTGTGTATGATAAGCACCTGTTTTTGTGGTTATGGCACATTAAAGACCTGTCCAGAATAGCTAGGTTTCCATCCAGTTGCCGGGTCGGTCAGAATCGTTATTTATCACCTATCCACTTTAAAATTTAAAGTTTAAATTATTAAAGAATATAAAACTTTAATTCTTTTTATTTTAAATCGTATCTTAAACCCTAATTAATGAACCAATAACAACAGTTTTATTTATAGTTTGCACTGAAATTCATTTATACATCGAAAAGATTTTTACACTATATAATTAGCAAAACATTGTTATCTTTTTATTTTAACAAATAGGTAAAAAAAAAAAAGACATTGTTGAATTGATTTTTAGTAGTTTTTTACTTTTATTTAATTAAAAGATTTAAAAAATTAGGCATTTCTATAGAGAGACTCACAAAACAATTTTTCCACGCTAGGAAAACAATAAAACCTACCTGTGATAACCATAAATACGTAGGTATTATATTACAGGACACATTAGTAGTAATCTGTTTTCTGTTACCCAACGTCATCATTGAACACTTGAGTATTTTTCCTTTGTAATTTACATACATATATACCGGTGTTGCTCCCAGATAATCCCTTATAAACTAAAACACCGCCCCTCCTTTTTAAGCGCTGTCCTTCATTTCAAATACATATGCAGCTTTTAAAAATATTTTATTTAGTCAAAAATCATCAGATATATGACGTCTTTTCATTGTTGTAGTAAGTAAAATTAGGATCAATGGTTGGCATTTCAATGATTCTTGTCCTTTTTTTGGTGTTTAAAAAACTCAAACTGCACTCATAAATAAAAAAAAAATAAATGAATAATAAAATTAAAAAAAAATCAGAAAAAAAGTGATTCTCTTTCTTTAGTTTTTTGGGAAAGCATTTTTATTTCTCAAGTTTAGTTCGAAGTGAAATTTCTAGAGACATTTGAAATAAAATAGAAGAAAAATATCTACTCCGTCGCCTCATTTGAATTTTTTTTTTTTTTTTTTTTTTTTTTTTTAAAGTAATCTAGTTTTTATCTTGTCAAATAAACTCCGCGTATGATTTACTTCAGGGCTTTTTTCTTTTTTTTTTGCCTTTTTCTTTTTTTTAAGGGAGTGGGATATATTTAGGCTTGACTACCGTTGATCGAGGCACTCTGTCCAGATGGAAGACAACGACATAGTTGACTAAATGGAACTGCTAAACACTTACATTCAGAGTGTTTATAAATACACTGGCGATGAATGAATTCAAAGAAAACCTAAGAATAACAACCCTAGTTAATGTCAATAAAATAACTTTGCTTGTTACTATGTGAGATCCGCCTTCCAAACCTAATGACAATTTGAATTTAACAGTAAGTAGTAAAAATAGTTCAATTAAAAATGGTAATCCATTTCAATGAGGTGCACCGTGTACTTGTCAAAATATTGTGATAAGAATAAGATTGTCGCTATTTCAGTCAATTAAAAAGGAAAGCTTATGCCGTATGCCATTTTTTGATCAACTGTTTCATTTAATTGGTGTCATCCCCACTTAAAACAGTACCCAAGCCTTTGGGTACCTCCAAAGAAAAGCGATAAGGTTTATGCATTTTTAAAAATGAAAAATCTTTCTTGAAGCTTTTATTTTTAAGTGTTAAAATTTAGATTAAAAAACTTACAATAAAATACTTTGCTGTATTTCTGGAATTATTATTTTTTTATTATCAGCAAAAAAAAAAAAAAAAACCCCTAAAATCATCCAAATTGATAAATCTGTTAACATAATTCTCTTTTTGAAAAAAAACCTTTCAAAAATAAAATATACTTTTCTGAAACTTTATTTGAGGAAGATTAAGCTTAATTAATATTATTTGAAACAAATATTACTTACTTTTCGTCTAAAATATTGCAAAAAAGCATAATTTTTTAACTCAGAGATGGGTGTGTGGCCGGTAAAAAGTCACAATTAATTTATATATTCACAGACATGTAAATATAAATGTTTAACATTAAATTAAATACATAAGTTAATTGTGACTTTCTTCCTAATCAAAATTGTGATTATTCAGTTTTTTGTTCAGTTAATGCTGATGATTAGGGGAATATTCCAACTGATGCTACGAAGAAGACACTCTGCCACAAAAAAACGTATTAATTTACCATCAGTTCTGCATATTCCTTTACTGAAACTGATTGATTAACGGAACCCTAAAAAATATCAGAATTCAATAGTTAACCTTTCTATTAAGGAAAGATGTAGAAACAGTGCTAACACTGTCCTGTTTTTTATTTTTATTTTGTGACTTTTTTACCTGGATTTGTTTTTATGAGGTGTTGTCAACTCTCTCAATTGATTTCTGTTTGGGAATTCTTTCTAAGGGGGGGGGGGTGTATAACTAAAACAATTACTTGATGAATATAATGTGAATGACTTTTTTATATAATCTGTTTTAACTCCCCAGTAATCTTAAAAATTAAAAAGTTTATGAATTATTCTAATTAAAATTTAAAAAATGAAAACAGTTCTTGTCAAAATTCATTATTCATCAAAAATATTTTTTTCTTAAGGCAATAGTGTCCATAATATATTTAAAAATAAAAGCAATTAAAAGCTTTTTTAATTAAGTAATATTTTATTTTTGTTCCATTTTTGTTTTATAATTCAGAGCAAATTTTCTGCAACTCTGGTCCTGTTTGACGAAATAAATTTCACAATTTTTAAAAAATTTCATGGAATTAAATAAGATGTAAAAAAAAAAAATTTCTTTCCAAGATTTTGAAAAAAAGAAACGTTTCTAGAAATAATTTCATTCATTTGTGAATAAGTCCTGAAAATTTCATTAAAATCCAACAATTTTTTGATTTTTGCAAGAATTTCCAAATTAGAGTTTTTCTCACTGCAAAAAAGATGCTAAAATTTCTCATACTTATTTATGGCCATCTTCTGATGCAAGAAAAATAAAATTTTGACCATTCTAAAGAGGATAAAAAAATATAATTTAATGATAAAAATATTCTTTGGTCTTTCCTCTCTTAATGACACAAATATTTTGATGATAAAACTTTGTTTTTATTAAGTTTGGGATATTTTTTCATCACGGTACACTCATTTTTTAGTGAATCTTTGTAGGTACCTAATTTAGTTTCATTTATTTTTAGTTGTGAGTTTAATTCACCTCCTTTCTTAGTAATTCTTAGAATTACTCTTTTTTTTTGTTTAGAATAAATGGTTTTGCACAAAAACAACAAAAAAAGTAGTTTAGTTTGGCACAAGGCTCTAGCAGCAGGCATCCGTCAGGACTGAACTTACTGTGCAGTGAACTTACATGATCAGCTTGTTAATCATTGCATTATGATAGTATGCACCTGTTTACTAAGTTTAGACACAAAGCCATATGTACACATTATTAAGGCTTGAACTTACACAATCATATTAGTTTGCAAGATAACAGCCAATGAGATTAATCTAATAGCAATTATGGCTCAATGGGTTTTTTGGATTCAAAATTAAATGTCTGAAATGACATTATACCATTGATTGAAAATTAAAAACAAAATCAAGTGGACAAGCGTCTGCCTGAATAATTTAAATGAACTTGTTATCATCAGTATATAATTAAAGGTTACAGGTGGATATAGCATTACCTTTTTGGGATTTTCCATTTGTTTTTGTCTGTTTTGCAAACATTTTTTTTGTCTGCTTTTAAAACAAACTTTGTAATTCATTAAATATTTGATGTTTGAAAAGTTATTTATTCATTTATTGGTAAACTGAATTACAAAGGGGAAAAAAAAATGAATGTGCAAAATTTGAATCCAAGAAGTTCAAATTGATTTAAAATATTTTGTATTTTCTTCTTACTAAATGACACAAAAACTGACAAATTGACAACAAATGAATAAAAATACAAAAAAAATAACAATTATATGAATTTTTCTTAACTTTTTTAAAGTTATTGATGTACCTTTTTTTTCTGCTGATTTATTCACAACATTAATAATAAATGACAAATTTTTTGTTAATCATTTATCCTAAGCAAGGCAATAAAGCCACTTAGATGCAAGACGTTATTAACTGTGAGAGAATATGAGAAATAAAAGAAAACACTTTTAATGAGAGAGAACAGTAAATGAAAACAGAAATTAAGAAGACAGAAGATAATGATTGACAGGGCATTTAAATTTTTGAACATTAAAGTTGACTAAGAAGCAAGAAGCTGGATAAGTTCACAAGTGAAAAGTGTGAGAGAAGAAACTGTTATCATAGAATTTACAGTTACCTCTAGAGATTTCAGCTGTAAAATGATGAGACCTAACTGCCAATCTAGCACTGGAATTGAAAATTGGAATAAAAAAGAATGAGATTTTAAAAATTTAACTATTTTTAAAAAAAATTATTTTATTATTTTTATTTTTAAGTAAGGTGTTTCCTAAATGTGAATTTAGTTTGTTAAAATTTTTATTTTTTGATTTTAAGTGTAGTAGGTTTATAATTACCATCATAAAAATCTTGGATTTCTTGTCACTAAAATGATTTAATTAATGTTGGCTTAAGTTTACTTTATTCCTGTGCAATTATGTTTGTTTGTTTGATTTTGCTTTGCAGCATATCAACCTATACAGGTTATTTAATGCTGAAATCTAAATATTTTGAACACAATTTTATGGCTTCAACTACAGATATAATGTATTGCTGGTAATTTTACTATAAATATGTATTGCTGGTCATTTCTTTAATATAAAAATATATTGCTGGTATTTTTACAATAATAAAGTATTTTTATACCTTTGTAGTATTGTTTTTGTTTGAGGGTTCACTGTTTGCCCATAGCTGGGACCTTAACAGGTGCTACAACCCTGGGTGGACCTGGGAACAACAGCAATTAAGAGGTGCTTCCACACTCCTCAAAACTTTCAATTTCTCTGATCAGAGGCCTTGCTGCCAGATGTAGTTTATCGTCATACCCAGGACTTTTGCTATTATGTGTCCATTTTAAATAATTTTCACCTTCAATACTCTCATAGTTATCACAAATCCTATTTTTCCTGACAAAATATCCCAACTCGCTGCAAGGAAATTTACCATACATTCAGGTTAAAGAGAATTATTGGGTGAAAAGGTGAAGAGAGATTGTTAAATCTTTTATCCTGAGTATTTTGAATATTTTGAAAAAGCACAAGATGACTTTTATACCTTGTGCTAAATTTCCCCTGGGTGCCTGAAATTATGAAGGGCGGGTTAACAATTCTTTCAGAGACAAATCAGTTAGAAAACTACAGTTTGTGTAAAGCAAATGTTTTCTTTAACTACAAGGGAATTTTAACAACTTTCTTTTAGATTAACAGTTCATATAAATCAATTTCTTAGCGACAAAAGAAATTTATTTACTCTGAAAAATTCACAATTCAGAATGTTGCAGATTCAAAGGTGGACAGTTGTAATTTGAAGGCAAATGTTGAAGAGAGGAGTAAGAAAAGGTTGACCTATCTCAGCGAAGCTGCTTTTCTGGGTCCTTTTGACAAATGTTCAGATTTCTGGAATAGGCATCCTCAAATTTGAGATAAACTCTCACAATTCTGTGAAAGTTATAAGAATTTAGAAGATTATTCAATATTGTCAATTGCAGTGGTTCTTAAATCTTTCTACCTGATGTCAGCCTTTCACCTAAGGAACCTAATCATTTCTCAGCAGCAGCAGCCTTTTGCCTGAGTGTGGTCTACTCCTTCCTGCTTTTGCAGTTAAATTTACTGCATTACATAGCAAACACATGAATAAAAACTGACTTGTAAGTCAATTACTTAGGAGGCCTATTCTTTTTATCCCCTTTAGTTAAAAAGTTTGAGTCACCATCCAACCAAACCATACCAGTTTTCAATTCAAATTTCACATGCTTTTGAAAATATCAAAAGCTGGAACCATCCTATAAAATTTTTGCCACATAATGTTTAAACTGTCTGGTTTCATTTTAGCTGGTTTATATAACATCAATTTGGAGATTTTTTTTCCTGGAGGAAAAAAAATATCTAAACTGATGTTTACACATCAATGTTTTTTAACTGTCTTACTTCTTTACTGGCTATAGCAACTATCATGAGAGGCGACATCTTGCCTCTCAGCCTACTGGAGTGCAACTGACTTTCAGCATTCTGTGAAATGATGTCACTCATCAGCTGTCATGTGAGCCTTGTGAATTCATCCTTTGCATCCTTACAATATCATTCTGGGGATCTGTCGGGAAGTGTCTGAAAACCTTCCTAGGGATTGCCCCAAGTGTTAAGGGTGAAAGTGCGGAAAAAATTTCATGAATGAAAATTGAGTTTGCACATCAATTTTCATTCATGTTCTTTTTTTTTTTTTTTTTTTTTATATACTAAACACTTTGACTTCATTTTGATGGTTTCTTTAAAAAAGACACTGTGTTAGTAACATTCCAAATTAGTTTTTAATAGAATTCAATATTAACTTTTTTATTAAAATTGTTTTTATATATAGTTTTACACAAATTTCAATATTTTAATTATTTTTTTTATCATACAATTTTAATATTTTTGTCTGAATTTCTGTGATAAGGAATTATCATTATTTGCACTATTTGATTTGTTTCTATTGTCCTCATCTTTGTTGCTATCACAACATTTTGGCTGTTGTATCCTCTGACTTTCATCTTTGTTATTTTTATCATCTGATTGCCTTCTGTGTGAATTTCTGGGATGAGCAATTATCATTATTCAAACACTATTTACATTCGGACTATTGTCCTAATCTTTGTTGTTTTTATCACCTGATTGCCTTCTGTGTGAATTTCTGGGATGAGGAGTTATCATTATTCAAACACTATTTACATTCGGACTATTGTCCTCATCTTTGTTGTTTTTATCACCTGATCGCCTTCTGTGTGAATTTCTGGGACGAGCAGTTATCATTATTCAAACACTATTTACATGCAAACTATTGCACTCAACTTTGTTGCTGTTATCACAACTTTTCAGCCATTGAGCTCTCTGGCCTTCATCATGTGTGTATTGATCTGGGTAACCTAGGGAGAATTCTGAACTAAAGATTTTATTTAATCTACTGGTTGACTGTTTTGGTTCCACTGTCCATGTCTAGGGATATTTTATCTAGTTCTTATTTTTAGTATTTTTCAGTTATTGCTTGCCCTGTTTCCACTGAGCCCAAGTACACATTGCCCAACCAAGGGATTGAACTCACAATTATTATGTCACAAAATTTTAATATTATTGTTTTTGATTAAAATAATTTTGATAAGGTTTGATTAGGACAGTCCTTACTATTATTTTCCATTTTACTTTTGGTGTTTTATTCATTTCCTTTAAATGCCAAATGATACTTTAATTCAATTTAATTTTAATAATTATATTGAAGTTTTTGGCTCTTGTTTTTGAAACATGAGAACTCTTATGTAGTGAAGGAATCATATTTTTAAAAAATAATTATAATATATATATATATATATATATATATATATATATATATATATATATATATATATATATATATATATTTGTATGTAATTTCTTGTATAACAGTGGTATATAAAAATCTCTTTGTGAATAATGCAAGTTTGTCATTCCTTTCTTTCAGCTATTCCATTCTGTTCATTGTATTAAGATGTTGGTATCTCACAGATACACTAATAGCTATAATGGGGAAATGAAGAGAGGAATTATACTCCCTTTCCTAGTCAATATTATCAAGAACTCACTTTCCATGTTGTATTAACATAGTCTCAAATGCTACGAGCCCGGCTTGAAATATTTTTGTCATATCTTGTTGGTACTCCCACATTTTTAAAAAACAACCACAAGAAGGAACTTTACCTTCCAGGACTGGTAAATGTTGTAAAACTGATTCGGGGCTAAAATTTGGCAAAAACGATAATCTGCGAGCAAGATGTCTAGGATGAAAGTGTATCTAGGCATCTTAATATTTGTATAAATAAATATTAAAATTCCTAGGATGAAAGTGTAGTATCTTTTCCAGCAGCAGATAACCAGCTGATGGGCCCAGCCATCAGCAGCAGCAACAGTTCCAGCCAGCCAAAATCATCATCATTAGCTGCAGCCCCAGCTCACATTCGGCCATCACACCAGCCAGCTAGCCAACTTCAGCAGGCCTCCAGCTCTGGCCAGCCATCTTTGCCAGCAGCAGTGATATGCAATAAGCTGCCCTTTCCAGGACAACAATTCTAATTGGTGATAAAACTGTCCTTTTCAGGAAAAGAATTCTCAGTAGCTACAGAACAGTCCTTTTCAATGACTACAAAATTGTCCTTATCAAGACAACACTTTTCACACCCTCTACATGAACATGCAGAGATATATTTTGCCTAGGCCACTGTAACCATAACTTTGTAGATATATTTTCTTTAACAAAAATAAACTGGGCAATATATATTTTTACTCAAGTCTTCATTTTGTGTGTTGTCTTTCATCATTCAATGCCTGTTTAATCATTCCATACCTGTTTGCAGTAGTTTTTGTTGTCTTTCATTGTTCAATACCTGTTTGTAGGCCAATATTTTTATTCTATTTCATTCCTCAATCCCTGTTTGCAGGCTAATATTTGTTGTTGTCTTTCATCATTGCATACCTGTTTGCTGGCCAATATACGACCTGCAATACTATCAAGCTGTACTGTAAAATTGGCATCTTAGATTTTGAACATGTTAATGTTCACATTTTGAGGGAGCTGCATCTGAGATTATTCATCATTTCAGTAACATTTTATTAAGACAGTTAAATCAACTCAAACATCTTGCTAGTATCTTCTGCCTCATAATTTTTTTACCTTTTACTTATTATGTTGAAAGAAGTTGCCATATTTCCTGGCCTGTTGGACACACACACACATTGGATGCATCCTGAATTTGGCATGGATTACTTAGGAAAAAGAAATGCACACATTGCAACAAAAACAATTAAAATTCTAACTTTACCTTTATGTGCCATTCTTATTACCCATGAAGAAACACTTGTATTATTAGCATGAATTATACAACTGATACTTTTTTTAATAGAAGTGAGGTAAGGTTTAATTACTAGGACATGATGTGTAAAAGAATAATTTCATCATACATCTATTAAAAATTTTTTAGTTGTTTTTCAGGGAGCAACATCTTCACATACAGTAAATTCATAATAGCTATAAAGAAATCTACTGTTATCGGTGAACACTGGTACATAAAAACAGAAATATTGTACTTGTTGGTAAACAAATAAATTTTATTGTACATAAAAACAGAAATATTGTACTTGTTGATAAATCGACATCTCTAGTTGCCTTGATCTATCCACTACCCTCCTTCTCATCCTTTCTTCTATCACTCCTATCTGACCTTGCTCTAAATTTTCTGTAACCCCTTGCGTCCTAGTGGCTTCTCGCCTTGCTGGGGTGAAATGCTTAACAAAAGAAAAAAAAGTCCCAAGCAATACATGCAGGAAAGCAAATTTGAATATCTATATATCAACAAAAGCACGCACAAAACAAGCAGCAATATACCAGTCAAAGCAAATATTTCTGTAAAATTTGGTATTTCTACAAAACAACCAGCAAAATATTGTGCAGTTCCATAAATTTCTTAATTTCTTTTTCTTGTATCTGTCTATATTTCTGAGATGAGGTATTATGTACACTATTTACATTATTCGGACTATTATCCTCATCGTTGTTGCCATATTTATTACAATGTTTCAGCCGTTGTATGCTCTGGCCTTCTTCTGATGGTTGGAATGTCAAACTGAACCCTTTACTTCGTTTACTGGATTAGACTGTTCTAGTTCCACATGCCATGTCTAATGGATGTCAGTTATCAGGCATCTCCTGTTAATTCCCATCTCCAAGTTCTCCACCATTTTAACCAAGTACTGAACTCACACTCTTTGGGTCCTGTCACTGGATTTAACCAAAATCTTTACCACTATGCCATGTGTCCTTGAGGAGATAACTGATAAATGACATCCATTAGACATGGCACGTGTAACTAGAACAGTCTAACCCAGTAAACAAAGTAAAGAACTGTAAAACTGCTGAAAGTAATGTGACCCAAGCCTCACCAGATATTAATCCAAATGAAAACTTGTGATCCATCATTAAAAGAGATGCCTATGAGAATGGAAAACAATATTCAAGCAAAGAAGATCCCTGGGAAGCAATAAAAATGGCTGCAAGTAATGTGACCCAAGCCTCAGCAAATATTAATCCAACTGAAAACTTGTGATCCATCATTAAAAGAGATGCCTATGAGAATGGAAAACAATATTCAAGCAAAGAAGATCCCTGGGAAGCAATAAAAATGGCTGCAAGTAATGTGACCCAAGCCTCAGCAGATATTATTCCAACTGAAAACTTGTGATCCATCATTAAAAGAGATGCCTATGAGAAAGGAAAACAATATTCAAGCAAAGAAGATCCCTGGGAAGCAATAAAAATGGCTCCAAGTAATGTGACCCAAGCCTCAGCAGATATTAATCCAATTGAAAACTTGTGATCCATCATTAAAAGAGATGCCTATGAGAATGGAAAGCAATATTCAAGCAAAGAAGATCTCTGGGAAGCAATAAAAATGTCTGCAAGTAATGTGACTCTAGCCTCACCAGATATTAATCCAATTGAAAACTTGTGATCCATCATTAAAAGAGATGCCTATGAGAATGGAAAACAATATTGAAGCAAAGAAGATCCCTGGGAAGGAATAAAAATGGCTGCAAGTAATGTGACCCAAGCCTCAGAAGATATTAATCCAATTGAAACTTGTGTTCCATCATTAAATGAGATGCCTATGAGAATGGAAAACAATTTTCAAGCAAAGAAGATCTCTGGAAAGCAATAAAAATGGCTGCAAGTAATGTGACCCCAGTCTCACCAGATATTAATCTAATTGAAAGTTGTGGTCCATCATTAAAAGAGATGCCTCTGAGAATGGAAAACAATATTCAAGCAAAGAAGATGTCTGGGAAGGCATAAAAGTGTCTGCAAGTAATGTGACCCATTCCTCACCAGATATTATTCCAATTGAAAACTTGTGGTCCATCATTAAAAGAGATGCCTATGAGAATGGAAAACAATATTCAAGCTAAGAAGATCTCTAGGAAGCAATAAAAATGGCTGCAATTAATATGACCACGCCTTACCAGATATTAATCCAATTGAAACTTGTGTTCCATTATTAAAATAGATGCCTATGAGAATAGAAAACAATATTTCAGCTAAGAAGATCTCTGGGAAGGAATAAAAATGGTTGCAAGTAATGTGACCCCAGCCTCACAAGATATTTAATCCAATTGAAACTTGTGGTCCATCATTAAAAGAGATGCCTATGAGAATGGAAAACAAAATTCAAGCAAAGAAGATCTCTGGGAAGCAATAAAAATGGCTGCAAGTAATGTGATCCCAGCCTCACCAGATATTAATCCAATTGAAAACTTGTGGTCCATCATTAGAAGAGATGCCTATGAGAATGGAAAACAATAATCAATCAAAGAAGATCTCTGGGAAGCAATAAAAATGTCTGCAAGTAATGTGACCCCCAGCCTCAGCAGATATTAATCCAATTGAAACTTCTGGTCCATCATTTAAAGAGATGCCAATGAGAATGGAAAACAATATTCAAGCAAAGAAGATCTCTGGGAAGCAATAAAAATGGCTCCAAGTAATGTGACCCCAGCCTCACCAGATATTAATCCAATTGAAACTTGTGGTCCATCATTAGAAGAGATGCCTATGAGAATGGAAAACAATAATCAATCAAAGAAGATCTCTGGGAAGCAATAAAAATGGCTCCAAGTAATGTGACCCCAGCCTCACCAGATATTAATCCAATTGAAACTTGTGGTCCATCATTAAAAGAGATGCCTATGAGAATGGAAAACTATATTCAAGCAAAGAAGATCTCCGGGAAGCAATAAAAATGGCTGCAAGTAATGTGACCCCAGCCTCACCAGATATTAATCAAATTGAAACTTGTGGTCCATCATTAAAAGAGATGCCTATGAGAATGGAAACAATATTCAAGTGAAGAAGATCTCTGGGAAGCAATAAAAATGCCTGCAAGTAATGTGACCCCAGCCTCAGCAAACATTAATCCAATTGAAAACTTGTGATTGATCATTAAAAGAGATGGCTATGAGAATGGAAAACAATATTCAAGGAAGGAAGATCTCTGGGAAGCAATAAAAATGGCTGCAAGTAATGTGACCCCAGCCTCACCAGATAATAATCCAATTGAAACTTGTGTTCCATCATTAAATGAGATTCCTATGAGAATGGAAAACAATTTTCAAGCAAAGAAGATCTCTGGAAAGCAATGAAAATTGCTGCAAGTAACGTGACCGCAGCCTCACCAGATATTAATCTAATTGAAAGTTGTGGTCCATCATTAAAAGAGATGCCTCAGAGAATGGAAAACAATATTCAAGCAAAGAAGATGTCTGGGAAGCCATAAAAGTGTCTGCAAGTAATGTGACCCATTCCTCACCAGATATTATTCCAATTGAAAACTTGTGGTCCATCATTAAAATAGATGCCTATGAGAATGGAAAACAATATTCAAGCTAAGAAGATCTCTAGGAAGCAATAAAAATGGCTGCAATTAATATGACCCCCGTTACCAGATATTAATCCAATTGAAACTTGTGTTCCATTATTAAAATAGATGCCTATGAGAATAGAAAACAATATTCAAGCTAAGAAGATCTCTGGGAAGTAATAAAAATGGCTGCAAGTAATGTGACCCCAGTCTCACAAGATATTTAATCCAATTGAAACTTGTGGTCCATCATTAGAAGAGATGCCTATGAGAATGGAAAACAATATTCAAGCAAAGAAGATCTCTGGGAAGCAATAAAAATTGCTGAATGTAATGTGATCCCATCCTCACCAGATATTAATCCAATTGAAACTTGTGGTACATCATTAAAAGAGATGCCTATGAGAATGGAAAACAATATTCAAGCAAAGAAGATCTCTGGGAAGCAATAAAAATGGCTGCAAGTAATGTGATCCCAGCCTCACCAGATATTAATCCAATTGAAAACTTGTGGTCCATCATTAGAAGAGATGCCTATGAGAATGGAAAACAATAATCAATCAAAGAAGATCTCTGGGAAGCAATAAAAATGTCTGCAAGTAATGTGACCCCCAGCCTCAGCAGATATTAATCCAATTGAAACTTCTGGTCCATCATTAAAAGAGATCCCTATGAGAATGGAAAACAATATTCAAGCAAAGAAGATCTCTGGGAAGCAATAAAAATTGCTGAACGTAATATGACCCCAGCCTCACCAGATAATAAACCAATTGAAACTTGTGGTCCATCATTAAATGAGATGCCTATGAGAGGGGAAACAATATTCAAGGAAAGAAGATCTCTGGAAAGCAATAAAAATGGCTGCAAGTAATATGACCCAAGCCTCACCAGATATTAATCCAATTGAAACTTCTGGTCCATCATTAAAAGAGATGCCTACGAGAATGGAAAACAATATTCAAGCAAAGAAGATCTCTGGGAAGCAATAAAAATGGCTGCAAGTAATGTGATCCCAGCCTCACCAGATATTAATCCAATTGAAACTTGTGGTCCATCATTAGAAGAGATGCCTATGAGAATGGAAAACAATAATCAATCAAAGAAGATCTCTGGGAAGCAATAAAAATGGCTCCAAGTAATGTGACCCCAGCCTCACCAGATATTAATCCAATTGAAACTTGTGGTCCATCATTAAAAGAGATGCCTATGAGAATGGAAAACTATATTCAAGCAAAGAAGATCTCTGGGAAGCAATAAAAATGGCTGCAAGTAATGTGACCCCAGCCTCACCAGATATTAATCAAATTGAAACTTGTGGTCCATCATTAAAAGAGATGCCTATGAGAATGGAAACAATATTCAAGTGAAGAAGATCTCTGGGAAGCAATAAAAATGCCTGCAAGTAATGTGACCCCAGCCTCAGCAAACATTAATCCAATTGAAAACTTGTGATCCATCATTAAAAGAGATGGCTATGAGAATGGAAAACAATATTCAAGGAAGGAAGATCTCTGGGAAGCAATAAAAATGGCTGCAAGTAATGTGACCCAAGCCTCAGCAGATATTAATCCAATTGAAAACTTGTGATCCATCATTAAAAAGATGCCTATGAGAATGGAAAACAATATTCAAGCAAAGAAGATCTCTGGGAAGCAATAAAAATGGCTGCAAGTAATGTGACCCCAGTCTCACCAGATAATAATCCAATTGAAACTTCTGGTCCATCATTAAAAGAGATGACTATGAGAATGGAAAACAATATTCAAGTAAATAAGATCTCTGGGAAGCAATAAAAATGGCTGCAAGTAATGTGACCCCAGACTCACCAGACATTTAATCCAATTGAAAGTTTTGGTCCATCATTAAAAGAGATGCCTATGAGAATGGAAAACTATATTCAAGCAAAGAAGATCTCTGGCAAGCAATAAAAATGGCTGCAAGTAATGTGACCCCAGCCTCACCAGATATTAATCCAACTGAAAACTTGTGGTCCATCATTAAAAGAGATGCCTATGAGAATGGAAAACAATATTCAAGCAAAGAAGATCCCAGGGAAACAATAAAAATGGCTGCAAGTAATGTGATCCCAGCCTCACCAGATATTAATCCAATTGAAAACTTGTGGTCCATCATTAGAAGAGATGCCTATGAGAATGGAAAACAATAATCAATCAAAGAAGATCTCTGGGAAGCAATAAAAATGTCTGCAAGTAATGTGACCCCCAGCCTCAGCAGATATTAATCCAATTGAAACTTCTGGTCCATCATTTAAAGAGATGCCAATGAGAATGGAAAACAATATTCAAGCAAAGAAGATCTCTGGGAAGCAATAAAAATGGCTGAACGTAATGTGACCCCAGCCTCACCAGATAATAATCCAATTGAAACTTGTGGTCCATCATTAAATGAGCTGCCTATGAGAGGGGAAACAATATTCAAGCAAAGAAGATCTCTGGAAAGAAATAAAAATGGCTGCAAGTAATATGACCCAAGCCTCACCAGATATTAATCCAATTGAAACTTCTGGTCCATCATTAAAAGAGATGCCTCTGAAATGGAAAACAATATTCAAGCAAAGAAGATGTCTGGGAAGGCATAAAAGTGTCTGCAAGTAATGTGACCCATTCCTCACCAGATATTATTCCAATTGAAAACTTGTGGTCCATCTTTAAAAGAGATGCCTAAGAGAATGGAAAACAATATTCAAGCTAAGAAGATCTCTAGGAAGCAATAAAAATGGCTGCAATTAATATGACCCACCCTTACCAGATATTAATCCAATTGAAACTTGTGGTCCATCATTAAAAGAGATGCCTATGAGAATGGAAAACAATATTCAAGCAAAGAAGATGTCTGGGAAGCAATAAAAATGGCTGCAAGTAATGTGATCCCAGCCTCACCAGATATTAATCCAATTGAAAACTTGTGGTCCATCATTAGAAGAGATGCCTATGAGAATGGAAAACAATAATCAATCAAAGAAGATCTCTAGGAAGCAATAAAAATGTCTGCAAGTAATGTGACCCCCAGCCTCAGCAGATATTAATCCAATTGAAACTTCTGGTCCATCATTAAAAGAGATGCCAATGAGAATGGAAAACAATATTCAAGCAAAGAAGATCTCTGGGAAGCAATAAAAATGGCTCCAATTAATGTGATCCCAGCCTCACCAGATATTAATCCAATTGAAACTTGTGGTCCATCATTAGAAGAGATGCCTATGAGAATGGAAAACAATAATCAATCAAAGAAGATCTCTGGGAAGCAATAAAAATGGCTCCAAGTAATGTGACCCCAGCCTCACCAGATATTAATCAAATTGAAACTTCTGGTCCATCATTAAAAGAGATGCCTATGAGAATGGAAACAATATTCAAGTGAAGAAGATCTCTGGGAAGCAATAAAAATGCCTGCAAGTAATGTGACCCCAGCCTCAGCAAACATTAATCCAATTGAAAACTTGTGATCCATCATTAAAAGAGATGGCTATGAGAATGGAAAACAATATTCAAGGAAGGAAGATCTCTGGGAAGCAATAAAAATGGCTGCAAGTAATGTGACCCAAGCCTCAGCAGATATTAATCCAATTGAAAACTTGTGATCCATCATTAAAAAGATGCCTATGAGAATGGAAAACAATATTCAAGCAAAGAAGATCTCTGGGAAGCAATAAAAATGGCTGCAAGTAATGTGACCCCAGTCTCACCAGATAATAATCCAATTGAAACTTCTGGTCCATCATTAAAAGAGATGACTATGAGAATGGAAAACAATATTCAAGTAAATAAGATCTCTGGGAAGCAATAAAAATGGCTGCAAGTAATGTGACCCCAGACTCACCAGACATTTAATCCAATTGAAAGTTTTGGTCCATCATTAAAAGAGATGCCTATGAGAATGGAAAACTATATTCAAGCAAAGAAGATCTCTGGGAAGCAATAAAAATGGCTGCAAGTAATGTGACCCCAGCCTCACCAGATATTAATCCAACTGAAAACTTGTGGTCCATCATTAAAAGAGATGCCTATGAGAATGGAAAACAATATTCAAGCAAAGAAGATCCCTGGGAAACAATAAAAATGGCTGCAAGTAATGTGATCCCAGCCTCACCAGATATTAATCCAATTGAAAACTTGTGGTCCATCATTAGAAGAGATGCCTATGAGAATGGAAAACAATAATCAATCAAAGAAGATCTCTGGGAAGCAATAAAAATGTCTGCAAGTAATGTGACCCTCAGCCTCAGCAGATATTAATCCAATTGAAACTTCTGGTCCATCATTTAAAGAGATGCCAATGAGAATGGAAAACAATATTCAAGCAAAGAAGATCTCTGGGAAGCAATAAAAATGGCTGAACGTAATGTGACCCCAGCCTCACCAGATAATAATCCAATTGAAACTTGTGGTCCATCATTAAATGAGCTGCCTATGAGAGGGGAAACAATATTCAAGCAAAGAAGATCTCTGGAAAGAAATAAAAATGGCTGCAAGTAATATGACCCAAGCCTCACCAGATATTAATCCAATTGAAACTTCTGGTCCATCATTAAAAGAGATGCCTCTGAAATGGAAAACAATATTCAAGCAAAGAAGATGTCTGGGAAGGCATAAAAGTGTCTGCAAGTAATGTGACCCATTCCTCACCAGATATTATTCCAATTGAAAACTTGTGGTCCATCTTTAAAAGAGATGCCTATGAGAATGGAAAACAATATTCAAGCTAAGAAGATCTCGAGGAAGCAATAAAAATGGCTGCAATTAATATGACCCCCCCTTACCAGATATTAATCCAATTGAAACTTGTGGTCCATCATTAAAAGAGATGCCTATGAGAATGGAAAACAATATTCAAGCAAAGAAGATGTCTGGGAAGCAATAAAAATGGCTGCAAGTAATGTGATCCCAGCCTCACCAGATATTAATCCAATTGAAAACTTGTGGTCCATCATTAGAAGAGATGCCTATGAGAATGGAAAACAATAATCAATCAAAGAAGATCTCTGGGAAGCAATAAAAATGTCTGCAAGTAATGTGACCCCCAGCCTCAGCAGATATTAATCCAATTGAAACTTCTGGTCCATCATTAAAAGAGATGCCTATGAGAATGGAAAACAATATTCAAGCAAAGAAGATGTCTGGGAAGCAATAAAAATGGCTGCAAGTAATGTGATCCCAGCCTCACCAGATATTAATCCAATTGAAAACTTGTGGTCCATCATTAGAAGAGATGCCTATGAGAATGGAAAACAATAATCAATCAAAGAAGATCTCTGGGAAGCAATAAAAATGTCTGCAAGTAATGTGACACCCAGCCTCAGCAGATATTAATCCAATTGAAACTTGTGGTCCATCATTAAAATAGATGCCTATGAGAATGGAAAACAATATTCAAGCTAAGAAGATCTCTAGGCAGCAATAAAAATGGCTGCAATTAATATGACCCCCGTTACCAGATATTAATCCAATTGAAACTTGTGTTCCATTATTAAAATAGATGCCTATGAGAATAGAAAACAATATTCAAGCTAAGAAGATCTCTGGGAAGTAATAAAAATGGCTGCAAGTAATGTGACCCCAGCCTCACAAGATATTTAATCCAATTGAAACTTGTGGTCCATCATTAGAAGAGATGCCTATGAGAATGGAAAACAATATTCAAGCAAAGAAGATCTCTGGGAAGCAATAAAAATGGCTGCAAGTAATGTGATCCCAGCCTCACCAGATATTAATCCAATTGAAAACTTGTGGTCCATCATTAGAAGAGATGCCTATGAGAATGGAAAACAATAATCAATCAAAGAAGATCTCTGGGAAGCAATAAAAATGTCTGCAAGTAATGTGACCCCCAGCCTCAGCAGATATTAATCCAATTGAAACTTCTGGTCCATCATTAAAAGAGATGCCTATGAGAATGGAAAACAATATTCAAGCAAAGAAGATCTCTGGGAAGCAATAAAAATTGCTGAACGTAATATGACCCCAGCCTCACCAGATAATAAACCAATTGAAACTTGTGGTCCATCATTAAATGAGATGCCTATGAGAGGGGAAACAATATTCAAGGAAAGAAGATCTCTGGAAAGCAATAAAAATGGCTGCAAGTAATATGACCCAAGCCTCACCAGATATTAATCCAATTGAAACTTCTGGTCCATCATTAAAAGAGATGCCTACGAGAATGGAAAACAATATTCAAGCAAAGAAGATCTCTGGGAAGCAATAAAAATGGCTGCAAGTAATGTGATCCCAGCCTCACCAGATATTAATCCAATTGAAACTTGTGGTCCATCATTAGAAGAGATGCCTATGAGAATGGAAAACAATAATCAATCAAAGAAGATCTCTGGGAAGCAATAAAAATGGCTCCAAGTAATGTGACCCCAGCCTCACCAGATATTAATCCAATTGAAACTTGTGGTCCATCATTAAAAGAGATGCCTATGAGAATGGAAAACTATATTCAAGCAAAGAAGATCTCTGGGAAGCAATAAAAATGGCTGCAAGTAATGTGACCCCAGCCTCACCAGATATTAATCAAATTGAAACTTCTGGTCCATCATTAAAAGAGATGCCTATGAGAATGGAAACAATATTCAAGTGAAGAAGATCTCTGGGAAGCAATAAAAATGCCTGCAAGTAATGTGACCCCAGCCTCAGCAAACATTAATCCAATTGAAAACTTGTGATCCATCATTAAAAGAGATGGCTATGAGAATGGAAAACAATATTCAAGGAAGGAAGATCTCTGGGAAGCAATAAAAATGGCTGCAAGTAATGTGACCCAAGCCTCAGCAGATATTAATCCAATTGAAAACTTGTGATCCATCATTAAAAAGATGCCTATGAGAATGGAAAACAATATTCAAGCAAAGAAGATCTCTGGGAAGCAATAAAAATGGCTGCAAGTAATGTGACCCCAGTCTCACCAGATAATAATCCAATTGAAACTTCTGGTCCATCATTAAAAGAGATGACTATGAGAATGGAAAACAATATTCAAGTAAATAAGATCTCTGGGAAGCAATAAAAATGGCTGCAAGTAATGTGACCCCAGACTCACCAGACATTTAATCCAATTGAAAGTTTTGGTCCATCATTAAAAGAGATGCCTATGAGAATGGAAAACTATATTCAAGCAAAGAAGATCTCTGGCAAGCAATAAAAATGGCTGCAAGTAATGTGACCCCAGCCTCACCAGATATTAATCCAACTGAAAACTTGTGGTCCATCATTAAAAGAGATGCCTATGAGAATGGAAAACAATATTCAAGCAAAGAAGATCCCAGGGAAACAATAAAAATGGCTGCAAGTAATGTGATCCCAGCCTCACCAGATATTAATCCAATTGAAAACTTGTGGTCCATCATTAGAAGAGATGCCTATGAGAATGGAAAACAATAATCAATCAAAGAAGATCTCTGGGAAGCAATAAAAATGTCTGCAAGTAATGTGACCCCCAGCCTCAGCAGATATTAATCCAATTGAAACTTCTGGTCCATCATTTAAAGAGATGCCAATGAGAATGGAAAACAATATTCAAGCAAAGAAGATCTCTGGGAAGCAATAAAAATGGCTGAACGTAATGTGACCCCAGCCTCACCAGATAATAATCCAATTGAAACTTGTGGTCCATCATTAAATGAGCTGCCTATGAGAGGGGAAACAATATTCAAGCAAAGAAGATCTCTGGAAAGAAATAAAAATGGCTGCAAGTAATATGACCCAAGCCTCACCAGATATTAATCCAATTGAAACTTCTGGTCCATCATTAAAAGAGATGCCTCTGAAATGGAAAACAATATTCAAGCAAAGAAGATGTCTGGGAAGGCATAAAAGTGTCTGCTAGTAATGTGACCCATTCCTCACCAGATATTATTCCAATTGAAAACTTGTGGTCCATCTTTAAAAGAGATGCCTAAGAGAATGGAAAACAATATTCAAGCTAAGAAGATCTCTAGGAAGCAATAAAAATGGCTGCAATTAATATGACCCACCCTTACCAGATATTAATCCAATTGAAACTTGTGGTCCATCATTAAAAGAGATGCCTATGAGAATGGAAAACAATATTCAAGCAAAGAAGATGTCTGGGAAGCAATAAAAATGGCTGCAAGTAATGTGATCCCAGCCTCACCAGATATTAATCCAATTGAAAACTTGTGGTCCATCATTAGAAGAGATGCCTATGAGAATGGAAAACAATAATCAATCAAAGAAGATCTCTAGGAAGCAATAAAAATGTCTGCAAGTAATGTGACCCCCAGCCTCAGCAGATATTAATCCAATTGAAACTTCTGGTCCATCATTAAAAGAGATGCCAATGAGAATGGAAAACAATATTCAAGCAAAGAAGATCTCTGGGAAGCAATAAAAATGGCTCCAAGTAATGTGATCCCAGCCTCACCAGATATTAATCCAATTGAAACTTGTGGTCCATCATTAGAAGAGATGCCTATGAGAATGGAAAACAATAATCAATCAAAGAAGATCTCTGGGAAGCAATAAAAATGGCTCCAAGTAATGTGACCCCAGCCTCACCAGATATTAATCAAATTGAAACTTCTGGTCCATCATTAAAAGAGATGCCTATGAGAATGGAAACAATATTCAAGTGAAGAAGATCTCTGGGAAGCAATAAAAATGCCTGCAAGTAATGTGACCCCAGCCTCAGCAAACATTAATCCAATTGAAAACTTGTGATCCATCATTAAAAGAGATGGCTATGAGAATGGAAAACAATATTCAAGGAAGGAAGATCTCTGGGAAGCAATAAAAATGGCTGCAAGTAATGTGACCCAAGCCTCAGCAGATATTAATCCAATTGAAAACTTGTGATCCATCATTAAAAAGATGCCTATGAGAATGGAAAACAATATTCAAGCAAAGAAGATCTCTGGGAAGCAATAAAAATGGCTGCAAGTAATGTGACCCCAGTCTCACCAGATAATAATCCAATTGAAACTTCTGGTCCATCATTAAAAGAGATGACTATGAGAATGGAAAACAATATTCAAGTAAATAAGATCTCTGGGAAGCAATAAAAATGGCTGCAAGTAATGTGACCCCAGACTCAACAGACATTTAATCCAATTGAAAGTTTTGGTCCATCATTAAAAGAGATGCCTATGAGAATGGAAAACTATATTCAAGCAAAGAAGATCTCTGGGAAGCAATAAAAATGGCTGCAAGTAATGTGACCCCAGCCTCACCAGATATTAATCCAACTGAAAACTTGTGGTCCATCATTAAAAGAGATGCCTATGAGAATGGAAAACAATATTCAAGCAAAGAAGATCCCTGGGAAACAATAAAAATGGCTGCAAGTAATGTGATCCCAGCCTCACCAGATATTAATCCAATTGAAAACTTGTGGTCCATCATTAGAAGAGATGCCTATGAGAATGGAAAACAATAATCAATCAAAGAAGATCTCTGGGAAGCAATAAAAATGTCTGCAAGTAATGTGACCCTCAGCCTCAGCAGATATTAATCCAATTGAAACTTCTGGTCCATCATTTAAAGAGATGCCAATGAGAATGGAAAACAATATTCAAGCAAAGAAGATCTCTGGGAAGCAATAAAAATGGCTGAACGTAATGTGACCCCAGCCTCACCAGATAATAATCCAATTGAAACTTGTGGTCCATCATTAAATGAGCTGCCTATGAGAGGGGAAACAATATTCAAGCAAAGAAGATCTCTGGAAAGAAATAAAAATGGCTGCAAGTAATATGACCCAAGCCTCACCAGATATTAATCCAATTGAAACTTCTGGTCCATCATTAAAAGAGATGCCTCTGAAATGGAAAACAATATTCAAGCAAAGAAGATGTCTGGGAAGGCATAAAAGTGTCTGCAAGTAATGTGACCCATTCCTCACCAGATATTATTCCAATTGAAAACTTGTGGTCCATCTTTAAAAGAGATGCCTATGAGAATGGAAAACAATATTCAAGCTAAGAAGATCTCGAGGAAGCAATAAAAATGGCTGCAATTAATATGACCCCCCCTTACCAGATATTAATCCAATTGAAACTTGTGGTCCATCATTAAAAGAGATGCCTATGAGAATGGAAAACAATATTCAAGCAAAGAAGATGTCTGGGAAGCAATAAAAATGGCTGCAAGTAATGTGATCCCAGCCTCACCAGATATTAATCCAATTGAAAACTTGTGGTCCATCATTAGAAGAGATGCCTATGAGAATGGAAAACAATAATCAATCAAAGAAGATCTCTGGGAAGCAATAAAAATGTCTGCAAGTAATGTGACCCCCAGCCTCAGCAGATATTAATCCAATTGAAACTTCTGGTCCATCATTAAAAGAGATGCCTATGAGAATGGAAAACAATATTCAAGCAAAGAAGATGTCTGGGAAGCAATAAAAATGGCTGCAAGTAATGTGATCCCAGCCTCACCAGATATTAATCCAATTGAAAACTTGTGGTCCATCATTAGAAGAGATGCCTATGAGAATGGAAAACAATAATCAATCAAAGAAGATCTCTGGGAAGCAATAAAAATGTCTGCAAGTAATGTGACACCCAGCCTCAGCAGATATTAATCCAATTGAAACTTGTGGTCCATCATTAAAATAGATGCCTATGAGAATGGAAAACAATATTCAAGCTAAGAAGATCTCTAGGAAGCAATAAAAATGGCTGCAATTAATATGACCCCCGTTACCAGATATTAATCCAATTGAAACTTGTGTTCCATTATTAAAATAGATGCCTATGAGAATAGAAAACAATATTCAAGCTAAGAAGATCTCTGGGAAGTAATAAAAATGGCTGCAAGTAATGTGACCCCAGCCTCACAAGATATTTAATCCAATTGAAACTTGTGGTCCATCATTAGAAGAGATGCCTATGAGAATGGAAAACAATATTCAAGCAAAGAAGATCTCTGGGAAGCAATAAAAATGGCTGCAAGTAATGTGATCCCAGCCTCACCAGATATTAATCCAATTGAAAACTTGTGGTCCATCATTAGAAGAGATGCCTATGAGAATGGAAAACAATAATCAATCAAAGAAGATCTCTGGGAAGCAATAAAAATGTCTGCAAGTAATGTGACCCCCAGCCTCAGCAGATATTAATCCAATTGAAACTTCTGGTCCATCATTAAAAGAGATGCCTATGAGAATGGAAAACAATATTCAAGCAAAGAAGATCTCTGGGAAGCAATAAAAATTGCTGAACGTAATGTGACCCCAGCCTCACCAGATAATAATCCAATTGAAACTTGTGGTCCATCATTAAATGAGATGCCTATGAGAGGGGAAACAATATTCAAGCAAAGAAGATCTCTGGAAAGCAATAAAAATGGCTGCAAGTAATGTGACCCCCAGCCTCACAAGATTTTTAATCCAATTGAAACTTGTGGTCCATCATTAAAAGAGATGCCTATGAGAATGGAAAACAATATTCAAGCAAAGAAGATGTCTGGGAAGCAATAAAAATGGCTGCAAGTAATGTGATCCCAGCCTCACCAGATATTAATCCAATTGAAACCTTGTGGTCCATCATTAGAAGAGATGCCTATGAGAATGGAAAACAATAATCAATCAAAGAAGATCTCTGGGGAGCAATAAAAATGGCTGCAAGTAATGTGACCGCAGCCTCACCAGATATTAATCTAATTGAAAGTTGTGGTCCATCATTAAAAGAGATGCCTCTGAGAATGGAAAACAATGTTCAAGCAAAGAAGATGTCTGGGAAGCCATAAAAGTGTCTGCAAGTAATGTGACCCATTCCTCACCAGATATTATTCCAATTGAAAACTTGTGGTCCATCATTAAAATAGATGCCTATGAGAATGGAAAACAATATTCAAGCTAAGAAGATCTCTAGGAAGCAATAAAAATGGCTGCAATTAATATGACCCCCCTTACCATATATTAATCCAATTGAAACTTGTGTTCCATTATTAAAATAGATGCCTATGAGAATAGAAAACAATATTCAAGCTAAGAAGATCTCTGGGAAGTAATAAAAATGGCTGCAAGTAATGTGACCCCAGCCTCACAAGATATTTAATCCAATTGAAACGTGTGGTCCATCATTAGAAGAGATGCCTATGAGAATGGAAAACAATATTCAAGCAAAGAAGATCTCTGGGAAGCAATAAAAATTGCTGAACGTAATGTGATCCCATCCTCACCAGATATTAATCCAATTGAAACTTGTGGTCCATCATTAAAAGAGATGCCTATGAGAATGGAAAACAATATTGAAGCAAAGAAGATCCCTGGGAAGGAATAAAAATGGCTGCAAGTAATGTGACCCAAGCCTCAGAAGATATTAATCCAATTGAAACTTGTGTTCCATTATTAAAATAGATGCCTATGAGAATAGAAAACAATATTTAAGCTAAGAAGATCTCTGGGAAGGAATAAAAATGGCTGCAAGTAATGTGACCCCAGCCTCACAAGATATTTAATCCAATTGAAACTTGTGGTCCATCATTAAAAGAGATGCCTATGAGAATGGAAAACAATATTCAAGGAAAGAAGATGTCTGGGAAGCAATAAAAATGGCTGCAAGTAATGTGATCCCAGCCTCACCAGATATTAATCCAATTGAAACTTGTGGTCCATCATTAGAAGAGATGCCTATGAGAATGGAAAACAATAATCAATCAAAGAAGATCTCTGGGAAGCAATAAAAATGGCTCCAAGTAATGTGACCCCAGCCTCACCAGATATTAATCCAATTGAAACTTGTGGTCCATCATTAAAAGAGATGCCTATGAGAATGGAAAACAATATTCAAGCAAAGAAGATCTCTGGGAAGCAATAAAAATGGATGCAAGTAATGTGACCGCAGCCTCACCAGATATTAATCTAATTGAAAGTTGTGGTCCATCATTAAAAGAGATGCCTCTGAGAATGGAAAACAATGTTCAAGCAAAAAAGATGTCTGGGAAGCCATAAAAGTGTCTGCAAGTAATGGGACCCATTCCTCACCAGATATTATTCCAATTGAAAACTTGTGGTCCATCATTAAAATAGATGCCTATGAGAATGGAAAACAATATTCAAGCAAAAAAGATATCTGGAAAGCAATAAAAATGGCTGCAAGTAATGTGACCCCAGCCTCACCAGATATTAATCCAATTGAAACTTGTGTTCCATTATTAAAATAGATGCCTATGAGAATAGAAAACAATATTCAAGCTAAGAAGATCTCTGGGAAGTAATAAAAATGGCTGCAAGTAATGTGACCCCAGCCTCACAAGATATTTAATCCAATTGAAACTTGTGGTCCATCATTAGAAGAGATGCCTATGAGAATGGAAAACAATATTCAAGCAAAGAAGATGACTGGGAAGCAATAAAAATTGCTGAACGTAATGTGATCCCATCCTCACCAGATATTAATCCAATTGAAACTTGTGGTCCATCATTAAAAGAGATGCCTATGAGAATGGAAAACAATATTCAAGCAAAGAAGATCTCTGGGAAGCAATAAAAATGGCTGCAAGTAATGTGATCCCAGCCTCACCAGATATTAATCCAATTGAAAACTTGTGGTCCATCATTAGAAGAGATGCCTATGAGAATGGAAAACAATAATCAATCAAAGAAGATCTCTGGGAAGCAATAAAAATGTCTGCAAGTAATGTGACCCCCAGCCTCAGCAGATATTAATCCAATTGAAACTTCTGGTCCATCATTAAAAGAGATGCCTATGAGAATGGAAAACAATATTCAAGCAAAGAAGATCTCTGGGAAGCAATAAAAATTGCTGAACGTAATGTGACCCCAGCCTCACCAGATAATAATCCAATTGAAACTTGTGGTCCATCATTAAATGAGATGCCTATGAGAGGGGAAACAATATTCAAGCAAAGAAGATCTCTGGAAAGCAATAAAAATGGCTGCAAGTAATGTGACCCCAGCCTCACAAGATTTTTAATCCAATTGAAACTTGTGGTCCATCATTAAAAGAGATGCCTATGAGAATGGAAAACAATATTCAAGCAAAGAAGATGTCTGGGAAGCAATAAAAATGGCTGCAAGTAATGTGATCCCAGCCTCACCAGATATTAATCCAATTGAAACCTTGTGGTCCATCATTAGAAGAGATGCCTATGAGAATGGAAAACAATAATCAATCAAAGAAGATCTCTGGGGAGCAATAAAAATGGCTCCAAGTAATGTGACCCCAGCCTCACCAGATATTAATCCAATTGAAACTTGTGGTCCATCATTAAAAGAGATGCCTATGAGAATGGAAAACAATATTCAAGCAAAGAAGATCTCTGGGAAGCAATAAAAATGGCTGCAAGTAATGTGATCCCAGCCTCACCAGATATTAATCCAATTGAAACTTGTCGTCCATCATTAAAAGAGATGCCTATGAGAATGGAAAACTATATTCAAGCAAAGAAGATCTCCGGGAAGCAATAAAAATGGCTGCAAGTAATGTGACCGCAGCCTCACCAGATATTAATCTAATTGAAAGTTGTGGTCCATCATTAAAAGAGATGCCTCTGAGAATGGAAAACAATGTTCAAGCAAAGAAGATGTCTGGGAAGCCATAAAAGTGTCTGCAAGTAATGTGACCCATTCCTCACCAGATATTATTCCAATTGAAAACTTGTGGTCCATCATTAAAATAGATACCTATGAGAATGGAAAACAATATTCAAGCTAAGAAGATCTCTAGGAAGCAATAAAAATGGCTGCAATTAATATGACCCCCCTTACCATATATTAATCCAATTGAAACTTGTGTTCCATTATTAAAATAGATGCCTATGAGAATAGAAAACAGTATTCAAGCTAAGAAGATCTCTGGGAAGTAATAAAAATGGCTGCAAGTAATGTGACCCCAGCCTCACAAGATATTTAATCCAATTGAAACGTGTGGTCCATCATTAGAAGAGATGCCTATGAGAATGGAAAACAATATTCAAGCAAAGAAGATCTCTGGGAAGCAATAAAAATTGCTGAACGTAATGTGATCCCATCCTCACCAGATATTAATCCAATTGAAACTTGTGGTCCATCATTAAAAGAGATGCCTATGAGAATGGAAAACAATATTGAAGCAAAGAAGATCCCTGGGAAGGAATAAAAATGGCTGCAAGTAATGTGACCCAAGCCTCAGAAGATATTAATCCAATTGAAACTTGTGTTCCATTATTAAAATAGATGCCTATGAGAATAGAAAACAATATTTAAGCTAAGAAGATCTCTGGGAAGGAATAAAAATGGCTGCAAGTAATGTGACCCCAGCCTCACAAGATATTTAATCCAATTGAAACTTGTGGTCCATCATTAAAAGAGATGCCTATGAGAATGGAAAACAATATTCAAGCAAAGAAGATGTCTGGGAAGCAATAAAAATGGCTTCAAGTAATGTGATCCCAGCCTCACCAGATATTAATCCAATTGAAACTTGTGGTCCATCATTAGAAGAGATGCCTATGAGAATGGAAAACAATAATCAATCAAAGAAGATCTCTGGGAAGCAATAAAAATGGCTCCAAGTAATGTGACCCCAGCCTCACCAGATATTAATCCAATTGAAACTTGTGGTCCATCATTAAAAGAGATGCCTATGAGAATGGAAAACAATATTCAAGCAAAGAAGATCTCTGGGAAGCAATAAAAATGGATGCAAGTAATGTGACCGCTGCCTCACCAGATATTAATCTAATTGAAAGTTGTGGTCCATCATTAAAAGAGATGCCTCTGAGAATGGAAAACAATGTTCAAGCAAAAAAGATGTCTGGGAAGCCATAAAAGTGTCTGCAAGTAATGGGACCCATTCCTCACCAGATATTATTCCAATTGAAAACTTGTGGTCCATCATTAAAATAGATGCCTATGAGAATGGAAAACAATATTCAAGCTAAGAACATCTCTAGGAAGCAATAAAAATGGCTGCAATTCATATGACCCCCCCTTACCAGATATTAATCCAATTGAAACTTGTGTTCCATTATTAAAATAGATGCCTATGAGAATAGAAAACAATATTCAAGCTAAGAAGTTCTCTGGGAAGTAATAAAAATGGCTGCAAGTAATGTGACCCCAGCCTCACAAGATATTTAATCCAATTGAAACTTGTGGTCCATCATTAGAAGAGATGCCTATGAGAATGGAAAACAATATTCAAGCAAAGAAGATCTCTGGGAAGCAATAAAAATTGCTGAACGTAATGTGATCCCATCCTCACCAGATATTAATCCAATTGAAACTTGTGGTCCATTATTAAAAGAGATGCCTATGAGAATGGAAAACAATATTCAAGCAAAGAAGATCTCTGGGAAGCAATAAAAATGGCTGCAAGTAATGTGATCCCAGCCTCACCAGATATTAATCCAATTGAAAACTTGTGGTCCATCATTAGAAGAGATGCCTATGAGAATGGAAAACAATAATCAATCAAAGAAGATCTCTGGGAAGCAATAAAAATGTCTGCAAGTAATGTGACCCCCAGCCTCAGCAGATATTAATCCAATTGAAACTTCTGGTCCATCATTAAAAGAGATGCCTATGAGAATGGAAAACAATATTCAAGCAAAGAAGATCTCTGGGAAGCAATAAAAATTGCTGAACGTAATGTGACCCCAGCCTCACCAGATAATAATCCAATTGAAACTTGTGGTCCATCATTAAATGAGATGCCTATGAGAGGGGAAACAATATTCAAGCAAAAAAGATATCTGGAAAGCAATAAAAATGGCTGCAAGTAATGTGACCCCAGCCTCACCAGATATTAATCAAATTGAAACTTGTGGTCCATCATTAAAAGAGATGCCTATGAGAATGGAAACAATATTCAAGTGAAGAAGATCTCTGGGAAGCAATAAAAATGCCTGCAAGTAATGTGACCCCAGCCTCAGCAGATATTAATCCAATTGAAAACTTGTGATCGATCATTAAAAGAGATGGCTATGAGAATGGAAAACAATATTCAAGGAAGGAAGATCTCTGGGAAGCAATAAAAATGGCTGCAAGTAATGTGAACCAAGCATCAGCAGATATTAATCCAATTGAAAACTTGTGATCCATCATTAAAAAGATGCCTATGAGAATGGAAAACAATATTCAAGCAAAGAAGATCTCTGGGAAGCAATAAAAATGGCTGCAAGTAATGTGACCACAGACTCACCAGACATTTAATCCAATTGAAAGTTTTGGTCCATCATTAAAAGAGATGCCTATGAGAATGGAAAACTATATTCAAGCAAAGAAGATCTCTGGGAAGCAATAAAAATGGCTGCAAGTAATGTGACCCCAGCCTCACCAGATATTAATCCAATTTAAAACTTGTGGTCCATCATTAGAAGAGATGCCTATGAGAATGGAAAACAATAATCAATCAAAGAAGATCTCTGGGAAGCAATAAAAATGGCTCCAAGTATTGTGACCCCAGCCTCACCAGATATTAATCCAACTGAAAACTTGTTATCCATCATTAAAAGAGATGCCTATGAGAATGGAAAACAATATTCAAGCAAAGAAGATCCCTGGGAAACAATAAAAATGGCTGCAAGTAATGTGACCCCGCCTTACCAGATATTAATCCAATTGAAACTTGTGTTCCATGATTAAAAGAGATGACTATTAGAATGGAAACAATATTCAAGCAATTAATATCTCTGGGAAGCAATAAAAATTGCTGTACGTAATGTGACCCCAGACTCACCAGATATTAATCCAATTGAAAGTTTTGGTCCATCATTAAAAGAGATGCCTATGAGAATGGAAAACAATATTCAAGCAAAGAAGATCTCTGGGAAGCAAAAAAATTGCTGAAAGTTATATGACCCCAGCCTCATCAGATATTAATCCAATTGAAAACTTGTGTTCCATCATTAAAAGAGATGCCTATGAGAATGGAAAACAATATTCAAGCAAAGAAGATCTCTGGGAAGCAATAAAAATGTCTGCAAGTAATGTGACCCCCAGCCTCAGCAGATATTAATCCAATTGAAACTTCTGGTCCATCATTAAAAGAGATGCCTATGAGAATGGAAAACAATATTCAAGCAAAGAAGATCTCTGGGAAGCAATAAAAATTGCTGAACGTAATGTGACCCCAGCCTCACCAGATAATAATCCAATTGAAACTTGTGGTCCATCATTAAATGAGATGCCTATGAGAGGGGAAACAATATTCAAGCAAAAAAGATATCTGGAAAGCAATAAAAATGGCTGCAAGTAATGTGACCCCAGCCTCACCAGATATTAATCAAATTGAAACTTGTGGTCCATCATTAAAAGAGATGCCTATGAGAATGGAAACAATATTCAAGTGAAGAAGATCTCTGGGAAGCAATAAAAATGCCTGCAAGTAATGTGACCCCAGCCTCAGCAGATATTAATCCAATTGAAAACTTGTGATCGATCATTAAAAGAGATGGCTATGAGAATGGAAAACAATATTCAAGGAAGGAAGATCTCTGGGAAGCAATAAAAATGGCTGCAAGTAATGTGAACCAAGCATCAGCAGATATTAATCCAATTGAAAACTTGTGATCCATCATTAAAAAGATGCCTATGAGAATGGAAAACAATATTCAAGCAAAGAAGATCTCTGGGAAGCAATAAAAATGGCTGCAAGTAATGTGACCACAGACTCACCAGACATTTAATCCAATTGAAAGTTTTGGTCCATCATTAAAAGAGATGCCTATGAGAATGGAAAACTATATTCAAGCAAAGAAGATCTCTGGGAAGCAATAAAAATGGCTGCAAGTAATGTGACCCCAGCCTCACCAGATATTAATCCAATTTAAAACTTGTGGTCCATCATTAGAAGAGATGCCTATGAGAATGGAAAACAATAATCAATCAAAGAAGATCTCTGGGAAGCAATAAAAATGGCTCCAAGTATTGTGAACCCAGCCTCACCAGATATTAATCCAACTGAAAACTTGTTATCCATGATTAAAAGAGATGACTATGAGAATGGAAACAATATTCAAGCAATTAATATCTCTGGGAAGCAATAAAAATTGCTGTACGTAATGTGACCCCAGACTCACCAGATATTAATCCAATTGAAAGTTTTGGTCCATCATTAAAAGAGATGCCTATGAGAATGGAAAACAATATTCAAGCAAAGAAGATCTCTGGGAAGCAAAAAAATTGCTGAAAGTTATATGACCCCAGCCTCATCAGATATTAATCAAATTGAAAACTTGTGTTCCATCATTAAAAGAGATGCCTATGAGAATGGAAAACAATATTCAAGCAAAGAAGATCTCTGGGAAGCAATAAAAATGGCTGCAAGTAATGTGACCCCAGCCTCACCAGATATTAATCCAATTGAAAGTTTTGGTCCATCATTAAAAGAGATGCCTATGAGAATGGAAAAAAATATTCAAGCAAAGAAGATCTCTGGGAAGCAATAAAAATGTCTGCAAGTAATGTGACCCCAGCCTCACCAGATATTAATCCAATTGAAAGTTACAGTCCATCATTAAAAGAGATGCCTATGAGAATGGAAAAAATATTCCAGCAAAGAAGATCTCTGGGAAGCAATAAAAATGGCTGCAAGTAATGTGACGCCAGCCTCACCAGATAATAATCCAATTGAAAACTTGTGTTCTATCATTAAAATAGATGCCTATGCGAATAGAAAACAATATTAAAGGTAACAAGACCTCTGGGAAGCAATAAAAATGTCTGCAAGTAATGTGACCCCAGCCTCACAAGATATTTAATCCAATTGAAACTTGTGGTCCATCATTAAAAGAGATGACTATGAGAATGGAAAACAATATTCAGGCAAAGAAGATCTCTGGGAAGCAATAAAAATGGTGTAAGTAATGTGACCACAGTCTCACCAGATATTAATCCAAATGAAAACTTGTGTTCTATCATTAAAATAGATGCCTATGAGAATAGAAAACAATATTCAAGGTAAGAAGATCTCTGGGAAGCAATAAAAATGGCTGCAAGTAATGTGACCCCAGCCTCACCAGATATTAATCCAATTGAAAACTTGTGGTCCATCATTATAAGAGGTGCCTATGAGAATGGAAAACAATATTCAAGCAAAGAGGATCTCTGGGAAGCAATAAAAATGGCTGCAAGTAATGTGACTCCAGCCTCACCAGATATTAATCCAATTGAAAACTTGTGGTCCATCATTAGAAGAGACGACTATGAGAATGGAAACAATATTCAAGCGAAGAAGATCTCTGGGAAGCAATAAAAATGGCTCCAAGTAATGTGACTCCAGCCTCACCAGATATTAATCCATTTGAAACTTCTGGTCCATCATTAAAAGAGATGCCTATGAGAATGGAAAACAATATTAAAGCAAAGAAGATCTCTGGGAAGC
Organism: Acanthosepion lycidas; assembly: GCA_963932145.1. Taxonomy (NCBI): domain Eukaryota; kingdom Metazoa; phylum Mollusca; class Cephalopoda; order Sepiida; family Sepiidae; genus Acanthosepion; species Acanthosepion lycidas. The sequence continues at coordinate 9,837,298 of OZ010575.1, read as the reverse complement.
AATAAAATTGGCTGCAAGTAATGTGACCCCAGCCTCATCAGATATTAATCCAATTGAAATTTTGGTCCATCATTAAAAGAGATGCCTATGAGAATGGAAAAAAAATATTCAAGCAAAGAAGATCTCTGGGAAGCAATAAAAATGGCTGCAAGTAATGTGACCCCAGCCTCACAAGATATTTAATCCAATTGAAACTTGTGGTCCATCATTAAAAGAGATGACTATGAGAATGGAAAACAATATTCAAGTGAAGAAGTTCTCTGGGAAGCAATAAAAATGGTGCAAGTAATGTGACCACAGTCTCACCAGATATTAATCCAAATGAAAACTTGTGTTCTATCATTAAAATAGATGCCTATGAGAATAGAAAACAATATTCAAGGTAAGAAGATCTCTGGGAAGCAATAAAAATGGCTGCAAGTAATGTGACCCCAGCCTCACCAGATATTAATCCAATTGAAAACTTGTGGTCCATCATTATAAGAGGTGCCTATGAGAATGGAAAACAATATTCAAGCAAAGAGGATCTCTGGGAAGCAATAAAAATGGCTGCAAGTAATGTGATCCCAGCCTCACCAGATATTAATCCAATTGAAAACTTGTGGTCCATCATTAGAAGAGACGACTATGAGAATGGAAACAATATTCAAGCGAAGAAGATCTCTGGGAAGCAATAAAAATGGCTCCAAGTAATGTGACTCCAGCCTCACCAGATATTAATCCATTTGAAACTTCTGGTCCATCATTAAAAGAGATGCCTATGAGAATGGAAAACAATATTAAAGCAAAGAAGATCTCTGGGAAGCAATAAAATTGGCTGCAAGTAATGTGACCCCAGCCTCATCAGATATTAATCCAATTGAAATTTTGGTCCATCATTAAAAGAGATGCCTATGAGAATGGAAAAAAAATATTCCAGCAAAGAAGATCTCTGGGAAGCAATAAAAATGGCTGCTAGTAATGTGACCCCAGCCTCATAAGATATTTAATCCAATTGAAACTTGTGGTCCATCATTAAAAGAGATGACTATGAGAATGGAAAACAATATTCAAGCGAAGAAGTTCTCTGGGAAGCAATAAAAATGGTGCAAGTAATGTGACCACAGTCTCACCAGATATTAATCCAAATGAAAACTTGTGTTCCATCATTAAAAGAGATGCCTATGAGAATGGAAAACAATATTCAATCAAAGAAGATCTCTGGGAAGCATTAAAAATGTCTGCCAGTAATTTGACCCCAGCCTCACCAGATATTAATCCAAATTAAAACTTATGGTCCATCATTAAAAGAGATGCCTATGAGAATGGAAAACAATATTCAAGCAAAGAGGATCTCTGGGAAGCAATAAAAATGGCTGCAAGTAATGTGACCCCAGCCTCACCAGAAAATAATCCAATTGAAACTTGTGGTCCATCATTAAAAGAGATGCCTATGAGAATGGAAAACAATATTCAAGCAAAGAAGATCTCTGGGAAGGAATAAAAATGGCTGCAAGTAATGTGACCCCAGCCTTACCAGATATTAATCCAATTGAAAACCTGTGGTCCATCATTAAAAGAGATGCCTATGAGTATGGAAAACAATATTCAAGCAAAGAAGATCTCTGGGAAGCAATAAAAATTTCTGAACGTAATGTGACCTCAGCCTCACCAGATATTAATCCAATTGAAAACTTAAGGTCCATCATTAAAAGAGATGCCTATGAGAATGGAAAACAATATTGAAGCAAAGAAGATCTCTGGGATGCAAAAAAATTGCTGAAAGTTATATGACCCCAGCCTCATCAGATATTAATCCAATTGAAAACTTGTGGTCCATCATTAAAAGAGATGCCTATGAGAATGCAAAACAATATTCAAGCAAAGAAGATCTCTGGGAAGCAATAAAAACTGCTGCTAGTAATGTGACCCCATATTCACCAGATATTAATCAAATAGAAAACTTATGATCCATCATTAAATGAGAATAGAAAATATTTCTTTCCCTGACTATCAGGTGAATAATTCTAGTTCAGAAAAGCATTTACATTTTGAAGGACTTTGAAAAGTTGTGGCATAATGGGTTGCTGCCCAAGTTTTTTAACTTTGGATTCACTGTGTCTTCTTTATTGTCAAATCCTTTCTCCCAAGCAGATCTTTGAAGGTAGTTGTTAATGGCCAGTCTTCTGAGGACCAAGTGATGAACATTGGCATCCCCCAAGGTTCACTTCTTGTTCGAATTTACATTTTACTTGACATTAATGACCTAAGATTATACTCAAATCTTTTTTGAATATCTATACAGATGATATAATGGCATATGTCTGCACCTCCAAAATTATAGATGACTCAAACCTGGTAGCTGATTTCTCCTCTGACCTATCTCTAACAGCTTCCAGGGAAATGGCTGGTCACATTCAATTCCCTAAAAAAACAAACTAGCAGCCTTCCACCACTGCCAATTGGAACATGAGCTGTCACCAATCATGATGAATGGATGCTCTTTCAGGGAGGCTCCATGTCTTGAGCACTTATTGGGCCTAAACTCAACCCAGACCGTAAGTAGATTCATCGCTAAAGAAACTGGGGAAATGGTAGTTTCCTTTTAGTGCTCTAGTAAGTACCTGACTCCTCCTGTTATCCTCTACCTTTACAAGGCCTGGAACAGGGTGAACACCACTGTAAAGAAAAAAATGAAAAAAATTTTCATATTTATTTCTTTATAAATTGGTAAATGATAAATATTGCATTACATTAGTTTTAATTGTATTAGTTTTGGAATTATGTAAATATAAAATTATTGTAAATAAACAATTTAATAATTAAATAATGTTTAATATTTTTGTTGAAAATTCTCAAGAACAAAAAATATGTATAAACTCACATTCATTATATGTTTAGGTTTTGCTAGCAGCTATACCAAGCTAGTCAATCAGAAAAAGCGTTCAAATAGATTGGAGCAAAAACAGCATCATGTTTAGATGTAACAGTGTCTATCTTCTTCACTTAAATTAAAATGCTTTCATTAGAAAACATTTTGAATTAATGCAGTTACTGATATAACAGAAATAATCTGTATTTATTCAATCTAAGTTAGCCGAGTACATGAAGGAGTAAAACAGGCAACATGAACCCACTTCAGACCACAATTATTTTGGAGTTTTTGAAATTCAATTTGTCAGTGTGCTACCGGGGATGTAAAAGAGGATACATTTATAAAGCAGTTGTTAAGTTTGATGAAAATTGGTTGAAAGATCAATGAAAAATAAGAAAGAAATCAGTAAAATTGCCAATTTTTGCTATTTATGCAGGTTTTCACTATATGGGTGGACTCAATTATCAAGTTAAATGACTGTTAAACAATCAACTTATCGTTGGCTATAATTGAGTAAAGTTTGTATTAGATTGCTTGAAAATTGAGGGAGTTTTTAGTTTAAAATTTGTGTTGAAATTGATTTTTTGTTTTTTACCATTTTTCACTAAACACAGTGGTGTAGAAATAAAATTGACAGTTTGAATGAAATTGGAGGAAAAAAATTGAATTTATCGATTTTTGATTGGATTTATTGATTATTGATTTTGTAAAACATTTTTTACACTA
>OZ010575.1:9706218-9828718 GCA_963932145.1 Acanthosepion lycidas | reverse complement strand
GTCTCAGATACATTCACAATCCCACTGTGTAATGTAGATTCTCTGAGACTTTTCTATAAATACTTTCATGGTAATTTTTCTGATGAACTCTTCTTCTTTGATACCTAGACTTTATGAATTTAAGTGCAGTACTCGATTGGCAGCTAGGTCTCATCATTTTATAGTTGAAATGGCTACATGTAACTGTAAGTACTTTGTTAACAATTACTTCTCTTGTGCATCTCGCTTGTGAAACTCTGTTCCGGTTTCTTGCTTTCCAGTCAACTTTGAACTTCAAAAATTTAAATGAAATGTCAATTGTTATCTTCTGTCTTTTTATTTCCAGGTCTTTTATTGTTCTCTCTCTTTAATAATGTTTTCTTTTTCTCATATTCTCTCACATTCAGCAAAAAAACAAACAAAAAAACCTCAGTACACTCCAGCCATCTTCAAGTGATATTTGGTGGAATTTTGAACAAAACCCTTTATTACAGTACAAACAATGTAAATAGTATAAATTGTTAATATACTGAAGACTTTTAACTATTTACAGTGTATTGAATATTAGATATTATATATATATTAGATATATTTGACTTTATAAAATTAACCTCCATGCAAGTTGCAAGTCAATACTTTATTTGAATTTCTGGAGTTAAGGATTTTCATCATATTTTCCATTATTTTAATATTTTTAAATCATGGTGGTTTGATATAAGTGTAATTACAGTTTATATTCTTGGATAAAAATAAATGAATTATAAATTATTTTATATTAAATTTTTAATATTTTTCTCATATATATATATATATATATATATATATATATAATCATCATCATCCACTTGACTTTTGTAATTGTAGGGTGGATCAGAATGCAGAAGCCAGACTAACTCTTTTCTACAATGGCCTGTTAACGGCAGCCATCAGCAGTTCTTGTACAGTCATACCTGTCCATTTTGGGACATTGTCCAACCAGTTTTTGCATTGTCACCCTCACCTATGTTCACTTTTGATATATATACAAATCTGTTTTTATATAATAAATTAGGTGTTTGTTAATAATCTGTACTTGACGATATTAATTTTATTTGGCAACCTAATGTTGAAATTGTCTCTTGTCTATATATATATATATATATATATATATATATATATATATATATATATATATATAGGCAATTGTACAATCTTAAAAAATTGCTTTCTATTATAAAAATTTCTCCTTTTACTTTTTTTTCTCTTCCTTTTTCTATCTGTCTGGACAAATTGATTTCATTTCTACAAAACCTTTGATCTGAAGAATTGAATGAATATTTAAGTAAATATATTCATGAAATAAATTATAAATGAGATGAATTTTTAAGGATTTTCTTGCCATATTATTATTATATTGCTCTGTTATTTACATTGAGCTCTCTTTGGGTTAATGTCCTCCTTGGAATTATCCCAACTTATTACTAATTGGTATTATATATATATATATGTATATATATATATATATCAGAATACATAAAAATGAGTAAAATTTAACATATTTCAAGGTGGGCTGAATTTTTGTAAAAAATGCACAATAGGTAACTAAAGTGACAATAGTCAATAAATTAATAAATGTTTAGATAACTTACCTTTTCTGATGCTGATGAGTGGTATTACACAAAGGTCTGGAGTCAGTCAAGAGATAAGTTGCTTTAATATATATTAATTTATTGACAGTCTTTCTCTCTCTCTCTATCTTGTCTAGTTCTTATTTAGTACTGCACAGTTATTGTTCACCCTGTTTTCTACTGCAGCTTCACCACAGTAGAAAAGGAATGTCTTGGTAAATGCAGTCAAGCCTGACAAGCAGCAGCATCCATCAGCAGTTATGTTAGGTTTATGGCTCCAAGTTCTTCACTCAGGAGTGTCCCATGGTACAATAACCTACTGGATTAGAGTGTTAGTTTGTGAATTTAAGAATATAGTAATTGTTGTTCATGCCCTGGGTTGGGCAATGTGTACTTGGAGTCAGTGGAAATCAGTTATGTGCCATGCATGAGTCATACTTAGGCAATCATGTATCTTTCGATACATAACTGACGAGGCAGATTTTTTTCCTGCAGTAGGTTGCCATTTCTTTCTGTGGTAGACCAGTTGCCATCCAAGGCTATATAATCCGGGCAGCCCCACTATTTACCCATAGCTGGTGGGGAGAAAAAGAGGATTAATACCTTTTCCAAGGGTATTAGCATGTAAGTGAATATAATGGATTCAAATGGAATTCAAACTCGGCTCTCTGATTTCTCAATCCGAGGGAAAGTAAGCAGTAACTGAGCAGTACTAAATAAGAAAATAATGTTGAAAATGTTTACTTATGGCCTCAAAATTCTATATTACTTTTAGTATATATATATATATATATATATATACATACATACATATATATATATATATATGGAACAGAGTTTGGTACTTTAATTCAGTTTAATTCAAATAATTATATTGAGGTTTTCTGCTCTTGTTTTGAAACATGAGAACTCTTATGTAGCGTTCGAATCATATTTTTAAATAAATAATTATATTTATGCTCTACTTTTGTATCGAGCTCTATTTTTAAAAAATAAGAACAAAAATACTAAAGAACTTTGGATTATTTATCTAACGAGTTCTTTTCTATTTTCTATAGATTTTTACACACACATGCACACACACACACACACACACACACACACACACATATATATATATATATATATATATATATATACTTTTAAAATATATCTCCATTTCTTTTCTGCATGTTCAGTAAAATGTCTTGTCAGCAATCTGAGAACGAATTCAATTCCTGTTCAAGTCTGGTCTGTTATCTTTGACACATATCTATATAAACTCTGCCTCTTAATCAATAATCCTCTAACTTGAGTTCCTGGGGCCTTATATAGGGTAAACATCAGTGTAAAAAGAAAAGAAGTTTCTTACAAAGGGTTCATCAATAGTATGCAGGCTGTGATTGCTTTTTTTAAACATATATATATATATATATATATATATATATATATATATATATTATGCCTTTAAATTCCTTGGGGAACATAGGGCCACAAGATATTGCAGTTTCTATAACAAGCCAGTTTTTAAGTGAGTAGGCTGTTAGCCTACTGCACAACCCCCAATCTGGAGGATCAGGTTTTGAATTCAGAGTTGTCCTTCTCCTAGACCAGTTGCCACCCAAGGCTATAGAACCAAGTCTGTCCTGCAATTGACCCATAGCTGGGGGGAGAACAAGAGGATTCATATCTTTTCCAAGGATATTAGCATGTAAGTGAATGTAATGGATTCAACTGGAATTCAAACTCGGCTCTCTGATTCTTTAAACTGAGCTGCTATTCATTACTCCACTGTGCCTCCAAATTATATATTAATATAGATATATTTGTACAGAATGGCTCAGGGCATTAAGATGTAAATTAAAAAAAAAAAATAATGTAACTATTCTGTAGGTTTCATAGTTAAATTTCAATTCCAACACAAACTCAGTCTATACTGGGGTTGAATAAGACTGACGAATTTTATTTTTTTGTCAGTTGAAATAAGCTTATTCCCCATATGAGGTCATTTGGGATTTTATTGTGTATTAATTTATGCTTTTAATATGCTCTGTAATAAAAAATAGATTGAGCTCTTATTGTGGATCAGTTTTAATATTTTATATTTCTAGTATCCACTTGGATTATATACCAACGTATTTATTACCTTTACTACATATATATATATATATATATATATATATATATATATATGCAATAGTGGACATTGAAGCTAACAACCAGAGACGATAGTCTGTTTCAAGCTAAAAGAAATTGTCAGGTCTGATGATTGCATTTAGCATGAAACAGACTATCACCTCAGGGTATTGGCTTTTATATTTATATATGCTCTTTCCCTGATAAATAACCTATATCATGCCTTAAAACTATATTTTATCATATGACATTTATCATTTTTATATATATATATATATATACCCAAGTATAGGATTGGTGTATATGGAATAAATCCCAATAACCAATAAATACTATTCTTAAAAGAGTGCTCAATACAGAGAAGAGCAAATATAATTATTTATTACAAAAATTATAACATAAATATGTTATAAAATCACTGCAGAAATAGCCATTTTGTTTCAACACTTCTTGATAAGATACCAGAAGTGTTGAAACAAAATAGCTATTTTTGTAGTGATTTTATAACATATTTATATTATAATTTTCAAATAAATAATTATATGTATATATATATATATATATATATATATATATATATATATATATATATATAGATAGATAATATTAGTGGTAAATATACATATATATATATATATATATATATTACATAAATATATTACATAAAATAGAAATCCAAATTTTCCTCATCAGAATAGCTATTTCAGCCAACAGGTCCTATGTTTGCATTTTCAACTCAGGTGTAGTTGGGCAACAGTCCCTCTTTTATACAAGTTTCATTAAAGTTGACTGATTAGGTACTGCATTTAAGCGTTTTATTTAATTTTTCTTGTGTCTGTATGAGTTTTTTCTTTTCTGAACCTTAGCTGTGTAAAGATTGTTTGAATATTTGAACACTTTTGGCTCTTATTTTAGCCATTATGAAGGATTTTTTTTAGAAATGAATATTGTTTAGATTGTGATCAGTTTGTTATGTTATGAGATGGACATATGTGCTGTATATCTTCAAATGCTGATGTCATGGACTTAACCATTTTCTTTTGATTTTTTAACATATTTGTGGTTGTGTATGTTCGTTTGGGAAAGTAGTAATTCTTTCAGGAAAGGTAAGATTGGAAAAAAAACAGAACAGATATATTTATATCGATGTAGTTGTCTTGTTACCTGTTAACATATATTTTTGATTCTTATCTGATTTAATGTTTATCAATTATTTCTTTTTGAAACAATCTTTTCTTTTTTTTTCTCTAAAGATTCTATTCCCTCCATTGGATAATGCATTCTGCAAACAATCTTGGTAAAGAACACTCGACAGTTAAATGGCAAGTTTTTTAAAAATTTTTTTATTTATTTATTTGGGGAGTGGAGTTGTTTAAAATCTGGAAAACATTGCAGGGTTTTGTCTGAATCTCTCTCCTGAGCTCTTGTGATTTCAGGAATCTTAATCTCTTAGTAATTATGTCCTGGCACTATTTGGAATTTTTCATATTCAAGAATGGTATTTTCATGGCACTGCCTAAGATGCTAGTTACAAACAAATATGAATTCTATCTGGCAATCAGCTTAATGAGCCATATGATAAAACTTGTCTGAATTCTGATATACAGAGTGTCCATAAAGTTCGTGTGCACTTTAAAAAATAATAACTTTATTTGTATTTGCGATAGAAATAATCTGTAAAAAATGTTATAAAGTTTAATGTACCTAGTTTTAAGTATAGCTAAAATTACTAATGTGATTTCAAGCATTACTGTAAATCAGTTGGCAGATGTGTTCTGTGAACTGCAAAATCGTATTGCCCTTTGTATTGCTAATGATGGAGGACATGTGGAAACTTAAATAAAATTTCAATAAAAACTTAAAAATATATAGATTTACTTCTTTTTAATTCTTTTTACTAATTATTTCAATCGCAAATACAAATAAAGTTATAAATTATTTAAAGTGCACACTAACTTTGTGGACACCCTGTATATAGAGATATATAGAGTGTGCATCAGAATCAGATGGGAAATAGGACAAAAACAATGCAAAACATTGGAACAAGCAGTACCATATTTATGGTCAGAATTTATGGAAATGCAGAAATATGTGTACCTGTGTTTATGATGAACAGTCACATAGAAGCAAGCGAGCCAGAGTGGCTTGCATCTAGTGCAAAGGAAAATAAGCGTATTGCCTCAACGTGCAGCACGTGACATCGGCATTTTGCTCCCTGAAAATGGCATTACTCTCCCATTTACCTATGCTGGCAATATGTACTGTAACTGTTTTTTTGTACAGTTTGACATGGTTCCACCAATAGCAAGTCGTGTGCTTATTAGTCAGACTGGAGGAGGCTATTTGCCTGGGTAATTGAGAACAAAAGCGAAGAACGCTGATTGGTTGGCCACAGTGTTGGCCTGATAAAAGAGGGCTGAAACAGTGAGAAGGCTGAACTGTTTGACATTGGTATAGTGTGTGGAACACAAGAACGGCAGAGTGAACAAGCGGTATCTTGTATTGTACAAACGATGTCTGAGTAATAGAGACTCATTTAACTACAGTGTTTTATAGATTATGCAAATGCATTTGATAAGGTATGTCACAAAGTACTGGAACTGCTGGGTAACCTTGATATATTTGGGAAAGATATTAAAATAATCCAAAACGAATACATTGAACAATAGCTTTGTCCACTGCAAAGAAAGTTGGCTTCCTGTGCCATACCAGGAAATTTTTCTTGCCAGAGTTGATCCTTCAAATCTACAAATCAACCATTCACCCTTGCATAGAGTATTGCTGCCATATATGGTCTGGAGCCCCTTCTGTTTGCCTTGGGGTTCCTGACAAGATCCAGAGATGGATATGCAATGTAATTGGCCCTGATTTGGCATCTCGTCTGCAGCCACTCTCTCACAGATGTGTCATTGCCTCCCTCTGTCTTTTTTATAAATACTTTCACGGTAACTGCTCCGATGAGTTGCTTTCGCTGGTTCCCAGACTTCATGAATTTAAGCGTTCAACTAGGCTGGCATCTCGTTCTCACCCTTTCACTGTCGAAACTGTTAAATGTATCTGTCTCTTCTACTCCAATAGCTTCATGTCTCGCACTTCTCGCCTGTGGAACTCCCTCCCAATTTCTTGTTTTCCTGATGGCTGTAATCTCCAACTATTCAAATGTAATGTCAATCGATGTCTCCAGATGTGCTGATCTATCCCCTAACCATCTCTTCAGCCTTTCCTCTATCACTACTATTTGTTCTAACTCTAATTCTCTGTAACCTCTTGTGTGCTAGTGGCTTCCCACCTTGCTTGGGGTTGAATGCTTAAAAAAAAACCCCAAAAACTGCTTGTAAATAGATAGAAAATGACTTCAGTAAATATACAAAAATAGAAAGAGGTGTAAGACAAGGATGTGCCTTCTCACTAGACTTATTCATCCTATACAGTGAGGATATTCTAAGAGAATTAGAAGTCCTAACATGATTTAATATTGGTATCCACAACCTTAAAAACAAAGAAAAACAAATGACACAGTGTTGATAGCAGACATAGAAAGGAAACTATGATAAGTCCTACAGAAAGTACTGAAGGAAAGTGAGATAAAAGGACTAAACACTAGTTGCAAAAGGAACAGTGCAATATGCAAATTACAAATTGCAGATACCAAAACTAAACAAGTAAAAAATCTGGGAAGTGTTTTAACAGAGGATGGAAAGTGTAACACTGAAGTCGAAAAGCACATTGGAATATTGAAAGATGCCTTCAAAAAGCTAAGCAAAGTATTAAGAAATAAAAATAAAATTAATGAGGAACAAAGAAAAGAGTACTTAAATTTTATGTAATATCAGTCAGTGAATGCTGGATAATCTCCTCACAGATGAAGAAGAGACTTGAAGAAACAGAAATGTGGCTCTACAGAAGGATGCTGAGAATACCATGAACTGAATATGTGATAACAACAAAATTCTAAAGCCGAAGGAAAGAAAAGGATACTTATACTTAACATCAGGAAGATGCAGTTTAAATTTCTAGGGAACATAATGAGGAAAGAGGTCTTGGTAAATCTGATGCTCAAAGGACACATGGAAGACAAGAGGGAGAAAGGAAAACAGTACATATCATACCTGGCAAGTTTAAATGAATGGATGGTGGAGTGGGGTTTGGGGGAGAGGGCTAAAAGACAAAATTTATTAAAAGCTACAAAGGACAGGAAGTTGTGGAGAGCCATGATTGCCAATGTTCTGAAGGGACATATAGAAGAATAAATATAAAGAGACAGTTGATTTATTGATACTAAAAATATTCACTCTGAATTGGATGAATTAAGACCTTAAGACTATATATTAATAAAAAAAAAATATATTAATAAAAAAAAAAATATATTAATAAAAAAAAAAAAAGAACTGTACCAGATAACAGAAACTGTATCATTTGAGGACTTTCAACAGCAGCAACAACTAAAATGTTTTGCAGATTTAACTCAGAGAGAAAATGATGACATAATCAAGATACAGACAAAAGGTTAGGAAGGAAGGCTCCATCATTACTGGATAGATAATTATTAGTGAACTCGAGGTACCGATAATCCTGAAAAAATTGTTTTTATAGAAAGATTTTATAAATTTCAAACAATAGTCAGTCTGGCTGTTCAGCCAATGAATGATAAATGTTACCATTTTCAAGAAAATAATTTAGATAATTATTAGTGAACTCGAGGTACCGATAATCCTGAAAAAATTGTTTTTATAGAAAGATTTTATAAATTTCAAACAATAGTCAGTCTGGCTGTTCAGCCAATGAATGATAAATGTTACCATTTTCAAGAAAATAATTTAGGTTTGAAAATTAGATTTAATTTTAATTATTTTCAAATCAGAATCATTTTTTAAATTTTGTTTTCTAATGTTAATCATTTTTAATTTTAACTCCTTTCAAATTAAAATTATTTTAATTATTTAGAAATTTTGTTTTAAAATTTTAATTACCAAATTTGATGGCATCAAAGACAGTTTTTTTCCTGAAATTAGTCTTGAAAATTTGTTATGTGTCCTTGAGGACAAAGGTAACGGTTTTTGTAGGCCTATGCTAACCAAGGGGAAGCTTATCTATGCCAGAATTTCTGATGTTATGCAAATTTTAAATGCTTTTTTCAGGAAAAAATACTGAGCCCTTGTTGCTAGCAAATATGCTATTTTTAAATTTTCATTTTCAAATATTTTTTATGCCCTTATTAAAGGGACTTTCATATTAAAAGGTCTCATATATTTTCAGGCACCTTGGATCTGGTAGGAGTTCTGCCCATGACGGTAATACTGTGGATGTATCACAGGATCAAAGTTACCCAATAACAACTGAAAAAAGAATTCATTGTAAAGTTTCTCATTGCGGACTTTGTGGAAAGGCATTTTCTCAAAGCCTTTTTAATAAAGTATCTGAGTCTCTCACTCCTTGTGAAAAACACTGCGAACAGTGTCGAAAGGCATTGGCTTCAAGGAAAAGGCAATGCCAGATGCAGCAGAATCCCTTCCCTCAGGCGAACATTCACCCACACCCTAATCACACTAACAATCATCATGAAGTAAATGTCTTACTGAAGACGGAATCTCCCTGCAGTAGCAGCGGAAGCAGTGGAAGCAGCAGCAGTAGCAGTAGTAATGAAGGTGGGGATGAGGACGATGTGAAGAATTGTCAGCTGTTATCTCCGACAGACTCAGATTTGAATAGTACAGGCCTTAGCAACGATAACTACAGTGCCAACAATGTTTGTCATTCAGCCATATTGCAGCACTCACGCCTGGAGAAAACTTTTCAGTGTGACATCTGCGGACGTGCATTCTCATTAGTTGGAAACATGCAAAAGCATCGGAAACTTCATTCTGGTGAACGGCCGTTTTCGTGCAATGTCTGTGGGAAGGCATTTGGCCTTCGAGGCAACCTACAAAAGCACAAAATAATCCATACAGGTGAGAAGCTGTTCCACTGCAAGGTGTGTGGCAAGCCGTTTGCACTTCGAGGAAATATGCAAAAACACGAGATTATACACACAGGAGTGAAACCATTCCACTGTGAGGTTTGTGGAAAGCAATTCACATTACGAGGCAACCTCCAGAAGCACTTGGCAACCCACTCTGGTAGTCCAGGTGATAAGAGACACTTTCACTGTGAGATGTGTGGCAAAAACTTTTCTCAAAATAACTGCTTGCAGAATCACATCCAACGTTTCCATAGCCAAATGGCAAATTCTAAATATAACACTCACTCACACTTGAGGCCAGAATCTTCAGAGCTTAGCAGACCTGAGTCTGAAAATGAAATACATGCGTTTCACCATCAGCATCACTGATCGTTTTCTATCATTTTAAGATGAGTCATTGTAATTTCTAGAACTGATATTTTTTTTGTTTTTATTTTGGCTCGTCTATTCTACAGCCTTCTTTCAGAGTACAAATATTATCATCATCGTCATCAGTCCCATGACCAGGTGTGTTCATAGAGTCACTGTGCAGCAGAGCAACTCACCAGTTTCCTCCAAATAACTGAGTTGGAAGCTGGAGATGTATTCATTCATGCATAACATAGCTTAGGAAAGTAGACTTAGCATCTCTCTAAGCCCATCCGTCTCCAGTTCAAACGACAGTTGATGTCCCTTAGTTTGAAGGCACCCCTTAATCATGGATGCATGGTCAATGATTCCATCAAGGGAACCCTCTTCTCTGACTGCTGACTTCATTCTAGGAAGTCCTCTGCCCAGTAATGTCCTGTCATCACTGTACTGACTGTATTCCTAGCTTCGGAACCCAGTCTATTCTATTGTGCTACATGGCTGTTGATGCTACAACAAGGTTCATCTGCTTTTTGACAGGCTGTTTTTATTTAATCTTGGTTGTAATTTAGCCTGAGGAGAGAACTGGTTTAGTTGCCAGTGACCCAAGTGTGTGGCAGGTAGTATTGGGTTATATGGTACAAGTAGAACTCATTGAACTTCTGTAATTTTGATAATTCATTATCATTTCAAGAGTTGTTCGAACTTTTGATCTTGTTCTTTTCATTGTTACCAGAATGTTTCAACCAATCACTTCTTCAGCCTTATATATATATATATATATATATATATATATATATATATATATATATCCTATGCCTCCTCCTTAGTGCCATTAGACACTTCTGTGGAGTATAAGTTCACAGCCTTGTCATGTTAGGAGTTGGCTGCTGTGGTTTTTGCAGCAACTGGGTGAAGTTCACATATCTATACCCAACCAATCCAGTACTCCTCCTCCTCCTTCTTTTTCATCATCATCTTTTTCTTCTATGTGTTGTGTCCCTTCAAGACGTTGGCGATCATGGTTCTCCACAACTTCCTGTCATTTGTAGCTCTTAATAAATTTTGTTTTTTTGTTATCTCTCCTAAACCCTGTTCAGCCATCCATTTACTCAAGCTCGATAGGTAGGTTATGCGTTCTTTTTCTCTGTCCCTCTTCACTCTGTGCTGTGAGTATCAAATTTTTCACGCGCTTTTTCCTCATTATATAACCTAGAAATTTCAACTCTCTCTTTCTGTTGTTAAGTATAAGTATCCTTTTTGTTTCTATTTTCTCTAAAAGTTTGCCATCACTTGCAGGTTCGGTTCATGGGATTCTCAGTATGTTTCTATAGAACCACATTTCTGTGACTTCAAATCTGTGAGGAGATTTTCCAGCATTCACTGCCATGCAGGAGGACTGATATTATGTAACAGTTCTGTACTCTCTTCTTTGTTTCTAACAGATTTATGACAGAAATTCTATTAAAATAGATGAATAATAACTGACAATGCTTCATTTAAGAAATTTGAATATGATTAGATTTAATAATAATAATAAAAAGCAAGAGAAATAAGATGAAGGAAATACAAGTAAAAAATGATTAATCACTGACATGCTTCATGTAAAAAATTTGAATAATATTATATCTAATACTACTACAAATGTTGTTGGCAAATCTGATGACTACCCTGTGGTGTATGCTAGGGCCACAGCCTCACCTTGCTAGGTGCTGCTGCTGTGCTTTCTGTAGCAAGTAGCCTCTTATGGTAGGGAGTAGCCAGCCTCATGCCCAACTCATTTTAAATTCTGAGTTGTCCTTTGTTTGTTTAGTGGCACATCAACTCTTTATGGGTCATTTAATGCCAAAATTTAATTTTCTTGGGAGCATTAGTAATTTCTTTTACAAAAAAATGTATTACTGGTGATTTTTTTACTATGAAAATTTATTGCTGGTATTTTTACTATAAAAATGTATTTTTATACTTTCATAGTGTTTGGGGGTTAACTATTTGCCCTAATCTGGGACCCTAACAGGTGCTACCATCCCAGGTCAGGGTAAACCTGGTAACAACAGCAATTAAGAGGTGCTTCCATGCTCCTCAAAACCTATCAATCAGAGATTTTGCTGCTGGATATAGTTTATCATCATACCCAGGATGGGAGATGTCCTTCTTCCAGACTGACTGCTAACCAAGGCTAGAGAGCCCAGTCTGCCCTACTATTTGGCTCCAAAGTGGTGAAGAGAAGAGATGGATTCATGCCTTTTCCCAAAGCTGTTGTGCACAAGAGAAATCATGAAACACAGCCAAAATTGAACCTGGTACACTTGATTTCATTTTCTATGTTGATAAATTGCTACGCTATGCACATTTTCCCTTGGCTGTATAGAAATGGGCGGAGTCTCATTTCTTAGGGCAGTGCTCAACTGTATTTTAAAACAGAGAAATGATAGCAAATATACTGACTAGATTAACCCACCTTGACAAACCATACAGCACAAATTTGTAGCACAAATGATCCCATATTTTATTGATCCCATATTGCTTCCCAATACTTTCCTTGCTAAGCAGAGAAATCTATCTTGACCTGACTTATTGATTGATTTGTTTTTTATGGTTTATCAACCCTTTGCAGGTTATTCAAAGTCAGAAAATATTTTTAGATTGTAAGAATGTTTTTTTTTTTTTAGATAATAATGGTTTAATGATATAAATTTTACTAATTAACCTATAGCTGGGGGAGAAGAGGTGGATTCATACCTAATCAGAATTTGGTAAACAAACAAGAAATTATAATGTGGATATAAAGTGGGAAATCAATTCTCCATTTCAATCAATATATAAACTGATCTCTTATTTTGTGGCCACGGTAGTTTCTATGCATTTATATTTCAGAGAATGAAAATAAATCTAAAAGACATACCTATGTAGTTAATCGGTATTTGGCTCATTGATTAATTTTCTACAGATTATTTACCCATTGCTGGTTATTTAAGGCCAGAAAATATTTTTATATTATAAGAATTTTTTGGGGAGATAATAATTGTTTAGTCATATAAGTCTTACTATTTAACCCATAGCTGGGAGGAGAAGAGGTAGATCCATACCTTTCCCAAGGGTATTTGCGTGTAAGTGGATATAATGAACGCCACAGGAATTGGAACTCAGGTGTCCAATTAACAATTCTATTACACCACCTGCACATCCAGGCTTAGGGCACCTGTTATTCCCAAGCTGTCACTCATCTAGGTACTGACTTTTCTTGTCAAGCAAAGATATCAATCTTGACCTGACTTATAGATTTATCAGCAAGTCCTTACAGTATCTTGTATAACACAGGCCCAATTCCATATTTGATATGCAGATTGGCTTTCTAATTCTTTCTTTGCTAAGCAAATTAATATAAGACGGTGAGCCAGAAAGTTCATAGGCTGACCAAGATACAGATTTAAGTAGACACACCAGTTGTTATACTAAAAGACATGCAAGCATACCAGAATACAACAGCAGGTTGGCTAGCTATTGTATTCTGGTAGGCTTACATGTCTTTTCATCGAACAACTGGTGTGTCTACTTAAATCTATATCTTGGTCAGCCTATGAACTTTCTGACTCATCCTTGTGCACTGTTAAAATCCACAGATGCATTAGTGGACACCTGAGGAAGGCTGGAGAATGAACCAGCTGAAGTGTAGTAGCAACAGATGTGATGCTAAAAAGAATAAATCTGAACAGATCTGGAAATGATAATGATAGAAACTCGTTAAAATCTTCCCTCTTGACTACACCCCATATGTAGGCCAATGGATTCAGGTCTGGAAATCACTCTTTGGAGAAGAGATTGGTCAAAATGTTATAGCAGAAGCAATGGAGAAACAAAGAATGAGCCAAAAACTATAAAAAGAACTCTTTGACTGACCATTGCACTGGCCATTTTCTTTTTCAATCCTAACTGATTTCTTGACCAGCTGAACACATCTGCTACAAAGACTTGATTATCAGAGTCCATTAATGGTGGTGGACATCATTAGAATAATATTTAATTTTTTTATCATTTTTTTTTAGCCAATCATGGATCAAGGAATGAAATTATAGATGTGTGAGTGGCCTGATGGTTAATTTCTCTATGAATAGAATTGGCAACTGGGAAAAGCATGAACCCACTTCTCCAAACCCCAACAGTTAGAGATAAATAATAGGGAAGGTTAAGCTGTTTAGTTATAATGCAGTTGAACTTGGTGTTTGGGCTAGCAACCCAGCCATGTAAATATTCAGTTATTACTTCAGCTATATCACTTGGTGTGGATGTACCTTGAGGCTCCACAAAAACTTTCTAAGAATAAACAACATTTGCAATTAATGTCTTCAGCAAAAACATTATTTACTGTGCATTTTTATAATAAAATAATTGCAATTAAATTTTATAATAAATCATTTGCAATGCATTTTGTTATAAAAATGCATTGCAAATGATTTTGCTATAATAATAAAATCATTTGCAATGCATTTTTATAACAAAATCATTTGCAATGCATTTTTATAGTAAATAATTTGCAATGCATTTTTATAAAATCATTTATAATGCATTTTTATAATAAATCATTTTCAATACATTTTATTGTAAATCCTTTGCTATGCATTTTTATAGTAATTCATTTACAGTGTGTTTTTGCAGTAAATAGTTGCTAATCATGTCTTGAGAATCCAGTCTACCTTGCTATTTACCTCACATTTGAATTGATTTGTGCAGATCAGATGGTTAACTGTTGTCTTTGAAAACATGAATTGGCCTCTCTGCATCATATATGACTTGTATTAAAGTTCCTCATGTACAATTCTTCTGATAGAGTACCTTAAAGCCTTGAGATCTTTAGCAGTGGCATTCATTGATTTTGTGGGGTTGTTGTTAATTTTCTGTACCTTTCATACAAATTTGTGTTTTCTGATGGTATTTGGACACTTAGTAGGCATTTCATATTTGGCTAATCAGAAGTAGTTAGAAAAAAGTTAAAGATATTAAAAGACGTTTCCTCAAAGAACTGAGCCTCCCTGTATGATTGCCTTAATTCTTTGGTACATGGACTTCATTAATGAAAACCATTATTTAATTCCTCTTCTGTTATTGTTCTCTCTCCTTAATAATTTTTTCTCTTTTTCTCATATTCTGTAACACTTAATAACCCCCTTGAGTCATAGTGGCTTTATCATCTCGCTTGGAGTGAAAAGATCCAAGCAATCTGACTCCAACTTTTTTGAATAGCTGTTGGCAGATCAGATTTGCAGGTTGCAGCTTTATCATGGACTATTCGAAAAGAAATTTCTGCTGTAAATTTCCAATTGGATTGCAATCCTGACTGTTGGCCGTCTCATTGAAATAATATGCCTTTTTCCCGAAGAGAAAACTATTTACACTCTGGTCAGATACATTATCATCTAGGAAAAATGATTTCATCACTGGACATATTTTAGAATGAGAAAAGAGTCCAAATTTTTCACTGTACACCTGTGCCCTGTTGAAGTGGTAATTTTAATCTTAAGTCTGGTTTATCAGAAGGTTGACCTGGAAGATGACCTGAGATTAGGATGTGCACATGTGGGAGAGCTTGGTGACAGGAAGTTATATAAGCAACCCACCACTTTTTAAATTTTCTATTCCCAGAAAAATAAACTTGATAAGTCCTGGGACGAAACCGGTTGTGTTTTTTTTTTTTTTTTTAGCTTTTCTTTTAAAAATGTCTTATAAATTTTGTCTTTTCCTGTCTATTATATATATATATATATATATATATATATATATATATATGTATATGTATATATATATATATATATATATATATATATATATATATGTATATGTATATATATATATTTATAATTATAAATGACAATAGGAAAACTGTAGTTATTGCTGATGCATTTTGTCCAATGTGGACGAAACGCGTCAGCAATAACTACAGTTTTCCTATATATATATATATATATATATATATATATACACATATACATATATATATGTATGTATGTTTGTTTTTCCTGCTAACTTCTATCACCATGAACAGAAATGTTGGAAATATCAGGTGGGTTAATGGCTAATAGTAGAGAATTGGTGAAATAAGTTCAAATTTTCTCTTGTGTACAATTTGCACTAACACTCTTGGAAAAGGCAAGAATCCATTTCTTCTCCAACCTTCAATGTGGTTGAACAGTTGGGCAAACTGGGCCCATTAGTCTTGGTAGAGCAATCATCAGGACAAAACCAGTCTGAAAAAGGGCATGCTCTGTTAGTCTATCGTGTTCTAAACATACACATTGTAACAGATACCTTGGCTGTAGTAAGTTGGGCCTCAGAGAAACATTATTCAAATATATATTCATGATGGCAGGTATCAACAGAATTTTCATCTGAAATTTTCACTGCATAATGCTCATTTTATCTTATTAATATTTACCAGGAAGATTGTCATTAATAGGGAAGACCATGGAATCAATTCAGATGTACCCATGGCATTCTATATTAGAGGGGCCAAGTTATAATATCGTAAAGGAACAGAAATGGAGGCTGATCAGAGCAGCGGTGCATTTTAGTTTGGGTTTCAGCTAGTGGCTAAGTAATTCAAAGAAATTCTAATGCTGCTTTAACGTGTGACCTACCGATCAGTTTCTGCTTTAGTGTGTATCTTATCACCACATTTGTATCCTACATTATTAATGCATTGTCCCGACATTTTTCCCGATATGTTAAGACATTCAGAATGGTTTTATTTAAAAGATTCAAATATCTTGATTTTTTATTAGTCAAATTTCTTATTTTATAATTTTTTTTAATTTAAAATTTTATAAGGCAACAATAAATGGCATCCCTACTTCCATTTTTGCTTTACCTGAGAGATAATGTAGGATGCAAATGTGGTGATTCTATGGGTGGGGGGGAAAGGAGCCAATGCCCCCTACCTGCTGAATTTTGGTTTGCCCCTTGCTTGCCCCCACCACTTTTCTAAGCTTAAAAATTTATGAAACTGCTCAGTCTGTGATGTTGGTAAGATTTGATCTTCAGTACTCTTCTCTGTGCATTTTCTTTTTCGTGTAGCTTTTTTTTTTAAGTACATTCACATCTGCAAAGATCAGGCAAAAATGTCAAAATAAGGACACATACAGAGATCAGTTTAGTGGTGACGAAATCTCTGACTGCATTTACAAGGTATTTTTAGTTTAGAGATATCAAAATATAACTCTGATAACCAAACCCATCTGATACAAATTGTACGGTTACCGACTATACCTTGAGACCGACCATTCAATCAAGCTTACATTTTTTTGGAGCTAGTAGTAGAGGAAATTAACTCTGTTCTTTAAGAAGTAAATTTATTTGAATTTTAATGTAAAATAATTTACATTTAACTTGGTATGTTAACTTGGGTTTGTGTCAATCTAGCTGCCCTATTTGATGTTTTGTTTCAGGGTGATGGAGAAATTATATTATTTAAATTATTTCCTTATTTCAAAACATAGATTAATTTTTTAGCTGATTTTTCTATGCCTCTAGTGCCCACAGCATTTTGATTGATTTCGTTGCATTATTTTATTTTTACATTTATTTTTTACACGCAATTATTTTTTGTGCTTCAAAACAGTTTTATAGATGAAATAAAGCAGAGCAGACAAATTACACTGTTCTGCTAGTATTGACGTTAGTTTTATTTTTAACCCTTTGATTTTGTTTTGAAGTTAACTTCTCTTATGGTCCAACAGTTTAAGAGTGGAAAAGAGGGCAAGAATAGATTAGAACTCCACTACTATGAATGAAAAGTTATTCCATTTAATATAGTGAAGTAACAGACTTATACTAAAACTCATTCTTAAATTGTGTATAATGGTGTAGTATGAAAAAAAAGACACTGCTTGAATTTGTCTCTGCTCCTCCACAGAAAAATCTTGGGCCCCCAAGTGGTCCTTCAAATTTCAGAGTTCCAGAATCGCTGCTGGTGGTAGGTACAAATATTTAAATAAATGCTCTGTTTATAATAAACAGTATTAACAACATTTACCAGCCTGAATGTCCAAGAAATTTTCATAGAAAATATTCGTCCTCAGGCCGGTAAATGTTGTTTATTATAAACAGAGCATTTACTTAAATAATTGTATCTATAAAAAGAATGTACAAACATAAAAAATGTCTTAAAAAAAATAATTGTCGTACTTTGTCCATTTCATAATGTGTGACGTCATTTGTTTACATTTGGATACGCATTGAGCAGATATGAATATACCAGAGAGAATCATGGAAAATTATAGTTCAAAGACAGTAAAATCAACCTTGCTAACCGAAAACGCTCCTCTGTGACTCAATCGGTAAAAGCACGTCAGGCTATATGACGGTTCTGTATAGGATACAGGTTCGATTCCTGTCAGAAGACGAATATTTTCTATGAAAATTTCTCGGACATTCAGACCGGTAAATGTTGTTAATACTGTTTATTATAAACAGAGCATTTACTTAAATATTTATAAAAAGAACATATAAACATAAAAAAAATGTCTTAAAAAAATAATTGTCGAACTTTGTCCTTTTCATAATCTGTTATCTTATTTAATTGAAGTATTTATTTTGAATTGTTATATTATTTTGTCATGAGTAATTTGTATTTTTTTTAAAAGTTAAACATTAAACTATTTTACTTTTCAATTTAAAAAATCCAAACATAGAAGCAAAATGTAATATATTTGTTTTACAAAAATAAATGAAAAAACATTTAAGAACGTTTTTTGCATAAATTTAATGATACATGATAATTATAATTAAATTCTAAATATTTAATTTGGTATTTATTTTTGATATTGTTAAAAAAACATCGAGAGTGTGAACAAAATTTAATGCTGCTGCTCAGTCATTTTTCCAGGATCTTCAAGAGTTTTTAAAAAGTTAGCTTAGTCACTGAGTCAAAATTTTTCTTTGTTTTTTATTCAGTATTTTTCTGTTCAAAGTTTATTTAATGTTCTTGAAAAAAAAAAAATGCAAAAATTTACACTTCAAAAACCAATACTCTTTTTAATGCTTTTTTGTCTATTTGTTTTTGGGGGTTACTTTTAAAATAAGGTGGGCTAACATGTGCTCTTAAAGAGAAGAAAGTTAATTCAAAATTTTCAAGGACAAACATTTATATGACATGGTTTCTACTAAGTTTTGAATTTATTTTCAACTTTTTGGGGTTTTAAAATAAGGTGGGCTAACATGTGCTCTTAAAGAGAAGAAAGTTAATTCAAAATTTTGAAGCCTCAGGCTTTCAGCTGTAACTCTATTTGGCAACTCTGACATAATCCATTTGATTTATTAGACAAGTTCAAATCCTGCTAGAGAGCACACATTTTTCTTTAACGATATTTCTCAAATATACTTGCCAGTTGACAAAATAAATATACTGTTTAATAAATAAATAGAGCATCTACTCAAATATGGATATCCACTAAAAATACTGTTTACTGTTTAACCAGGAAAAAGCAGGTGACCCTGTTGAATATGGGTGAAAAAAAGATGATTGAAAGAATTAGCACACATGCTATGTTCTTGTAACCTACTCAGCAGTCCAAGCATGGAAATGAACACCAATTGGTAACAATTGATTAAGAAAGAATTTTAAACCAGGAAAAAGAATAGTTATCCGCCCCTGTAAATTGTTGAGAAAGAAGATGATTAAAAGAAATAGGGCACATACACGACCAACATTATTCATATCTATTATTCAAATGTCCTATAGGGAACTATGTTCCTGATGAAAACAAATGCATGAATAATTGTGTTGGACTGAATTATCAAGACAGCTGACTCTACATCTGGTCCATAAGCACATTTACACTTCATCAACCAATTTTCTCTACACATTGTCTATTTGTTTCTAAAAGTTAAAAAAGCACTTTTTGTTTTTTTACCAGATTTTCTTTTTGTTATTTTTTGATGGAATTGGAAATGTAATGATTCATTTATTAGGTTGGTGCAAAAATAATGACGTAATAATGTCGTTTTTTGACGTTAAAAATACGTCAAAAAACGACATTATTACGTCATTATTTTTGCACCAACCTAATACTTATAAAAATTAAAGAAAAATCATGACATTAAAAAATAATATTAAAGTTTTTAATCTCTATTTTATTTTAACGTCTTTTCAAAGATGTTTTCTACACTTGTTTTTAAATTTTATACTTCGAAATTTATTAAAAATAATTACCATTACTATTTTGCAAAGTTACTTTTATATTTTTCTCTCTAATATTGTTATTAAATGATATTCATAAAGAACAAAATGGATTGATAGAATTATTATTTTTATTAATTGTGTTTTTAGGTAAAATAAACAACAAATAATGTTTTTAGTTTAATTTTTAAAAAATTTTTCATTAAACCCTAAAACAAAAGCAAATGTCAGATTTGTATTACAAAATATTATTAATGATGCTGCTCAGTCATTTTTAATTAATTTTTGATACAAGAAGTCTGAGATTAAAGTACATTGCTCCACTGCAAGGCATTGTCTCAAAAATAGTAAAAGCCCCTCACCACTCAGGCAATGGGCAAAAACCCTATTCCCCTGCTTTAAACTGAGTTGTTGCCTGAAGGAGCCACACTCTGGGAGAGAGCCAGGTAATTGCTGATCTTATGTTAACAAGTGCCAGGAATTTAGATACTTAATTAACTCAATAATTAATTAAAAGATTATGTAATATTTTCCAAACCTTTGTTAATGACATACTCCAAAACTAATATACCAAAAAAAAAAAAAAATCCAAATCAGTTTACAAAGTGGAGTGTCAGGTTTAAGGCAACCCTGTAAAATTTCTGTTTTAAACTAATTGGTATGAGGGGAAGGTCAAAGTTGGGATTAAGTGTATAATTTGTCTTGAAAAGTTATCCCTAAATTGAAGCAGTAAAAGAAATAATTGTCCTTAATCATTTCAGATATTATCTAGTTTCCAGCAATACCTCAAAGTGTTGTGTCATTGCTTGCAAGACCCATTACACAAGCCAGCAAGGCAAAACTGTGTGTGAAATGATCAAAATATCAGTTTATTGTTTTCCAAAAGACAAAGATGAGAGCAAGCGATGGAGAAAATTAATTCCAAATGCCAATCTGAATGTTACAAACAATACAGTTATTTGTCAACTACACTGACCTTCAAATTTTTGATACCATAGAAATTCATGGAAAAATATGTCCCAAAAATCCAGAAATACAATCTTTACCACTTTACCTCTTTATTTTATTTAACAATTATTAATTTCCACAATAAAAGTACATATTTTCATTTATTTAACTTTCAGTACGTCTACTGTCCTCAGGTATGTGTCAAAATGTGTGTTGTAGTGTAATAGATATTGTCTCAGACTTAGAACTCATAGAGCTGAGTTCAAATTCCAGTTGAATTTGTTAGATTCACTATGCACAAATACCCTTGGGAAAGATATGAATCCATCTCTTTTCCCTCCAGCTATGGGTTGAATAGCAGGACAGTCTTCATTTTTTCAACATGGAGAGAAAGCATGCTCATATGTTTGCAAATATTACACACCTAGATCAAAGAACCAGCTTTAAAGGTTTTGAAACTTTCCTACAATGATTTTGTTTTATCTATCTATATTTCTGAGATGATTGATTGTCTTATACACATTTCGGCTGATGCCCTCCAATCTTCTTCAGGTACTGCTTGTTGAACTCGGTAACTTTAATGGAAATTTGAACCAGACTCTTGATTCAGTCCCTGGGGGCAGATTAAATTAAGGGTTCGGTGAGACCTGTAAAGAATGATGTTTCTGTTTCAACATTATGTGGATCATATCTTTTACCAGAAATCTTTACCTCTTTATTTTGTTCAATAATTATCAATTTCCACAATAAAAATACATATTTTCATTTATTTAACTTCTAGAACATCCTATTATCCTCAGGTATGGCTCAAAATGTGTGTTGTAATGTAATAGATATTGGCTCCAACTAAGAACTTGTACAGCTGAGTTCAAATTCTTGTCATTTGTTAGATTCACAAATACTCTTTGGAAAAGTATGAATGTATTTCTTCTCCCTCCAGCTATAGGTTGAATAGCAGGACAGACTGGGTTCTATAGCCTTGATTGGCAACCAGTCTATCACAGAAAGAAATGGCAACCTACTGTGGGAAAAAAATCTGCCTTGTCAGTCATGTATCTTTTGATACATGGTCGCCTTAGCGTGTATCATGTATGGCACTTAATTGACTGACTGGGTCAAAATGTTATTCTAAGTATTTTCAAAAATAGTTAACGTAATTTTCTTCCAAAATTTCTGGAAATCAAACATTTTTCAATATGCCTCCAGTTCTGACTCTCAGTTGTGCCATGAGCAGGCCTGGAGTATAGTACACTATAGTTCTATTCTCTTTCTGCTTTATATTAATGAACATTCTCAGATGATACAACAGCTCAATGGACATTGTGACATTTAATACTTCTAAAATCCAAGCTCATAACGTTTCATAATTTTCTCATGTTAACATGCGCAGTTGTATCAGAAAGTTGGGACTCAACTTTCTCAAATTTCACTGCAGACCAGGCCAGGTATTGAACTCACAACTCTTTTGATTACTCAACCAATGTTTTTATCCACTGTGCCACGTGTCCTCGAGGATATCAGTGAGTGAATTTTGAGGACTTATAAACCTAATATCTTGGTAATGGCCACAGTAGATGGAACAAAAGCTTGAAGAATTGTGTTACTAAAGGAAATTAACTGATACTGAGATCTGTCTATATTTCTGAGATGCAGTATTGTAATTACACTATTTATATTGTTTTGACTGTTGTCCTCATCTTTAGTGTTATATTCACAATGTTTCGGCCCTTGTACACTCTGGCCTTCGTCAAGTGATATATGTTCAAATTTTGGACCCTTTATTTATTCCACAAAGGTAAATTGTTCTAGTTCCAGGTGGCATGCTTTTTCTGGATATCCCAGTTTAAGTTAATTCCCTTTTGTAGCTCAACTCTCCACGTTTTTGTCCATCTCTGCTGGTATTAAACTTGCAACTTTTGGTCAAGTCACTGGATTACTTCAAACAACACATGACCCAGTGAATAAAAGCATTGATTGAAGTAATAGTGACTTGATCCAAAGAGTTGTGAGTTCAAAATATTCATCCTCAGGCCGGTAAATGTTGTTAATACTGTTTATTATAAACAGAGCATTTACTTAAATATTTATAAAAAGAACATATAAACATAAAAAAAATGTCTTAAAAAAATAATTGTCGGACTTTGTCCATTTCATAATGTGTTACCTTATTTAACTGAAGTATTTATTTTGAATTGTTATATTATTTTGTCATGAGTAATTTGTATTTTTTTAAAGTTAAACATTTAAACTATTTTAGTTTCTACGATTTTGTCCATCTCTGCTGTGGCCAGGTATTAAACTTGCAACTTTTGATCAAGTCACTGGATTACTTCAAACAACACATGACCCAGTGAATGAAAGTTTTGATTGAGGTAATAGTGACTTGACCCAAAGAGTTGTGAGTCCATTAAAGAGTTCGATTCAAAATTCCAACGTATATCACCTGGAAAAGGTTGGAGCCTACTATGCTCAAAACGTTGTGAATATAGGAATAAAGATAAAGTCCATCGTATGTAAATAGTTACAATACCTCATCTCGGAAATATAGATATAGCTTTACAAGATTTAATCATTGAATATAAAAATAATCTTTGTTTTCTTTTAAATTGAAAGAAACCAGTTATAAGGTCCTTGCAAACAAAGTTTGTATGAAATTTAATAAATGACTTGTGTTAGTACGGGATGAAAGGTTGTGTGTGAAATTACACGGAAAAATCCACAATTTTCATTATGTGTGCATGATGTAAAATTAGCAGCAGGCAGGCTGTCAGCTAAGTATCAGCACAAGTACTGTTTTGACGACTACGCTTTATTTATATATCGCTTGCGTATTTTGTGCAAACTGGTTTATAAAAAATACTTTAAAAGCGAGAAATAATTTACAGAAAGAAACTTTAATGGAAATCTTATTGATACTATTTAAATCTATTGATTTTTTCTGCATTTTTAAACTAGGTTCGACAAATGTAGTTCATATTAATATTAATAGGAGTAGATAGGTTTGCCCGTTTTTAGACTTCTCCTCGATCTTCAAAACAAGAGTAGAAATTTATCCGTTATTTCCTGATTAGGATTGGGTTTCCGCTTCCTTCTAAAGTTTACTTCAACTCTTAAATACTTCTAATGTTTTGGCTGAATTCTGAAATTTTATTTACTCTTTAGTCTTTATTCATTTAATTTTTTTTCCTTTTTTTTCTCCTCAATGGGAATGGGTAAATTTGCCTATCGTCCTGTTCTCACCCTTTCCTGGTTTTTGAACGAGTGGAGGTTTATAATCTGTTTCTTGCTCAGGATTGGGTTTCCGGTTCCTTCTAATGTCTCTGGCTGAACTCTGACATTTTATTTACTTATTATTCATTTATTTCCTCAATAGGGGTAGATGGGTTCATATATCGCCCGGTTTACTCTCCTCCGTCATTTGATCAGGTTAATCCCATGTTTCCTGTTTAGGATTGGGTTTCCGGTTCCTTCTGAAGTCTTCATTCTCTTTCACTTCCAGTAGCTCAGTGGCATTAATGCCTTGCTTGTCGTGAATTGATTAAAAAATATTTATAATCCATTTGTAAAGTCCCTGAAAAGTGGTTGACTCCTTATACTGCTTTTGAAAGAACCTGACTTCGCCTGTCATGCTCTATCTTTGCAAGAACCAGACCAGGCCAGCAATTAAAAATGTGCGCCCTACAATTCCCTTCTTACAGAACATTGCAAGCCAATCGCTACTCTTTTTCCACAGAAAATGTTCTGATGATCTACATTCCATAGTTCTACGAGTTCAGACCTTTACAGCTAAGATCCACCATACCGTGTACACAGGGATGAACCATCCACATTCTCTTCGTATTCCATTTGGACAGATTCTTCGTAAGGGCAGCTGTTTTGTGGAACAGACACTCTGACCACTAAAATCTTAACCTCTTGAAGTCTAGTGTTAGTCATTATCTATCCTACATATCCTCAAATTTAAAATTATTGCAATCCATAAAACAACTCTATTTAGAAATCTTCTACCTTGACTGGATCTTGGGCCTTGTATTAGGTGAACAATAATATAAAAAAAACATCGATAGCGCATCATTAGTTGCACATGCAATGTCATTTGTAATGTTAATGGTAATACAAGCCATTTCCCTATTTTTTGTTCATTGACGAAGCAGCCATTATTGCTTTCGGTTGAAATTTATAAAATATTTTTAGTAAAATAGGCTTTTCAATTCCAATAGCTGTTATTACTTTTCCCAGTATTGATGGTGTGGTTTCCTTCCTAATTTTTTTATTTGAAATAATGTGGAATGTCAACATCTTGATTATGTCATTATTTTCCCATCAAGTTAAGTGTGCTATCCATTTTAACAGACACAGAAAGGAAACTATAAGAACTCCTACAGAAGGAAAGTGAAGGAAATTGAGAAGTAAAGACTAAACGTCAATTGTAAGGAGACATAAACAATAGTTGTTAGCAAAAGAAACACCCCAAAATCCAAATTACAAATTAGACATACCAAAATCAAACAAATACAAAAGTTTAATTATCTGGAGAGTGTTTTAACAGGGCACGGAAAGAACGAACTGAAATCCGAAGGCGCATGGGGACAGCGAAAGATACCTTCCAAAAGCTAAGTAATGTCTGAAGAAAAAGGCCAATTTCATTAGAAACAAAGAAAAGAGTACTGAACTGTTACGTAATGTCAGTCCTCTTATATGGCAGTGAATGCTGGACAATCTCCTCACAGATGAAGAAGACACTTGAAGTAAAATAAACAAAGTGTACTGAACTGTGATGTAATATCAGTCCTCTTATATGGCAGTGAATGCTGAACAATCTCCTCCATAGATGAAGAGATTTGAAGTAACAGAGACAAAGAAAAGAGTACTGAACTGTTACGTAATATCAGTCCTGCTATATGGCAGTGAATATTGGAAAATCTTACGGATGAAGAAGAGACTTAAAGTAAGAGAAATGTGGGTAAAAATTTGGTTTTTCTGGTGTCAATCTGCGATCATAAATTTGTATGGGAAATTTTAGCGTCGTTTTTTGCGGTGAAAAACATTGATTTGGAAATTCTTGCAAAAATCAAATAATTGTCGGATTTTAATTAAACTTTCAGGACTTATTCACAAATGAATTAAATTATTGTTTTAAAAATGTTTCTTTTTTAGAAAATCTTGGTAAAATGTTTTTTTACATCTAGACTTAACACATCCACTTAATCTTAAATCGTTTCGAGAAATTCCTTCTTGTAGTGTTTAATATTCATTAGTTATGAGGACAATTCATTGAAGAATTTAAATAATCAATTTTTTTGTCAATCAAGACCAATAGTTATAGAAAACCTGCTCTGAATCGTAAAATAAAAATGTAATAAAAATAAGCTATTATTTAATTAGAAAAGCTTTTATGAATAAAATATATTATGGACACTAGTGTCTTAACAAAAAACAAATTCGATAAATAATAAATTTTTACAAGAATTGTTTTCATTTTTTTTTTCATATTCTAATTAGAATAATTTAATACCATCAAATATGTTCATGGAGATTCTTCTAAGCAACTTTCGTCTTTGGGTCATTGATTTAATTAATTTATGCGTAATACTAAATTAATAGCTAGGCTTCGTCATTTTACTATTTAAATTGCTAAGACGAACTGTATGTTCTATTTTAATAGTTTCTTGTCAATTTTATCGTTGAAATAACTAGACGTTCTATTTTAATAGTTTCTCGTCAATTTTACCGTTGAAATAACTAGACGTTCTATTTTAATAGTTTCATGTCAATTTTAACGTTGAAATAACTAGGCGTTCTATTTTAATAGTTTCTTGTCAATTTTACCGTTGAAATAACTAGACGTTCTATTTTAATAGTTTCTCGTCAATTTTACCGTTGAAATAACTAGACGTTCTATTTTAATAGTTTCTTGTCAATTTTACCGTTGAAATAACTAGACGTTCTATTTTAATAGTTTCTTGTCAATTTTACCGTTGAAATAACTAGACGTTCTATTTTAATAGTTTCTTGTCAATTTTACCGTTGAAATAACTAGACGTTCTATTTTAATAGGTTCGCGTCAATTTTACCGTTGAAATAACTAGACGTTCTATTTTAATAGTTTCTCGTCAATTTTACCGTTGAAATAACTAGACGTTCTATTTTAATAGTTTCTTGTCAATTTTACCGTTGAAATAACTAGACGTTCTATTTTAATAGTTTCTCGTCTATTTTACCGTTGAAATAACTAGGCGTTCTATTTTAATAGTTTCTCGTCAATTTTATCGTTGAAATAACAAGACGTTCTATTTTAATAGTTTCTTGTCAATTTTACCGTTGAAATAATTAGACGTTCTATTTTAATAGTTTCTTGTCAATTTTACCGTTGAAATAACTAGACGTTCTATTTTAATAGTTTCTCGTCAATTTTATCGTTGAAATAACTAGACGTCCTATTTTAATAGTTTCTTGTCAATTTTACCGTTGAAGTAACTAGACGTTCTACTTTAATAGTTTCTTGTCAATTTTACCGTTGAAATAACTAGACGTTCTATTTTAATAGTTTCTTGTCAATTTTATCGTTGAAATAACTAGACGTCCTATTTTAATAGTTTCTTGTCAATTTTACCGTTGAAATAACTAGACGTTCTATTTTAATAGGTTCGCGTCAATTTTACCGTTGAAATAACTAGACGTTCTATTTTAATAGTTTCTTGTCAATTTTACCGTTGAAATAACTAGACGTTCTATTTTAATAGTTTCTCGTCTATTTTACCGTTGAAATAACTAGGCGTTCTATTTTAATAGTTTCTCGTCAATTTTATCGTTGAAATAACAAGACGTTCTATTTTAATAGTTTCTTGTCAATTTTACCGTTGAAATAATTAGACGTTCTATTTTAATAGTTTCTTGTCAATTTTACCGTTGAAATAACTAGACGTTCTATTTTAATAGTTTCTCGTCAATTTTATCGTTGAAATAACTAGACGTCCTATTTTAATAGTTTCTTGTCAATTTTACCGTTGAAGTAACTAGACGTTCTACTTTAATAGTTTCTTGTCAATTTTACCGTTGAAATAACTAGACGTTCTATTTTAATAGTTTCTTGTCAATTTTACCGTTGAAATAACTAGACGTCCTATTTTAATAGTTTCTCGTCAATATTACCGTTGAAATAACTAGACGTTCTATTTTAATAGTTTCTCGTCAATTTTATCGTTGAAATAACTAGACGTTCTATTTTAATAGTTTCTCGTCAATTTTACCGTTGAAATAACTAGACGTTCTATTTTAATAGTTTCTCGTCAATTTTATCGTTGAAATAACTAGACGTTCTATTTTAATAGTTTCTCGTCAATTTTACCGTTGAAATAACTAGACGTTCTATTTTAATAGTTTCTCGTCAATTTTATCGTTGAAATAACTAGACGTCCTATTTTAATAGTTTCTTGTCAATTTTACCGTTGAAGTAACTAGACGTTCTATTTTAATAGTTTCTTGTCAATTTTACCGTTGAAATAACTAGACGTTCTACTTTAATAGTTTCTTGTCAATTTTACCGTTGAAATAACTAGACGTTCTATTTTAATAGTTTCTTGTCAATTTTACCGTTGAAATAAGTAGACGTCCTATTTTAATAGTTTCTTGTCAATTTTATCGTTGAAATAACTAGACGTTCTATTTTAATAGTTTCTCGTCAATTTTACCGTTGAAATAACTAGACGTTCTATTTTAATAGTTTCTCGTCAATTTTATCGTTGAAATAACTAGACGTCCTATTTTAATAGTTTCTTGTCAATTTTACCGTTGAAGTAACTAGACGTTCTATTTTAATAGTTTCTCGTCAATTTTATCGTTGAAATAACTAGACGTTCTATTTTAATAGTTTCTCGTCAATTTTACCGTTGAAATAACTAGACGTTCTACTTTAATAGTTTCTTGTCAATTTTACCGTTGAAATAACTAGACGTTCTATTTTAATAGTTTCTTGTCAATTTTACCGTTGAAATAACTAGACGTTCTATTTTAACAGTTTCTCGTCAATTTTATCGTTGAAATAACTAGATGTTCTATTTTAATAGTTTCTTGTCAATTTTACCGTTGAAATAATTAGACGTTCTATTTTAATAGTTTCTTGTTAATTTTACCGTTGAAATAACTAGACGTTCTATTTTAATAGTTTCTCGTCAATTTTACCGTTGAAATAACTAGACGTTCTATTTTAATAGTTTCTCGTCAATTTTGCCGTTGAAATAACTAGACGTTCTATTTTAATAGTTTCTCGTCAATTTTATCGTTGAAATAACTAGACGTTCTATTTTAATAGTTTTCGTCAATTTTATCGTTGAAATAACTAGACGTTCTATTTTAATAGTTTCTCGTCAATTTTATCGTTGAAATAACTAGACGTTCTATTTTAATAGTTTCTTGTCAATTTTACCGTTGAAATAATTAGACGTTCTATTTTAATAGTTTCTTGTCAATTTTACCGTTGAAATAACTAGACGTTCTATTTTAATAGTTTCTCGTCAATTTTACCGTTGAAATAACTAGACGTTCTATTTTAATAGTTTCTCGTCAATTTTACCGTTGAAATAACTAGACGTTCTATTTTAATATTTTCTCGTCAATTTTATCGTTGAAATAACTAGACGTTCTATTTTAATAGTTTCTTGTCAATTTTACCGTTGAAATAATTAGACGTTCTATTTTAATAGTTTCTTGTCAATTTTACCGTAGAAATAACTAGACGTTCTATTTTAATAGTTTCTTGTCAATTTCACCGTTGAAATAACTAGACGTTCTATTTTAATAGTTTCTCGTCAATTTTATCGTTGAAATAACTAGACGTTCTATTTTAATAGTTTCTTGTCAATTTTACCGTTGAAATAACTAGACGTTCTATTTTAATAGTTTCTTGTCAATTTTACCGTTGAAATAATAAGACGTTCTATTTTAATAGTTTCTTGTCAATTTTACCGTTGAAATAATTAGACGTTCTATTTTAATAGTTTCTCGTCAATTTTAGCGTTGAAATAATTATACGTTCTATTTTAATAGTTTCTTGTCAATTTTACCGTTGAAATAACCAGACTTTCTATTTTAATAGTTTCTCGTCAATTTTACCGTTGAAATACCTAGACGTTCTATTTTAATAGTTTCTCGTCAATTTTACCGTTGAAATAACTAGACGTTCTATTTTAATAGTTTCTTGTCAATTTTATCGTTGAAATAACTAGACGTTCTATTTTAATAGTTTCTTGTCAATTTTACCGTTGAAATAACTAGACGTTCTATTTTAATAGTTTCTCGTCTATTTTACCGTTGAAATAACTAGGCGTTCTATTTTAATAGTTTCTCGTCAATTTTATCGTTGAAATAACAAGACGTTCTATTTTAATAGTTTCTTGTCAATTTTACCGTTGAAATAACTAGACGTTCTATTTTAATAGTTTCTCGTCTATTTTACCGTTGAAATAACTAGGCGTTCTATTTTAATAGTTTCTCGTCAATTTTATCGTTGAAATAACAAGACGTTCTATTTTAATAGTTTCTTGTCAATTTTACCGTTGAAATAATTAGACGTTCTATTTTAATAGTTTCTTGTCAATTTTACCGTTGAAATAACTAGACGTTCTATTTTAATAGTTTCTTGTCAATTTCACCGTTGAAATAACTAGACGTTCTATTTTAATAGTTTCTCGTCAATTTTATCGTTGAAATAACTAGACGTTCTATTTTAATAGTTTCTCGTCAATATTACCGTTGAAATAACTAGACGTTCTATTTTAATAGTTTCTCGTCAATTTTATCGTTGAAATAACTAGACGTTCTATTTTAATAGTTTCTCGTCAATTTTACCGTTGAAATAACTAGACGTTCTATTTTAATAGTTTCTCGTCAATTTTATCGTTGAAATAACTAGACGTTCTATTTTAATAGTTTCTCGTCAATTTTACCGTTGAAATAACTAGACGTTCTATTTTAATAGTTTCTCGTCAATTTTATCGTTGAAATAACTAGACGTCCTATTTTAATAGTTTCTTGTCAATTTTACCGTTGAAGTAACTAGACGTTCTACTTTAATAGTTTCTTGTCAATTTTACCGTTGAAATAACTAGACGTTCTATTTTAATAGTTTCTTGTCAATTTTACCGTTGAAATAACTAGACGTCCTATTTTAATAGTTTCTTGTCAATTTTATCGTTGAAATAACTAGACGTTCTATTTTAATAGTTTCTCGTCAATTTTACCGTTGAAATAACTAGACGTTCTATTTTAATAGTCTCTCGTCAATTTTATCGTTGAAATAACTAGACGTTCTATTTTAATAGTTTCTCGTCAATTTTGTCGTTGAAATAACTAGACGTTCTATTTTAATAGTTTCTTGTCAATTTTACCGTTGAAATAACTAGACGTTCTATTTTAACAGTTTCTCGTCAATTTTATCGTTGAAATAACTAGATGTTCTATTTTAAAAGTTTCTTGTCAATTTTACCGTTGAAATAATTAGACGTTCTATTTTAATAGTTTCTTGTCAATTTTACCGTTGAAATAACTAGACGTTCTATTTTAATAGTTTCTCGTCAATTTTACCGTTGAAATAACTAGACGTTCTATTTTAATAGTTTCTCGTCAATTTTGCCGTTGAAATAACTAGACGTTCTATTTTAATAGTTTCTCGTCAATTTTATCGTTGAAATAACTAGACGTTCTATTTTAATAGTTTTCGTCAATTTTATCGTTGAAATAACTAGACGTTCTATTTTAATAGTTTCTCGTCAATTTTATCGTTGAAATAACTAGACGTTCTATTTTAATAGTTTCTTGTCAATTTTACCGTTGAAATAATTAGACGTTCTATTTTAATAGTTTCTTGTCAATTTTACCGTTGAAATAACTAGACGTTCTATTTTAATAGTTTCTCGTCAATTTTACCGTTGAAATAACTAGACGTTCTATTTTAATAGTTTCTCGTCAATTTTACCGTTGAAATAACTAGACGTTCTATTTTAATATTTTCTCGTCAATTTTATCGTTGAAATAACTAGACGTTCTATTTTAATAGTTTCTTGTCAATTTTACCGTTGAAATAATAAGACGTTCTATTTTAATAGTTTCTTGTCAATTTTACCGTTGAAATAATTAGACGTTCTATTTTAATAGTTTCTCGTCAATTTTACCGTTGAAATAATTATACGTTCTATTTTAATAGTTTCTTGTCAATTTTACCGTTGAAATAACCAGACTTTCTATTTTAATAGTTTCTCGTCAATTTTACCGTTGAAATACCTAGACGTTCTATTTTAATAGTTTCTCGTCAATTTTACCGTTGAAATAACTAGACGTTCTATTTTAATAGTTTCTCGTCAATTTTACCGTTGAAATAACTAGAGGTTCTATTTTAATAGTTTCTCGTCAATTTTATCGTTGAAATAACTAGACGTTCTATTTTAATAGTTCCTCGTCAATTTTACCGTTGGAATAATTAGACGTTCTATTTTAATAATTTCTTGTCAATTCTACCGTTGAAATAACTAGACGTTCTATTTTAATAGTTTCTTGTCAATTTTATCGTTGAAATAACTACACGTTCTATTTTAATAGTTTCTTGTCAATTTTATCGTTGAAGTAACTAGACGTTCTATTTTAATAGTTTCTCTTCAATTTTACCGTTGAAATAACTAGACGTTCTATTTTAATAGTTTCTTGTCAATTTTACCGTTGAAATAACTAGACGTTCTATTTTAATAGTTTCTTGTCAATTTTACCGTTGAAATAACTAGACGTTCTATTTTAATAGTTTCGCGTCAATTTTACCGTTGAAATAACTAGACGTAACCGTAAGTTCTATTTTAACAATTTCTTCTTTGGCATTTCTCTCTTTCAGCCTCTTGATTTCCTATCAATTAAAACCCACAAAAATATAACGCAACGTCAAACAATTTTATCATTTGAAGTGTTTTGTTTAAATGACATATCTCTGATAACGGGTAATCCCATACAGTTTCGGAAATGAACATGATTCGCATTTGAGAATGAGGAAAAATAAAAAAAGGCTATTGATTGGCTGTTTTCAGGTATTTGTATTTATTGGTGAGTCTTTTGGTGTACAAAATTATCTTTTTCCTGCACGGGGAGACACATGGAGCAGATTTGTGTAGGTCACATTGCATTTCTGAGTTCACAATACATAGATATAAAAAGTAATTGTACACGAAATATTTTTTGTGAAAATTCTAAAAAAATCATAATGAAAATTTTTCGTAAAAATGAAATTTTTGAGGTTCACTTTAGAATGTGATCGACAATATTTTCCTTCCTTAAAAGGAATATTTAAAAATTGGAAAAAATATTAGCCAATAAGCTTCAGATTAATAAATATAAATTTTAGATTCATCCGGAGCCTCTATTTTATTAAAAATATGATAAATTCTTGATTGCTTACTAGTTTTTCTGTGAACCTTTGTGTTTGTTCGGTAGTTTGTTAAACAAAACTGAAATTCTCACATTTAATGAATTATTCCCATGTTTCGAATTATTAATTCGAGTATACAGTATTATAAAAATTGTTTAGCCATATTGACAATGCGCATACTAACTTGCTTACATGCGGCGACAGTAGAAACTGACTTTCTATTTTTATTTCATGCGGCTGGAATTTCACCACACAGTGAAAACGATGTAAGCCCGTGTTACATAGATCTGCACACATATAGACTCATTTGCCGTGTATCCTATACTAACGCAATTCCTTCGGTTGTAGTGTAAAAAAAAATACATAAAACATTTTTGCGTGAAGTTGTTTTGCAAAGAATCTTTGCAATTCATTTCTTTCAGTTTGAAAGAAAAATAATACTCATCTAGACAAAAATTATTGAAATTTGTAGATTCGTGTTTGAAGATTGACTTAATTCTTTCTTTGTATACGCTTATTCCGCTACTTATATGTTGCTATTTCTGTTTACTCATTTATTAGGCAATGAATCCTCTCTTCCCAAAACCTCTTTCCGTTACCAGCGTACTGATTGGGATTCATTTTGTGAGTTTCTTCACGTTAATTTTTAAAACTCTCTGTTGGAAATTGTGCCACTAAGGTTTCTATTTGGCTAAAAGCTGGCATCGATGCTTTTGTGCCATTTCGTAAATACCAGAATCTTCTTGGCTTACAACAGCCTGTTCAGTCGCTATAGTCCACAGGAATAACTTTTTCTGGCTATACCAAAGTGATAGCTCTGGTCATAACAAGCATCACTTTGTATCCGCTCATAATAATTGCAAATGCGTCCTCAGTGCAGTTAAGTCATTGTTCGTCGATAGATTGAGACACCGTATCACCTCTTACATGTTTGGTTCTCGTAACTGTTGGTGGCTCTGTAATAATGCGAGAAATAAGAGTAAGTCCTCAATCCCTGCTCTCTTCAAGCCATTTGGAGTATTATTATTTTCTACTGATAAAGTGGAAATGCTTTGCTCGTAAATTCTCTCCCAGTTCTACTTTTGACTCATCTAGTGTATATTTGCCTGACTTTCTCTATTGTGTGATATGTCTATAACCCTATCCATGGTTTCCACTATCATTTCGAAACTTTATCCCTACAAAGCATGTGGACTCGATGTTATCTCTGCTAGTGACCTTAAGAAATGTGTTACTGAATTGACCCCTATTCCCTCCATAGTTTACAATAGATGTATTGTTGTTTCTTGCTTTCCAGCTTGTTGGAAATCCTCCTTCGTAGTTCCTGTTTTTAAGAACACTGGTGAACAGTCCGGCTTTTGAACTATCTGTAAAATACCCACAATGGCAATGGTAGTAGTAATTCTCAATTACTTTATTCTCATACCAACGAGATAAAAATACAAAAATATATCTGGCCCCCGGCCACTCAGCTGTTTATATAATACTGGATGAGATGACTTATATCTGCCTGTGGATGTCCTCTGTTATCTAATAAAGCCTTCCATTTCTATTCTACACTATCGATCTCGTAGACTTCTACCATATTTTTGGCAAAGTACTAGAGTTGGTTAAGCATCTCACCGCGCAGTTTCTTCTTTCAGACAAACAATATCAGGTCAACAGCCGATTTACTGACGGTTTTTGCCTGAAAGACTCTGTCAAGCTTTAATCATGAATGACGAAGCTCGGGCTGTTGCTTCAGATATCCCAAGAACGTTTGACATGCTGGTCTTCTTCACAAGCTGAAGGCTAGAGTGTTTCTGGTCGATTTTTTTATTTTATTTCATTCGATATTTCTTTTCAAATCGTGTAATGAAGATCCGCTCTTTTAGATAATTTTGCAGTAATGCGGTGTTCCCCAGGCCTTCCTTCGTTGGACCTACTCTCATCAGTTCTCGACTTGGTATCTATGTTGACAACACAACTATTTACTCCTGTCTTAATAGTAAGTTTGATAAAATCAAAGTGGCAGCTGATCATGAAAATGACTTTCAATCTGTTGTTAAATGGGACAAGAAATGGCTTGTTAATTTTAAAGCTTCCCGAACAAAACTGCTCTCTTGTAATCGTCTGAGAGAACCGTTTTGTCTTCCATCAGCATGACCAATGCTAACCTCCAGGCAGGGCTGGCTCAAGGTGCTGGCAACTCGGGCAGTCGTCCAGGGCACCATCATGCCGTCATGTCATGTGTTTAGGATCTTCCAAAACTAAATGTTATAAAAACATACTTGCGGTAATCTTTTACTCAAGAAATATTAAATTCTTTAGCTATTTTGTCAATAGAAAATGATCTTGTAAAGAAAATAAGTGTAGAAAGTGCCATGAAAAGATTTGCAGATTTGAAGGCTACAAAAATGTTTTAGGTAGGATAATGAATATTTTCTTTAGCTTATATTAAGTTGTATATTGTAATAAGCTTTACATTTTCAGTTTTTCTCCTAAAAAAAATATACTTGCAAGGGAGTCGAAGTTCAGCTTGCCCAGAGTGCCAACAACAATAAAACCGTCACTGCCCCCAGTGTAACAATGTTTTCCACTAACTCATTTCATTATCATAAAAATCAATACTTTGTAACTGAAGAATTTTTTTTTGTTGTAGCAGAAACTAAGAGATTGTATTGCTAGACAATTTCCGCACATGTAAACAGGAAACTCGAGGCAACACAGATATAGTTCTAAATAAAGTTTCAAGGACACACCGAGGACACATTTTGGACACAAAAAGTGACCCATTGCTTCTTCTTGGAAGTGGAAATATTATATTGAATCCATAGTTATGCCTGTTCAATAAAGAATTTTTTTTAATGAAGTTCACCCCAAGCAAAGCATTAAAGCCACTAAGCTACAAGCTGTTACTGGGTGTGTAAGAATTAGAAAACAGAAACATTACTAAGGAGAGAGAACAAAAGAAGAGTAATCAGGAGGATAATAGATAGCGATTGACATTGCTTTTAAATTTTTGAAGATGAAATTTGGCTAGAAATCATGGAGCCGGAAGAGAGTTGCAAAAGTGAAAAGTATAAGAAAAGAAACTGTTAGCATAGAACTTATGGTTACATCTAACCAATTCAATTGTGAATTGATGAGACCTAATTGCCAATCTAGTACTGTACTTAAATTTATGAAGTCTAGGTACATGACATGAAGCGGAAAATTTATATTGAATCAATTACTAGGTCTGATTCTAAGAAAATTGGTTTAATGTTTCGTTCTAGACTATTTTTTCTCCCCAGAGCCTATCTTGCACATTTACAAATCTACTATTCGCCCGTGTATCGAATATTGCTACCATATTGGGTCTGGTGTATATAGAAAGTCTTGAAAAAATCCCAAGATGAATCTGTTACGTTATCTGTCCTGATCTGGCACCTCGGCTTCAGTCACTCTTCTACTGCTGTAACGCAGTAACCTCTCCTATAAATACTTTCATGGTAACTTTTCCAAAGAGCTTTCATCTTCGGTGCCCCGGCTTCACGAATTTGATCGCAATACTAGGTTGGCAGCTAGGTCTCAGAATCTTACTGTTGAAATTTCTAAGTTTAAACCGGAAGTTCTATGCTAATAATTTCTCCTGTCGCACTTCTCACTGGTGGAACTCTTTCCGGACCCTCGCTTTCCTGTCAACTACAATCTCTAATATTTAAATACAGCTTCAATCCTGTTTTTTACTGTCATCTCTGTTTCTTTTAATCTCAATAAACGTTTGCGTCTTAGTGACTTTCATTGCCTTGCTTGCGATGAAATAATATATAATAATAAAGCGCAGTGTCCGTCTGTCCGTCCGTCCGTTCGTTTCTCGATCTAGGCGAATCATAAACAAATTGAAATAACAGGTAGTAACTACTGTAATTAGACACATCTAATTAAACTGCAATTAATACATAAGCGGGGCACAGTACGTTGCTCATGGGTTCTTTTCTTGAGAATTGCACACAAAATAAATGTAAATAAATTACAGAGACAGTTGTGTATACGAAGATAGATTATGCCGAATTAATGGTATCGAATAAAGATAAAATAATTTTATTATTTCTAAATTCTTATAAGTTTACGTACATAGGATGCTGAAGGTAAAATGCCGAAGGCCCGAAACCCCTCTGCAGAAGCTAGTCTAAGTCAGCCGGAAGGTCGGCTTCTTGGCTAGTTAAAAATAAAAGAAGTAATGGCAATGATAGTAACATTTTGTGTAATTTTAGAAATAAAAACGAATGAAAACAAATGAAAAGAATTGCTTAACCAGTAATATAATGTATAAAGATGCAGTAAAAGTATCAACAAAAAAGAACATTTTTATAATGGAGCAGCATACAAAAACATTAAAACAAAGATATAACCATAAAATATATTTCGAAAAAAATATGTCGATATTGTATGTGAACAAAAAGAAAAAAAATGCCCGAACCAAAATTAAATGACTTGATTTTAGGAAGTGTTTGCTTGATTTTGCGGAGTATTTATCAACGAGACTGATTTAGCATTTATTTGTTTTTATATTTATATTGTACGTTGGTTTGAAGTAGTATATCATGTTTTTTTTTCTGTTGACATTTTCTTGTGTTTGTTATGAAGGTTAGTTTTGCTGAGAAATCCTTTTTGAGTAAAAAGAAAATGAGAATGAATGGATTAGACCATAAGTGGGGAAGGGGAGATGTTTACATTCCGAATTAAGGGAAAGGGGAGATGTTTACATTCCGAATTAAGGGAAGGGGAGATGCTTACATTCCGAATTAAGGGAAGGGGGGATGTTTACATTACGAATTAAGGGAAAGGGAAGATGTTTACATTCCGAATTAAGGGAAGGGGAGATGTTTACATTCCGAATTAAGGGAAGGGGAGATGTTTACATTCCGAATTAGCTTAAGACAATATCTCCTCTTTACATTATCGTTACTCCCCATCATTTAGAGAAAGAAATGCATTAGGAGGGGTTCTTATTTAAGGAACTAACTGTATATTACCTAAGTTTTAACTTAGTATAAATCGAAATATCCACTACCAGAATAAAATCGAGTGCAGAATTAAGACTATCATTATTAGAATGTTTTCCTTAGGGAGAGGGAACAATAAAAAACTTGAGAGAATAATCGATGCAAATGGACGTAGACAAGACCCAACAAAGACAAGGGTTATTAACAATATGTCTGTCTCGACAAACGTTGCTACCACAGAATCATTCCTAGTGCTCACAATTTATTGTAATCTTTATGTGCCAAACCGTCCTGGGTAAGATGATAAACTACGTCCAGCAGCAAGACCTCTGATCAGGAGGTACTGAGGTTGATATGCCGTAAAACAAACTAAACCAAACCAATCTAAACCAAAGAATACATATTCTATACGAATCTATCTTAAAGATGTCGGCATTAAATAACCCATTGAGGTTGATATGCCGTAAAACAAACTAAACCAAACCAATCTAAACCAAAGAATACAGGCTTTATACATACGAATCTATCCTAAAAATGTTGTCGGCATTAAATAACCCATTGAGGTTGATATGCCGTAAAACAAACTAAACCAAACCATGTGCCAAACATGCATAAATTGAAAGCGCCTTTAAATAAATTATGGAAAAAAGATGCACTGTGGTATTGATTCTATGAATGCCAAAAAGTTTTTGAAGACAAAGAACATGTTAACATCTGAATTATCGTTAACGCATTTCAATCCTGATTTTGAAATAATAGCATCAGATTTAAGTGATTATTGGAACAATTATTTGTCATAAATTCAAGGATGTTAAAATTAGTTGTCCATACATCTATAACGCTGATAACGACTGAAAAAAATTATAGTCAAATTGAAAAGGAAATGTTAGCTATTATTTTTGAAGTGAAAAAAATCACAAAATGATACACGGTAAGAAATTTATTCTGCAAACAGATCGTTACGGTCGACTGAAAGGCGCTACGCCTTTGTGACCCAGTTTTTGCTACTGTTCCATGAGTAGAAGTTATACTTTTACCGGATAGACGCGCCCATGTTTAAATAATAATGTAGAGTAAGTCAGTCTTTCTACACAACATCCTCCCTTTTTATGATAAGCATTCTCTTTTGAACCTGTATTTTCTTCTTTTTTGGATCAGTTCCAACATTTTCCGATGAATTCTTTTGCTTTTATTAACACGACACGTTTCATTATTTATAATTTGAGTTTGCAAAGTCAAAAGTATCGTACAGCTCTTCCATCGATAAATTTCTTTGTTGGGGGTTTATTTCATTGGCATAGCTTAATTTTAATTGGTTGAAATGTCTTTCATGTCGCCAATTTCGAGCTTGTACCATATACATCATTCTGCCACTGCGATGTACTATTTCATCTTCTTCCCGACTTTCCTTTCCTGGTTTATAAGTCCTGAAGAAAACTTTGTGACGATCTACATCACACACATGCATACATACTTACACAAATACAAATCATACAACGACAAGTATTCATTGAATAATAAATCAACACTTTGTAATAGACAATTTACAAATCGCAGGAATGCGACAATTTTATAATCGCTCTATTTTCATGTAGTCGATTTTGTGAACTTTTGGGAGATACGGATCCC
Source organism: Acanthosepion lycidas (assembly GCA_963932145.1). Classification (NCBI taxonomy): domain Eukaryota; kingdom Metazoa; phylum Mollusca; class Cephalopoda; order Sepiida; family Sepiidae; genus Acanthosepion; species Acanthosepion lycidas. The sequence goes on along the minus strand of OZ010575.1, from coordinate 9,788,589 downwards.
AGAAGCTTTCTTGAGTCTCCACAAAAGTCGCTCGCTGATTGGTCAACGTCAACCAATCAGATTGTCTGCACGTGAAGAACAATTCTTCCCGCGCAGCGATTCGGAGCCGATGATCACATATATAAGCAAGAAATATTCTTAGATAATCAGTGAGATTTCAGCTGCCAAACGAATCCACGACAGTTGAAACCATGAGCCAATCTTCTCACTCACATCACCACTCACATGCTTAATATTCCTTACACTCACATAATATTTTCCTTACACAGCAAAACTGTTGAAAACATTTATTACCAGAAACTATCACAAACTTTCTTTCATTCAGTGAACTTTGGAATACAAAAAATAAAGAGAAACAACTCTTGTTTTACTCAATGCATGCCTTTCTTTCACATCATACATATTTTATGTGTAATGATGTCTTTGGTTTATCCTTTTTCATCTCGGTTTGGTTTCCTAAAGTTAAATTAATGTGGTGAAGTCCGCCACAACCTTATCTCCAGCTTTCAAAGATTTTATATTTGATTTCCCACTGTGCCAACTTTTTGTCTTGCTTCCAGGTAGTAATCTGTCAAACACCGATTTAATTTTCCTGGCAGACATTAGTTCAATGGTGATATCCTCAAAGCAGGGTTAGGGGTCAATCTATGAATACTTAAAAAGGGCTGGCGCATTACTTCCTCTGTCTCCCCCCCCCTGCTTGTTCGCTTTAACGCCCTTTTGAACGTATCAACAAAATATTCTACCTGACTATTTGATCTTAGGTGGTATGGCGAGTATTGTTATATGTTCAACTACGTATTTGGCAAAATTTTGAAAGTCACTCAAAGTAAATTGTCAGTCAGTATAGTGTCTGAAACTCGAAAATCTCGAAGACAGTTCATGAATAAAATTTAATAGAAGTAGGTTTTCTGAACTTAAATATTTCAGGCCAGTTTAAAAAACTTCGACAACAATCAATACAAACTGTTCAAAATTCCTGCATAATCAGGCTAAATCAAGGTTTATCAATGTTAGGCCAGGGTTGATAATTAAAGGTGGTAATTTTGCCGCTAAAGCACAACCTCTTGATGACTTTACCAAATTTTGAATATCCTGATCCATTTTAGACAAATATATTTAACTTCTCATAAGGGAGTTCATTCTTGACATTCCCGCATGTTCAACATAAAACTGCTTTAAAATTCTTTTTCGTAAAGAAACAGGAATTACTACTCTTTCAGCGTACATAAGTACTTCGTCACAGATGGAAAAATAATTATTATTTTCAGTAACGCCTGGTTTATTTTTTTCTTTCTTTCGATCTCACTTTTACCTCATTTATCAATTTTAAAACGTAGTCATCCATCTTTGATTGTATTTTAATTTCACCCAAAGTCACAGTAGTATCAGATTCAAGTGATTATTGGAGAAATTATTTGTCATAAAATTAAGGATGGTAAAATTAAAGTTGTTCATGCATCTAGAACGCTAATAACAGCTGAAATTGAAAGGGAAGTGCTAGCTATTATTCCGCTTGTCGCAGTGTATTACTATACTCTCAATAAATGTCCCAATGTGATTTTGTCACAGTGGTTTCCTTACAAAGCAGCAACAAAAGAAAATAGAAAAGGAAAAGAAAAAAAAGGAAAAATAAAAGTAAGAGAAAGGAAAAAAACAGAAAAAGTAAAAGAAAGAAAAGAAGAAAAATAAAAGAAAGAAAAGAAACGAAAAAGAAAAGTAAAAAAAAAAGAAAAAGGAAAAAAAGGAAAAAAGGAAAAAGAAAACTGAAAGAAACGAAAGGGAAAACGAGAAGAAAAAAAGAAAAAAAGGAAAAGAAAAGAAACGAAAAAGAAAAGGAAAAGAAAGGAAAAAAGAAAAAGTAAAGAAAAGAAAAAAATAAAAATGAAAAGGAAAATAAAAGAGAAAAACGAAAGGAAAAAATAAATATATATATATATATATATATATATATATGTGTGTGTGTGTGTTTATATGTGTGTGTATATATATATGTGTGTGAGTGCATATATGTGTGTCTGGGTGTGTATATATATATATGTGTGTGTGTGTGAGTGTATATATATGTGTCTGTGTGTATATATGTGTGTATTTATATATATATATGTGTGTGTGTGTACATGTGTGTATATATATGTGTATATATATGTGTGTATGTATATGTGTATGTGTGTATATATAATTTCTATATATACTATATATGCGCGGTACTTATTGGAAAGTTCTCAATATCAGTGATAGAACTAACATATTCAGTCGTATGGATATATCTGATGATCGCAAAAGCATGAAACCCAGGGTTACAAACTCATATCCATACAACTGAATATATATATATATATATATATATATATATATATATATATATATATATATATATATATATATATAAATGGAAGAGAAAAGTGAATATATTTAAAAGAAGTGAGAAACCGCAAACATCTTTGGTTGTGATATGAATTTTTAATAAGTACATATATTATGCTTTATTTTCCATATTTTTGCAGCACTGGTTTCGGGTCTCGTGACCTTCTTCAGGCAAAAAAGCAAAAACCAATCTAAAAGCCTGAAACACATACGCCATTCAAATTTAATCAAAACACTATAAGGGAGTCACAAAATGCAACAAAAAATATGTGTGGTTTGTGACATCATTATAGAAGGAATTTCCAACACTTTTGAAAACCCCAAAATGACATTCATAATAAATAAAAATTTAAACAGCAACTCCAAAAATGTGATTTATGCACTCAAATGCACAAAATGCAAGAAACCATATATAGGTATCAGCCAACAACTAAACAACAGAGTTTCTCTCCTCAAAAGCAACATCAAATTACCAGACAACAGAAAACTCTTTGTATCACAACATATCTATAAATGTAACTACGATGAATTTAAAATTATGCCAATATATCAGACAATTATTCTTACCTACAAATACAAGCAAAAAACTTCATAAACAAATTTAAACCAGCACTAAATAGATCATAACCCCCTTCCCACAAAAACACATAACATGTACACCTAATGGCCGAATACAGTGGTTGAAGCACTCACATGCATGCACACACGCTCAAAAGCAGGTACCTGGGGAGCACGAATATGCATACACATATTTGTAAAAGCAAATAGACTACTCACAAGCACACATACGAACCCTACAAAACATACCAAGTGTGTGTATGTGTATGTCTATGTATGTATATATGTATGTATGACGTCACACATTATGAAAATTATTTTAAGACATTTTTATGTTTATACATTCTTTGTATTTGTATCTATAAAAAAGAATGTATAAACATAAAAATGTCTTACAATATGTATGTATGTGGGTGTGTGTATGTATGTGTGTGTGTATACTAATACCTTATAATAAGACTGTATGCATCGAGTGGGAATATACATATACATATGCATACTAACGAAAACAAAGACAATACAAAAAATGGAAATAGAGCTAAGAACACATAGGTGTCATTAAAAGATAAGAATACAGATGTCTTTCCTCACCCTTTCTCAGATCAATCTTAATTGTTCTATTACCCATCAAGAAGAACTTTTCCCACTGCCGGTTCAAGAAAGACATTTGTGTCACTACCACACAAAAAGAGAATATTTAACTTGGAAAATTTTAATAATATGTGGAAACACGTGCTGCAAAATTATGGTAAATAAAGCATAATATATATATATTTTTAAAAATACACATTTCAATCAAAAAAGTTTTTCGGTTTCTCTCTTCTTTTTTAATATATATATATATATATATATATATATATATATATATATATATATATATAGGAATAAGCATCTCTTACAATGAGTCTGCTGTGGTGGCACACCGGAGATATATAAAAAGTACTCTACGCCATATCAAATATCAGAGCTTCATTAAATTATGAATTAAATTTCTGACCGACCACTACTGTCAGTTTAATGCAGACCGCCTGAAGATTGCGTGAAGGACATGTTTTTATATGTGATCGGCTGAACACATATAAGGATAAAAGAAGGGGGCACCCCGAGGCGGTGTAATGGTTAACAAGTTTGTCTCTTTAGAACAATTACAACTGAGTAGTGAGTTTTATCCTCACTGGGTGCCCATACTTTCGGCCTTGTGCCACATCTAAGCTAAACTTGGAAAATCACTATAAGGATAGAAGAAGTTTTGTTATGGCTTTGGCCAATTTAGAACCCCCTCTCCAGTCCCTCCTTCTGCAAGTATGACCATGGTATTGTAGTGGGGTTTATATGGCCCCCATGATTTTCAGTTACTTAAAAATATAGGGAGGGGGATTAGTCCTTAAATCCCCACTCCAGAACGGCCCATAAAATCAACTTTAAATCAACTTTTATTTCATAGTTAAGAATTTTTCCTACCTTATCAAAATTACCGAAATTTCCAGGCACCATATTTTTAATGTATCAAGAACAATTGTGGCGGGAAAAGGGAAGCGTGGTGGAGTAATGGATAGTGGCTCGGATTCAGGAATGGGAGAGCCGAGTTCAAATTCAAGTCGAATCTGTGGGAAAGGTATGAATCCTCTTCCTCTCCCCACCCCAGCAATGGGTAAATAGCAGGACAGACCGGGTTCTATAGCCCTGGGTAGCAACTGGTCTAGGAGAAGGACAATTATGAATTCAAAACCTGATTGGGTTTGTACAGTACGCTAACAACCTACTCACTTAAAAAAAACAGGGTTGTTATAGAAACCGCAACATCTTGCGACCCTATGTTCCTCAGGAATTTAAAGGCATAATATATATATATATATATATATATATATATATATATAGAGAGAGAGAGAGAGAGATAGATACATAGATAGATAGATAATATTAGTGGTCAATATATATATATATATATATATATATATATATATATATATATATATATAGAGAGAGAGAGAGAGAGAGAGAGAGAGATTTGCAAGAGGATAGAATCCAGGTAGAGCTCAATGTCCAGGACACGCAAGAAAATAATATAATAGGCTCAAACACTAATATTCCATGGTTATAATTTATTACATTGGAATCAAACCTATAAATTCAAATTTTTGATGAATTGAATCGTGATTACGATTCCAATGTAATAAATTATAACCATGGAGTATTAGTGTTTGAGCCTTATATATATATAGATAGATAGATAGATAATATTAGTGGTCAATATATATATATATATATATATATATATATATATATATATATATATATATATATATATATATATATATATATATATGGTGGTACTAATTTGGAAAAACCTCGGATAGCTCGACTTGGAGTAGAACAAATCAGTACCCGTGTAAAAATGGGGAATAAAGAAAGAAAGAACCGAGAACATTAAACCAAGGTGAAAACAATCGTCCGGTGTTCAAGCTCCAAGTCCAAAGAAAAAAAAAACCAAAACGAGAAAAAAGACAACTACGTAAAATGCCTGGCCCCGTAGGATTATCTTATATATATATATATATATATATATATATATATATATATATATATATATATATATATATATATATATTGACACACACACACACATATATATATACATATATATATATATATATATATATATATATTGACAAAGTGGTAGAGGCTATTGTGTGATGCGTTTTGTCGTTTAGGACTAAGTTTTTTTATGCTGATACGGACGAACGAGAGAAGCTGGTAAATTTAAATTTAAAAATATTTTTTTATGTGCTTTCGGTATATAATCTAGCCAGCCTCATTGAAATTGTTTTTCTTTCCATCATCTCCGTTATTAAATATCCCACATTGTGATAACAGAAGATCTGTCAAGAATGGTGAAACGTTGTAAGAACCTTGATGCAAATTTACTGTAAAGAAACGAGCAATTAAAGCAATTTCTAAACATTTTCGTCTTAGTGAATTATTTTCTATTTTAATCAGAGTAGCAATTTTCATATCAAAATTGTGGTCAGTCTCATTACGGTGTGTAACTAATGTATTTAATGTGTTGAGACTAAAGCACGATTGCCTTAGACAGGCTCTATGTCAATATTAAATGGCTAAAACCTTTTTAGACCTTGTATATTTTCTTCCAAAGCAGAATGTCAGAGTTTTACCATCAAGGTGACTTCAACATATTTGGATAGATTTCCGATGTTTACATCAGAAAAAAAAAATCTAAAAATTGAAAGATCAGTAGTTCTCAATCGGGGTCCATATGTAACCTGGGGGTCCATGTAACATTACGGGGTGTCCACACACAAAAAGCAAATTGGGGGTCAAAGATAATATTTTAGTTGTCCATACAGCAATTTTACTTCAGAATGGTTGTTACAACTGTGAATTGGAATTTCTACAGTAATTTACGTCATATTAAAATACTAAAAACAGTTCTAAAACTAGAAGAAAACAAGATCAAGCAATGTAAGTTAGTGACTCTTTTACGATAACAGAAGGATATATAAAGTAAGAATTATAAATTAAAAATGATTACAATTTAGTATATAAATTTAAACATTTTTGTCTCAGTGAATTGTTTTCTTCCCGAAGTAGAGTAGTATTTTTATATCAAAATTGTGGTCAACCTCGCGTTTAATGTATTGTTTTGTAAAAAAAAAAATCCCTTTTGTGTTCATATAATCTTTTATTTAAATTTCTTGAGGTTTCTCCGATGTATTTTTTGTGGCAATTTTGAGAAAGACAGCAGGCAAAAGGAATATTTTGAAGGAGACTGTAAATAAGGAGGTATTCTGAAGAATACATCCGTTAATGTAGGTATTTGCCATCAAATTCTGTCTTTCCTGTTGGTCCCTTGAAAATACACCCCATGCCTGAAGTGTCCTTCAAAATAAACCTCTTTCCTAGTGTCTTTCTCAAAATACATGACTTTCCTGTTGTCTCCTTCAAAATACACCCCATGCCTATCGTGATCTTCAAAATACACCTCTTTTTCTACCTTTTCTGTTGCTTCCTTAAAAAGGCAACCTATTTTGAAGGAGATAGCAATCAAAAATTTTGTAGCGAACAGATGGCAAGAAGAATATTTTTGAAGGATATAGCAGTGAAGATGTGTATTTTGGAGACAAGGGCAAAAGAAGTTCTATGAATGAGACTTCAGCAGGGAAAATAGAATTTTACGTGAGACATGTAAGACAAGTATTTTGAAAGAGACAATAGGGAAATGGTTTATTTTGAGCAAGACGGTAGCGAAATGGATTTTTTGATGAAGGCGACATGGTGGTGATTATTTCAGATTGCTTCTTTTCATATTAATTCACCTATTACGTCAGCCACTTTGTAAAGCCGTAGTTAATTTATTTTTCAATATCTTTCTCTTTGTTGACGCGATATTTTTTTCATTGGAAAAATTTACTACATTACTTACTCATGTAAAAACATCGTCAATGTCACCTGGTGCTTAAAGTTTTGATGATGATGTGAAATATTAACATTTACCTGAACAGGCAATGTTTTATTTGATATAGATATACATACGTAAATAATTAGATAGAGAGATATAGACAGCGATTACTGGGTAGTTAAAAAATTATATAAAAAGCCATTTACGTTATATTCGTCAAGTAATTTATTATAATTAGCTCCTTAAATGAATTTGCCAAACACCAGGCTGTCGATAAATGTGTCAACACTTTATAAAAACACTCCTGTGTTAAAAATGCTTTTCTGCGATATTTTAAACTATAAGTAAGAAATATTTGTTTCAATTCATACAAATTAAACTTTACGAGGGTCGTTCAAAAAGTTCTAAGCCTCACGTAGAGAAGAGATCCATAGTTGAACATTTTTGTTGTGGCAACATACTACCACCACTTTTAAATCTAGAAAAACTAATTTAGCTTTCTGTCTTAATTTATGTGTAGGTGAGGCCCAAACAAACGTGAGAGGTATGCGACAAATCTAAAAATGGACAAGATGGAGGCCCGAGCAGTCATAAACTATCTGCAAAAAAAAAGTATGACAACCAAGGAAATCCATAAGGACATGCTACAGACATTTTTCTTCCTATACAACTGTAAAGAAGTGGGATGCGGAATTCGAGCGGGGCAGGGATAACACAGAAGATTACCCTAGGCCAGGTCATCCAAAAACCCTCAACCGCTGATGAACAAGCTGATGCCATTAACCGTATGGTTTTGGGTGACAGATGTCTTACCTTCTAGCAGATAGCTAGGTCCATAGGTATTAGTTCTGGTTCGGTCCATACTGTTTTAACTGAGATTTTGAAGGTGTCTGCAAGATCGATCCCAAGAATGCTAACATCAGATCAGAAGCTGAAAAATTTTGACATTTCCAGGAAACTTCTGACTCGCTTCCAGGCTGATCCTGAGAATTTCCAGCGCAGATTTCCAACTCAAGATGAAACCTGGGTTCACCACTTCGAACCTGAATCAAAGATTCAAAGCAAACAATGGAAGCGCTCTGGATCTCCCTCCACCCCAAAGAAGTTCAAGCAGGCAGCGTCTGTTGGCAAGGTGATGACTTCTGTTTGTTTTTATTTTGAGGACGTAATCATGATAAACTACCTGGAAAAGGTAAAAAACTATTAATGGAGAGTACTATGTAGCAGAATTAAGACAAATGGAAGAAGTAATCAAGTGGAAACACAGAGGGAAGATGAGGGCTGGTGTGCTTTTACTCCTTTTTATAACGCGTCCGTTCACACTGCTCAGGTTGCAGTAACTGAACCAGCCAACTGTGACTTTGAATTGCTACCCCCATCCTTCTTACTCACCAAACTTAGCTTCATCTGACTTCCTAAAGTCAAATTCCACCTGCGTGGTCGACTTTTTGGAGGACCAGGACGCCATCTTCTCCTGTGATGAGATTGCAATGCATTGTTGGACCAAGTGCATTGATGTCAAGGGGGACTATATTGAAAAATAGTGAAAAACCTGTCTTGTTTTTCTAAATATTTCTTAGAATTTTTAAATTAAATAATTTTTCTCAAATTACGTTGTGTTGACAGATTTGTCAATATTTTATAGATTTTACTGATAATCACATAAATATAATTCCAATCAGTTAAAACTGTATTCACTTGAAATATGCCAATGTATTTGCGTACCTCGAGGCGATATAATGGTTAGCAGGCATGTCTTGCTAGAACAATTACGACTGAGTAGTGAGTTCGATCCTCACTGGCTGACCCATACTTTCGGCCTTGCGCCACATCTAAGCTACGCTTAAAAAATCACTATACCAATGTATTTTGCTTTTCGGAAATATTAAATTTAATTCAGTTTGTAATTAAAATAAAGTAAAAGCTTTAAATAGATATTTCGTCTTTAAAATGCATTTCAAACTTTACGTAAAACGTTTTTGGAGGTACCTAACACACATATATATATATATATATATATATATATATATATATATATATATATATATACACGCTCGGATAAAAAGAACAATCGGACAGTTTTTACATAATTTATCATCCGAAACCCAAAAATTATTAGAGCACATGCCTAAATACACAAATATATATATATGTGTGTGTGAAAAATTAAACTGGAGTTTTTAATAATATTTATTTACAGTAACTTTACTGGTTTCACAGTTCTATGATTTTCAAAAGCTAAATTGAGGTAGGGAGTTATGTTGCTATGCCATGATCTGTTTCGTAAATTTTGGAAATCATAGAAATGTGAAACTGTTAAAATTACTCTAAATAAATAATTTTAAAGGCTCCGGTTGCATTGCCAATTTCATTTTCCAATATATTTTTGCCCGTGTGTGATATCTAAAAACAAAATTACAGGATGTATCAAAAATATTTTTTCAAACTTTGGAGGCGGTTTCCTCAATCCAAAACAACGACAAAAGTCCATATAAACATGTCCGCAAATCCTTCGTTTTTGATTTATTAAGTTTAAAGAAAGTTTACGGTAAATGGCGCTGTGTTGCCATGTAGACTAGGTTACATTTATTATTCATGTACATTTGTGGCTAGCCTGTCTTCAACGTTTAACGCGTGTAGTAGTGAGTTAACTGACAAGCGTTCCGCTTAACAATGGCCGCATATTCATATCGTGAGCAGGTATATATGATTTTTACATATGGCCACGCGAATGGTAATGGACGCAAGACTGCACGGCTGTATCAGATTGTGTTTCCAGACCGAAGGCAGCCGAGTCATCCAACCTTCGCCTCTGTTTATCGTTGGATTGCTGAGACAGGACTCATAGCACCACAAACTATGGATCGAGGAAGACCAAGATCCGCTCGTATGCCTGACCACGAAGAACACATTCACACAGGATATCAGAGACAATCCAGGTATCAGCACACGTCAAGTGGCCCTAGCATGTTGTATATCTTATAGTACCGCATGAAGGGTACTTTAAGAGCAGCTCCTGGATTCGTATCATTTGCAACGTGTGCAGGGACTTTTGCCCTCTGATCACTCACTACCGGAGAACTTTTGCTGATGGTTTATTGCACAAACTGCCGATCTGTTGTTTGTCTCTTCAGTCTTGTTTATGGATGAGGCACCATTTGGAAGATACGGGATGACAAATTTACACAACCAACATTTGTGGGCGGATCGGAATCCCCATGGTACAATACAGGCTATACACCAGCATCAATTTAATGTGTGAGCTGGAATTGTAGGTGACTTTCTGGTAGGTTCATATGTTCTCCTAGCACGACTTACCGTAGCTATCTACAGGGACTTTATTTCGAACATACTTCTGGACCTGCTAGAGGCTGTATCCCTGCTAATGCGAAGATGCATCTGGTTCGTGCATGATGGAGCTTCAGCACATTTTAATCACATTTTTCGCGATGGATAGATAGTGTAGGACCTGTTCCATGCCCTGCACATTTCACTGACCTAATTCCTTTGGCTTCTTATCTGTGGGGTCAACTAAAACAATTGGTTTATGCAACAGACATTAATAATGCAGAAACGTCCCATAAACGTGTCATGGGGGTCTGTGAAACCATTGATGTGGGAGTATTTGAAAAGGTCCGCCAGTCAATGGCCCGACGAGTGAAAGTATGTGTAGAAGCAAGCGGAGGACATTTTGAACATTTGTTATGAGTTACTGTGTTGAGGTATAACGGTGGCCTTTGGGACCTATATTTATATGAACTTTTGTCCTAGTGCTTGTGTGAGGAATCCGACACGAAAGTATGTAAAAGCATTTTTGATACACCATATATATATATATATATATATATATATATATAGGCAGCAATTTTTCATTGATGCATGTTTCATTACATAATATAGACAAGTTTTGTCTATTTATTTTAAGTAAGTTCCTTTCATATTGTCTGATAAGCTTAATAACATTATCATTGAAAGATGAAAGGAAATCACCATATTGATACATGTTTAAATCCGATCTGAGCTTTCGGCTTACATAAGCCATTATCAAAGATGACAATTACATTTCAATATATCAAACAATACACGGACGGAACAATAATGATAGTCTGTTTTTGTTGCATGAAAAATTACAAAGCAACGACAAACTCGTGTATATGAGACGCGGAAGCGAAAATCGCATTGCAGCTCGTGACGTCACACATGACCACGTGAGAGTGAAGTATTAAGTATGGGAAGCCGTTGGTATAAACCAATGGCTTCAGTTATCAATTATAGGCATCTGTAGTGTATTGTTTGATATATTGAAATGTAATTGTCATCTTTGATAATGGCTTATGTAAGCCGAAAGCTTAGATTGGATTTAAACATGTATCAATCTGGTGATTTCCTTTCGTCTTTCAATGATAATGTCATTAAGCTTATCAGACAATATGAAAGGAACTTACTTAAAATAAATAGACAAAACTTGTTTATATTATTTAATGAAAGATGCATCAATATATATATATATATATATATATATATATATATATATATGATGGACTCTCCCGACGATGTCGACGAAGGAGGATCCGACAATCATTAATGGAATACAACTTAATTAATGGAATACAACTCTAACATTCAATAGAGTATGTCACCTGAATTTTAGGATTCCCAAGTTTTCATTAATGCAATTGTTTTCGGATTCCACCATCTTGGTTTCTTGGCTTCCATTGAAAAATCAATTAATGGAATACAACTCTCTAACTTTCAATAGATTATGTCACCTGAATTGTTTTCGGATTCGGCCATCTTTGATTCTTGGCTTCTATTGAAAAAAACAAATGAATACAACTCTCTCACTTTCATGAGTTACTTTCTCTGGATTTCGAAATGAAAGAAAAATATTTTTTTGTACGGAAAGTAAACATGTACGTACATTAAGTGGCGGCAGAAAAATTATCGTTGAACTTTTAAAAGCTTAGCTTAAATATTAATTTTTGAAACATTTTAAAATATTCTTCTATGGTTTATTGCAGACGACAGTAGTATACCTTGCAAAAATGTAATCTCCGCAAAGTTAGGTCCAGTTTGTAATGAAAAGTGTCCAGGCTGCAGCGGCGAGGAAAAGAATGGCCCGTGCAAATGAACACCCAAAATCAAACGGCAGCCAGGAGAGCTTCAAATGCTGAGAATATGCAAAACATAGGGACTCTCAAACTCCTGAACAAGCCGAAGGCCCAATCAAGACCCCTCCTGATAGATCGGCTTTTAAGCTAGCGCCAATTTTTAAATAATAGCCCTGTTATGTGTAATCGGAGTGGCAGAAAAATATTTTTCACGTGGGCGTTGCTCATTAAGATAGCATTATATTATTCTATATAATGCTATCTATAGATCTATAATGCTATATAGAATAATATAATGCTATCTTAATGAGCAACGCCCACGTGAAAAATATTTTTCTGACACTCCGATTAAACATAACAGGGCTATTATTTAAAAAGTGGCGCTAGCTTAAAAGCCGGTTATTACGTTTTAGTTTAATAGATTAAAGTTAATCATGAAGGTGAATTTTGTTTTTCTGACGACGAAAATTCCAGGAATCAGTCTCTTTTTCTTTTAAACTATATAATTCCGTTTTTCTTCGAAATAATCATCCCAAAGTTCATAGGAAATTGACTCACATGAATTGTGAAAATGTAACGTAATCTGGTGTCGTCGAAGTTCATGTGATAAAAACAAATCATGCCTTTTTATTTTAAGCATTCAATAAATATTTCAACTGTCTTTTTCCGATTCTACGTATATAAGTGTTCTTTTTGTTTCTCAGTGTCCCCATGTCCAGTCCATGGTATTTAGGAGTACCGATATTATATAACAGTCCAGTACTCTTTTCTTTGTTTCCAATGAAATTTTCCTGTTCCTTAATACTTCGTTTAACTTTTGGAAGGCGCCTTTTGCTATTCCAATGCACCTTCGGATTTTACATCCACTGTTAAAAGACTTCCTAGATATTTAAATGTTTACACTTGTTTCATTTTGGTATCTCCAATATGTAATTCGCATGTTGGTTTGTTACTTTTAGTGATAACAATATACTTCTGCCTTCTTACAGTTTATCTGTTATGTACCGTACACTAATGGGTATGTCCCAATCCTCATAAAGACGTTTGACACTATCGTAAGCTGTCTAAGTAAGATATCACAAAAACAGAAAAGCGGCGTAAGTGTAAAACGTATTTATGAAGATTAGGACATGCACATTAATGTTCCTAGGTACGGTATATAACAATTTTTAAACATCTTTTACTTTTTTATTTTTTCATCCTAAGCAAGCCGGGAAGCCACTAGCACGTAAGGGGTTACAGAGAGTTGGAGCGAGAGCAAAGAGAAGTGATGGAGGAAAGGATGAAGAGAAGGATAGGGGATAGATCAAGGCATCTGGAGACATCGATTGACGTTACATTTGAATAGTTGGAGATTATAGCTATCAGGGAAACAAGAAAAGGTGAGGGAGTTCCACAGGCGAGAAGTGCGAGACATGAAGCTATTGAAGTAGAAGAGACGGCTAAATTTCGATAGTGAAAGAGTGAGAGCGAGATGCCAGCCTAGTTGGACGATTAAATTCATGAAGTCTGGGAACCAGCGAAAGCAGCTCATCAGAGCAGTTACCGTGAAAGTATTTGTAAAAAAAGACAGAGGGAGGCAATGGCACGTCTGTGAGAGAGTGACTGCAGACGAGATGACAGATCAGGGCCAATTACATTGCATATTCGTCTCTGGATTTTATCAAGGACCTTGACACAAACAGAAGAGGCTCCAGACCATATATGGCAGCAATACTCCATGCAAGGGCGAATGGTTGATTTGTAGATTTGAAGGATCGACTACGATGAGAAAAAATTCCTGGCGCGGCACAGGGAGTCAACTTTCCATGCGGGGGACAAAGCTATTGACTCAATGTATTTGTTCCATCTCAGGTCAGCAGTCCGTGTGAGACCGAGCAGTTGCAAAGAGGTGTTCTGGTGGAGTTGAGCGTCATACATTCTAATGGGAGACAAGGATGGTATTCTCTGTAGTGAGTAATAGATAGCAGTTTTGTTTTTGAGGCATTAAAGTTAACCAGCCAATTCCTGCCCTAGTCAACAAACGATTAGAGGTCCTTTTCGAGACAATTACTACTTTTTAGTAGTGAAGGAATAAATTGCACACAAAGAACACGGAGCAATATTGGTGTTCTCGGGAGTTTTTACGAACAAATGATGCAAACATACACGTACATTTAACAACATTTTATTGCCTTATCAAATTAAATAGAAAGAACATAAAAAGAGGTAAATGAAGGTTCATAAAGAGATGCCTTTAGTCGTACGTACATGCATGTAAAATTGATGAGATCTTGACGCCAGTACTGCGTTTAAACTAAAAAATTCGAGGTACCATAGTGAAGAGCGATATTTATTTCCGCTGCAAATACAGATAAACTTTAAACTTAGCTAGCCACAAACACTTTCTTACTACATCCACCATGATACCTCATTGTCTCCTAACTAGTCCCCATATATGGAGGGGGGGTAAAACAACAATTTAAAAACTAGCCCCAATGAGTACTATATTGAAGGGCTAATCCGAACAATTGTCATGAAAGTATTTATAGAAAAGACACAGAGAGGCATGTATCACGCACGGCCCATAACAGACTGCCTCATCCTTGGAAAAGGTATGAATCTGCTTCTCCTCCCTCCAGCAGGACAGACAGGGTTCTCTAGCCTTGGATGGCAACTGGTCTACCGCAGAAAAAATGACAACCTACTGCGTTAAGAAATCTGCCTCGTATGTCATGTATCGAAAGATACATGATCGCCTAAGCGTGTACGGTACATAACTGATTGATATTAACTAGGCTCTCATCGTTTTATTAAAGTCAACTCTTTATGAATCGGTTTATTTCCTGTACTATTTCGGGATGTAATGATGGCATATATATATATATATATATATATATATATATATATATATATATGTCATCAAAGAACGGCAGGAAATTGCATGCCACTCTAACAGAAAATTGCTTAGCTGCTATGTCGACCTTACAACATCATATGACCACATCAATAGAAACTTCTTCACATCTTTCCAGCTCCGAGTCCACTGAATATATCGATTTAATAGAGTAACTTTTTCGGTTTATAAAATCTTTCATGTCTGGCGAGGACCCTAATACGGAAACATTTCAAACATTACCAGGAGTACGACAAGGAGAAAATGAGAACCACGGTCTATTTAATCCTTTTCTAGACTATGCCCTGTGCATATACAAGCACAGATGTGAAGAGATGGGCACTGATCATTTATAGCATTACATACCACATCCAAAACGAATCTGCTAATAGAAAACAGTGATCTGTCTTTCCTCCTGGTGCTAACCGCCCTGGGTATGACGATAAACTACATCCGCGTCCTGGGTAAGACGATAAACTACATCTGCATCCTGGGTAAGACGATAAACTACATCCGCGTCATGGGTATGATGATAAACTACATCCGGGTCCTAAATATGACGATAAACTACATCTGCGTCCTGGGTATGAAGATAAACTACATCCGTGTCCTGGGTATGACGATAAACTACATCCGCGTCCTGGGTAAGACAATAAACTACATCGGGGTCCTGGGTATGACATTAAACTACATCTGCGTCCTGGGTCAGATGATAAACTACATCTGCGTCCTGGGTAAGACGATAAACTACATCCGTATCCTGGGCATGACGATAAACTACACCCGCGTCATGGGTAAGACGATAAACTACGTCCAACAGCAAGGCATCTCATCAGGAGGTTTTGAGGAGTGTGGAACCACCGGAGTTCCCAGGTCCACCCTGACTCGTCCTGGTAGCATCTGTTAGGGTCCCAGCTATGGGAAAATAGTTAACCCCCAAACTATGGTCAAAACACTATGTAAGTGCAAAAATAGGTTTTTATACCAGAAATACTTTGTAGCAAATTATTACCAGCGATAAATTTTAGAAAAAAAATCAGCTATACATTTAAAAAAAAAATATTACCAGCAATAAAAATCTTGTCGGCATTAAATAACCGATTGAGGTTGATAAGCCGTAAAACAAAATAAATCCAAACCCTGATTTACAAACTGATTTCTTACAAAGAATACACATTCTATTCACACGAACCTATCCTAAACAATCATGTCAGCATTAAATAACACATTGGGGTTGATATGCCGTAAAACAAACGAAGCCAAACCAAGCCTGGTGCCAATGTAATGACGATGAGGTGGACTATGCTAATAACATTAAGGTATTAATAGTTTGGATAACAATGATGATAAACTACATCCGGGTCCTGAGTATGACGATAAACTACATTTGCGTCCTGGGTAAGATGATAAATCATCTTCTATCAAGGGTTCGAATAAACATGACTCGAGACAGACCTTTTCTAAACAGAAACTATGATCTGGAATTGGAATGAAAAGAGTGATCCGCACCTACCCTGGATCCTTGATACAAATTCAAGATGGGGAATTAGTAAATGATAAATACAAGAAATACATAGGTGTATACATCGGTTGTAACAAATTTAGTATAGGTAATAATGAAAGTAAACATAGAATAGGCTGCGCCAGAGGAGGAATCGTCCAACGAGGCAAACTGATATAAAACCAAAACATCAACCCGAAAACTCGACTACTGCTTTAATAGCCTCGTCTGATCGAGACTTGCATATGGTTGTCATGCATGGCGCTAAACCCGTTCAGAAATATCTAAACTATCTGCTGTATACAACCGCCTTCTCAGATTAATAGTTAAAATGGCTTTGAACGGGTGAAGCCTGTGGGTCCTGGCGAAGGCCATGCTTCTTAGAACATTGTAGACTGGCGCTACAGAATCACAAACTAAGAACTGTACCAAATAACAGAAACCTCCTCACTTGAGGACTACCAACAGCAACAACAGCTAAAATGGATAGCACATGTAAGTCGAAGAGAAAATAATGACAATCAAGACGTTGACATTCCACACTACTTTATACAAAAGTTTAGGAAGGAAACCTTTCCGCGTGAATACTGGAAAGAGCGATAACGGCTACTGGACTTGAGAAACCTATTTTTTTGAAAAATTGTTTTAAAAGAAAGATTTTATAAATTTCAATAGACAGAAGTACTGGCTGTTCAGTCAATGAATACCGAATCTTTCCTTGTAGGGAAACGGTTATTATTACCATTACCATATGAAAAATGACGTCAGGTAATCATATTCTGAAAGAAGAAATCCACATATATTACACGCATCTATCTATCTATCTATCTATCTATCTATCTATCTATCTATGCCCCCGAAAAAATAAAATTCGATCGAGCACTTTAGAGGGTAAGCGCGAGTGACTGCTACTACTGATAATGTAAACATCTTCTATGAATCGAGCACTC
This sequence comes from Acanthosepion lycidas, assembly GCA_963932145.1. Taxonomy (NCBI): domain Eukaryota; kingdom Metazoa; phylum Mollusca; class Cephalopoda; order Sepiida; family Sepiidae; genus Acanthosepion; species Acanthosepion lycidas. Next base: position 9,770,810 of record OZ010575.1, on the reverse strand, counting down.
TGAGTCACTGGCGTGTTTATTAAAAACTAAATACGTAAAAATTCACCAAATTCACCAAATTCACTCAAGCCAGAATTGAAACCCGACTGATGCCAAATTAGTCGAGTTTCGAACCTGGCTTGAGGCAATCGGTTATCTAGTCACACCCATGGAGCTGTGATACAGCTAAACAGTATATGTATGACAATATATATATATATATATATATATATTAGTCTCTATCAATCTATGTCTAAATCACATCTCAGTTACTATCTATCTATCTATCTATCTATCTAGTGCTATCAACAGGAGTGCTAAAACATTGCAATTACCGAATAACGTGTAGCATTTTACGCGGTGTGATACGAGGTCTATTAAGTGCTAGTGTCGTAGTCTGGGTATACCTATACGGTCAGTGTTGTCCATAATAAAGTTCTGTTAATCTACATTACATTCGGAGCAATTGCCTCACCTTGCCTCACAATGTTTTCGATCGCTTCGCTCTCCGGCTTTCTTTAGGCGTCTGTTGATTCGGTTGAGCCTTAGCGAATTTCGAACTGAACCCTTTATTTAATCAACGGAATTAGATTGATTAGAAATGATAGCCATAAACATAACCCTATCTGTTTGCTACTTCCCCTGTTACCTTGATGTTACGCTAGATCGGCTTCTCTTTTTTTCAAGTTTCGTGAATGGATGGCAGGACGAGGAGTAGCTAAATGGTTAAGAGCTACAAATGATAGGGCGTTGTGGAGAGCTCTGATTGACCACACACTGAATGACTCCGGGACATGGGATAATAATATTAATAATAATTAAAATAAACACAGACAGAACAATTGAAGATTATAGTTACAATACACTCAGGCAGAAAAATCAAAGCTAATCACCCAGACACCGTGATTAGAAACCACAAAAACAGAATGTGCTTTCTTATTGACGTGGCAGTTCCTGCAGACTGTAATGCATCTTGTAGATCTAATAAACGATAAAAAAAACCAAGCATCTTGAAGTTGAAATTTGGCAAATGAGGACACCAATAATTCCAGTTGGTGTTGGAGGCCTCGGTTTGATTGGAAATGATTCTGATGGACTCACTGAAAGAATCTCTGGTGGCCCACGCTTTAAAGAAATACAAAAAGAAACATTATACTCACAAGTACAGCTTACACATTACGAAGGGTTTTATCTATGTAAAATGTGCATGATCTTAGGTTGTTTGTCTATCTTTTTTTTACAAAAATGCACAATGGAAAATGTCAGGATGCCATTTCTAAACCTAGGTCTCTGGTTGGGACCCGGAAGGAAATCAGTGCACAACAGAAATCAAAGGAAATAATAATAATAATAATAATAATAATAATAATAATAATAATAATAGTGGCTACGTAGTGCAGGGTTGAAAGCTGGAACTGAAGGTTTTATCCTTGCTGCACAGGACCAATGCTTGCTAACTAGGAATTATCAGGCACATATACTAAAATATTGTGTCAGCCCAAAATGCAGATTCTGTGATACGATTGATCATCTCGTATCAGGTTGCACGATATTGGCACCCACTGAATATAAAACCTGGCATGACAGAGTGGGCCAATATCTGCACTGGAAAATCTGCAACTTCTACGGGAAGGAAATTGAAAGTAAATGGTATGTACACCACCCAGACCCGGTTACGGAGATATGGCCTGTTACAATTCTATGGGACTACACAATACACACTGACAGAACAATCAAAGCCAAACGCCCAGATATTGTTATTAAAGACCACACAAAAAAAGTGCCTCCTTATTGATATGGCAGTCCCTGCTGACTGCAATGTATCTTTGAAGATATTCAAAAAAACTGTCAAAATACAAGGATCTTGAAATAGAAATCTCAAAAATGTGGCATATGGGAACATCAACAATCCCTGTTGTAGTTGGAGCCCTAGGATTCGTTAGAAAAGATTTCAGTAGACTAATTGAAGGGATTCCTGGAATCCATGCCTCAAAGAGATACAAAAATTGTTCTGACAAGTACAGCCCACACTTTACGAAGGGCTTTATCTATGTAATTTTTGTCAGTGGAAAGTGTCATGATGCCATTTCTAACCTTAGGTCCGTGGGCGGGACCCGGAATGAAATGTGTAAACGCCAGAAATCAAAGAAAATAAAAATAATAATAATAGTTGGCCCTGCCCTGGCGTCTCGTCTACAGTCACTTTCTCACAGACGCGCCGTCGCCTCCCTCTGTCTGTTTTACAAATACTTTCATCGAAATTGCTCCGAGGAGCTGCATTCGCTGGTTCCCATACGTCATGAGTTCCAGCGCCTTACGAGGCTGGCATCCCGCTCTCACCCCTTCACTGTCGAAACTCCTAAATGTAGCCGTCTCTTCTACTCCAATAGCTTCATGTCTCGCACCTCTCGCCTGTGGAACTCCCTTCCCTTTTCCTGTTTCCCTGTGAGCTATAATCTCCAGCTATTCAAGTGTAATGTCAATCGACATCTCCAGTTGCCTTGATCTATCCACTACCCTCATCCTTTCTTGTATCACTCCTATCTGATCTCGCTCTAAATTTTCTGTAACCCCTTGCGTCCTAGTGGCTTCCCGACTTGCTTGGGGTGAAATGCTTCAAAAAATAGTGATGTTCTTCGGTAAAGGCGAGATGCAGTAACCGATTTTGTTGTGCCAGTGTAGTTCTACAGAAGGATGCTGTGAACATCACGGAACGAACATGTGAACAACGACGAAGTTTTAGAGAAAATGTAGACAAAAAGAATACTTATATTTGTTCAATGCCGCTAAAACCTCATGGAATGGAATGTAAGCTCTACAGTGATTTGACTGATGGGTTGAGCTGCACAGTTGTTGATCTGGGATGTAATTTGATATAATATTCCTATTTATTAGGTGATTACCGATATTGTTAGTCACGAAAGTTCTTTCTATTTTGTTTATATTTTTAAAATTATTAGTATTTTTCTGATTTCCTAGAAAACTTTTACGATAAATTGTCCGATGTCTGAGTAATTTCGATTTTCGTCAGCCATTATCAAAGGGCTTCCTGTGACTGTATGCATGCATTCTATTTCTTGAGTTATATCCGTTTCATCGTTCTTCAAATATCGCGTCTTCACACATCTTGTTGCCTTTTGAAAGTGCTAGGTCTTCGCACGTCAGTTTACGTTGGCACATTCTTTTATGTGATTATGAAATATATTTACTCTGCGCTTCTACAGAAGGATGCTGTGAACATCACGGAACGAACATGTGAACAACGACGAAGTTTTAGAGAAAATGTAGACAAAAAGAATACTTATACTTAATATCAGAAAGTGACAGTTGACATATCCAGGAGGTATAATGATGAAAGAGGCCTTGGAAATTTTGATACTCACAGGACATATTGAAGGCAAGATGGACAGAGGAGAACAATACATAATCTACCTAGTGAGCTTGTGTAAATGGATGGTAAAACAGGGTTTAGGAGAGATAACAAAAAGACAAAATTTAGTAAGAGCTACAAAATTGTAGAGAGGCATGATCGCTAATGCCCTGAAAGGACACGGCACATAGAAATACATGTTTGTTTCTAAATTAGTTCAATTTTTTTACTGTTGGGATTGTTTTTATGATAATCGATTCTAGTATTTGTTGTTTGTTTAATCGATATCGCATTTTTGTTATTGATAACGATTTGTCAGATATCTTGTGCATTCAAAGGAATTTAATTGATCTCTCATTAGAGAAATGGCAAGTTAATCCAAGCTACAATGTAGTGGTTGTGTTACCAATGAGAACAGTTTACAACTGGTGATATAAAAAATCATAATTAGTCAATGCTGAATAAAATTTTTTTTACTACTCAAAGCAATACGAAGTTGTTTTTTTAAAAAATATTTTTCAATGTAATTGTAAAGTTAATTAAATATGTCGTAATTTGTTTATGAGATACGTAGAGTGAAATATGTTATAAGGGTGAATGCGGGCATAGGAGATGGACTAAAAACTATGATTAAGTGCGAGAGACGACATATACAGGGAACAATGGAAGGTGTGTTGGAAAGATAAAAGAGTGTAAGTAAAATCCGGATGGAGAGGGAGGAATGGAGAGTGGGTAGTAACAAAACCACAACGACCTAAGCGAGGGTAAGCAAGAAAGCAGAAGAGAAAGCACGACTGAAAGAGAAAAAGATAATAAGTTGTGATGGCGTTGGTGGTGAACGATAAGCAAACGTCGAAAAACAACCGAATAGGTCAAATGACGTCATCATTTCTAAGAATTAACTGTTTCGAAATTCAAAACGATTTCACCGAAAGTTATTCTTCCTCGTCGTCGTCGTCGTCGTCGTCTACTTCTTATTCTTCTCCTATGTGTCGTGTCAATTCAGGACGTGGTCGATCATGTCTCTCCACGTCTTCTGTAGTTCTTAGTAAAATATATTTTTTTTTAAATCTTTCTCTCAAACAGGTTTTTTTTTTTAGGAAAATATTAGGTTGGTGCAAAAATAATGTCGTTTTCTCACATAGTAACATATGTGAGAAAACGACATTATTTTTGTACCAACCTAATAGATTCTCAAGTTCTCCATCATATCTTTTTGTGGTATTGATGGGAGTTTCCTTTCTCACCTTTTGTTTAAGGTAGTGCGGAAAGTCAACATCTTGATTATATCATGATTTCCCCTTAGAGTTACATGTACTATCTATTTTAGTTGTTGCTGCTGTTGGAAGTTTTCAAGTAATGTGACTCTTGTTATTTAATAAAGTTCTTTGTGATTCTCTAGCACCAGACTGTAGAATCTCGAAGTGTTATCTTCTTTGAGACTTCATTAGCATGAATCTTTGATCTGAGAAAACGGTTGTATATAGATGATAAACAAATTCAACGCTATGCCTGACATCCACATGAGAGTCTAAATCTATCTCCTTTTATGTACCATGTCTCCTCAGAACTTTGGCGATAATGGCTCTCCATAATTTCCTGTCTTTTTTTTTTAGCTTTTAGTAGATTTTGTCTTTTTTGTTATCTCTCCTAATCCTTGTTCTGTCAACCATTTACCGCGAGCTCTTCATGTAGATTACTCACTGCTTTTGTTTTAAAGCAGAATTGAGATATTTATATATGCTATATAAAATCAGAAAACACCAGATGGTCGGAATTGAATTTAATGTCAGTGATGAACCTTTAATCTAAGAGTTGATCTGTGATGACTCTAATATCTACTGGGCTAGCTCTAAGAGGTATCAAAATCGACTTTTCACTCAGTGTAACACAGGGGTATCAGAGAAGCTAGGCGTATCAGAGAGTTGATGCGGAACGTGACCTCATAGCCACCAGATGCAGATTCATGCCACACAGTGTGTCTGGTCGCCTCATACATGTAAACCGGTGGTCGGCACAGATGCGCTTAGGATGTACAAAACTGCATGTGTCAATGATATACAGGGTGTTCCATAATGGTGCAACACATTTTAAATACCACTCGAGATTCTTGACAAAATCCAAAGAAGGATCTGTAATTTAGTCGATCCTGATTAGGCATCCCTCTGTCCTTTCTATAAATATTTTCATGGCAACTGCTCTGACGTGCTTTTTCCCCTAGTGCCCAGACTACTAGATTAGCATATAGGTCCCATGCTTTTATTATTGAAATAGCTAAATGTAACCGCTACTCCAACAGTTTATTTTCTCGGTTTTCCCGCCTGTACAACCCCCTTCCGTTTAGTTGCTTTCCTAATATCTAGCATTTTCAAAAATGTAAATGTAACGTCAATCGCCATCTTGTGTCTTCTTGAATCCTGTTCAGCTTTTGTCCTTTCCTCAATCCTCCCGATGTCCAATATTCTCTTTCACTTTCACTCCCTATAACCCCACTTCGTACTACTGGCATTTGCTTGGGGTGAAATGGTTTAAAAAGGATTTTGGATTATAAAAATACCTTAGCATATCAACTGGGATAGCAGCGATCTCTCTACGGATGATTTGTACAATGTTTGAAACAAGAGAGCGATCTTCTCGTGCAAGTTCTCTTCATACTGATGACAATCTCAGGAATGTAATATTCAAATCTTAGATAATATGTTGAACTCTTGTACATCAGTTATATAATAAATATATTTCGTACTCCATGTCATTTTTATAATCCAAGATACATTGCATTTAAAATAAATATGTACCATCATTATGAGAAGCCCTGTATAAGCATCTCCAACCGAAAGGGAAAAGACAGAGTGTCTCAGACTTTCACGAGAAGAAGAATCTGCGTTTGGAGAAAGTCCACAAAGTCGCACACCCTTGCATCGGTATTGATTGTGGTGAATGAACAATAAGTTTACGTATGAGGGATTAATTTCGTGTTTTCATTAGTCTATGCAATGAAAGCGTTACATATATTCATCAACCTTCCCGAATTTTTAATATGGCTGAAGTTAATTATTCTGTTTGATATTTGGATTATTGTGCTTATTCTCGTTATTTTACGACAGCATTGCGTTCGTTATGTATTGCTAATCCCCTGTCTTCGAGCCCAGTTGCTCACTCACCGTCACTTGCGTGCTGAGCAATTCCGTAAATATAACCGATTTACTTTATAGTCAACCAATAATACGCCCTCTAGGGATTTTAGTAAAATCACCTTATTTAAATAGTTGGTCCAGGAAAAAAAAGCTATAGTTGAAAAAAAAAGGCTTTTATTGCTAGCGAAAATTCACTGACCGTCATTGTTGTAGCTTGATTCGTTTGAAGAAGACGACGGGTGTTTCTTTCAGCGCACGCTGTGGAGGAGAGAAAAATAAAGCAAGTCTCCTCTTGTGTCCGAACGACCCTGACAGTGATAAATTTCTCAAGCCTTCTTTCTTTATTAAGTGTTATATAAATATATCCCATTTTCTTTTTTTTTTATTATGAAAATAGAATATAATTAATAAAAAATAAAATCAATATTTTGATTTCATTTCTAAACTGTCCTTTCGATCAGTGTCCAAATAACGTTTAGATCTATAGACTTTTCAGCACCCCCTCACAGATATAATTAGAATATGATCAACAACATAACACAAATCTCATAAACCGTTAGAATAATGGGGCACTGCATGTACTGCAGCCGTGGCAGCAGTAGGTGCGTCTATAACAAGATAGCTTGATGTAGTCGATCCCTCTACAGGTTAGTTTTGAATTCAGTGTTCTTGATTGTTTGCTTTCTCGTGGCTAAAGAACACAGTCTGTTCTATTATTTACAAGAGTTTTAATTTAATTTTCCTTCTCCTAGACTGGTTACCACCCAAGGCTTACTGGAGGAGGGAGGAGAGATAGATTCATGCCTCACCCAAGGTCATTATTGGGAAAGTGAACATGGTCTCGGTCAGAAATTGAACTGGGCTGGCCGATTCCATTTTGATCCGCCAATAAACGCTATACCATCTGCATATTCAGATTGTAAACAGGCAGGGATAAACAAAAACATTCATCCTAGATTTGTCTATGAGTAGAAAATGGTTTAGATCTCTCTGAACCCAGTACATCGAGGATTTCCGTTTTCAAAGCAACAGTTTTTAGTTCCTTGTATTAAAATAAATTAACCTCTAAATGCATCCGCATATGGTCAAAATATTTAGTTTTCATTGCAGACAAGCTTTCACAGGAAACCATGTTTGAAAGAACGGGATGGTTTTTTTTTTATCAAATTTAATTCAATTAACCTAAAAAATTAATCGTGACACTTATATTTGTGTAAACCTCCAATGCACGTGATGCATGAGTAAGTTGTTCTCTTGTTAGTACATGCAAATATCCCCCCACCGCTGCTTTTTTTCTTCGTTGTCTAGAATTTTCAGATTTAACTCGAAATACTGATTGGGGTTATCACATGACGCTGTCTACATCTTTTTATTTTAAGTTTTTGTATTCATGTTTGAAAAGAAAGAATGATGAGGAAATGAAAGAAAGAAAGAAAGATGGCGAAAAAAAGGCGAGGAAAGAAAGAAAAAAGAAAGATAGAAAGAAAAAGATGGAGAAATAAAAGATAGAAAGTTGGGGTAAAAAGAAAGAAAGATAGATGAGAAAGAAAGAAAGAAGAAAGAAAGAAAGAAAGAAAGATTAGGAAATAAAAGAAAGATGGGGGAATAAAAGGCGAGGAAAGAAAGAAAGAAAGAAAGAAAGAAAGAAAGAAAGAAAGAAAGAAACAAGATGGAGGAATAAAAGATAGAAAGTTGTGGTAAAAAGAAAGAAAGATACATGAGAATGAATGAAAAAAAGAAAGAAAAAAGAAAGAAAGAAAGATTAGGAAATAAAAGAAAGAAAGAAAGATTAGGAAATAAAAGAGGAAGAAAGAAAGAAAGAAGGAAAAAGATGGACAAATAATAGAAAGAAATAAAGACAAGGAAATAAAAGAAAGATGGGTAAACAAAAAATGAGGAAAGAAAGATGAAGATATCAAAAAGAAAGAAAGAAAGAAAGAAAGAAAAACGGTAAAAAGATGGGGAGTTTTTTTAAAGGCAATTCACCCCAAGCAAGGCGGGAGTGCTACAAGCACGCAAGGAGTTGCAGAAGATTGAGAAGAGTAAAGAGGTGTGTTTGAGGAAAGGATACAGAGAGACGGCGAACAAGCTCAGGGTGTCAGATGTCGATTGACTTACACTTGAATATTTGAAGATTATAGTCATCGGAGAAGCAAGTAAAGGGAATGGAGTTCCACAGAGGGTAAGTGCGGCAGAAGAAGCTGTTTGAGAAGAAGAGACGGTTACATTTAACCGTTTTGATAGTGAAAGGGTGGGACCGAGATGCCAGCCAGGTAGTTCGTTTAAATTTATGTAGTCCGGTAAGCAGCGAAAGTATCTTGTCAGAACTGTTGCCGTGAAAATATTTGTAGTAGAGACAGAGGGAGGACACAGCACGTCTGTGGGATAGCGATTGTAGACTAGATGTCAGATCAGGACCTATCATCTTGCATATTTGTCTCTGGGTTTTGTCAAGGACCTTGAGATATACAGCGGGAGCACCAGACCATATATGACAGCAATATTCCACGCAGGAAGGATGGTTGATTTGTAGATTTGAAGGATGGACTTTTTGGCACGACACAGAGAGCCAACTTTCTTTGCGCTCGATGAAGCTATTGCTTTAATGTATTTAAGCCACCTCATGTCAGGGAACAGTGTGAGACCAAGCAGGCGTAACAAGGCATTCTCAAGGAGTTGGGAATCAGTCATTCTGATGGGAGTCAGGAAGAGTTCTCTGTCGTGGGTAAAGGAGAGCAGTTTCGTTTTGGAGGCATTAAAGTTTATAAGCCATTCCCTGACCCAGTCAACCACAGATTGGAGGTCCTTTTCGAGATCAGCAGCCAGGTTAGTTTTGTCAACGATACTAGATTTACTATTGAGGCAGGTGTAAATAGTGGCGTCTTCTGCGTAGATTCCAACTTGGGAATTGATAACCCCAGGTTAAAAAGTATCTTTCATTTAAATATATTTCAAGAACAAAAGCAAAACAAAATACGGAAAAAGTTGAGAATGTCATTAGAAGAGAAAGAATCATCATGCAACAGCGATTCAAAAAAATCCTCGTTACATTATTTGTTTGCATACGTGGCAGACTTAATTTAATGAATTTGTATTAATATTACATAATTTATTTCCTTTGCCTTAAAACCACTTACGTTATATTTCACTTATTTTGTCAGGGGTTTCATGTAGTGCGATCCTTAGACGATAAGAAGGGTGGGTTAGTGTTACTGTTTTGTTTTGGTGTATTTGCTAGAAGCATTGAGCACTTTGGGTGATTGCCTAGGTAAGTGCCTTGCTTTTTTTTAATGTTTCCTTTTCCTTCTTTTGTGTTTTCATTATGTTACTTTTCGTTTGGCAGGCTTGTGTGTGTGTAAATAATATAATCACCGCAGAGATACTTTTCCGCATGCTATCGTCATGGCTGATGTAAAATTCTGGAGAACAACACTGTACGCCTTCTTGGCCTTACGCTTTCCAGTGACATGAAGTGGAATGACTATATCGAATCAATTACTACCACGTCTACTGCTAAGAAAGTTGGCTCACTGTGTTTCTTTAGTGCACCGACTACATGAATATAAGTCTTCTATTAGATTGGCATTTAGGTCCCGTAGTTTTAATGTTGAAATAGCCAGATGCAGCCGCCACTCCTACTCCAGCAGTTACTTTTCTGGCATTTCCCACAAGTGAAACTCCCTTCCGCTTACTTGCTTCCCTTATAACTTACTCATCAGCTTAGGTGATCATGACTGACGATCATGTATCTTTCGATGACTGACGAGGCCGATTTTTTCTCGCAGTAGGTTGCCATTTCTTTCCTGCTATTTACCCATAGCTGGGGCGGGGAAGAAAAGGATTCATACCTTTCCCAAGGGTATTAGCACGTAACTGAATGTAATGGATTCGACTGGAATTCGAACTCGGCTCTTCGATTCCTCAATCCGAGCCGCTATCCATTACTCCACTTTGCCTCCCCTGATAATTACAATCTTAAAAATTTAAATGCAGCTTCAATCGCCATCTTCCGTCTTCTTTTTTGTCCTTTCCTCAAATCTCCCCATTCTTAGTTTTTCATTCTCATTCACTCCCTATAACCTGCGTCTTAGTGGCTTTATCGTCTTGCTTTAGGTGAAACGATTAAAAAAATAATGAAATATTCTTGGTAGTTATAAGTTCGCATTAAAACTATTAATTCGTCGTCATAACTTTTTTCCTATAAGACAAATATATTTAGTACTTGATTAAAAAAACAACAACATAGGAATAAAAAAAAGGAGATGAGTAAAAAAGAAATAAAAAGACTGGCTTCGACTTTAAATAAACCAACAAGATGTAAAAATCAACCCACAAAAAATTTAAAATATCTTGTAAGTTAATCTGCCTTGCCTAAACGTATGTCGAACAACGCTAAAGATAACGCTTGAAATGGTATATGAAATAACGGAAAACGTTAATGAGGCCACTGCCATATTTATCATTTTTGAAGTCATTATATTAGGTATAGAATGGAATTGTTTTCCATCGGTGGAAAACAATGTCGCATTTAGATAGCGAAAGACGCCTTTCAAAAGTTAGGCAAAGTATTAACCTCCTCCCCGCCAATTATTTTGGGGAAAAAACGTTTCATTTTCAGACGATTTTTTATTCGTTTGGGAAGACTAAGGCACTGAGGTATCTTAAAGTACCTGAGAAGTGGCTAACACCTCTACCAAACGTATGAGTTTACCACTCGACTAGTTTTAAGCTCAGAAGGGCATAAAAAGAATAAAGATCGACGTATAAACACATCTGTAGCTGTTAGAAACAGAAAAAGAAGAGTACTTATGTAATATAAGTTCTCCTTTATGGCAGTGAATGCTAGACAATCTGCTCACAAAGGAAGAAGAGACTTGAAGCAGCAAAAATGTGGATTTACAGAAGGCTGCTGGGAATACCATGGACTGAACAACTGGAAACAAAATGAAAACATGCTTAACATCAGGAAGAGACAGTTGAAATTTCTACCACCACACATAATGAGGAAAGAAGGCTTGGAAAATCTGATACTCAGAGGATAGATTGAAGACAAGAGGGACAGGATAATATAACGCATAACGTAATGAACTTGGGTAAATGGATCGCAGAACAAGTTTTAGGAGAAATAACAAAAGGACAAAATTTATTACGAGCTATGAAGGACAGGAAGTTGTGGAGAGCCATGAAAGAAGACAGAGCATCAACTAATTGTAAACATCACAAGCCCAATATAAGACAACCCCGTGCTTCTCAAGCTAAAGACAGGGAACAATTTAAATATCTGCAACGTGTTTTTTTTAACAGAGGACAGAAAGTGCGACACTGAAATCCAAAGAAGCATTGGGGTAGGTAAAGATGCCTTGCAAACGCTAAACAAAGTATTAAGAAACAGAAAAATTTCGTTAGAAACAAAAACAAAAACAAAAAAATAAAAAAATAGAGTCCCTAAAGCTACACAAATTCTGGTTCTACAGAAAGATGCTGAGTATATCATGGACTGAACATGTGAGCAATGGCGAAGTTTTAGAGAAAATGGAAACAAAAAAGATACTTATACTTAACATCGGAAACAGACAGTTGTCTAGGGGACATAATGAAGAAAGACGGCTTGGTAAACTTGAAACTCGCATGACAGATTGAAGGCAAGAGGAACATAGGAAAACAATGCATAATCTCTCTAGCGAGCTTGAGTAAAGGTTTAGGAAAGAAAATATTGTTCTACATTAAGATGCTGAGAATAGCATGAACCGAACTTGTAGGTAACGAGGAAGATTTAGAGAAAATGGAAACAAAATGTACATCAGGAAGAGACAGCTGAAATTTCTTTCTTAAGGAAAGAGGGCTTGAAAAAATTGATACGAACAGGAGATATTGAATTGAAAGCAAGAGGGAGGGAGGAGAATGATGCATAACCTACCCAGAGAGCTTGACTAAATGAATGGAGGAACAAGGTTTAGTAGAGATAACAGAGAGACAAAAAATTAAGAGCTACAGGTAATTGTAGAGAGCCATGATCGCTAACGATTACTATTGTCACTTCGACATGGTTTAAGGCTTAGTAAACTTGTCTTACTAAGGACACGACACTTAGAAAAAGAAGATTTAACAGACGATGGAAAATGTGACAGCGAAATCCGAAGGCACATTGGAATAGCAAGAAATGCCTTCCAAAAGCTAAACAAAGTATTAAGAAACAGGAAAATTTTGTTAGAAAAGAGTACTGAGCTGTTACATAATGTCAGTTTTCTTATGTGCCAACGAATGGGGAACTTTGACATGCTGTATCAAACTTGTTTCGTTAGATCAAGTATGACTTAGTAGTGAGTTCTATCCTCACTAGATACTCCATACTTTCGGTTTTGTATCACTTCTAAGCTACGCTAAGAAAATCACTATTAGCATTTCTATATTGGAAGAAATGCCTTCCAAAAGCTAAACAAAGTATATAAGAAACAGGAAAATTTTGTTAGAAAAGAGCACTGAGCTGTTACATAATGTCAGTCCTCATATGTGCCAACGAATGTTCGTCATGCTGTATCAGACTTGTTTTCGTTACTTTCGACCTTGTGCCACATCTACAGTACTCTTAGAAAATATGAAAATGACTGGTGGATAATTTCCTCAAAGAGACTTGGGATAACAGAGACGTGACTCTATTGAAGGATGCTGAGAATTCCATAGACGAAGGATGCTTTGAAAATGAAAAAAAAAAAAAAAATCTAAAATAACCAGCCTGTTGTCATTTCTGGCAAAACATAATGAGGAAAAGGGACTTTGCGAATTTGACACACAAAAGTGTCGAATTTTTCAATAGTTGGAAGATAGTTCTTACAGTCTAGGTTTCAAATCTACAAACCACTTGAGTGGAGAAGAAGAAAATAATAAAGGAATAAATGAAAAAGAAGATAAAGTGGCACGTTAGTCATACAAGTCTTATTAATTAACCCATAGCTGGGGGGAGAAATGTTGGATTCATACCTAATCAGAATTTGATAAACAAGCAAGAAATTATAATGTGGATATAAAGTAGGGAATCAGTTCTATATTAGACTCAATATATAAACTGATCACACACTTTGTGACCACTGGTGCTTATATACATTTATATTCCAGAGAAAGTCCGTCCTGGCTATGACAGTAAACTACATCTGTGTCCTGGGTAAGACGATAAACTACATCCGGCAGCAAGGCCTCTGATCAGGAGGTTTTGAGGAGCGTGGAACCACCTCTTAATTGCTAGTGTTCCCAGGTTCACCCTGACCGGGGTGGTAGCATCTGTTAGAGGTCCCAACTATGGGCAAATAGTTAACCCCCAAACTGGGGTCAAAACACTATGAAAGTGTTAAAATAGGTTTTAATGCCAGAAATACTTTGTAAAAAATTATTACCAGAAAATAAATTTTTGAAAAAAATTACCAGCAATATATTATTACCAGCTATACATTTTAAAAAAAGAAAAATTACCAGCAATATTTAAAAAAAAAATACCAGAAATAAAAATGTCTACATTAAATAACCCATTGAGATTGATATGCCGTAAAACAAAACAAACAACTCAAATCAAAAGTCCTGTAAGTGTTAAGTTTTCTTAGTGTGAAAAAGTGGGGGATCAATCCTATGTTACACTGAATATATAAACTGATTCCTTACTTTGTGGACAATGTGGTTTCTATCTTTCTTTTTTTTTTTTATTTTCCAGAGAAGGTAAATAAATCTAAAAGACATGCCTGTGTAGGCAATTAGTATTTGATAGATTTCTTTTCTACGGCTTATCAGACCTTTTTACATTATGAATGTTTTTTAGATAATAATAGTTTAGTGATACAAGTCCTACAAAATAACCCTATTCAAAGATTTCAAAATCCCAATTCCGTGCAAATTCCTCTAAAACGCTTGTTCATAGCCATATGGTTTGATATGCATTTTTGAAATTATCTATGTATAAGAACTCGGATATTGCAACAGACAAGTCTTCATCGAAATCCTACAAGATGTCTCTAACCTTCAATATTGTTTTGTTCCATACAGTGGGTATAAAACATTCATTCACAAATCACTGTATATTAAAGTATGTCTTAGGGTTGATCGAGTCAGAAAACTGTAAGAAGCGCCCTATACGGGGCCTATAAAGTTCTGACACGGTCGACTAAAAATTCGAGACGTCATCTGCTTAAGACATTTTTCTGCCCTCCTGAGCGCAGAGAAAACACAGCAGATGGGTGTCCGCAATACGCTTCCAAAATAAACACACTCACGATTGTTACCAAGGTCCGACTTGAAACTATCAAATACTAAGCCGAACTGATTTTCGTCAATCCGAATTAGAAAGGACTAACTCCAATCGAAATCAAATAAACAAACATATTTATTATACATTTGGGCGCATATATTCATAATGATGATTGGATTTCTCTGTATCCTTGGAAACAAAAATTATGAATATATGTGCTTTTAAAACGCAGTAAATTTCAAAATAAGTCATTCCAAAATTCGCTTGAAAATTAAACAGAACTAGTCCTTTTAATTTAATTATATAACTGAATTTGAAGTTTTTAGTTTGTTTTTGAAACATGGTAATTCCTGTGTAGCGATGGAACCATATTTTTAAATTAGTTAATTTATAATATTTATGCTCTGTAGAGTTACAATGAGCACTGTTTTGTAAATATCAATAAGAACACCGAATTATATATCTTACTGTTCTTTCCTTTTTAAATATATATATATATATATATATATATATATATATATATATATATATACTAGCAGCATGGCCCGGCGTTGCCCGTGCTTGATTCAAAAATCGTACGACTCACACACCAATCGCCATCACTTGACTTAAAATATTTTTGCCCTTCCTTGCCCTTAAAGGAGTGCCCTTTGCCGTGCTGATGTTGCTACATGCCTTACTTCTTGCCTATCTCACATCCAACCCAGTTCTGCGGAATCAGAATCAACGTTGAGTTTAAGCAAGCGAATGAGCCAATTGGAGTAAAGTGCCATGCAGATTTAAATTTTTCCCACTTGTGACGAATGCAGCTATCGATTTTTTTGCATGCTAGTTAACATTCATGTCAGTCAGCTGTTGTCACGCTGGCCAATAGAATTTTCCTGCCTATTCGTGGCAGCCAGCTATAGGCTCTCACTCTGGCCAGTAGAAAATGTCCGCAAACTACATGAAAAGTGCCGTAGAAGCATGAAAAAATCGATTATTTCCACTATCGATGGGAGTTGGGAAATGCAAAGTCGGCCTTGGCCTTCCCGTTAACTTGGAGCATGTGCATGTAAAATTTGGTGCAAATCCGTCGAAAATTGCGGCTGTGCATTCGTTATACACACACACACACACACACACACACACACACACACACACACACATCCTGCCTTATATATATATATATATATATATATATATATATATATATATGCCAAAGTATAGGATTGGTGTATACGGAATAAATTCCAATAACCAATACTATTCTTAAAAGAGTGCTCAATAAAGAGCAAATATAATTATTCTGCATTCAACATCATTTGATTATTACTTGATAAGACACCAGAAGTGTTGAAACAAAATGGCTATTTTTGCAATGATTTTATATCATATTTATGTTATAATTTTCAAATAAATAATTATACACACACACACACACACACACACACACACACACACACACATATATATATATATATATATATATATATATATATAAATTCATGAATCATTCATACAAAAAACAAATATAGAGGTTAATGATTTATATGGCGAGAATACTTCGTCGCAAACAATCTAAATAAGATACATCAACCCCGAACCTGCATATGAATGATATGATCGCCGTTTATAAATTCCAGTTGCATAAGGTCTTTTTACTTTTACAAGCTTTCGTCTGTTCCTACAGACATCAGGTATGGAAGTAGATTTTGTTCTTGTTTTTACTTCTCAGTAATAAGAGGACAACGAAAATAGAAATGCAATCCGAAAAATGCTATGAGAAATGTGTTATTGTTTTGGAACGTGCGGTCGTAACGCAAAGTTTGAATTTAAATTTTAAGGTTCTGCGTTTTTGTACAAATATAGCAATAATAGAATTCTTTTTTACTGGTAGATTTTCCGTGAATCTGACATGAACTATATTGTTCAATAATTACAGTAATATCACACTTATTATCCGAGAGTTGCACGTTGGATCAGTTATTTTAATTTCACTTAAAAGGTGCAAATATAATTTATAAATTCCTGAATCATTCATACAAAAAAATATAGAGGTTAATACATCCAAACATCAACCCCGATCCTGTATATGAATGATATGATCCCCGTTTATAAATTCCAGTTGCATAAGGTCTTTTAATTTATATATATATATATATATATATATATATATATATATATATATATATATATATATATATATAAGGAATACAGAATCATTAAAAATCCGTTCAGGTGATAATTTATTTCGTCGACTCAGACGTCCATCTCTTCAGACCAAATGGACGGATGAGTCCACGAAAATAAATTATCAGCTGAACGGATTTTTAAGGAGTTTGTATTCATTATTATATTTGCTCTGTTCTTACACTGAGCTCTCTTTGTTTTCATATCCTCCTTAGAATTACCCCTATTAATTATCTATTAATATTATATATTTCGGTTAAGCTCTCTGGGGAGGAAGTGTGGGTTTGTAAACAGTGACTATTACGGTTATCATAGCAAGACTCTTCGGTAAAGTGAATCGAGTCCTCTCCGTCACTGTGTGTTTATCTAAAAATAAATACGCTAAAATTCACCTTCATCCTTGCTGTGCGCCCACAGCTTCGTGGTAGAATCTCCGACTGACGCCAATTCAACCGGCTTTAGATTCTAGCTAGAAGCAACCGGATGTCTAGCCACATTGAAGAACTGTGATACAGCGAAACAGCCTGTGGTTGACTATATATATATATATATATATATATATATATATATATATATATATATAAAGAAAGAACAGTAAGATATATAATCTGGTGTTCTTATTGATATTTTTTATTTTTATTTTTACAAAACAGCGCTCAATGTAAATTTACAGAGCATAAATATTATAAATTAACTGATTGAAAATGTTTTTTTCGCTACACAGTAATAACCATGTTTAAAAAATGAAGATAAAAACTTTAAATTTAATTATATAATTAAATTAAAAGCATTAGTTTCGTTTCATCTTCAACCGAATATTGGGATAACTTATTTTTTAAAATTTACTGAGATTTAAACGCACATATAAATTCATAATTTACTGTTTCCAAGTATACAGAGAAATCCAATCATTCAGACAGGGGTTGTAGCGTGTTCATTTTTATTAACTATTGTTGTATCAATTATGAGTTAAGAGGGAGGGCAGGGGTGTATTTTCCAAAGAATTCTGACATCTGTTAAATGCATGTCGTCTGTTTTTTTTTTTATTAACGGCAAAACGTTTTTCGGCATTTTTTTCTTCCTTCTATACTTAAAGATTCTTTTTATGTGTGTTTGTGCTAGAATACGTTTTATTTAACTACTATTTTAAAATATTTTTACTCTTAATTACTAATAGACTATATTTCTTTTTAAAAACAAGCAAATGTAATAGAATTACTTACATTATTTAAATAATGTATAGTTTCTCATGTAACACAAACGACTGGGTCATTTAATGACCTACATATTCTAGCTTTTCTTATTAACTTATTAACATATTTAAAAAAAAATTTTTTACCAAAATTTTCTAAAAACAAAATATTTCAAAAATAATTTCATTCATTTGTGAATAAGTCCTGAAAATTTAATTAAAGATCGGACAATTATTTGATTTTTACAAGAATTTCCAAATCAATGTGTTTTCAACGGGAAAAAAGCGCAAAAAAAAAACAATGTTATTTTAACGTCCCCGCGGTGACGTAAACAAAAGAAGACTTTAACCAAAATTTCGAACGTGTTAGAAAATATTAAAACATTTCAAAAAATAATTAAAAAATACTTTTTTCTTTCATCTTAATAATAACATAAGCATTTTGACGATAAACTTTATTTTCTTTAAGTTTGTGGCATTTTTCATTTACGCTATGCTGTTTTTCCGCGAAAACAGTGGACATGGCTAATATTTACTATTTAATAATAATTTTTTAAATAATTTAAGTTAGTCTATTACATTTATTTGTTTTAAAAGAAATATAGTATATTAGTAATTAGAATTAAGAATAATATTTTAAAATTGTAGTTCAACACGACGTACTCATATACAAACAAAACTTTTAGAAAAAAATCTTTATGTATACAATTACAAATTTAACGGCGAAACAAAAGTGCCGAAAACCTTTTTGTGGTTGATAAAGACCAGACGACATGCATTGAACGGATGTCATCATTCGTTGAAAAAGGCACAGCTATCTTATCTTAACTTTACTCCTTTTCGAAAGTAACTCATATTTTGATACAATAGTTGTCAGTGAAAATGAATCACCCTACCACTCCTTGTTAAAATGATTTGATTTCCCCGTATCCTTAGAAACTAATATTGTGAATGTATGTGCTAATAAAACTTAGTAAATTTCAAAATAAGTTATTCCGAAATTCGCTTAAAAATGAAACAAGACTAGGGACTTTAATTTAATTCTATAATTGAATTTGAATTTTTTAGTTTCTGTTTTTGAAACATGGTAGTTACTGTGTGTGATAGAACCATATTTTTAAATTAGTAAATTTGAATATATTTCAGCAGCAAGAATTCTTTCAAACATGTTTTGATAAATAATGTGTACAAGTTCTGTTAATCATATTTTTTTTATTAAAACTTTCAAATTTCCCTGTAAGTTGTTTTGTGTTATTAGTAAATTTGTAAAAATTCATATTAACTTTTATTTTATATTATTTTTTCTCGAGTACTTTTCGAATATATATATATATATATATATATATATATATATATATATATATATATATATATATATATATATATCATACGTCGGGACGAGTGTACGGACTACGGAGTGATTTCTGGAGGGACCCTCTACGAAATTTTAGAGCCGGGACACTGAATGTAACATCAATGTGTTTAGTGACCATCTTTATATATATATATATATATATATATATATATATATATATATATATATATATATATATATTTGTTTTAACTTATTGTGGTTTCTCCAATGTATTCAATGTGGCAATTCCTGCACTTGATGTAGTAAATTGCTCTTTCAAGTTGTGGCCTGTTTTTTTATTGATTAAGACTTTGTTTTAGATGTAGTTGTGAAAAATTTTTATGAGTTTAGATGATTTGGAGAAACCTTAACAAGTTCAAACAAGAGACTATATATGAACACAAAAGAGACAATTATAAAAACCAACCTGCATGACGCGCATTGGTAAATCACCGTAACGAAACTGACACAATTTTGACATAGGGAATGATGCCTTGATTAAAAGAGAAAAAAATCCATCAAGACGAAAATGTCTGGAAATCGCTAGTGTGTGTGTGTGTGTGTGTGTGTGTATAATGGACTCTCCCGTCGGTTTCGACGTATGAGGATCTGACAGCTTACTTGATTCAGTTATGAAATTTTGTGCGATAATCTTAAGTGGCATTTAAGACCCGCTAGTTTTTTTTTCCAAAAGAGGTCACATGTGAAGCATGTGTGAGGATTGTGAGATGAGATCGCTGTTAGATTGGCTGACCTTTTAGATCTTGCTCTCTTCTTGAAAATTATTCAGAAAAGGAAACTGAAAATTGCTGAATCCGCTAAAACACGTTGATCTCCATTCTACCCGCTCCAAGGCTAAGCGCTCAAGGGTGTTATGTGGTATATTGACTACTGACAAGTTTCTTTTCAGCTTGCGTTTGTATGTTAGCCATGGGCGTCCCTATGTTCCCGTAGCCCTGATCTAACTTGCTGTACATTAGGATCTTGGGTATCCTGTCATCAGACATTCTCAAGACATGACCAGCCCACCGTAACTGAGACTGTATGATAAAAGTCTCGATTCCTCCAATATTACACCTGTTAAACAGGTCTACGTTAGATTTCCTATCTTGAAGTATAACTCAACAGATTGCACGCAGACAGCTTTTATGAAAAGCATCTAGCTGGTGTATATGGTACCTGTATGGAGTCCACGACTCTGATCCATACAAAAGGATGGCAAGTACAACAGCTCTGTAAACTCGAATTTTCGTATCCAGTCAAATACCCCGCTCATTCCACAAGCGATGGTGAAGTTTGCCGAAAGCACTGGTAGTCTTAGCAATCCGATGCATGATTTCATCATCTAAAGTTCCACTGTAATTGCCTTTGCTTCCAAGATAGGTGAAAGACTTTACATAGTTCAGGGTTTTGTCTTCTACTTTCAATGGTCTTTCTGGAAATTTGTAGATTGGTGGTTTTTGTTTCTCACCACGCAATTGCTTTGAGTAGGAAAAGGTTGGTGCACAACTTCAGTTTTCTCTATGCTAAGTGTATATATATATATATATATATATATATATATATATATATATATATATATATATATATATATATATATATATATATATGATCGTCATATCTTCGTTATATATGAGTTCAGGGAGTAATAATGGAGGTTACGATGCTCTTTGGATCTTTATTCATACCTCCCAAGTTTTCAGTTTCGTATGGAATAATATTTAGGGGTTCTTTCCCCTGAAGATGATTGCAGACTGAAAGCTTGCGAGTTCCGGAAAGCGTCATAGCCTCTAAGAAAAAAAAAAAAAAAAAAAAAAAAAAAAATATATATATATATATATATATATATGATGCGAATATCAGTGTGTCACATTTTTTAAACTTTACTCCTAGAGACTGTAGGCCAAAATATCATACCATTTTGGAATCAGGCAAACTCCGTGAGCAAATTAAAAAAAATTTCGGCTCGAATCCGGACCCGCAATCTTGAAGTTTTCATTACTGCGATTGTTTTCGGATATCTTAGCTTCTACTGATAAAAACAATTAAAGGGACACAATTATCTAACTCATAGCTCATGTTCAAATGAAAAAAAATAATGTTCTCAAATTACAGTGTTTCAAAATAAAAATGTCCATGTTTTCAACTTTACTCCAAGAGGATGTAGCCCAACATATCATACCATTTTGAAATCAGGCTGACTCTGTGAGCAAATTCAGGGCCGCTTCCAGACACACAATCCTGACATTTTGGATTCTCAAATTTTCATTAATGCGATTGTTCATGGCAATTTTTTACTTGATTATTTGCTACGATTTTTTTTGTACGATAACAATTTTTATAAGTTGGAAATAAATTTGGGAATAATCGAAACTATTTGCAAAAACCAGTGAAAGTCACACATGAAACAAAAATAATTGTTTGTACGGAGAGTAAGGACCTACGTACATCAAATTGTCTTTAAACTAAGTGGCAGCATAATAATTATTGTTGCAATTTTAAAAGGTAAACTTAAATATGAATGCAGTACTTAAATGCAGGGATCAATTTTGAGTTCTTCGGTAGTTTATTGTTGCCTATCGCATTTACTCCTCCCTACCTATTGCGATGAAGGCTCAATCAAGATTCCTTTGCAGGAGCTAGCTTAAATGCTGCCCGATAGGGCGGCTTTTAAGGTAATATATATATATATATATATATATATATATATATATATATATATATATATATATAATAAAAAGGCTTAAACACTAATATTCCATGGTCATAATTTATTCCATTGGAATCGTAAATACGATCCAATTCATCAGACCTACAAATTCAAAAAGAAAACAGAAAAAAACCTACTCCGGAAATAAAAATAGAATTTAGAGAGAGTGTAATTATGAGAGTGTGGGACGAATGTTAGTTTATAAGAGAGGGGTTTATAGGAGAGAGTTTTATTTAAAATTAGGTGTGAGTGGAAGGGGGAAAAGGCTGTTGTCGGATGTCTAAAACAGTATAAGGATAAACATCGAGGTGACATACACACACCATGGCCGATCAAATCTTAAAGAAGGAGGGAGAGGTAAGGAAAGAAGTGGTGGGGAAGAAAGATGGGGCGGGTGAAATTAAAATTGCAAGGGACGCTGTGTAATTGAGAAAATTTGACAAAAATAATATCGACTGCAGGTTACAAATCAAATATAAACAATAAATATGACGATTATCTAATCTGGCGAGGACCTATATTTTTATGTTCAAAACGCATGCAAATCCACACATACACAATAAGTTATACACGTATATACATACACATCGCCGTGTACCTACATACACACTTACATATATCCATGTACACATACACGTATATCCACATATTCACACATACATACACACATACATATACATACACACACACACATATACATATATCTGATTCAATATCTCAGATACTAAGCGCTTTCTAATAATTACCGCGCATATGATAAAGAAATAATTACACCTACATATATACACACATACACATACACATACACACACACCTCCATATATATATATATATATACATACATACATATATACATATATATACATACACATACACACATATATATATATATATACATACATATATATATATATATATATATACACACACACATACATACATATACATGTACACACACACACATACATCCATATATATACATATATACATAGACACACACACACACATGTATATACACACACACATACATATACACAAACATCTACTCGTATACATACATGTATATACTACACACACACACATATATACATATATATACACATACACACATACATATACATGTACACACATACACATATAAATACATACACACATACACATACATATACATACGCACACATATATACACGTATATCCACCTATACCCTATACACACATTTTCCACATACATATACATAAATACACATGCACCCACATACACATATATACATACGCACACATACAAAAACCAGATATATATACGCACACACACACACATATATATATATATATATGTATATATATATATACATATATATACATACAAAAATGTACACACATATACCTACATATACACACATACATCCATAGGCATCCACTCCTTACCCATTTACACACACTTGTACATATGAACATACGCATACATGCGCATAAACATATATACCTAAAACCTTACATTTCTATACAAATAAACAAAAAAAAACAAAAAAACAATGTATCCCTATATCTATCCGTTTAGCTATACATACATACACATATACACGCACATCTATACCCACATACACACATATATATACACATACATATATATGGGTACATATATACACCAACACATACGCACACCCACACACATACATATACATACATATATATACATATATATATATATACATATACACACATCCCTGCATATATATTCTTCTATATATACCTACACCCACATACGTATACATGAATATATACACATACACACACATATCCATACATATACATACATATATATACAAATACACACACCCCTAAATATATACCTACATATACCCGTAGCCAAGTACATACATACATACATACACATACATACACACGCACACACACATATATATATATATATATATATATATATATATATATATATATATATATATATACCCACATACATACAAATACATACATATAAATTAGAATTTAAAAACTAAATAAGTAAAATTTCAACAATTTATATATACACATATACCCACATTCATACAAATACGAGTTGGAGTAGGTTTTTTTCTGTTTTCTTTTTGAATTTGTAGGTCTGATGAATTGGATCGTATTTACGATTCCAATGGAATAAATTATGACCATGGAATATTAGTGTTTAAACCTTTTTATTATATCCTTACTCTGTCCTGGACATTGAGTTCTACCTGGATTCTATCCTCTCGGAAATTTTTTTTTTTTTTTTTTTTTTTTTATTCTAAAATATACATGTGTATATATGCACCTGTGGATTTTGCATATATATGTATATTTACCACTAATATTATCTATATATATATATATATATATATATATATATATATATATAGAGAGAGAGAGAGAGAGAGAGAGAGATTAAGTTAGTATATATTGTAGGCATTCTGAAAGCAAAGGAAATATTTGGCGCAGATTACTTCCACAACACGAAGAAAGGTTTTCTGTAAGTTCAGATTCGAATATCGGGGGCAGAAAGAAATGCCGAAAACTCGATTGGCAGGTACTATCTCACAAATCACAATGCATGTAACCAGTCAGAAATATAACTCACTCTCCGACGAACGCGGGAGCCAAAATACACTCACTCTCCAATTCGAGAACACCAACTCCTTTTATCAGCCGAGCATTTTTTCCATTCATCGACGGCTGGGAGAGGACGCCCAATTTTTGCATATCAAAATTTTTTTGTTTTTTAATTTAAATATTTCGTCTTCAGCATGTTATGCGGAATACGTGCCCATTTTTTTGGTAAATAATTTATTTTTTCGCCACATTTTCTGTCGTAAGATAC
The DNA here is from genome assembly GCA_963932145.1 of Acanthosepion lycidas. Taxonomy (NCBI): domain Eukaryota; kingdom Metazoa; phylum Mollusca; class Cephalopoda; order Sepiida; family Sepiidae; genus Acanthosepion; species Acanthosepion lycidas. Next base: position 9,745,821 of record OZ010575.1, on the reverse strand, counting down.
ACGCGACGCGCTGTCGCTTGGTTTGACGAGGTAAGTCGCCGTTTTCTTCGCTATAAGCTATAGGGCGGCTTTTAAGTTAGTATATATATATATATATATATATATATATATATGTGTGTGTGTGCGTGTGTGTGTGTGTGTGTGTGTGTGTGTAGCACCTAGTAGAAGTCTAACATCGCTATAACGGTTCTCGGAATTAAGAAACCGGATATTCTGGAAAAAGGTTTTCAGAAAAAATTCTTCTAATTTTCAGCTGACAAAAATGCTAACTGCCCGGCAAGCGAACTCCATCAACTAATGCTACCACACATATGCGTGTAAACGCCCCGTGTTCACTTACTATATCAGTGACATCATGTGTAAAACAGTAACATATATACACGGATATGGCAAGCATGATACTGTCCATTGCGCTGAAAACACTTAGTAACTGATGTTTGTGTGTGTCTATAATGGACTCTCCTGTCGGTTTCGACGTATGAGGATCTGACAGCTTAGTCGATTCAGTTATGAAATTTTGTGCGATAATCATAAGACCCGCTAGTGATTTACACACACACACATATATATATATATATATATATATATATATATATATATATATATATATATATATATACTCCTGTCGTCTGTAAACTTTACAACTACTGCCACACTGACTTTTGCTTTCCAGCCTGTTGGAAGTCCTCATCTGTTATACCTTTCTTTAAAGACTCTGGTGACCCTTCTGACCCGTCTAACTACCGTCCTATCAGTCTCCTACCATTCTTCTACCATATATATATATATATATATATATATATATATATATATATGTGTGTGTGTGTGTGTGTGTCCAACAATTATTCAATATATTTTCTGCGTATATGTTATTTTTATAGATACAAATATTTAAGTACATAATTTCATCATATGCAGCATTAACTACATTTATCGGCCTGAATGTTATGAGAAATTTCCTAGAAAATATGTGTCCTCCGATAGGAATCGAACCTGTAACCTACACGGAACCGTCATTTGATCTGACGTGCTATACAATTTAGTAAATTCAAATTACTTTTTTTAAACAAATTTTCTGTTCTTTTTCTCGAACATTCATATTTGCTCGAAGCGTATCCTAATGTAAACAAATTAAACATATATCATGAAATAGATTAATTATTTTAATATTTTCTGTTTATACGTTACTTTTACAAATACAAATATTTAAGTAAATGCTCTGTTTATAATAAACAGCATTAACTACATTTACTGGCCTGAATGTTTGAGAAATTTCGTAGAAAATATGTGTCCTCCGACAGGAATCGAACCCGTATCCTAGACGGAGATCACGAGAAAAGTAATGGAAGATTTGGGCTCTAACCGACTAAGATACAAAGAAATTAGACATGGCTAAATAGTGCATTTAAGCGAATTTCCTCGCCATAACAACGGTTCCCTCTGCGCCTGGGGGACGCATGTTCGAATTCGGCAGGAGAGCGCATGTCTTTGATAAAAAGATTTCTCGAATATTTATGCCGGTAGGCAAAAATATAAAAAAAATCTATGTTTAATAAATAAAGAGTCTACTCAAATACGAGTATCCACTAAAAATAACGTTTAAAGTGATAAAATAAATAAAAATCCATTCATTCTTTACAAAATTGTTTTGGATATACAGGTAAAAGGTTTGAAGCTATCCTGCATTTTTGTTTAAAAGTAAACGATAAAATTTCAGTAACCACATTATATTTTCTTTTATTTTGACAAGATATAAATACTTCACTACAAAAAACTTGAACAAATGTTTCATATTTTGTTTTAAAAAATAAAACAACCACTTTTCTTAATTATTGTTTACAGATTATTGACATACTAACTGTTTTTTTTTAATATAGATGGCTGAGCTCCTCAAGTATTCTTCAAACACTGAAAAGGCTCGCGCTCACGCATTGGGTATTCTCTTTGAACTTTCCTATCCAATTCATCCCATATTATTTCAGTAGAAGAGGGGTCAGAATATTGATACTGCCAAAAGAAATAGAATTTCATTAAAAAAAAAAAAGGGTAGAAAACTCGAGCTCCTTCACGAATATGCGAAACGCGATACAAAAAAACCAAGCCACGTAAGGCGATATTTAAAAAATAATTTGACAACATAAATAACAACATAAAGGCTTTGAAAAAGACGAAGGGCGGCCGGAAATACTTCGAAATAGGAAGTTTTATTTATCATATTTACCCGTACCAACCGTAGATTAAAAAAATCTCATTCTTCGCCCCACTCATTCGCTCTCTCTCTGTGTCTGTCTGACCTAAGGGAATTTCTGTTGTTAGTTTTTGATTTTATAAACAAAAGAGTTTCAACCTATTTACTGATGGTATTAATGAATACCGTTGTTTTATAACTTCGTTTTGCCTCCTCTGGTTCCTGTTACAGCTTTTCTTGATTGGTGTATTTTCTGAGTCAGCTGACCGCCAGCAGGGTGAAACGTCAGGGCTTTTGATATAGTATTCTTTATAGGATTTTACTTTCTTGACAAAGAAAATCAGTTATGTACCATACGTGATACACGCTTAGGCGGTCATGTATCTTTCGATATGTGACTGTAATTACATTGATAACGTAATACTTGACAAACAAGATAGCCATTTTCCTTTTTTAAATTTTAAGAAATTTTTAATTAATTAGTAATTATAAAGAAAAACTCAATTTTCAATTACTATGGATAGACTCAAGAATGTTTTACCGCACTAATCGAATATTATGCATGCACTAATCAAATTTTGATATATAAAAATTTTAGCGCACTAATCGAAATCGCATTAACCAAATGCGCATTAATCGATGGATTCCTCTCTCTCTCTCTCTCTCTCTCTCTATATATATATATATATATATATATATATATATATATATATATATATATATATATATATAATAAAAAGGCTTAAACACTAATATTCCATGGTCATAATTTATTCCATTAGAATCGTAAATACGATCCAATTCATCAGACCTACAAATTCAAAAAGAAAACGGAAAAAACAACTCCGGGAATAAAAAATAGAATTTCGTGAGAGTATGTATGAGAGTGTGGGACGAATGTTACAGTAAATGAAAGCTATAGGGAGGGGTAACAGACGAGAGAAGAATAGAAAGGTCTAAAGATGAAGGGGGGTTAAAATTTAACAGAGAGAAGTTTTAAAGAGGGGTGTCAAAGACGGTTTAAGTAAGAGAAATATGAATATTCTCGGATGTCTAATACATTAAAGATATACTGGAAAAGATACATTTCGTGGTGACATACACACACAATAGATGATGTAATCTTAAAGATCAGAAGATGAGAGAGGGAGAGGAAAAGAAAAAGGAGTGAGGGGAGAGAGATGGGGTGGGGGGAACTAAACCGGAAGGGCATTTATAAAAGGGGCCGCTGTGTAATCAAGAAAATTTGACAAAATTAATATCGACTACAGGTTACAAATCAAATATAAACATATAAAAAATATATAACGATTATCTAATCTAGCAAGGACCTATATTTCTATGTTCAAAAACACATACGTATACACACATACACAACAACATATTTATATTTACACGTACATACATACATATAAGCGTGTACACACATACCCATACATATACATGAATCTATATATATATATATATATATATATACATACATACATATACACATATACATACATATACACATCCATCCATACATATCCACTCCTACATATATATACATTTACACACATATACATACGGACATACACATAAGTGCACATAAACATATCTGCATAAAACCTTACACATCTCCATACAATTACATACACCCATCTAAAGAAATAAACAATGTATCTCTTTATCTACCCGTCTAACTATACATACATACATACATATACACCCATATACAGATTTATATGTATACAATCATACCTAAACATACACACACACATATAAACACATCTACATACACATCTACCTACATATACATACATCTATATACGTATATATATATATATATATATATATATATATATATATATATATATATATATATATATATTATGATTATCTATATGTATCATTGTGTATGTTTATGTGATGCACTATGTATTTCATTTTTTTTTAGACAAAATTTTTTAAATTTTACATTTTGATTTATATATAGATATGTATATGTGCGAACATGTTTGTGTATGTGTGTATATATATATATATATATATATATATATATATATATATATATATATATATATATACGTATATGTTTGTATATGTTGGTAGATGTGTATGTAGATGTGTTTATATGTGTGTGTGTATGTGTAGGTATGTATGTATACATATATATATCTGTATATGGGTGTATATGTATAGTTAGACGGATAGATAAAGAGATACGTTGTTTATTTGTTTAGATGGGTGTATGTAATTGTATGGAAATGTGTATGGTTTTATGTATATATGTTTATGTGCACGTATGTGTATGTCCGTATGTATATATGTGTGTAAATGTATATCTATATGTAGGAGTGGATGTGTATATGTATATATATGTGTATATATGGGTATGTGTGAACACCCCTGTATGTATGTGTTATGGGACCTACCTTTATGGACTAAATGAACTCTTCCTATTACTATATGTACGGGGAAATTATGCCTCTCAACAGAGCTTTCTACAGTTGACTACTGTACTTTGCCATCAGTTGGACATGCAACACTTTTGCATTCGTTCTTTTTGTTAATAATATGTTTTCACTAATTTGCTGAGTTCGAGTTTTCTTTCGGACCTATTCTGTGTCCGCAACACTGGCGACGAGGATTTAAAGAACTCTACGGGAGAACTATAAAAGAAAAAAAAATTGTTTACCATTGTCTACATCAATGGCGACGAGGATTTAAAGAACTCCACGAAAAAAAAATCTATAAAACAGGCTTATCGGCGAAAAAAAAAAAAAAGAGGAAAAATTGCGCCGAAGTTATAAACTCTACGTTCGCGGTTGTCCAAAAAAACTACTGTGTACGAGGGTAACATTTAAAGAGAAAAAAAGTGATTTGTTTTTTTTTCTCTTCCCCTCCGAGCAACACAAAGGTTGGGTACAATTAAAATTACGTTAAAAGCGTAATATTGAAAATTAAAACATGGAAGAGTTTCTATTTTAGAACTGGTTAGAGTCCAGTTTGGACAACAACGAAGAAACAAAGAAAAACAATTAGAATTACAGCAAAAATACGAAGAAGAACAATTAAAATTACAGCGACAAATGATAGAACAACAGAAAAGGTTTGAAGAATTGCTTTTACAAACAAGGTCGAATAAGGGTCAAAATACCGAGAGCGAAACTACTTTTTCACAAAACGCAATTTGGAGTGCAATTGACAATTTCACTTATTCACCAGACGAAGATAAAACCTTCGCTTCATATTTCAGAAGGTATGAGGATCTATTCGAAATAGATCGTGGGAAATGGGAAGACGCTAAAAAGCTACGCCTACTGCTCCGGAAATTGGGGACTACTGAACATAGCAAATTCGTGGACTACATATTACCTCGAAAAACTAGTAATGTGACTTTCGTTGAAGCTGTAAATCTCCTTACAGAATTATTCAGGCCCCAAAAGTCGTTATTCCACAAAAGGTGGAAGTGTTTAAACCTAATCAAGAAAGACAGCGAAGATTACTCGACGTTCGCATCGGTAGTTAACAAACATTGTGACGATTTTAAATAGGCCGAACTTACCGCAGACAATTTAAAATGTCTAATATTCGTACAAGGACTTGTATCAACGAAAGATGCAGAGATTAGACGTAGAGTTCTAACCAGGTTAGAGGGAGAACCAAATTTAACTTTACAAAATATAGCCGAGGACTGCCAAAAATATATAAGTGTAAAAAATGATTCTAGAGACATTGAAGAGTCAGGCGTTGCACACATAAGAAAAATACATCGAAAACCACATTTTTCCTTCCCTTCAAAAACAAGTCAAACCAAAAAAGATTATTTTCACTCTCCTAAGAAAAAAGTCAACTCAATTAAAAACAGAAAAATTTATCGCCTAGTCCGTGTTACCGTTGTGGAGCACTTCATTGGTTTAAAGATTGCCAATATCTGTTTAAAACATGTCTAACTTGTAATAAAGTTGGGCACGAGAGTTCACATTGCAGAGCAAATAAAGGAGGAAAAAGCCGGATTAGAACCAGAAAAACAGACGAACTGGACGTCAAAAATATAAGAAAGTATGTGCAGGTAGAAATACTGAATAAAAATGTCAGGTTACAATTAGACTCCGGGTCTGATTTATCAATAATCAACCAACATACTTGGAAAAAGGTTAAATAAATCAACCATGCTAAAACCGGCGAAATAGCTAAATAGTAAGTGTAAATATAAATATGTTGTTGTGTATGTGTGTATACGTATGTGTTTTTGAACATAGAAATATAGGTTCTTGCTAGATTAGATAATCGTTATATTTTTTTTTAATATGTTTATATTTGATTTGTAACCTGTAGTCGATATTAATTTTGTCAAATTTTCTTGATTACACATCGGCCCTTTTATAAATGTCCTTCGGTTTTAGTCCCCCCACACCATCTCTTCCCCGCTTCTTTTTCTTTTCTTTTCCTCTCCCTCTCTCATCTTCTGATCTTTAAGATTATATCATCTATTGTGTGTGTATGTCACCACAAAATGTATCTTTTCCAGTATATCTTTAATGTATTAGACATCCGAGAATATTCATATTTCTCTTACTTGAACCGTCTTTGACACCCCTCTTTAAAACTTCTCTCTGTTAAATTTTAACCCCCCTTCATCTTTAGACCTTTCTATTCTTCTCTCGTCTGTTACCCCTCCCTATAGCTTTCATTTACTGTAACATTCGTCCCACACTCTCATACATACTCTCACGAAATTCTATTTTTTATTCCCGGAGTTGTTTTTTCCGTTTTCTTTTTGAATTTGTAGGTCTGATGAATTGGATCGTATTTACGATTGACCATAGAATATTAGTGTTTAAGCCTTTTAATTATATCCTGGACATTGAGTTCTACCTGGATTCTATCCTTTTGGAATTATTTTTATACATATATATATGTGTATATATGTATGTATATATATTTATATATTTTACATATATGATTGCATATGTATGTGTATATTTACCGCTAATATTATATATATATATATATATATATATATATATATATATATATATATATATATAATGAAATGGACAAAGACCGATAATTATTTTAAGAGATTTTTATGTTTATACATTCTTTTTATAGATACAAATATTTAAGTAAATGCTCTGTTTATAATAAACAGTGTTAAACAACATTTATCGGACTGAATGTCCGGGAAATTTTCATACAAAGAGATTTACACACTAGATATTTGCTCTGTTTCCCCTGTTTTCGCATTGTTCTCATATCCTTTGGGAGATAGTAAATCCATCAACAAACATTAAATTCTTACATTTGCCATTATGCACCACACACTCTCGTAGACTGACTTGTCACTAATCGAAATTTAATACAATTTGTGCATATAATTTTCCGAACCATGTTGCTGACGAAGAAATAAAATTGACTTTAAAGAAATTTAGAAAAGATGATAACGATTTACGGCTTCACTGTATTCAACAAAACTGTTTTCATTTAACAACTGAGAATGTTTTCTCTATACGCATGACTGACGCTAGACTTCCAGGAGAGCGAGATACTACCCCTTCTTAGCGTTACGTTTTTTTTACAATTGACATGCAGTGGATCAATTGTTTTGTTTACTGCAAGGAAATTTGGGTCATTGTGTCCTACTAGAAAATGTAATCGATCTGTCACTTGTAACCAGGTATCTCGATTTTAGTCACTTCCTCGCCGACGTGAAGTGGCTTGTCTCTGTCTTTTCTACAAATATTTTCATGGCAACTGCTCTGATGAGCTTTTTTCCTAGGTACCCTGACTACATGAATTTAAGCGTGCTACTGGTTTGGCATCTAGGTCCCACCCGATTACTGTTGAAATAGCTAAATGCAACCCTCAGTTCTACCCCAGCAATTTCTTTTCTCGCAATTCCCACCTGTGGAACTACCTTCAATTTACTAGATTCCCTGATAACTAGAATCTTTAAAAATTTAAATGCAACGCAATCATTATCTTCTGTCTTCTTGGACATAATTCATTTTTTTTTGTCCTTTCCACAATCCTTTCTATATCCAGCCCCGTCTCTAACTTTCACTCTCATCCTAATGGCATTACCGCCTTGCTTGAGGTAAAATGATTTAAAAAAAAAATAAATAAACAGAAAAAAATAAGAAGCCACAAGTAAAAATTCATGTTTTCCATATACCATGACCCTTCAGAACATGGGCGATTTTGTCTCTCCAAAACTCTTTTGTGGTAAACCCGCTTCTACAGTAGAAGGAACTCTTCTATTTTGGGGTAAACCCGCTTCTACAGTAGAATGAACTTTTCTCTTTTGGGGTAAACCCGCTTCTATAGTAGAATGAACTCTCCTCTTTTGGGGTAAACCCGCTTCTACAGTAGAATGAACTCTTCTCTTTTGGGGTAAATCCGCTTCTGCAGTAGAATGAACTCTCCTCTTTTGGGGTAAACCTGCTTCTACAGTAGAATGAACTCTTCTCTTTTGGGGTAAATCCGCTTCTACAGTAGAATGAACTCTTCTCTTTTGGGGTAAACCCGCTTCTACAGTATAATGAACTCTTCTCTTTTGGGGTAAATCCGCTTCTGCAGTAGAATGAACTCTTCTCTTTTGGGGTAAATCCGCTTCTACAGTAGAATGAACAATTCTCCTTTGGGGTTAACCCGCTTCTACAGTAGAATGAACTCTTCTCTTTTGGGGTAAACCCGCTTCTACACATAGAATGAACTCTACTCTTATGTGGTAAACCCGCTTCTATAGTAGAATGAACTCTTCTCTTTTGGGGTAAATCCGCTTCTGCAGTAGAATGAACTCTTCTCTTTTGGGGTAAACCCGCTTCTACAGTAGAATGAACAATTCTCCTTTGGGGTTAACCTGCTTCTACAGTAGAATGAACTCTTCTCTTTTGAGGCAAACCCGCTTCTACAGTAGAATGAATTCTTCTCTTTTGGGGTAAACCCGCTTCTACAGTAGAATGAACTCTTCTCTCTTGTGGTAAACCCGCTTCTACAGTAGAATGAACTCTTCTCTTTTGGGGTAAACCCGCTTCTACAGTAGAATGAACTCTTCTCTTTTGGGGTAAATCCGCTTCTGCAGTAGAATGAACTCTCCTCTTTTGGGGTAAACCCGCTTCTACAGTAGAATGAACTCTTCTCTTTTGGGGTAAATCCGCTTCTACAGTAGAATGAACAATTCTCCTTTGGGGTTAACCCACTTCTACAGTAGAATGAACTCTTCTCTTTTGGGGTAAACCCGCTTCTACAGTAGAATGAACTCTTCTCTTTTGGGGTAAACCCACTTCTACAGTAGAATGAACTCTTCTCTTATGTGGTAAACCCGCTTCTACAGTAGAATGAACTCTTCTCTTTTGGGGTAAATCCGCTTCTGCAGTAGAATGAACTCTTCTCTTTTGGGGTAAACCCGCTTCTACAGTAGAATGAACAATTCTCCTTTGGGGTTAACCTGCTTCTACAGTAGAATGAACTCTTCTCTTTTGAGGTAAACCCGCTTCTACAGTAAAATGAACTCTTCTCTTTTGGGGTAAACCCGCTTCTACAGTAGAATGAACTCTTCTCTCTTGTGGTAAACCCGCTTCTACAGTAGAATGAACTCTTCTTCCTCTCATAAATACTAACTACGAGAGTCAGTTGGAAGAGGACAGACGCAGTGTGGCCACCTCGTGGTGGTGTAATCGTTAGCAAGCTTGTCTCGCTAGAACAATTACGACTGAGTAGTCAGTTCGATCCTCACTGGGTGCCCTATAATTTCGGCCTTGTGTCACATCTGAGCTATGCTTGCGTAAATTCTTCCTTGGATAGATTTAACGCAGGCTTATCATCTCTCAGTTGCGTCTCTGTCTTTGGATAGAGTGCACTCAGGGTCTTCTCTGTCAAAGGACAGAGGGGCAACTGAGAAAATTATACTGAGAGGTGCCCAGCTCTGGGGGACAGCTGCCCGAAGCCGCGCCCTCCCATTACACCAGAGGGAGGGATCGGTGCTCGCACCGAAGCCAGCGCATTCGACGGTTGCAGGGGATGTGGGGAATTTTTGTCCATTTCCCGTGTGTACGCACTCGGGTCCCCACTTTAAAAAGACCTTGTGTCACATCTCGTTCTGGTGGGGTAACGAGTAAACACCGCACAGACGCAGTGTTAACCTCCCGTTCGGACGTACACCTCTATCTACTTATTACTAACACTCTTGCTTTGTATATATCTTCAATATACTTTTTCAAACTACCTTCGTCTTCCGTGTCTTTCTTTCTGGCCCCTAACCAGGCCACAACAAAAACCTCTTATATCTTGAGGCTCAAAAACCAGTTTTTATACTTTTGCTAAGACTCAAGACCTCCACCCCACCGGTTCACTGTCCATTTGCACAAAATTTTCAGATAGGTGGCTCGCTGAGGTTTCCTTGTACTCAGTGTTCCTTTCTAATTCTTCCTTCTCCATTGTGTGTCCTTAGGAATTTCAGTTGTCTCTTCCTGATTCCTAACAAAACCGTGCAAAAATGATTTCTCCTTCGGACATATTATTTTACAAAGAATATATATATATATATATATATATATATGATGGCTAACAACTCGCTGAAAGAATATGTCTGCCAAACAGGCCGCGACGAATGAAGTGGTTCGCTCATGGTCTTCGAATTTATATTAATCTTGAACTGTTAGATAGCCCTGATCCAGTGACAAGAATAAGATGAAAAGGCACGGGCGGGGTCGTTTATTACCGAATCATCATAATGATATCTGCTTACAGTACTGGTTATTCCCAAGCGGTCACCCATCTAAGTACTAACCAGACTCGATGCTGCTTAACTTCGAAGATGGAACAGAAACCAGTGCCTTCACGTACAAACTCTCACCCTCTCTCTCACACGCACGCACACACAAACACATACGTATGTGTTTGTGTATGTAAAAGAAATTTAGATCGTGTATACCTGTAAAACATCAATATAAATAAAGACAAAAACTTAAAAGAAAATGGTTAAATCGATAACCTCATCTTATTCAAAACATATAACACATAAATCAATCCCAAATAATATATATATATATATATATATATATATATATATATATATATATATATAAAACATCACCTACTCACTTTCGTTTATTAGACATTGTTTTAGCATATCTACAGACGATAATGGATATGTCCCCATTCACATAAATACAGTAGTAAATACTGTATGTTGGTCTGTAGTTGGAGATTCGTTACCAGCTAAACCTCCAGGCAGAGAGAATCTGCAGACGAGGCTATGTCGAAGGGCAGAATCTCGCCTCGGAAAACAGTACCCGACCCATTTCTATACAGGGTCTACGGGGAATTTTGGCCGAGCCTACGGGCTCGAATACCCAACATTAAATTTAACCTTGTGCCACATCTGACCGCGTAGGGTGGTTCATAGATATTCTGCAGTTGGAGATTTATCTCTAGTTGTGCTGTTCAAATGGCCTGCTTCCGGACGGAGAGAATCCCCAGACCAGCCTATGTCGAATGGCAGAGTTTCGTCTCGGGAAACAGCTACCCGACCCCGTTTTATACGAGGTATACGGGGAATTTTTGGCCGAGCCTACGGGCTCGGATATACCACATTAAATTCGGCCTTGTGCCACATCTGACTGCGTGGGGCGGTTGGTAGATATTCTGCAGTTGGAGATTCATTGTGGAATTCAATTGACTCACTTCTAGAAACTATTACTTCTACGCGCCGCTGGCTAATCTTACATGTGTTGTTCTTATCCTAAGTATTATCGTTCATTACCAATCTTCGTGTGAATATTCTATTCAGTAACCTTCCCTAGGTTACAACAGACATTGGGCGAAACTCGTCAGCTAAAACTAAATTTTTCTTATTGTCTTTTTGCCCTTTACATATATATATATGACGAAGGGGTCGATTTGGTGAGGTCAGTATGATGTTTGAAAGACCCGAAACTGCCCAATGATTCTTTTCTAGAACATCACTGACGACGCCCTCTAGCGCTAAAAGAGCGTATATTCAAAGTATATATATATATATATATATATATATATATATATATATATATATATATATATATATATATATATATATATTTGAGTAATGAAAATACCTGGGGAAATAAATTATAATCTTATGGAACCTTAAAGTTGTCTGGTTTTCTTTAAATTTTTGATTTGCCAATAAACAAATCAATCTCGAGGGAAAAAAAGGTTTTTAAAAAAAGAAAGAACTAGAAATATGAAAGTCTGTCTAAAAAAATTGCACAGAAACAGGTTTCAAGCCCAAAGAAAAAACCCCGATACGAGTAAACAACTAACAAAAGAGCTCAATACAACCGTAGAGCAGACCTAGATAAACCTCGTGAACCAGAAAGCTTTCCCTAAAGATCCGCTTTGGTGAAACCTGGGTAGGTTTGTCTCGCTCACTAGGTTTATATATATATATAACTACTTCCATTTAACAGTTAATATATTTTAGCCTTTAAAATGGCTAAATGTGTCGCCGAAAGCGCTCGAAAAAAACATTTTATCTACTATATTTATAAGATCACATGACAAATTATATAAAAACTTAATCAAAGCACCTTGTCTGTCATATTTAAGGAAACTTGCATTAAAGAAGGACTGCTGCCTAAATACACAATACATATATATATATATATATATATATATATATATATATATATATATATATATATATAGAGAGAGAGAGAGAGAGAGAGAGAAATGTATATTTATGTATATGTATTTATGTATAAATGTATATATATATATAGAGAGAGAGAGAGAGAGACAGAGACAGAGAGACAGAGAGAGAAAAATGACGTAATGCCCAGCCATGCATATATATATATATATATATATATATATATATAGCCATGCATATATATATATATATATATATATATATATATATATATATATATATATATATGCATGGCTGGGCATTACGTCATTTTTCTCTACCAACAGTAAAACGGTTGTCAGGACTCAAAGGCTTAAGAATGGAACAGACTCTCGCCGCTTGGTGTCCATCTCAAAGTCCACTTTTAAATTTACGTACACTCTATCCCTGATGTTGAGTACTTTAACTCATAAATATAGCATTCTTTACAACTATATTTTTATCATATATATATATATATATATATATATATATATATATATATATATATATAAGGTCATCCTGGGTATGACGATAAACTACATCCGGTAATAATTCCACTGATCGGAGGTGGATGAGAAGCGTCCAAACACCTCTTAATTGCTATTGTTCCTATGTTCATCCTGACCTGGGGTGGTAGCACCTGTTATGGTCCCAGGTCTGGTCAAATGAAAGTATAAAATTTGCTTGTCTGTCTTTTGGCCTTAGTTTTTATTTCATTTTGCTACGCATTTCGTTTTATTTGTTGATTCTTGGTTTATTTATTGTTAGTTTTTGTTTTTATTAAATCCTGACAGGTTTACTGTTGGTTGTACCACCACACACACACACACACACACACACACACATATATATATATATATATTTGTTTGAATAAAAGCGGATCACTTTAAGGTTCCATGTGATAAGTTATTTCACCACAACCCCTTTAACAGGGCTCTGGATCATCAGACTTTACTTCCAAAAGTTGAAATGAAAAATGAAAAGAAACTTACACATTTTTGACGGACCGCACCAAGCGTATGTAAAATTAACGAAGTGAGGAAGTGAGGTGGGAGAGAAGTTATGAGTGAGTTAGATGTACCATTTTCAATTTCTTATCCTTAACCCCCTCTGTGTAGGCTAGACGCTGCTTAACTTAACGCATGCTATCTAGATATAGATGGGTAAGGGGTGAGGGAGAGGACCGACTTAAAAGTGGAAGATACAGTTGACAATAAAATAAGTAATCATGTCTCTAAGAACAGGATTCAATCAAATTCTTAGATTCTGTTATTTCGCATTACTTTAAAGGGTATCTTTGGGGGTTAGAGTTTGATATAAATCTAAATGTCTAAAAAATCTACGACGAATTTAATTTGAAGTTTGTTGGAGTATATCTTTAATGTATTAGACATCCGAGAATATTCATATTTCTCTTACTTAAACCGTCTTTGACACCCCTCTTTAAAACTTCTCTCTGTTAAATTTTAATCCCCCTTCATCTTTAGACCTTTCTATTCTTCTCTCGTCTGTTACCCCTCTCTATAGCTTTCATTTACTGTAACATTCGTCCCACACTCTCATACATACTCTCACGAAATTCTATTTTTTATTCCCGGAGTTGTTTTTTCCGTTTTCTTTTTGAATTTGTAGGTCTGATGAATTGGATCGTATTTACGATTGACCATAGAATATTAGTGTTTAAGCCTTTTAATTATATCCTTGCTTTGTCCTGGACATTGAGTTCTACCTGGATTCTATCCTTTTGGAATTATTTTTATACATATATATATGTGTATATATGTATGTATATATATTTATATATTTTACATATATGATTGCATATGTATGTGTATATTTACCGCTAATATTATATATATATATATATATATATATATATATATATATATATAATGAAATGGAGAAAGTCCGACAATTATTTTAAGACATTTTTATGTTTATACATTCTTTTTATATATACAAATATTTAAGTAAATACTCTGTTTATAATAAAGTGTTAAACAACATTTATCGGACTGAATGTCCGGGAAATTTTCATACAAAGAGATTTACACACTAGATATTTGCTCTGTTTCCCCACTAAGACGAGTTCTTACACAAGGTCACTTTTAGGTGAGCGCGTACACCCGGGACAGAAACAAAATTGTCCACAGCCCACGTAACCGTCAATTGCGCTGGACTCGGTGCGAGCACCGATCCCTCACTCTGGTGCAATGAGAGGGTGCGGCTTCGGTCGGCTGTTCCCCAGGGCTGGGCATCCACTTAGTATAATTTTCCTCAGTTGCGACTCTGGCCTTTGACCGAGTCGCTACTGAGCGCACTCTACGCAACTGAGAGATAATAAATAGAAGTTACATTTACTTGAAGTGTTGTATTTACTTGATCACTCACTGAGTCAGGTTGTGACACAAGGTCAGTTTTTAACGTGGAGACCCGAGTGTTTTCACTCGAGCCGCTGGACTAACCTGGTCTTATCTTGTCCAAGCTGGTCAGAGCTGGTCTAAACTAGTCTAAGCTAGTCAGACCTGGTCTTAGTTTTCATAGCTGGTCAGAGCCGGTACAAGCTAGTCGTAGCCATGATACCACCAGCACAGGGACAGAGCCCTAGGGCAGGTAAAGTATCCGAGTGCGTACACCCATCCAAGGAGGGATTTACGCGGTATTTACTTGAAACCCTACTGAGTCAGGTTGTGACACAATGTCATTTTTTAACGTGGGGACCCGAGTGAAAACATTCGGGCCACTGGTCTAAGCTGGTCTAGCTGGTCATCGCTTGTCCAAGCTGGTCTAAGCTAGTCATAGCTGGTCTTGGCTTGTCCTAGCTGGTCCAGGCCGGAGCCGTTCCAAGCTAGTCCTAGCCGTGATACCACCAGCACAGAGACGGAGCCCTGTGACCGGTAAGTATCCGAGTGCGTACACCTCTCCAAGGAGAGATTTACGCGGTATTTACTTGACCCCGCACCGAGTCACGTTGTGACACAAGGTCAGTTTTTAACGTGAGGACCTGAGTGTTTTCAATCGGCCGTTCATCCAAGCTGGTCTGACCTAGTCATAGCTGGTCTTGGCTTTTCCTAACTAGTCTAGGCCGGAGCCGGTCCCAGCTAATCTTAGCCCTCATATAACCAGCCCCAAAGACGAAACTTGTGCCAGGTAAGTATTCGAGTGCGTACACCCCTCCAAGGATGGATTTACGCGCTAATTACTTGACCCCCGACTGAGTCAGGTTGTGACACAAGGTCAGTTTTTAACGTGGGGGTGCGAGTGTTTTCACTCAGGACACTGGTCTAAGCTGGTCTAGAGAGAAGGATTCGGTGAACGCACCGGATCCTTCTCTCTAGTGCAAATTCCTGTAGGATATATTATCTACTATTGCGTAATATCACGCTTCAGATTTAACTAATTTGCATATTGATTTAAAAAAAACTTTATTTCATTAATTAACTGTCCTTCATTACTGTTCGAGGATTGTCTTCATTTTCATATCAAAAGCAGTTTTTTATGAATATCGTCTTATATAGTTCAGAAAAGTTTTTGAAATTTGCATTTTATTTCACCTTTATCATGTTGGCATCTATTTGTAAAACTTTCCTTTATCATAACAAACCAATTTATGAATGAAATGTTCATTTAAAATTTTTATAGTTAATATATCTTACGTTGCGAAGCGATAGCGAGCGGGTGGGTGGGCGATCGGTCGAAGCCTGCTGGTTCACTATATAAACAAATCACAAGTAAAAAATTCCTGTCTTTTTAATTATAAAAAGAATGTCTTCACAGATAGAAAATAGTTGTTATAAAATATAATTAGCATTTCGAAAAGGACTTCTTCGAACGCATTGTTCTCATATCCTTTGGGAGATAGTAAATCCATCAACAAACATTAAATTCTTACATTTGCCATTATGCACCACACACTCTCGTAGACTGACTTGTCACTAATCGAAATTTAATACAATTTGTGCATATAATTTTCCGAACCATGTTGCTGACGAAGAAATAAAATTGACTTTAAAGAAATTTAGAAAAGATGATAACGATTTACGGCTTCACTGTATTCAACAAAACTGTTTTCATTTAACAACTGAGAATGTTTTCTCTATACGCATGACTGACGCTAGACTTCCAGGAGAGCGAGATACTACCCCTTCTTAGCGTTACGTTTTTTTTACAATTGACATGCAGTGGATCAATTGTTTTGTTTACTGCAAGGAAATTTGGGTCATTGTGTCCTACTAGAAAATGTAATCGATCTGTCACTTGTAACCAGGTATCTCGATTTTAGTCACTTCCTCGCCGACGTGAAGTGGCTTGTCTCTGTCTTTTCTACAAATATTTTCATGGCAACTGCTCTGATGAGCTTTTTTCCTAGGTACCCTGACTACATGAATTTAAGCGTGCTACTGGTTTGGCATCTAGGTCCCACCCGATTACTGTTGAAATAGCTAAATGCAACCCTCAGTTCTACCCCAGCAATTTCTTTTCTCGCAATTCCCACCTGTGGAACTACCTTCAATTTACTAGATTCCCTGATAACTAGAATCTTTAAAAATTTAAATGCAACGCAATCATTATCTTCTGTCTTCTTGGACATAATTCATTTTTTTTTGTCCTTTCCACAATCCTTTCTATATCCAGCCCCGTCTCTAACTTTCACTCTCATCCTAATGGCATTACCGCCTTGCTTGAGGTAAAATGATTTAAAAAAAAAAAAAAATAAACAGAAAAAAATAAGAAGCCACAAGTAAAAATTCATGTTTTCCATATACCATGACCCTTCAGAACATGGGCGATTTTGTCTCTCCAAAACTCTTTTGTGGTAAACCCGCTTCTACAGTAGAAGGAACTCTTCTATTTTGGGGTAAACCCGCTTCTACAGTAGAATGAACTCTTCTCTTTTGGGGTAAACCCGCTTCTATAGTAGAATGAACTCTTCTCTTTTGGGGTAAATCCGCTTCTGCAGTAGAATGAACTCTCCTCTTTTGGGGTAAACCTGCTTCTACAGTAGAATGAACTCTTCTCTTTTGGGGTAAATCCGCTTCTACAGTAGAATGAACTCTTCTCTTTTGGGGTAAACCCGCTTCTACAGTATAATGAACTCTTCTCTTTTGGGGTAAATCCGCTTCTGCAGTAGAATGAACTCTTCTCTTTTGGGGTAAATCCGCTTCTACAGTAGAATGAACAATTCTCCTTTGGGGTTAACCCGCTTCTACAGTAGAATGAACTCTTCTCTTTTGGGGTAAACCCGCTTCTACACATAGAATGAACTCTACTCTTATGTGGTAAACCCGCTTCTACAGTAGAATGAACTCTTCTCTTTTGGGGTAAATCCGCTTCTGCAGTAGAATGAACTCTTCTCTTTTGGGGTAAACCCGCTTCTACAGTAGAATGAACAATTCTCCTTTGGGGTTAACCTGCTTCTACAGTAGAATGAACTCTTCTCTTTTGAGGTAAACCCGCTTCTACAGTAGAATGAACTCTTCTCTTTTGGGGTAAACCCGCTTCTACAGTAGAATGAACTCTTCTCTTTTGGGGTATATCCGCTTCTACAGTAGAATGAACTCTTCTCTTTTGGGGTAAATCCGCTTCTGCAGTAGAATGAACTCTCCTCTTTTGGGGTAAACCTGCTTCTACAGTAGAATGAACTCTTCTCTTTTGGGGTAAATCCGCTTCTACAGTAGAATGAACTCTTCTCTTTTGGGGTAAACCCGCTTCTACAGTATAATGAACTCTTCTCTTTTGGGGTAAATCCGCTTCTGCAGTAGAATGAACTCTTCTCTTTTGGGGTAAATCCGCTTCTACAGTAGAATGAACAATTCTCCTTTGGGGTTAACCCGCTTCTACAGTAGAATGAACTCTTCTCTTTTGGGGTAAACCCGCTTCTACAGTAGAATGAATTCTTCTCTTTTGGGGTAAACCCGCTTCTACAGTAGAATGAACTCTTCTCTTTTGGGGTAAATCCGCTTCTACAGTAGAATGAACTCTTCTCTTTTGGGGTAAACCCGCTTCTACAGTAGAATGAACTCTTCTCTTTTGGGGTATATCCGCTTCTGCAGTAGGATGAACTCTCCTCTTTTGGGGTAAACCCGCTTCTACAGTAGAATGAACTCTTCTCTTTTGGGGTAAACCCGCTTCTACAGTAGAATGAACTCTTCTTCCTCTCATAAATACTAACTACGAGATTCGGTTGGAAGAGGACAGAGGCAGTGTGGCCACCCCGTGGTGGTGTAATGGTTAGCAAGCTTGTCTCGCTAGAACAATTACGACTGAGTAGTCAGTTCGATCCTCACTGGGTGCCCTATACTTTCGGCCTTGTGTCACATCTGAGATATGCTTGCGTAAATTCTTCCTTGGAGGGATTTAACGCAGGCTTATCATCTCTCAGTTGCGTCTCTGTCTTTGGACAGAGTGCGCTCAGGGTCTTCTCTGTCAAAGGACAGAGGGGCAATTGAGAAAATTATACTGACTATTCATAGAAAATACCCAAAACTCCAACAAACTTCAAATCATATCTTCCCTCGCACCTCACTTCCTCAATTTTGCATACGCTTGGTGCGGTCCATCAAAAAGGTGTAAGTTTCTTTTCATTTTTCATTTCAACTTTTGGAAGTAAAGTCTGATGATCCAGAGCCCTGTTAAAGGGGTTATGGTGAAATAACTTATTACATGGAACCTTAAAGTGGTCTGTTTTTTATTCAAACATATTTGCTCTCAATTTACATTGAGCTCTCTGGATATCATCCTCCTTGATTACCTAGTTTTGCATTAACTAACTAACTATATATATATATATATATATATATATATAATTATCCACAGACGGACTGTTTCGCTGTATCACAGCTCATCAATGTGGCTAGACATCCGATTGCTTCAAGCCAGGATCGATTTGGCATCAGTCAGAGATTCTACCCCCCAAGCTATCGTCGCACGGCAGAGAGAAAGGGAAATTTTAACGTTTTTTGCTATGCGAAAGACGTTAGACACTCATCATATAGAAAAAATGCTTTGAAATATCACTTTTTGGAATATGTATGTATGTCATCAATTTCACTCATGTGGGAAACTAAATCACACCTATTCACCGGGATCAATGGGTATCAATTGTATTTCATCGATAATTTTATGATCAGTTATGGCAGCACTGTAAAACAAGGATGTATCTTAGCGTTTCAACAGGGAACGGAAAGAAGTGATGCCAATTCTTCTCTCTTTACATGCCGTGTCCCTTCAGGACGTAAGCGGTCATAGCTTTACACACAACTTCCTGTCCCTTATAACTCTTAATAAACCTTCTCCTTCTGACATTTCTCCCAAGACATATTCCGCCATCAGTTCACTCAAACTGATTAAATATGGTATGTGTTATTTTTCTCTGTACTGTGTATATCAGATTTTCCAAGCCCTCCTTCCTCATTATATTCCCCTGAAATCTCCACTGTCTCTTCTGATATTGAGTATTAGCTTCTTTTTTTGTTTCCATTTTCTCTAAAATTTCGTCGTTACATGTCTGGTTCATAGTATCCTCAGCACCCTTCTGTAGAACCATATTTCTGTTGCTTCAAGTGTTTTCTTCATCTTTGAGCAGATCGTCCAGCACTAACTGCTATACAGGAGGACAGATGATCACATAAGTGTTTAGTACTCTTTTCCTTGTTTCTCGCGAAATTTTCCTATTTCTTTATACTCTGCTTAGCTTTTTGAATGCTTCCTTGGCTATCCCAATAAACCTTCGGATCTCAGTGTCGCTCTTTCCGTCCTCTGTTAAAACACTTCCCAGATATTTAAATTTCCTCACTTGTTTGATTTTGCTATCTCCAATTTACAATTAACAATACACAAATAATAATAATAATAATAATAATAATAATAATAATAATAATAATAATAATAATAAAAAGAATCTGTGAAGAATCATGATTACCTATTTTCTAAAGGGACATGCAATTTAAAAAAGACTTTTAAATATGCCGTTAATATTTATAGAATGAACAAACTATTATTAATATCAGATTATAATGGACATAAAGTGGGGGATCGGTTTTATATAGTTATTAAGTAATAAACTGAACCCCCTAGAATCATTACATAATAATTGAAAAATTATATTTAAATACTCACATGTGAAAACATTTGATATTAGTAAGGACTTGGGAAATGTGTGAACCTATCTTTTTTACTTATCCAACAGTTAAATAGTAGGGTAAACTCTAGCCTTGGTAGGCAACCAGTCTAGGAGAAGGACATTCGATTATTTTTCCCAGTAAATCATAGTAATTCACAGATAATAATAATAATAATAATAGGCCAAATGACTCACGTAACTCTTCCAATATTTCTGTGTTCTTTCTTTTGTTTATATTTTCTTAAAACGCACTTTTCTCTTAACTGTTCTATGATAATAATAATAATGATAATAATAATAATAATAATGATAATAATAATGATAATAATAATAATAAATGAAGCGAATGCCATCTACACCAAACGAGTAAAACAGAAAGCAAAACAACTTGGCCAAATGAAATTAAAAAAAAAAAAGATAAGGTGTTGCATGGCAAATGCCTAAAAAGAACGAAAGAATCAGACGTGGACGAAAAGAAAAGACATCAGTGGCTGAGGAGCATCGGGCTGAAAGTTGAGAGAGAGAAGGCCTAATTATTGCAGCTCAAGACCAAAGCCTCGCAACCAGATCCTATCACTGTTAAATAATCAACGATAGAACTAACCCGAAATGCAGGATCTGCAGAAAATATGATGAGACTCTCGACCATATTATTTCAGGATGTCCGGAAATGGCAAAAAATGAATATACCCACAAACATAACAAGGTAGCGACATATGTGCACTGGAAGATATGCAAGAAACACAAAATCGAAACCACTGAGAGTTGTTATGAGCACCAACCAGACACAATTACCTAAAATAACGATGTAACTATCCTCTGGGACAATTCAAACTGACAGGGAAATAAAAGCCAATAGACCTGATATTATCATAAAAGACAAGAAATTCGAGGAGTGTATACATATCGACATAGCAGTGCCATCTGAGAGAAATTATCCAAATACAAGGACCCGGAGATCGAGTTTAACAGGATATGGAGAATGAAGACTGAAAGTATACCAATAGTAATCAGAGCACTGGGCCTCTTGAGAAAAGGAATGAGCTATTTTACTAACAGTGTCCCAAGTAATATCAACGTACAAGTTGCCCAGAAGATCGCCTTACCCATCATCTAAGAAAAGTGCTATCAGTTAAATGACAATTCTCCTATAGGCCCTAAGGATCATAGTTTGGACCGGCTCGACAGGATGCAAAGCAGGAAACATAACATGCACAAACAACAACAACAATAATAATAATAATAATAATAATAATAATAATAATCTGGATAATAGCTGACATTAATCGAATGGACGTTAGAACGAGAAAGCTTCTCACTAGAAAACACTTGCTACCACATCAGCCCAAAACTGATGTTGATTGTCTGTATGTGCCCAAATGCGAAGGAGGTAGAGGGTTAGTTTAGTTAAAACTGTCTTATAAAACTACAACAATTAGCCTTCAAAGATACCTGGAAACTACTGAAGATTGGATGATTTCGAAGAACATGAAAGAAGAAAAAAAGGAAGTCAATAAGTTCAAAATGGAGTTTCTAATGGGTGTAGAAATACAAGTACAATAAACTGACTGAAGCTGAAAAATACTTTTTTTTTCTTTTTTTAAGCATTTCACCCCAAGCAAGGAGGGAAGCCACTAGGACGCAAGGGGTTACAGAAAATTTAGAGTAAGATCAGATAGGAGTGATAGAAGAAAGGATGAGGGTAGTGGATAGATCAAGGCAACTGGAGATGTCAATTGACATTACACTTGAATAGCTGGAGATTATAGCTCACAGGGAAACAGGAATAGGGAAGGGAGTTCCACGGGCGAGAGGTGCGAGACATGAAGCTTAGAGTAGAAGAGACGGCTACATTTAGGAGTTTCGACAGTGAAGGGGTGAGAGCGGGATGCCAGCCTCGTAAGGCGCTTGAACTCATGATGTCTGGGAACCAGCGAATACAGCTCCTCGGAGCAATTTCGATGAAAGCATTTGTAGAACAGACAGAGGGAGGCGACGGCGCGTCTGTGAGAAAGTGACTGTAGACGAGACGCCAGGGCAGGGCCAAATACATTGCATATCCGCCTCTGGAGCCTATCAAGAACTCCGAGGCAAACAGAAGGGGCACCAGACCATATATGGCAGCAATACTCCATGCAAGGGCGAATTGTTGATTTGCAGATCTGGAGGATCGACTACGGGGAGAAAAACTTCCTGACGCGGCTCAGGGAGCCAACTTTCCTTGCAGTGGACGAGGCAATTGATTCAATGTATTTATTCCATCTCAGGACAGCAGTCAATGTTGCTCTCGAGAAGTTGAGCGTCAGACATTCTAATGGAGGGAAGGGAAGGATCTCTGTGGGGATTAATAGAGAGTAGTTTTGTCTTAGAAGCGTTGAAGTTGACCAGCCAGTTCGTGCCACAGTTCACAATCGATTGGAGGTCCTTTTCGAGACGCACGGCCAAGCGAGTTTTGTCAGCGAGACTAAATTTGTTTTTGAGGCAGGAATAAATTGTGGTGTCATCCGCGTATATGCCAACTTTGGAAGTTATTGCGTCAGGGAGGTCATTTATGTAGATAAGAAATAGAGTGGGGCCCAGGATGGAGCCTTGAGGAACATCTGCGTTCGTGGGATTTGAACTGGAGGAGAATCCATTGAGAACGACCTTCAATTTACGGTTTGACAGGAAAGATCGTATTAGGTTATATAATCGACCGGTAATGCCATAACCCTAGAGCTTGCAAAGAAGGCCGGCATGCCAAACCCTATCAAACGCTTTGGAGATGTCTAGTGCCACGGCTCAGGCTTCCCCGTTATTTTGAAGAGCTCGGTAGACTGTTTCAGTGATGGTTAGGTGTCCCTGCAGTCACCTCCGGTGGGCAGCCCTGAGGCCACATAATGATGCAGATTTTGCCAACTTCTCTCTGCCCGCGTCACGGTCGAAACTGTCTGTTTCTTTTACCTCGGGCCTTCTCATCTTACAAACAAAATTCAACATGAGTTACAAAAATCGAAAGATTAACCCTAAACCAGCCTCTCGAAAACCACCTAAACCCCTCAACATTTCGTTCTCCAACATCCGGGGCATTAGGACAAACTTCTGCAGTCTGGAATCCTTCCTCAACAGCCCGGATATACTTAAAGAAAGCAAATGCAACCGACCAGATACAGAAATTATGGCTAGATAAACCTCTTCCCGTTCAATACTCTGCCCGTAACAAACAAACTGATGTAGACAAACCCCATACCTAACAGTGGCTACGTAATGCAGGGTTAAAAGCTGAAACCGAAGGTTTTATCCTTGCTGCACAGGACCAATGCTTATTAATTAGAATTTATCAAACACACATACTAAAATATTGTGTTAGCCCATAATACAGATTCTGTGATAAATATACAGAAAGAACAGCTCATCTTGCAAGGCATTGGTACCCATTGAATATAAAAGCCGGCATGATAGTGTAGGCTAATATCTTCTACGGGAAGGAAACTGAAAGAAATTGGTGTGAACATCAACAATCCCTGTTGTAGTCGGAGCCCTCGGATTGGTTGGAAAAGATTCCAATAGACTAATTGAAGGGATTCCTGGAAGCCCATGGCATAAAGAAATACAAAAGATTTTTCTCACGAGTGCAGCCCACACCTTATGAAGGGCTTTATCTATGTAAAATATGTTTTTCTTTTTCTCAGTGAAAAATGTCAAGATGCCATTTCTGACCAGGAAAGAAATGAGTACACACCAGAAATCAAAGGTAATAAAATAATAATAATAATAATAATAATAATAATAATAATAATAATAATAAAAGAAATCTGTTGGAACTCTTGATCGACTACCTTCTGAAGGAAAATCATAAAAGGGATTTAAACTCTATTTTTTATGGAATTAGTAAGTTATTATTAATAGAAAACAGCCATTCTCGCTTTCATTTGTAATGTAGCAATTAAAGCAGGTGGTGCTTTTATTGGCAAAAACAAAATTTAATGTTGTTGTATGGTAACTTTTTATAGTTAAGTGGTTATATTTTGTCAAATTAAAAGCAAATATACTGTAGTTACTGAATCTTTTTACTTAAGAAAATACAGAAATATCTTATTTTCAATTGGTTTTGAAAGAAATACACGGTGGCCCCAAACCTTTTTCCCTTTGGTATACATATAATAGTTTTCGTCTCTCAGTAAAGTTGGCATTAATTCTTGTCTTCGGACAATCGCCTTTTACTTATTTTCAATGTATCTTCCATTGCTATCAATGAATTCTGTTCCAGGCTATCTCCCTCTTTGCCGAAAATATTCCAGCATTCATATGCATAGCCTTGGTGTCTATATCCGGGATAATCTTCCAGTGACAAGCAAATAGTCACATGAGTCACCAGACAACTCTTTCGTGTGCTTTCGACTTTCGTTATTACACTGTGTTAGCTATCTCTTTTTCCTTTATCGCTCCCTCTCTTCTCAGGAAGCATATAACGTCTACCTCCTATACACGAGGTATATATCCTACTACCTATATCCGAGGCATATAACCTACTACATATATATATATATATATATATATATATATATATATATATATATATATATATATATCAAACGTCTACCACCTATACGCGAGGCATATAATGTTTACCTCCTAACGTTTACCACTTATACACATCTACCACCTATACGCGAAGCATATAACGTTTACCTCCCATACACGAGACATATAACGCCTACCACCTTTACGCAAGGCATATAACGTCTGCAACCTATACACGTGGCATATAACGTCAACCACCTATACGCGAAGCGTATAACGTCTACAGCCTATACGCGAGGCATATAACCTACCACCTATACCTGAGGCATATAACGTCTACCATCTATACACGAGGCAGATAACGTGTACCACTTATAAACATCTAGCACCTATATAAGAGACATATAACGTCTACCACCTACACGCGAAGCATATAACAAAAAACTAGTAACGTTTCTCCATCACCGAAACAGACCAGAAAGAGAAACTATATATTCGTAACAAAGGGACTTATTGATGTTTGCTTCGCTTTTCTATATCGAAAATGTTGATTTTAATTACTCAGATATAAAATAGTATTCGTTCAGAGTAGGGATTTAAAATGTTCATAAAAATGCGTTTAAGTTGCTTTAAAGGAAAAGAATTGCAATTTGGGTCGTTCAAGCTATCTACCCTTATCTCAGTATAGTAATATGTATCTGGGTTTATACAGAACGTTTGTTTTTTTTTTGTATTGGGTTGGTGCATAATTATCAGGCGTTTTTTTTAAAACCATATTTATTATGAAAAAAGAAACACAACAATAATATTTTTAAATGATTATACCGGAGCGTATGATTATCGACAGGCATTTTTATAACCTGATTTTTATAAAAAAAAGTAAACAAAACAGCAATTTTTATTAACAAATAACTCGCCTACAAAAACGCCTGATAATTATGCACCAACCTAATATAGCTAAATCTCTTTCGTTCTTAGCCTATTCATACGAAAAATAGTTCACTGTTTTTCAATATAGTCATCCTTGACATCACTGCACTTGGTCCAAAGATGCTGAAGCATTCCAATCCCATTACGGAAGAAGGTGGTGTTCTGGCCCTGCAAAAACTCCTCCACAGCACGTATACTATTTTACATTATTTACATTATTCGGACTATTGTCCTCATCTTTGTCGCCATATTTATTACAACGTTTCGGACGTTGTACGCTCCGGCCTGCTTCATGTGGTTGGAATGTCGAACTGAACCTTTTATTTCGCTCACTGGGGTAGACTGTTCTAGTTCCACGTGCCATGTTTAATGGATGTCAGTTATCAGTTTTCTCCCGTTAATTTCCCTCTCCAAGTTCTCCACTACCTTAACTGGGTATTGAACTCACACTCTTGTCCAGTAACAGGACCCAAAGAGTGTGAGTTCAATACCCGGTTAAAGCAGTGGAAAACTTTCAGAGGGAAACTAACAGGAGATTACTGATAAGTGACATCCATTAAACATGGCACATGGAACTAGAACAGTGTACCCCAGTTCGATATTCTAACCACCTGAAGAAGGCCGGAGCGTACAACGGCCAAAACGTTGTAATAAATATGGCGACAAAGATGAGGACAATAGTCCAAATAATGTAAATAATGTACATAATGCCTCATCTCAGAAATATAGACAGATACATATGATATTGTTTCCAAAATGGCGACCACGCAGCTGGGGCTTGAGTTTAGGAAACAGTAAGAAGTCAGATGGAGATAAGTCTGGTAATAAGGTGGATAGTATAGCAATTCAAAGCCATATTTGACTGTTTCAGCTCTTGAAACCTGAGCAGTATCAACGGGCACATTATCCTGCAGCAAGAACACACCTGCTCTCAGCTTCCCACCGTGTTTCGAATTGATTGCTTCGTTCATTTGTCTTAATTCTGATTCACTGTGCTTCCCCTTTAATAGTTTTTTCCCTTTTCCAGGTAACCTATTATGATTAGGCATTCAAAATTAAAAAAAAAGAACAGAAGCCATCACCTTGCCAACAGACGCTGCCTGCTTGAACTTCTTTACGGGTGGAGAACCAGAGTGTTTCCACTGTTTGGTTTGAATCTTTGATTCGGGTTGGATGTGGTGAACCCAGGTTTCATCTTGAGCTGGAAAATTCTCAGCGAATGACAAGTGTTCTGGAAATGTGAAAACTTTTCAGCTTCTGCTGTGTGTCAGCATTCTTGGCACCCATCTTGCAAACATCTTGCTCATCTTCAAAATCTCAGTTAAAACAGTATGAACTGAACCAGAACTAATGCCTATGGACTTGACTATATGCTGAACAGTAAGACATCTGTCACCCAAAACCATACGGTGAATGGCATCAACTTATTCATTAGCGGTTGAGGGTTTTTGGATGACCTGGCATAGGGTCATCTTCTGTGTTATCCCTGCTCCGCTCGAATTCCGCATCCCACTTCTTCACAGTTGTATAGGAAGAGGAGTCCTCAGCAAATGTCTGTAGCATGTCCTTATGGATTTCCTTGGTTGTCATACTTTTCTTTTGCAGATAGTTTATGACTGCTCGGGCCTCCATCTTGTCCATTTTTAGATTTGTCGCATAACTCTCACATTTGTTTGGGCCTCACCTACACAGAAATTAAGACAGAAAGCTAAATTAGTTTTTCTAGATTTAAAAGTGGTGGTAGTATGTTGCCACAACAAAAATGTTCAACTATGGCTCTCTTCTCTACGTGAGGCTTAGAACTTTTTAAACGACCCTCGTAAAGTTTAATTTGTATGAATTAAAACAAATATTTCTTACTTATAGTTTAAAATATCGCAGAAAAGCATTTTTAACACAGGAGTGTTTTTATAAAGTGTTGACACATTTATCGACAGCCTGGTGTTTGGCAAATTCATTTAAGGAGCTAATTATAATAAATTACTTGACGAATATAACGTAAATGGCGTTTTATATAATTTTTAACTACCCAGTAATCGCTGTCTATATCTCTCTATTTAATTATTTACGTATGTATATCTATATCAAATAAAACATTGCCTGTTCAGGTAAATGTTAATACTTCACATCTTTATCAGAACATTAGATACAAAGTGACATTGTCGATGTATTTGTCCATCAGTAGTTGAGGGTCATCTGTGCTGTCCCTGCTCCGCTTGAATTCTGCAGCCCACTTCTTCACAGGAGTCCTCAGCAGGTGTCTGTACCATGTCCATATGGATTTCCTTGGGTGTCATACCTTTCTCACCTGTATGGGTCTCACCTGTACAGATATTAAGACACACAAGGTTTAGGTCAACCCGTTGTATGGTTTCAGGCACTTTCCATAGCATCAAAAAGTCACCTTCCTGACGAATCGCCAATAGTGCGATTTGAACCCGGGTTTCATGGCCATAAAGCTTAAACGGAACCGTCAATGGTTTAGCTTGCACGAAGTGGCACGGCATGTGTTTGAGCGTACTGGCCTTGTTCAGACTGCTTAAAACGCCAGAAAATGTGAGATCCGCTCGGCATAGTTTCGGTATAAATCACAGCTGTGTTACATGGGTGTTGAACAAACACGAATCTGCCTGAGCAGGCATCTACAATAGGGATTGGCTAGCTGCCCTAACAGACACGTACTATCTGATACGAGTGGCCAAGCCATTATCTATCTATCTATCTATCTATCTATCTATCTATCTATCTATGGCAGCCTGTTTCTATCTATCTATCTATGTCAAAAAATCAGTATGGAATTTCCCAGTCGAGGTACAATATCTGTCTGGGTTTTTTTCTTTATTCGCATGCTTTATCTCATGACAAAGCAAAACACGCAGTGTGTAATTTCATGAGAGGAAACCGATTTAGTGAAAATTAGCCAATATGCTAGGCTCCATTAGGCTATCTTAGCCAGGAAATACCACTGCTACTGCTGCTGCGACATGTGGTATCCCTATGACCCTAGGGGCTTACAAGTTTAAAAAAAAAGAAAATTGTGGTATGGACAAAAAACAAAAACCAGAAAAATCAAGTTATATGAATTTACATTTTTATTTGATTCTAGCTTAGAAGTCTATCTATCTATCTATCTATCTATCTATCTATCTATGGCAGTATATTTCTATCTATCTATCTATCTATCTATCTATCTATGGCAGTATATTTCTATCTATCTATCTATCTATCTATCTATCTATCTATGGCAGTATATTTCTATCTATCTATCTATCTATCTATCTATCTATCTATCTATGGCAGTATATTTCTATCTATCTATCTATCTATCTATCTATCTATCTATCTATCTATCTATCTATCTATCTATCTATCTATCTATGGCAGTATATTTCTATCTATCTATCTATCTATCTATCTATCTATGGCAGTATATTTCTATCTATCTATCTATCTATCTATCTATCTATCTATGGCAGTATATTTCTATCTATCTATCTATCTATCTATCTATGGCAGTATATTTCTATCTATCTATCTATCTATCTATCTATGGCAGTATATTTCTATCTATCTATCTATCTATCTATCTATCTATCTATCTATCTATCTATGGCAGTATATTTCTATCTATCTATCTATCTATGGCAGTATATTTCTATCTATCTATCTATGGCAGTATATTTCTATCTATCTATCTATATATCTATGGCAGTATATTTCTATCTATCTATCTATCTATCTATCTATCTATCTATCTATCTATGGCAGTATATTTCTATCTATCTATCTATCTATCTATCTATCTATCTATCTATCTATGGCAGTATATTTCTATTTATCTATCTATCTATCTATGGCAGTATATTTCTATCTATCAATCTATCTATCTATGGCAGTATATTTCAATCTATCTATCTATCTATCTATCTATGGCAGTATATTTCTATCTATCTATCTATCTATGGCAGTATATTACTATCTATCTATCTATCTATCTATCTATCTATCTATCTATCTATCTATATATCTATGGCAGTATATTACTATCTATCTATCTATCTATGGCAGTATATTTCTATCTATCTATCTATCTATGGCAGTATATTTCTATCTATCTATCTATATATCTATGGCAGTATATTTCTATCTATCTATCTATATATCTATGGCAGTATATTTCTATCTATCTATCTATCTATCTATCTATCTATCTCTCTATCTATGGCAGTATATTTCTATCTATCTATCTATCTATCTATCTATCTATCTATCTATCTATCTATCTATCTATCTATGGCAGTATATTTCTATCTATCTATCTATCTATCTATCTATCTATCTATCTATCTATCTATGGCAGTATATTTCTATCTATCTATCTATCTATCTATCTATCTATCTATCTATGGCAGTATATTTCTATTTATCTATCTATCTATCTATCTATGGCAGTATATTTCTATCTATCAATCTATCTATCTATGGCAGTATATTTCAATCTATCTATCTATCTATCTATCTATCTATCTATCTATCTATCTATCTATCTATGGCAGTATATTTCAATCTATCTATCTATCTATCTATCTATCTATCTATGGCAGTATATTTCTATCTATCTATCTATCTATGGCAGTATATTACTATCTATCTATCTATCTATCTATCTATCTATCTATCTATCTATGGCAGTATATTACTATCTATCTATCTATCTATCTATCTATCTATCTATCTATCTATCTATGGCAGTATATTTCTATCTATCTATCTATGGCAGTATATTTCTATCTATCTATCTATCTATCTATCTATCTATCTATCTATCTATCTATCTATGGCAGTATATTTCTATCTATCTATCTATCTATCTATCTATCTATCTATCTATCTATCTATCTATGGCAGTATATTTCTATCTATCTATCTATGGCAGTATATTTCTATCTATCTATCTATCTATCTATCTATCTATCTATCGGTTTTTTTTTATTCGCATGCTTTATCTCATGACAAAGCAAAACACGCTGTGTGTAATTTCATGAGAGGAAACCGATTAATGAAAATTAGTTAATATTTCCAAGAAAAAGAAACACCCTGAACTTTTGTTGCCAATGACCTCCAAACGTCTTTTGTTTTTTCATTAGTGCTAGAATAATTTCAAAAAGGTCCGTTTTAGAAAACCGCACTTTTGTTGAACACGTTGCGATTTCAATTCTTGCTGGGTACTTCACACTTGTAATCTTGTGTTAGATTAAAAGCAATCTTAGTAATCACTACTTTTATAAGCTATCATTATTTTATAAGTTATCATTGTTTACTCTATTTATATTCAGACTATGACAATGTTTTGTCCGCTGTACCCTCAGGCTTTTATCAGGTCTTTATCGAACTGGATAGCCTGCAGGGAATTCAGAACCCTTTATTTACTCTACAGGAGTATGTTTGATGGATGTCAGTTATCAGTTATCTCCTGATAATTTTCCCTCTGAAAGTTCTCCACTGCCTTAACCGGGTATTGAACTCACACTCTTTTTGGGTTTGGCACGTGGAACTAGAACAGTCTACCCCAGGGATCGAAATAAAGGGTTCAGTTCGAAATTCCAACCACCTGAAGAAGGCCGGAGCGTACAACGGCCAAAACGTTGTGATAAATATGGCGACAAAGATGAGGACAATGGTCCGCATAATGTAAATACTGTAAATAATACCTCATCTCAGAAATATAGACAGACTCTAAACGGAGCCCCTACTCAAATACAAGTATCCACTAAATTAATGTGTGTGTATATATATATATATATATATATATATATATGAAATTTCTATAAACGTTATATATAGTGAATACAAAGTTTAAGAAGACATTCGTGTTTATTAAACTGTTTATTTATCGTCTACTCACCAGATTTTTTTCAAAAGTCCTCAATAAAGGAAATATGTCATACGTCATATTTTCCCGGGAATCTACTGTATAGTCGATCGACCTTTAAGGCCTGTCTTTCTGGGTTTTTTTTTTTTATTTCAGGGTCGTGCACTTGTAGAATAATTAAAACGCAGAGACGCACTTTAATTTTTAATAAGTAAAAAATATTCATTAAATTTGAAAATATGAAATTTTGGTTTAGCATCCCCAAAGAAGCTTGACGGTACAGTTTTCATTTAAAAGGATTTATGAAGAATCCACTTAAAAAACAAAATAGTGCGACCGATAATGACTGATTTAAATCAATTGAAGAAATGAAAGGATTATCTACTCCTTCTTAAAGCTTAAGGAATTTAGCGGATGCTAAAATATTTAAAATATCAAAGGACAAAAACGTGACTGAAACATGAAAGCCTTGTGCTTGATGTCTCAAGCTTTTCAAAAAAAAAAAGAGATTTTAAATATAAAAATAATCCATAAGTTATTGTTCTGTGAGGGAGGGGTTTACAGGGTGGAAATACCACAAGAACACGGAGACGCTTTTGGACTCTATCTAGACCGGAAATTGAGGACTGGGTAGCTCCTAGCCAAATATGACAGTAGTACTCCATTTTAGGCCTTATCTGGCCCTTGTAAAGGTAGAGGATAGCATGAGATGTCATGTACTTATTGGTGCTGATACAGGGAATCGACCATTTCCCCTGCATCATTAGGAAGGGACCATAAGTTCGTCTGGGATGACTTTAAGGGCGAATAGTTGTTCAAGAGCCTCCGCGAGGGGACACACATTCATCGTGACTAGTTGAAGTTCAGGGCCCAATCAGCGACTGGCATCCATATAAATATGCATGTCAGTCGCCGATTGGGCCATGAAGATTGCGTCTAGCATGAAACAGACTGTCACCTCTGAGTGTTGACTTAAATGTTCACTTTTTATCTATATTTACATACGCTCTATCTCTGATATTGCGCACTTTATCCCACAAATATAGCACACCATAAAACTATATTTCTTCATCCATTCATATATATATATATATATATATATATATATATATATATATATATATATATATAAAGTGAACATTGAAGCCAACACTTAGAGGCGACAGGCTGTTTCATGCTAGACGCAATCGTCAGGCCACTTTATCCCATAAATATAGCACACCTTAAGAGTATATTTCGTGATATATATATATATATATATATATATATATATATATATATATATATATATATATATATAGTGCTGTGCAAAAATGTAACTCGGAAATATTTTTTTAAATTATTTTTAAATTTAATTACAAATAAAAAAAATTATTTTTTCAATTAAAAATATACATATTATTAGTAAAATTAAAAATATTTTGGAACTATTATTTTTCTGAAAAAAAATGACCATTTTTGAGTAATTAACAAGTTTTCTACTGTGTAAAAAACTGACTCATTAAAAAATGTGTCATTATTTTAAAACACATTGTAATTTTATTTCCATAATCTTATTCCAGAATATTCTTTAAAAAGTCTAGAAAGTTTTAGAATTATTTTAAAGTATATAAAAGAAACCAAAAATATAATTAATTAGCAATTTGTTAAGAAAAGCTATAAGCACACACCGCAATCTGTTAAAGTAGCAATATTTGCCCTTTTCAAAAGTTGATAAATCGACACGAGAAATTGGAAATAGTGTCAATACTTCTCAATCAATTGTCTCGAGGGTTTTGAGAGGCTTCAATTCCACTGAAACATTTGTCAAGGTAGAAAACAGGGGTAGAAAAGACAAGATCGATGAAAGAATTGGCCGCAAAATCATCAGAGAAATTAACCAAAACTGGTCAAATAGAATTGCTGCTACCTTGAAAAAAGATCTCGAAGTAAGTGTCAAGTAAGAATATAAAATTATTTGACCAGGTCAGAGTCAGGCCCAGAGGACGATATTTTAAGAAAGTGCTCAATACACAATTCTAAAAAACTGAATGTGAAGAGCGGATAATAGCAATAAAAAAAGATTGAAAAATCCACCATTAACACGACCCGGGTTTCAACCTTACGGTCTCATCAGGTGGTTTTAGGTAAATAAATAATTTGCAGCGCTATATTTTCCCGTTTATATAACCTAACCTAACGCCATAAGTAAAATCATCAAGAGGTGAGAAAGAGCAGGTAGAACCAGAAATGCGGAAAAAATATTAACATATAAATTCTCATCCGGGTTCGTATGGGGCAAGAGTCTGTTTATTAACGTGTCTGCATTTAGACATCACTTCAGACCGTTCGTTTAATAACTTGTCTTTTTCCCGGTATGTCACCATCGCTAGCTTTTCCTCCTGGCAAAACCTACAAATACTACCATTAAATCTACAAGACTTTACTCTTCTCAAAATATTCCATATAACGCCGGGGCTTCTATTACATATCTCTTTAAACACTCACACATGGCTGGCTAGCTTGGTACAAAGCCTATGGCTCTTTAATTTAAAAGAAGACTTTTGATTACACCATCTTTTTTTGAATGCGCCTTCCGTACATCCCACGTAGGCCATGTTCTACTCTCTGAAATCTTCCACCTCAGCCTTATAAATCACACTCGCAGTATTACAGTCACCATCCAAAGGATACTTGCTTTTATCCTTGCTGATATCGATGTGGTTACTATGTGCGCCCGTCCGCGGAACTTCGAAACAGGCGCAGATAAAGAGATTTATTTATAAATTTGCAAGATGGAATTTAAATAGTTCTCTCTCTATTTTTGACACCATCAACTTTGAAGGGTCCTTTAATTTTACTGTTTAAACCAGTGTTTATCAACCGGTGCGCCGGGATGCACTAATGCACCTTGAAAGGTAGCAGCGTGCGACCCATGATAACAGAAGAGTAATTTATGAATTATTTTTATATTAAAAAAACAAACAAAACTAACCTTTATTTTTAAAAAGCTAGAGACACCAAGCGCATGGCTTCCATATTTAAGTTGATTGACGTTTCACCTAATGATGTTGGTTAATCGTTAGCAGAAAAAGAGGAGCTGGTGACTATATCGCCTGACCGTGACTGACATGAAGGGGTGTCCATTGATCAGTTTGGGATTTCTATTTAAGAGGAATAGCCGTCAATAGCTACTAAAACATTGAATATTTTATTGAAATTTTCCACATCATACCTCTGGGAAATTTTCTGCATTTACCAACACTGCAAAAATAGATGAAATATTAAATGAATTGATGAAGAAATGAGAGTATGTTTATCACATACTAGCCGTATAACCCGTCTTTGGCCGGGTCTTTCATCACTGGGAATTGTTGCCGTTCAATTGGAGCAGTTTAAGTTTAAAGTCAACCCACCCAAAAATCAATATTAGTAACAACATTTGGGTGCAACTGAGATACATCCTCAAATGGAAGGGAGTAGCAATTTGAATGGGGGTGGCCCTGAAAAGGGAACAGTATAATAATAAATAATATTATTGTAATAATTTAAACTATTTATTTTTATGAAAGTTTTTATGAAAGACATATATATATATATATATATATATATATATATATATATATACAAGAACAGATAGTAAATAATTAAAACGTGGCTTAGAGTTATAATGAACAGGAAGTAGCGGAGAGGCATTGTCGCCAACAATTTAAAATTTAAAGTGCGCCCCTAAAATTTTAGTTATCCTACAAGTGTGCCCTAAAGTTAAAAAAAACGTGTGAGAAACACTGATTTAAACACTTTTTCTTCTATATCTTGTTGGGTTCATGAAGGACTGAAGCTCTAGCCTAGCCATCTGATTCATTCAATAACGGCATACATTCATCATTAAAATTCTCTTAAATAATTAAAACGTTGCTGAGAGTTATAATGGACAGGAAGTAGTGGAGAGCCATTGTCACCAACAATCTGGACTCAAAACCTGCACTGAAGAATTATCTATCAAGCAACAACATTTCATCAAAGTCAGATGAAAACTGTGGAAATGCATAAATAACATCCGATCACACACACACACACACACACACACACACACACTTTGATAATTATAGCTATAGATAAAGCCTAATATTCAAAAGATTACCAAAACACATCAAACACAGCTTCCGTATAAGGAGACTTAGATATAAAATGTCTTAAAAAGAGATGCTTATTTCAGGAGACTTCTTTATTATTTTCCTATTTTTCAAATTAATGACTAATTTTTTCCTTCTTTAAAATTTAAAGTGCACCCCTAAAGTTTTAGTTATCCTACAAGTGTGCCCTAAAGTTAAAAAAAAAGTGTGAGAAACACTGATTTAAACACTTTTTCTTCTATATCTTGTTGGGTTCATGAAGGACTGAAGCTCTAGCCTAGCCATCTGATTCATTCAATAACGGCATACATTCATCATTAAAATTCTCTTTGACAAATCAAATATGTATTTCTTCAGCCAATTTACAAATCAGACTTTGTGATCTTTTATTTAATGTAGTTTTTGGCTTTTTTTTAGTTTATTTCTTTAGACAATGTTCTTTATTTTCTACATTTTCGCTGTTTACATTCGCCAAATCAGCTTTTCCAAACAATTTATTACAATCATCTTGTATTTCATTTTCTCAGATATAATTGCGTGACATCCGTAAAGTGAGTTTCGTTTCTTTTCTTATCTTATCAACCTATTCAGTTTCATTTCTTTAATGTTTGCTAATGTCTATTAATTATTTACAAATTCCAATGACGTGACAATTTTCACATATTGAGGAGAATTTCTTGTTGCACTTTTGACGTTATATATTTATTATAATTCCTAACAAGCTTTATCTATCATTATTTCATGTCAACCTTTCTATATCATTCCTATGGTTCATGACAACATTAACACATCTTTGCTATGATTCATGGTAAACGTTATGTTATATAAGAATAAAGTGTCGCTGCCGACACTTGAGTTTGAACATAGATCGCCAGAGAGCAAACACAGGCGATCCCATTATTGAACTAAATAGACCACGTGACCCTAATGGAAATGGCATATACAGTAAGTCGCGTAATGTCTAAATGTTCGCCATTTCTATTCTATCCTCTATTACTATATGAACCGCTATTCTCTACTCTATTCCCTATACTATTTCTCTATTCAGATCACTATTCGGGGTTACTATTCGATCGAGTATTATCGAGCAAGTACTATTAGTACGAGTGATATTCGAAGGAGTGTGACACTAGTATTGTTCAATGGCATTAATATAATTGTATCTGCGATTACAAAGTCTCTACTACAACGAGCATTACGAAAGTGGCAGCGAGTATTCGTTGGCATCACAAAAGTGGCAAACAAGCTTTCTTTGACATCACAAAACATTATATATCTTTAGTATGTTTCATGAAAACTTTATATATATTTATTATGGTTCATTGCATACCTTATATTTCTTCATTACAGTCCATGGGAACCTTTACATATCTTTATTATGATTCGTGACAATCTTTATATGTCATTATCATGCTTCATGGGAACCTTTACATATCTTTATTATGCTTCGTGACAATCTTTATATGTCATTATCATGCTTCATGGGAACCTTTACATATCTTTATTATGCTTCGTGACAATCTTTATATGTCATTATCATGCTTCATGGGAACCTTTACATATCT
The DNA here is from genome assembly GCA_963932145.1 of Acanthosepion lycidas. NCBI lineage: Eukaryota > Metazoa > Mollusca > Cephalopoda > Sepiida > Sepiidae > Acanthosepion > Acanthosepion lycidas. The sequence goes on along the minus strand of OZ010575.1, from coordinate 9,707,887 downwards.
TTATTATGCTTCGTGACAATCTTTATATGTCATTATCATGCTTCATGGGAACCTTTACATATCTTTATTATGCTTCGTGACAATCTTTATATGTCATTATCATGCTTCATGGGAACCTTTACATATCTTTATTATGCTTCGTGACAATCTTTATATGTCATTATCATGCTTCATGGGAACCATTACATATCTTTATTATGCTTCGTGACAATCTTTATATGTCATTATCATGCTTCATGGGAACCTTTACATATCTTTATTATGCTTCGTGACAATCTTTATATGTCATTATCATGCTTCATGGGAACCTTTACATATCTTTATTATGCTTCGTGACAATCTTTATATGTCATTATCATGCTTCATGGGAACCTTTACATATCTTTATTATGGTTTTAAACAAACTTTATATATCTTTACTATGGTTTATAGCAAGCTTTTTATATTTTTTCATCGTTCATGTTAACATATATATATATCTTTATCGTGATTCATGGCACCCTTTATATATCTTTACTATGATTCATAACCACCTTTATGTCTTTTTATGTTTCATGACAACCTTTATATATATTTTTTATGGCCCAAGGCACATTTATATATTATTATTATGATTCCTGATATCATTATGCATCTTTATTATGGTTTGTGGCAACATTTATATATCTTTAATATGGTGGACTCTCCCGTCTTATTCGACGTATGAGTGTCAAGCAGCTCAGTTCCTAGGAACCGACATCCAGACACCAACACATATGATTTGATTATAGTGGCTTTGTGCAGAACCATGCACACTTTTTGAAGGGCCGAATACAGAGACCTGGTGCACTACGTGCCACAAGGTCCCCAAACGACCCTCCGCAGGTTTTGAATTCAGAGTAGTCCTTTGATAGGATTCACAACAACCTTTATATATCTTTATTATGGTTTTTGACAGCATTTTATATCCTTATTATGTTTCACGACAAACTTTATGTATCTTTATTTTGCTGTATGTCTAACTTTATATATCTTTTTATGTTCTATGTCAACATATATATATTTTATATTGATTCATGACATTATATGCATCTTTATTATGGTTCATTGCTACTTTATATATTTTAATCAATAAAAATGGATAGCGGCTCGGATTGAGGAATCTGAGAGCCAAGTTCGAATTCCAGTCGAATCTATTACATGCCAATACCCTTGTAAAAGGTATGAATCCCCAGCTATGGGTAAATAGCAGGACAGACCGGATTCTATAGCCTTGGATGGATACTGGTCTACCGCAGAAAGAAATGGCAACCTACTGCGGGAAAAAATCTGCCTTGTCAGTCATGTATCGAAAGATACATGATCGCCTAAGCGTGTATCACGCATGGCATATAACTGACTGAATCAATAATAACTTATATATCTTAATTAAAAATACCTATCAATGAATATTCTTTTCTCGAAATTTACAATCCTCCTTAGTTGCATCATAAATCAACTAGTGCCAAATAAGTTTCTGTAGCTGTCTATATCTCTGAGATGCGGTATTATGATTACCTGCATTATTTACATTATTTGGACTGTTATCCTCATCTTCACTGCCATATTCACAACGTTTCGATCGTTGTACGCTCCGGCCTTCTTCAGGTGATTGGAATTTCGAACCGAACACTTTATTTCGTCCACCGGG
>OZ010575.1:9636218-9701218 GCA_963932145.1 Acanthosepion lycidas | reverse complement strand
TATATATATATATATATATATATATATATATCCGCCTGTCACCTGATGTGATGCATTTGATACGCATCATAAAATGACTGCAATTTTGTCGAGATTTTGACATGTTTTCAATGTAATATCCTAAAATAATATATATATATATATATATATATATATATATATATATATGTAAATATATACATATCCATCTTCTGTTTCTCTCTCTCTCTCTCCTTATCTATCTATCTATCTCTACATGACATCTATCTATCTATGTCTACATGACATCTATCTATCTATCTATCTATCTATCTATCTATGTCTACATGACATCTATCTATCTATCTATCTATCTATCTATCTATCTATGTCTACATGACATCTATCTATCTATCTATCTATCTATCTATCTATGTCTACATGACATCTATCTATCTATCTATCTATCTATCTATCTATCTATCTATCTATGTCTACATGACATCTATCTATCTATCTATCTATCTATCTATCTATCTATCTATGTCTACATGACATCTATCTATCTATCTATCTATCTATCTATGTCTACATGACATCTATCTATCTATCTATCTATCTATGTCTACATGACATCTATCTATCTATCTATCTATCTATCTATCTATGTTTACATGACATCTATCTATCTATCTATCTATCTATCTATCTATCTATCTATCTATCTATCTATGTCTACATGACATCTATCTATCTATCTATCTATCTATCTATCTATGTCTACATGACATCTATCTATCTATCTATCTATCTATCTATCTATCTATCTATCTATCTATCTATCTATCTATCTATCTATCTATGTCTACATGACATCTATCTATCTATCTATCTATCTATCTATCTATCTATCTATCTATCTCAGCTGATTATTAATTTGTCAACTGAATATAGCTTCTCTTGTCCCAGGACTACAGTAGTGTGGTACTCGGTGTTGACTGAACTAAATCATCTGTGAGAGTAACTTGCTTGCTCTCGCCTTCTTGTTAGACTCTATTTATTTACAAATATACATTTGTGTGTATGGCTGCGCGTGAGTCGTATGTAGCGGAAGAAGGCAACACAATTTATCATTTTTAATTCAATGGAAATGTTTTTTTTTCTTTCTTTTGTTTTCAAAATTACTTAGTTTTAGCGATTTTTCTATTAATAATTCCTAATGCTGACATGAATTTCCAAATTAAAAATTGGTGGTTCCAGAAATGAAACAAGTACAATTTAAATTTCTGGGAAGTGTTTTCACAGGGGACGGAAAGTGTAACACCGAAATCTCGAAGTCGAATTGGGATAGTGGAAGATGCCTTCCAAAAGCTAAGCAGAGTATTAAGAAACAGAAAACAGAAATTTAATTTAATTGTTAATATATTAGTTTTATTTTATTCGAGCGTGATATTAATAAACTGACTCTATTTCAACTGTTTTGAAACTATTGCTTCTGCTTTGTTAAAGAGTGTCCGATAAACGGTGAACGCGCCAAATATTTTCACAACATGAAACTAAATTTTTATATTCTGCTTCTTAAATTATGCCTTTCTTGAAATTATAAAAAATAAAATTGTTAGCAAAAGGGACACAGCCCAACATGCAAATTAGAAATTGGGGATACCAAAATTAAACAAGTACATCAATTTAGATATCTGGAAAGCGTATTAACAGAAGACGGAAAGTGCGAAACGAAAAACCGAAGGCACATTGAGATAGTGGAAGATGTCTTCCAAAAGCTGAAGAAAGTATTAAGAAACAAAAAAATTTCATAGAAATAATGAGAAGAGTACTGAACTGTCATGCAATATCAGTCCTCCTATATGGCAGTAAATGCTGGACAATCTCCACACAGATGAAGAAAACACTTGAAGCAACAGAAACAAAGAAAAGAGTCTTGAACTGTTACGTAATATAAGTTCTCTTATATGGCAGTGAATGCTAGACAATCTCTTCATAGATGAAGAAGAGACATGAAGCAACAGAAACAAAGAAAAGAGTCCTGAAATGTTATGTAATATCACTCCCTCCTATATGGCAGTAAATGCTGGACAATCTCCACACAGATGAAGAAGACACTTGAAACAACAGAAACAAAGAAAAGAGTCTTGAACTGTTACGTAATATAAGTTCTCTTATATGGCAGTGAATGCTAGACAATCTCTTCATAGATGAAGAAGAGACATGAAGCAACAGAAACAAAGAAAAGAGTCCTGAAATGTTATGTAATATCACTCCCTCCTATATGGCAGTAAATGCTGGACAATCTCCACACAGATGAAGAAAACACTTGAAGCAACAGAAACAAAGAAAAGAGTCTTGAACTGTTACGTAATATAAGTTCTCTTATATGGCAGTGAATGCTAGACAATCTCTTCATAGATGAAGAAGAGACATGAAGCAACAGAAACAAAGAAAAGAGTCCTGAAATGTTATGTAATATCACTCCCTCCTATATGGCAGTAAATGCTGGACAATCTCCACACAGATGAAGAAAACACTTGAAGCAACAGAAACAAAGAAAAGAGTCTTGAACTGTTACGTAATATAAGTTCTCTTATATGGCAGTGAATGCTAGACAATCTCTTCATAGATGAAGAAGAGACATGAAGCAACAGAAACAAAGAAAAGAGTCCTGAAATGTTATGTAATATCACTCCCTCCTATATGGCAGTAAATGCTGGACAATCTCCACACAGATGAAGAAAACACTTGAAGCAACAGAAACAAAGAAAAGAGTCTTGAACTGTTACGTAATATAAGTTCTCTTATATGGCAGTGAATGCTAGACAATCTCTTCATAGATGAAGAAGAGACATGAAGCAACAGAAACAAAGAAAAGAGTCCTGAAATGTTATGTAATATCACTCCCTCCTATATGGCAGTAAATGCTGGACAATCTCCACACAGATGAAGAAGACACTTGAAACAACAGAAGTGTTGTCCTACAGAAGGATGCCGAGAATACAATGGACTAAATATGTGAGTAATGACGATGTGTTAGAGAAAATGGAAACAAAAAGAACACTTATGCTTAACATTAGGAAGAGACAGTTGAAATTTCTAGCGCACATAATGAGGAAAGTTTGTTACAGGACAGATTAAAGGCAAAAACGACAGAGGAAAACAACGCCTAACCTACCTAACGAGCTTCAGTAAATGGATGGTGGAAGAAAGTTTAGGATAGATAGCAAAAGTACAACATTTATTAAGAGTTACAAAGAACATTTAGAAAGGACAGTATTGCCAACATCCTGAATGTTCACTGTGCATAAAAGAAAAAGAAACCGTGTTTTTCAGCATTTACAATTATATTATTCAAAGTAGTGAATCTGGCCTCATTATCAGAAATCTGAAATTCATTAATGCTGCGTAACCTCAAATGTGGAATTTTATCATGGCTAGGAATTAAGTACTTATTAGTTGAACAGTTTTTAATGGATAAAAACGTTAAAAAGTAATTTTTTTAAAATTGCTAAAAGTGGCTGATTTTAGTCATATTTACAATTTACTCAGCACAACTTTTTTTAAAAAAAATCAAAAATAAAATATACATTTCTCAAACCTTATTTTAGAAACATTAGCTAATTTAAAGTTTAATTAATCTTTCTTTCTTTTTTTTAATCAGAATCACCCCAAGCAAGGCAGTAATGCCACTAAAACACAAGGGGCTACAGAGTGTGGAAGAATTAGGAACAGAAACATTAATAATGAGCGGGAAAAGGAAAGAGTAATCAGGAGGACAGTAGATAGCGATTGATATTGCATTTAAATTTTTGCAGATTAAAGTTGGCTGGAAAACATTGAAGTAGAAGAGAGTCCCACAAGAGAGAAGTGCGAGAGAATAAACTGTTAGCATAGAAGGTACGGCTTTATCTAGTCAGCTCAACTGTAAATTGATGAGATCACGACGCCAGTCTAGTGCTGGAATTAAATTCAAAAACTCTAGGTACCATAGTGAAAAGCTCATCTGAACAGTTACTATGAAAGTATTTATAGAAAAGGCACCGTGAGGCAACCTTACGGTGTTGGGAAAGTGACTGGAACCGAGCCGCCAGATCAGGACCAATAATATTGCAGATTCTTCTTTGGATCTTAACAAGGAACTCTAGATAAATATCCGGGACACCAGACCCTATATGGCAGCAATATTCTAAGCATGGGCGAATGGTAGACTTATAGATATGCAAGATAGATTCTGGAGAGAAAAATTGTCTCGCCCCACATACCAAACCAACTTTCTTAGCAGCTGACCTAGTAAAGGACTCAATATAGTTTTTCCCCTTCATATCAGCAGAGCACGTGAACCAGAGAAGCCGCAACTAGTTGTCTATCAGATGATTAACGGAGAGAAAATTTGTTTTGGGTGTGTTAAAATTAACAAGCCATCTTTTACCCCAGTTAACTACAGAAGTTGGATGTAGACGAGTGGCCGTTCAGGATAAAACTCATTTCACAATTTGATAGGAAAGACTGGATGAGTTCAAAAAGTGTCTAGAGACACCGTAAATTTTCAGCTTGTGGAGAAGATCTGAATGCCAGACCCTGTCAAAGGCTTTCAAGATGTCCAGTGCAACATCCCGGGCTTCACTGTTTTTTTTTTTTTTAATCTAAAGCATGATAAACAGTTGACCTGGAGAAAAGAAAGTTATATTGCTTGTCCGAGAAAAGGTCATGAGAGACGATGAACTAATTCAGCATTGATTAGGGCCTGCAGGAGTTTCCCCAAAAGATGTAGAAGGCTAACAGGCCGATAGTTGGAAGGGTCGGACGGCTGAACAGAATTCTTAAAAACTGGTACAACAGACGATGACTTTCAGTAGGCAGGAGAGAAGGAGGCATCTATTACACAGTTTAGAGAGAACAGGCGCCATTTTGAGAGCACACTTCTTAATCACTATTAAAGGAATACCATCGGGTTTACATGCTTTGTGGGGGCCTAAATTAATCAGATTTGAAACAAATATTACTTACTTTTAGCTTAAGATACTACAGAAAAGTATTTCTTAACACGGAGGTGGGTGTTTTTATGAGATGTTGACAATTGTCTCGATATATCATGTTTGAAATGTTTTTTACTTGATGAATTTAATGTGAGCGACTTTTTTATATAATATTTTAACTACTCAGTAATCTTATATTTTATTGAATTTTAAGTACTTTACTCTTAAATTTATTATAGTTACCGCTTTTATTTTCTGATAATATTGTGTATGGACTTCCGTAGTCTCGAAAAGAAAAAAATAACGAAAGTTTTGAAGGTTCTAAAAAGTACTGAAAAATATAATTTAATAATAAAAAAAATCCTTCTCTTAATGTTGACATACAGATTTTGACGATAAACCTTTTTTTTTATTAAGCTTGAGGCATTTTTTCATGATATGTACTCATTTTTAGCGAATCTTTCGATGAATCTTGACCTCAGAGAATCTACAGGTACATAATAAAAGAAATACATTGAATAAGTTTTCCCTCGTGTAAGGGTAGAAATATCAAATAAAAGGTAGCATTTGAAGCAAATCCAAATGGAAATTGGTGTTTTTTAACTAAACTCACCAGGTAGTCCCAGGTTTTGCTATAATATACGAGATCAGCTATCACAACACGCTTTTCTCGACGTATTTAAATAGATAGTTCCCATATTTTAGGCTCTCTTACGGTATCTATCAGGTCAACCTTCCTCGCATTCAGATGTGATTCGTGTCGCAGGGGCAAAAACATTCAACAATTTGAGACACACAACAGCTGACGACGAAGATCTGACGAGTGACCACAGATTTGAAGATTTAAACTTATCACTAATGTTGACACCAGTGATAAGTTTAACTCTTCCAATGCCTACGTCTTATCGGCTGGTTGACAACCGATAAGTCTTAGGTGTTGGCAAATAGGCTTCTCTAACATCACCTGAAGCAATAACATAAGAATATTAACAATAATATATGGCAGGCCAGACATCATCATCACCCCGACTACTACAGTACAGCCTGTGTCCTTTCGTTTCTTTAATTGTAATAAAAATTTAAGGCTAGTCTAGAGGCATTATTGCCGTTACAACTACCATATCTGACCTTTCGTCTTCAAATTGTGATAAATATATAGGACAAGTTTAGTATCATTATTGTTACTACTACTACTGCCTTTAATTCAACTTATTATTATTATTATTATTATTATTATTATTATTATTATTATTAAAAATAATAATAATTATAAAATATGTGTGATTTTAAGTTGTTTTATTTTCTTTTTTCTTTTACAAAAATGTTCAGTGTAAAATGTTATGATGTCATTTCTGACCTTAGGTCTCTGGTTTGGACCCGGAATGTAATGAATACGCAATAGGAATTAAAGAAAGTAATAATAATAATAATAATAATAATAATAATAATAATAATAATAATAATTACAATACACACAGACAGAACAATTAAAGCTAATCGCCCAGACATAATAATTAGAGGCTGCAAAGACAAAATGTGCTTTCTTATTGATATGGCAGTCCCTGCCGACTAAAATGTATCTTTGAAGATCTTCATAAAGCTATCAAAATACAAGGATCTTGAAATTGAAATCTTAGAAACATGGCACATTGGAAATCAACATTCCCTGTTGTAGTTGGAGCCCTCGGATTGATTGGAAAAGATTCCAACAGACTAATTTGAAGGGATTCCTGGTAGCCCATGCCTTGAAGAAATACAAAAAATTGTTCTCACAAGTACAACCCACACCTTACGAAGGTTTTTATCTATGTAAAATATGCGTGTGTGTGTTTTTAATTGGTCAGTGGAAAATGTCATGTTGCCATTTCTGGCCTAAGGTCTCTGGTTGGGACCCGGAAAGAAATGAGTATACACCAGAAACCAAAGGAAATAAAAATAATAATACAACACTTTGAACGCAGTCTTCGGGCCGTGTGTGTTGTGTGAAGGTTCGACTATTTATATATGCTGGTCAATGGGACATAGATACCTGAAATATCTGACCTTGCTACCGTTGACCAGCATATAAAAATAGTCACACACTCACAAAACATGTCATTTTTTAATCAATTCACCTTAAGCACGGTCACTTAGACTCAATGCGAGTAAGACGCAAGTGCTGCTGGGTGTGAAATTGAATGAAAAGACTTTAGAACGTGTAGCTGACAGTCGTGCGAATCGTTATTGAAGAACCTAGAAAAATGAGAAGAGCTGAAAATTAGAGGAGTCAGTACTGTATAGACGATGGCTTTGTAGTGAACAAAACAAGATCTAGATTTAAAATTCAAATGCTAAGCACTGACTCGGTGATTTTGTTAGAAATTAAAAAAGACTCGAATTTATAAACTTTGCTTAACACACACGCAAAAGCGAATCCAAAACAAAACTCGTGAAATTTCACACCTTGATGCGAAATGTTTTTTCGGCCAATAGAAAACTAGGAAACATTTAAAAGCAAAATTCAAATAAACTTCAATTCTCAGAAACAAATTCTTTTACGGACCTTTTCGCGAGCCGACGCGAAGTTTGTTCGTCATTCAATGGAAATGCCCGAATCATATCCGGGATTGAATTCCTAAATTACCTTTTCAAGCCCCACAAACAAAATAAAAGACGGGCAAGTTCGCCTGTTACCAGAGAGAAGGAGATGAGCGTATTAACACGTCCCTTGACAAACGTCAAGCGATCGTTATCATCATCTCTACCTTTCTCCCTCACTTCTTTTGTACTTGTTAAAAGAACGGAATATTTTAAAACTGCGCGATTACTTCAAAGATATTCCTACCCTACGATAACGCTCATACATACGTACATACATACATACATACATACATACATACGTTCCTGCCTACGTACATATAAACTCATTCTTTTCAAGGACTACTACGAACATTTTTACGACCATGTATCAACCAAAATACATTAATTTTATTTTTAAAGACCTTAATTGATTTATATGTATATAAATTTGTTGTTTCACTTTACAATTTGATTTTCTTGTTTTATACCCCCCTTATGGTGGGCTATCTGATTAACAAGACCAAATCAAACTAATTCGATTCAACACTCATACCCTTCACAATAACTGATAACCCGCTATAGCTTTACTGAAAACAGAATACTACTGTTGCGAGGAATTTTGTTCTTCTTCCTCAATTTATATGCAACGCGCTTGGCCGGTCATATGATTTTAAAATGTAATCATCACAGCGCTCTTTTAATTTTCGTGGACACCTGAGAGGAATGATGTTCCCTGATTTGGTAGTAGAGACACTGCCACATCAGTAATCGCTGTTCACAAAGTTATAGTTATTCTATGCGAAGAAGTGATTTGAACGTCAGTCCAATTTGGGATGCCTCTTCGCAAAATTATAGTTTAAAAACAGTAACTATACAAAGAAGAGATCTGAGCGTTCAAACAATGTTGGATATGTTAACGACGCTTCTCAAAGTTGCACTCTATAAAACAGTAAGTATGAAAAAATGATTTGAGTGTCCGCTCAGTTTAAGATATTAATAACCTTTATCAAAGTTATAGTTTTAAACACAGAAAATATAAAAAGAATAGATTTGAGCGCCCGAATAATTTTCGTATGTTAAAGACTTAAAATCAACGTCTAAAAATAAAAGTTCTGAACATTGAAAGTGCTTCTTAAACCTGTAGTCTTTCCAACAGTAAGTCACAGGAAGAGATTTGAGCGTCCAGTTAGTTTTTAGGTATGTTCATGTCATTTCTCAAGTTTACATTCTCAAAATTATAATCTTAGCAACAGCAATTATCGAGAGAAATTCGACCTTCCGAACAATGATGGATATGTTAATGGCTCTTCTCAGAATAACCTAAAATCATTAGTTAAGAAATGAATTACGACGAGGTAAATAAAAATACAGCGCATTACATTTGGGGCCGTCTTAGCGGCAGGAGTTGCCGGAAAGTTGTCAGTGTTGACAACCAACTTCCTTCGGGGCTTCAATCCGGGTTTTCTGTTTGTAGTTACTTCCATGCCTTTTTCATGTCTGAATTTGACCACAGCGGAGGTTTAAAATCATGGTTTTCCTTCCTCTAGATAGACTGTCTTCCTGGGGTGTCGAGCTCCATCTACCTAAATCTGTTGGTCATAAGGCACCAGTTTCCCGCCTTCGTTGTCAGAAGCTACTTGAGACGCATGTATATATATATATATATATATATATATATATATATATATATATACGTATTCTTAATAAAATCCAGAAAAGAATATGCAACGTTATTTGTACTGACATGGCATCCCAGCTTCAGTCACTTTCCTGCCGCCGTAATGTAGCTTCCCTGTGTCTTTTCTATAAATACTTTCACGGTATTTGTTCTGATGAACATTCTTCTGTGGCACATAGACTTTATAGATTTAAGGGCCGTACTAGATTGGCAGCTAGGTCTCATCAGTTTAGAGTTGAAATGGCTAGATGTCGTAGTTTTCTAAAAGTTTATATTTTGTTGCATTTCTCGCTCGTGGAACTATCTTCCGGCTTCAGGTTTTCCAGCCAACTTTGATCTCCAAAAATTTAAATGCAATGTCAATCGTTATCTGCTGTCTTCTTGATTCCTCTTTTTTTATTGTTCTCGCTCCTTAATAATATTTTTCTTTTTCTTATTCTTTCACACTCAGTAACCCTCTTTGTTTTAGTGGCTTTATTGTCTTACTTGAATTGGAGAGTTCCAGAGAATACCCAGAGTGTGAGCGTGAGCTTTTTCAGTCTCCTACTTTTTTTTTTCAAAAATTGTTGGAAAGAATGCGAAGAATTAGTTAAGCAGTAATTAAGTCAGTTGGCGGTTTCATTAACAAAAAGAAAATATGATGCTGTTGTATGACAATTTTGTAGAGTTAAGTGCTTATTTTTTGTCAGAATAAAAGCAGATACACTGTCGTTACTGAAATTTCATCTTTGATTTTAAAAATACAAAACTATTTAATTCTAAGGTGTTTTTAAAGCAATGCAACGTGTCCATTTGCCTGTAGGGTATCTAAATAGGAATAAATGCCACAAACTCTGTGTGGATTAAATATAGGGAATATTACAGGACTTGTATCTGTGCGAAAAATAGTGTCGTTGATCGTAGGTGAACATGACCCACTGGTTTAGAATGAATGTCAGCATGAATAATAGAAATCATTAGCCAAGATAGATACGAGACAGATAAGAGAAATACGAATAATAGATGAAGGCCATTTGGAGACAATGGCGAGACAGTCAAACACAAAAGTAAGTGAATGTAATACGCTATATTCCTCATATCCACCAGTTCTAATGTTCAAGGCTAAGACCCACCCTGACACGCGCATTTTGGCGAACTACTTGCGTTCCCTTCGTATTCCATTAGTGAGAAGTAAGTTCCACTCCTACCCACGAACGGCTGCTTTGTGGAACAGTCTAGGGTTAACCGTTATCTTCCACACATATAACCATAAACTGTACCTTTTACTCTTTAACACTCTACCTCGAGTGGCTCTTGTTCTCCGTACAGGCTGAACATCATTGTTAAAGAGAATGTGTGTGTGTGCATATAGTTCATTAGCCTGTATCTCTATAAACAATTATGTAGATTATGCATATACAGGATGTCCATAAAGTTCGTGTGCACGTTAAAAAAATTATAACTTTATTTGTATTTGCGATATAAATAATTTGTTAAAAGGATTAGAAAGAAGTAAATCTATATTTTTTAAGGTTTTATTGAAATTTTATTTAAGTTTCCACATGTCCTCTATCATTAGCAATACAAAAGGTAATACGATTTTGCAGTTCACGGAAAACATTTGCCAATTGATTTACAGATTCTTAGCCATGATAAATGGCCAGTCCAAAATTTGCTGTTTGGCAGCTTTCACGAATTTTAGATTTCTGAAGTTGAGGCCAGTTTCACTACTCTGAATGAGATGGCTTTCCACAACTTCCTGTACTTTGTAGATCTTAGTAAGTTTTTTTTTATCCTTCTTACTTCATGTTCTACAAAACATTCACATAAGTTCGTTAGGTAGGTTAATCCCTACTTTCTTCTGTCTCTTTCCTTCAATATATCCTGTCAGTGTCAAATTCTCCAAGCTCTCTTTCCTCATTATGTGCCCTGGAAATTTCAGCTATCTATTCCTGAGGCTAAGTATAAGCGTTCTTTTTAGTTACCATTTTTTTCTGAAAACTTCCTTGTTACTCATATGTTCAGTCCAAGGTATCCTCAGCATCGTTCTGTAGAATCTCTTTCTGTTGTCTCAAGTCTCTTTTTCATCCGTGATGAGATTGTTCAGCATTAACTGCCATAGAGGAAGACCGGTTATTGCATCACAGTTCGACACTTTTTCTTTTTAATAACGGGTCTTCCTCATGGCAGTGAATGCTGAACAACAGTATCAATTATAAATACGAATGCAGGTAAGTATTTCAAGAAGTGGGCACAAATGAAAATGTTGTTTGTTCGAATTTGTTTAGCGGCATATCAACACCTTGCCGAAATCTAAATATTTTGTACATAATTTTATACTTTCAGGGTAAAAGGTATGTTTTTTTTAAATATATAGTTTGTAGAACATAAAATGCATTGTTGGTAATTTTTTTACAAAAATGTATTACTGGTAGTTTTACAATAAAATGTATTGTTGGTCAGTTAACTATAAAAATGTATTGTTGATTCTTGTTTGAGGGTTCACTATTTGCCCATAGCTGGAATCCGAACAAATGCTAAGAACAACAGCAATTAAGAGGTGGTTCCATGCTCCTCAAATCCTCCAATCTCCCGATCGGAGGCCTTGCTTCCGGATGTAGTTTATCATCATACCCAGGACTATTATAAATGACTTATTACTTTAAAGCACTCGAGGATAACACAAATGAAAAGATTAAAAATTGGCTATGTTTTCCATTTCAGTGACGCAGATGTTAAGCATATTTGAATGTTATCGCCTTCTCTATCTATCTTTCTTTCTTTCCCTAAAAACCAAGCAGCACTTTTGATATATTTTTTCTTCCTTCTCTTCTCGCAATCAAACTGGAATGGCTCATTATCTATCCTCGATTAATAGCAGGGCGTAACGGATGTGCTAACTAACAAATCAAAGAACTAAGGATAAAGCAGAATTAAAATATAATGGGTGAGCAGACCCCATTAATGCAATGCACTGATGTCGATGCTTCACACTTGTGTTCCTTATATCAAACCGCTATGGATAGCAGTTTCGTCTCAGACATAAATTTTCTTTTATAGCGAGTTAGATTATCACTAAACGTCCCATCGTTGTCGACTTGTAACAGATCAGGCTTAGTTCGGTGAATACATAATTTACAAAGAATGGATCACTTTTATTGATTACTTGATGTGTGGAATGCGAACAGATGTTCATTTTGTTATAGTTGAGTTAACTTTCCTTCTACTTCTCCAGTTAGCATGCACCGCGTTTGGTCTGTCATCTGATACTTAGAGTGAAGTCCTAGTCTGTACAGGGAGGTTCTGCGGGTGGGTAGTAGTTGCGAGGGGAAGATGCTTGCTTAACACGTGTTAAAAAAACCCAGCAGTACTACGTGCTGTATCGTGAGTAAAAAAAAAATGTAACATCCGCTAGTTTTCCTTTCCAGAGTCGGCGAGAAGGTATGTAACACATTTCTAAAATTTGTTTCCAAGGTTTTCTTAAGGTTTGCTTTCTATCAAATAAAACCTTCATTTACGTTCTTTCGATTTCTCACTAGCCGTTTTCAATTTTTTAATGTTTGGGCAAATATCTGTATCTGCAGCAGGTCATGTATATTTGGTTGATACTATGAGTATATAATAAAAGTAGGTCATCTATTTATCTTAGGTTATTTTATTATATCGTCATAATATAAACCTATTAAACATAATAATGAAACTTAACTTTTAATGAATTTGCAATAAACAAAACTCTATCTTTCCTCAATATATTATTAATACATAGCAATAAAAAATTAGATTTTAGAGTTTATCGTATACACACTAAAAAAAAGGAATTTCTATTCCAATTACAATAAAAAATCAAATCAAATCTAGTCATAGGATTCTACCTCAGAGCCTTTAGAACAGGTGTGTCAAACTGACGTCCCGCGGGCCACATGCGGCTTTTTACATGCATCTTGGTGGCCCTCACAAAGGTTTCTATAACCTTAGTATATCTAGAATTTTTGTTGAAAGTACCTAGAAGTAGGGGGTACCCGGATTTTTTTCATATCTTCCTCAGACATTTAAGAACTTCAGAAAGTTTGCCACAAAGATTATGGCGATGTTTGGTTCCACATATGTCTGTGAGCAGTTATTATCGTTTATGAAGGCCACAAAAACGTCTTACTCAACCAGATTAACCGAGGAATAGTTGTCATCTTTCATCAAAGTGGGATCTACACAGACATTCCAACCTAATATACCGAGAATAGTTTTTCTGAAGTGATGTGAATATATCAGGACAACATAAAAATGATTAAATTGTACTACCTTGTATTGTAAGTATTTTGTATTTAAAGTTTAGTCGCCACTAGCTGTGATTAATCTAAGACTGTAAGCAGGTGCGGCACTCAAGGTTGCAGATATGGCTGATGCGGCCCTCCATATGGCCGGAATTTGACATGACGGCTTTAGAATATGTAACCCTGAATATCTAGGTGAAGAACAGAAATACATTGGAAAACATTTAGACTTCTTCACTATCCATATCATTTCATACTCAGTGCTAGAAAACGAGCATACAAAGGCCACAAAAACATTAAAAAAACAGAAAAAACCATAATAGACATCACCGTAGGACTTCTAACATCAACAACACAAGGTTCGTAATCCTACCTACTAATAATCTTTATACAAAACTCAAATAAATTAGTTACCTCCAATATTAGGATCTTTGCCACCACCCCCAAGACAATCGGAAATTTAATTATGAAAGAAAATAAATCCAACACCAATTCAGATGCCGTTACTTATCAGATAAATTGATAAAAACACTTATATCGGCGAGACATCTCGAAATCTAAAAGTCCTTATCTGCGAACATAAAAGGTATTTACGTTTGAACAACCATTTAAACTTGCTCGTAATACACAGGAACAAAACTGACCATTAATCTAAATTTACAAATGTCACTCTAATTAAAAGAAGTACATAATTCCTTACGTCGGAAGCATAATATATTACCGATTATAAACACACGTCAAAACCATTAAATCACCAACTTTTATTGAATCCATTCTTAAAGAATCTAACGTATCTTTATCTAAAACAAACGGTGTGTACGTAAAAACGTTCCCAAATCAACATGCGAAAAACGACAAAAAATAATACCTACTACTATTACACACACACGCGCGCTTACGGATATACGTTACCATCTATATAGACAAACTATAATTATGATACACTTACATAAAGCAATATTGATTTCTTGGAACTTCGAAAGGCCGCATCGTCTCTCCTTGAATTCAGAGAGCCATAGATTTAACTAGCGTTTGTTTAATAAGTCAAACGCACGTGAAACCTGATTAATCAATGAAATTCAAACACAAAAATAAAAAAATACCAAAATTTCTTACTTCTTTTCCTGTATACCTCATTCTCTGATGAAGCTTTAATAAAAGTGAAACATGTTAGATTGATAAACGTTTTCTATTTTTTTCTTTAACTTATCATTAAATTAAATTCTGTGTAAACATTTATCTCAGCTGTCCACTAAATATCAAATTAATCTCTATTATAAAAGAATAGCTGACTGTCTGTCCTTTTCACACCTTGTCATGGGGTGATCTTATATGCGCGTATGTAGTGTATATTCGTATGTGTGTGTTGTGCGTGATTGACTTAAGTGTGCTTGTGTCACTAATGTACACCCAAGCACACGCACGTGTGTACACGTACGGGAACACGCAGTTTGACTGAGAGAGATAAGCCATTGGAATAATAGATTACCTTCCCACTCAGTCAGGACAGCCCCTACCATGAGCTGAGCAATAAACTCATAAAGTTGAAAAGAACGACCATTTTAAACTCTAAAAATAATCAGTTAACTATACGATTTTATTGAACTGTTTGGAAATTATTCGATAATAAATAGTTAATTTTTGAATTTAAAAAAAAATTTTGGAGAAATATTTGTAAATTTTAATTGAATTAAAATATGCGTGCACACGTGCAGAGACATCTAGTCACAATTTAAAAGGAAAAGATAATGCACATCTGTGTCGCGAGTGGCAGTATAACAACAAAACCTGGGTAACGGGGAAATCCTATAAGCCTTAAGGCTTACGGCCATATGTTGAAACATCGGTTTTCTTACGATTATCGAAGTTAATCATTGTCAATCCTGGTCAGTACCTAGATGGGTGACCACATTGGAATAGCAGGTGTTATATGCTTGGATATGAGGGTAGTATAGCTTAAAGCCAAATCATTGAAGTTAAGCAACATCGATCCTGATCAGTACTTAGATGGGTGACCGCTTGGGAATACCAGGTGCTGTAAGCTTAGATTTGAGGATGTTGCAATGCATAACGACTCAACTAGAAATCGAAGAGCCGAGTTCGCAAGCCATTAGGAAAGGATTGAATTCACCTCTCCCCCAGCTATGGGTTAATTAGTAGGAATTGTATCAATGAATCGTTATTATATTAGAAAATATTTAATGCAATAAATAATCCGAAATCTGTAGCCCTTTGATATCCTTTTTATAATAGCTTTTGTATTTAAACGGAATATATTTTTTTTAATCATTTCACCCCAAGCAAGGCCATAATGCCACTAAAACGCAAGAGGTTACATAGAGTAAAAGGGAATGAAAAGAATTTAAGAACAGGAAACCCAAACATGAACAGGAAACAAGGGATAAACATCTACTGATGTTCAAAACAAGCAGAAGGAATGTGAACTGGGCGATAAGCGAACCCATCTGTTCCTTTTATATCTTTTCTAATAATTGCAGTATTACAATTTGGATGTGAAATTTGATCAACTTGCCTTCAGCGAAGCTACAGGTACAAAAATAAAATAGTTTTCCCCCGTATAAGGGTTAAATATTAGAAAAAGGTAGCATTTGAAACAAATCCCAAACAGAGAAATTGGTGATTTTTTATACCAAAAGTCAACCAATACAAGCCTCGAGATCCTATCAAGGAAGAGGACTACTGTTAAAACGGTTACAATGAATGACATTCACCCGCCTACCACCGTACTGTCACAGTCAATAATTCTATAAAGATATAGAACAAAATTAGGGTAACATAATGAAGTCTTAGTAATAAAAAAAGATAATTTGGTGTAAGAAATTAATGTGTACCACTGAAACAAAGGGAGGTAAACAACGAATTGCAGACCCGATTAGACACGTAAACGACTGACCGATCCGTGAGCAAATATTGAAATACTGCGCTTATCTAAACCGCAAACGAATTTTTTAATTTTTCTTATTCTGACTGTCTAACACGACCACATTGATAGATCATGCATGGTGTTTTGTTACAGTAGTCCCCGGTTCTGCTATAATATACAAGATCAGATATCATATAATGGTGTAACACTCGTTTTTCGATGTATTTAAATAGTCCCCATGTCCTAAGTTTTGTTACGGTGGTTATCAGGTCGACCTTCCGCGCATTCATATGCCATTCGTACCGCAGAAGTAAGAAGGTCTATCAAATTCGAAACATACAACAGATGACGATGATGATCTGCCGAGTGATTTGAAGAGTTAAACCTAAAAGCATATCAACCTCAATGGGTTTTATAATGCCGACAAAATTTTTATTGCTGGTAATATTTTTTCCTTCAAAAATGTATCGTTAGTAATCTTTTTTTTCAAAAATGTATTGCTTGTAATAATTTTTTTTACATAGTATTTCTGGTATTAAAACCTATTTTTACACTTTCATAGTGTTTTGACCCCAGTTAGGTGTGGTCAACTATTTGCTCATAGCTGAAATCTTAACAGGTGCTACCACCCCGGGTCAGGGTGGACCTGGGAACACCAGCAATTAAGAGGTGGTTCAACGCTCCTCAAAACCTCCTGATCAGAGGCCTTGCTGTCAGGCGTAGTTTATCGTCTTACTCTGGACGCGGTGTAGTTTATCGTCTTATCCAGGACGGGCAGGAGGCTAGCTGTGATGTTATTCCAAGTGGTGAAGGTAGCTTCATGTAGATCATACACTGTTTGGAATTGACGTCAATTTTTATACATTTCCCATAGCATCCAACCATTCAACAATTTTAATGATATTTAGGTCGGGCGAACATGCTGGATGGTTTAAAGAATCACGTTATTCGCGATCAAAAAAATCAATTTTCCTATTGCCATTGCAGCATTGTCCTGCTAAAAGATCCAGTCATTTTCACACAAGCGAGGACTTTCAGTCAATAAAGATGCTCTCTCCAACATGATGATGTAATCAGCCGCGGTTTGACGCCCTATATAACCTGAAGCTCCATTGTTCGTTGGAAGGAGGTAGAAGCCCAGATCATGATGGAACCTTTTCCACTGTGTCGTGTAGAAAATGTCTCCGGTGGGATATCCTTATCGTGCCAGTAACGTTGGAAGCCATCTGGATCGCCCAGGCTATATTTTTTCTTAACAATGAACAAAATCTTCTTCAATGTTCCATGTATGGCGTGATTCAGCAAAGTTTAAGCGAGCTGTTTTGTGGTGTGGAAAGTAGCGTGGACATTTATGTTTGTTTAAAGTCTCTCTCTCTCTCTTGAGCTGCATTCTGCGTCCGTAAGGGGCTTAATTTGGTTCAATGTCGGCTGGTGTCTTGCCGGACAACCCGTCAAATCCCCCTGCTCAACGCCGACGAAATTTTCTTGGGCCGACCACTTGAAATTTTCCTTCCGTATCCCTCAGGTTTTTTTTTAAAGAAGTTTGCAGCAACAGTTTTACTACGCCCAATCTCACCAGCGGTGGAACGTTGAGAAAGAGAGCTTGCTTTTGCCGCGCAACAATTCTTCCATGTTTAAATTTTGTCATTTTTTTTAGCCTTCGCCATGTTTTTGCCGAATGTAAAGCAGAAGATACTAGTGGGATATATGTTGACTGCGCTGATACCTGAACTCAAATGACTTCGTTACGTGTTTACCAATTAAAGCTTTGTTTAAATAAACTTTTGACCAGTTAGTATTTAGCCTAATCTCGCAGTATTCAAATGTTCCCAATGAAATGTTAGAAAAAGGTTTTGTTTTTTTTCCTTTTCTTCTTTTGCTTTTTCGAGGCTCCATTCAAATAAGTGGTTGACTGACAACAGTAAAAGGGATATATTTTCTGTATTTTCATGGGCATTTTGGCCGACAGTTTATATGGCAGGTCAGACATTATCATCACTCCTACTACTGCAGTACATTTTCTGTCCTTACGTCTCTTTAATTGTAATAAAAATTCAAGGCTGGTCTAGTGTCATTATTGCCGCTACAACTACAATCACTGAACTTTCGTCTTTAAATTGTAGAATAGGAAAAGTTTAGTGCATTTATTGCCACTATTACTTCTACTACTACTACTACTACTACTACTACTACAGCAAACTCAATAATAATAATTAATAATAATAATAATAATAATAATAGTAATGATGTAAAATGTGTGTTTTTAGGTTGCTTTATTTTATTTTTACAAAAATATTTGTTTGTCAGTAGGCTACCCTCAGTCTCGGTACAATAAGCAAAAACGTACATGAAATAACTGATAATAAAAGTAATAAAACCATTTCTACTTTTTATATATTACTGGCATAACTTCATAAAACATTGTCTATACGAGGCATAATTCCATACCAATAAAATCAACTTGTATCCATGCAAACTCAGCTGAGAAAATGTAAACATTGAGTTATGATTGCGTTAATAGCAACCCTTATCTTTCGCTAAACTTTCAGTAATCATCATGATCATGTTAATTACAGCAGTAATAACATTTACGATAACATAATATTAATTTCTCGTGAAAAATTCATTATCACTTTGGTGCTAAATAACACAATTTAGGTTTATATATAACCTCGGACACCTCGGCGTGGTGTAATGGTTAGCAAGCTTGTCACGCTGGAACATGTTACGAGTGAGTTCAACCCTCACTAGGTGCTCCATACTTCCGGCCTTGTGCCACATCTAAGCAACGCTTAGAAAATCCCTATATATAACGATAACCTTTATTTTTCAAATAAAAATCCTTTTACGGTAATTGCATTTAAAACCTTTATTTTGAATTTCTAAGGATACACAGCAAGTAACGACATTTCCAATAACATCATCTTTATATAATTAGTCGTCTTATATTACAGGTATAGGATAAAATCATGAAAATTGGCTATATTTTTTGTCCTCGTCTTATCTAGCGGTGGCCTTATACGTGGAAATATACGATAAATACAAAGGCCTTGGAATTGAAATTCAGTAGATGCGCAAACAAATCCCAATATTAAAAAATATGAAAAATTATGTTTCTCGACACCCTGGTTAAGCGAGTTTGGCTGAAATGCATAAGATTGAATTCATAAGTATATCCCATACTTTCAATGATGTCCACTCTTTACAAGGCCCAAGAGCCACTCAATGTAGAGGGTTACAGAGTAAGAGACACCCCACCACCAAGCAAGGTGATAGTGCTATTAAGACACAAGAAGCCACCGGAAGTGAAAGAGAAGGAAAAGATTTTAGAAAGAAGCGGAAATCCAATCTTAAACAGGAAACAAGGGATAAACCTCTAGTCCTGTTCTAAAGACCGTGGTATCCTCAGGAAAATTTTATCACTGTGTCAAGTTAATATCCTATACTGCTGGAATTTGCATGCGTATTCTGATATATATATATATATATATTTTAAAGAAAAACATACTACTTTAAGGTTTCATTATAATAATTTATTTCACCATAGCCCTTTTAAAGGACTCCGGATCATCAGATAGCACTTCCAAAAATGAAACGAAAAATGAAATGCCTTCCAGTTAATATCCTATACTGCTGGAATTTGCATGCGTATTCTGATATATATATATATATATATTTTAAAGAAAAACATACTACTTTAAGGTTTCATTATAATAATTTATTTCACCATAGCCCTTTTAAAAGACTCCGGATCATCAGATAGCACTTCCAAAAATGAAACCAAAAATGAAATGCCTTCCAGTTAATATCCTATACTGCTGGAATTTGCATCCGTATTCTGATATATATATATATATATATATTAAAGAAAAACATACTACTTTAAGGTTTCATTATAATAATTTATTTCACCATAGACCTTTTAAAGGACTCCGGATCATCAGATAGCACTTCCAAAAATGAAACGAAAAATGAAATGCCTTCCAGTTAATATCCTATACTGCTGGAATTTGCATCCGTATTCTGATATATATATATATATATATATATATATATATATATATATATATATATATATATATTTTAAAGAAAAACATACTACTTTAAGGTTTCATTATAATAATTTATTTCACCATAGCCCTTTTAAAGGACTCCGGATCATCAGATAGCACTTCCAAAAATGAAACCAAAAATGAAATGCCTTCCAGTTAATATCCTATACTGCTGGAATTTGCATCCGTATTCTGATATATATATATATATATATATATTTTAAAGAAAAACATACTACTTTAAGGTTTCATTATAATAATTTATTTCACCATAGCCCTTTGAAAGGACTCCGGATCATCAGATAGCACTTTCAAAAATGAAACCAAAAATGAAATGCCTTCCAGTTAATATCCTATACTGCTGGAATTTGCATCCGTATTCTGATATATATATATATATATATTTTAAAGAAAAACATACTACTTTAAGGTTTCATTATAATAATTTATTTCACCATAGCCCTTTGAAAGGACTCCGGATCATCAGATAGCACTTTCAAAAATGAAACCAAAAATGAAATGCCTTCCAGTTAATATCCTATACTGCTGGAATTTGCATCCGTATTCTGATATATATATATATATATATATATATATATATATATATATATATATATATATATATATTAAAGAAAAACATACTACTTTAAGGTTTCATTATAATAATTTATTTCACCATAGCCCTTTGAAAGGACTCCGGATCATCAGATAGCACTTCCAAAAATTAAACGAAAAATGAAATGCCTTCCATTTCATTTTTCGTTTCAAGTGGTCTGTTTTTCTTTAAAATATTAGCTCTGGATTTACATTGAGCTCTCAAGATTCCATCCTCCTTGGGATTACCCATACTGATTACCAAGTTTTTCTTAACTTAACTATATATATATATATATATATATATATATATATATATATATATATATATATATATATATATATACACTGAACCTTACACATTTTGTACATATTTTAAAGTTACTCCTGCGAGTTTAATGACTTTTCCACTTTTGATATAATTTTCGTTTTTTATACTCTTTATGTAATTGTACATTAATTTTGAATTTGTAAAGCGCATACACATTTTAGTGAATATTTAACCCTTTGAGCCCTGACCACCGCTTTACCAGTGGTAGAGAAAAATAACTTATTACCCAGCCAGCGGTTGAACGGTGGATAAACACTTGTAAGTATTTTTATATCTGCCGTTAAACATCACATACCAATTATTTGAGAATTTTGACTCAGCAGCTCAGGCAAAATGGTTAAAATTGTTCAGGAAAATCATATGGCATCGGGCAGTTGGGAATGCCAGCTAAATATCCAACCAATATCAATAATCATGGTCTTGTAGTATATATGAAAATGTGAATGCCAGTTCTAGTAGTATATGCCCTTAACCTGTTACAGGGATAAAAAAAAAACTTCCTGAGGATGTGGGAAGTACTCATTAAGTACAATCTTCTGCGTTTCAGACAAACTCGGTTCGTTGAGTTTACTGAATTTTACACCTGGTACATAATTCTAGTTTTTCCAGAATTCTCCATTTAATCTTTGTACTCATAAATACGTAAGCACATGCATTTTATCAGTGCATACCCATACACACGCTTTAATGAAAGGTCAGCCTAATATACGCAATCATACAATTAAGAAAAATGGTGCTGGGAATATCAGCTACGCAAGGCAACCAATTTGTACCAACAACCCTGATCTGTTGACTTGAAATATCTTGAGGTGTCAAATTGAAACTTGGAGACAGCTTTTAAAACAAATCAGCAAAACACAACAACAAAATAATAATAATGATAATAATAATCAACTGGCATGAACAACACCCAGGCTCGGTTACAGGGGTAGGGCTTATAATAATTTTATGGGACTTTACACACCGACAGAACAATCAAAGCTAATCGTCTAAACATAGTGATTAAAGACCGCATAAACAGAATTCGCTTTCTTATTGACACGGCAAAAAAACTTAAAAATAAAAAAAATAAAAATACAAGGATCTTGAAGTGAAAATCTAAAAAACTGTTGAACATGAAGACATCAATATTTCGAGTTGTGGTTGGGGGCCTGAATTTTATTTGGAAAAGTTATGTTAGTTATTGAAGGGATCTCTGGTAGCCCATGTTTTAAAGAAATACAAAGCAATTGTTCTCACACTTTACGAAGGGCTTTATCAGTGTAAAACGTGGGTGATCTTAGATTGTTTTCATTTATATATTTTTTTTTTTACAAAAATGTTCAGTGAAAAATCTCATGATGTAATTTCTGACCTTGTGTCTCTGGTTGGGACTCGGCAGGAAATGTGTATACACCAGAAATCAAAGGAAATAATAATAATAATAATAATAATAATAATAATAATAATAATAATAATAATAATAATAATAATGTCTTTGAAGATCTTCAAAAAACAATCAAAATACAAAGATCTTGAAGTGGAAATCTAAAAAATGTGGCACATGAGGACATCAGTAATTCCGGTTGTATTTGGAGCACACGGAATGATTGGAAAAGATTCCAATAGACTCATTGAAGGGATTCCTGGCAGCCCATGTCTTAAAGAAATACAAAAAATTGTACTTACAAGTACAGCTTGTATATGACGAAGAGCTTTATCTATGTAAAATCTGTGTGATCTTAGGCTTTTTTTTTTTAACGAAAATGCTCAGTGGAAAATGTCATGAAGCTCTCTGTTTGGAACCTGGACGGAAATGTGTATACAACAGAAATCAAAGGAAATAATAATAATAATAATAATAATAATAATAGTAAATCCCCTGGTAAGTAGATATTTTGTGCAAATGTTAAAACGTATGAAATTTACTTAGTGATAAGAATAAATATGAAAATAATTCAGATTAAATGTCACTTCTTTGGCGTAAGAGAGAATAAACTTTAGATTATGTTATAAGTTCACTGTTAAGTATCTTGTTGCAAGAATGTCCCGTCGTTTCTTTTGTCGTGTTAGGTGTAACGGTACGAACTGGCCATCCTTTAGCTCCAACAGTTTAGACCTTTACAGTTACTACAAGCAATGTTACTTCCATGGAGTAGAATCATCCACGTTTTCTTCGTATGTAAAGAAAAAAAACCCGTTTAGATTTTTCCTTTAAAAAAAAAACGCTACTTCGGGGGTGGGGGGTCGCAGACTCCCGCGGCAGTACTTCCCTGCACAATAAATTCTTAACCTCTTCCAGTCAAGAATCGACCGTCATATGTTCTCTTTATTCTCATAACATTCACTAACTACCACCTCCTCTTATTTATATCCCATACCTCATTCATCATAACTATTTTAACAGTAACCTTCTACATGAGTGACTCTCGGGTCTTGTATTAGGTTAACTTTCGTATAAAATATTGTTAGCCCGCTCCGAACAGGTGCTGTAATAAATTATAATTGTGTGTACCTCCCTTCGTTAGTTTGCACGACTGTTACGCCCTGCCAATACCTCCTATATAATAGACTATTTCATTTTGATAGAATGGAAAAAGAAAATACACTACGTGGTTTCAGTTAGAGAAAGAAAAGAAGAAAGAAAGAAATGTTTAACGTCTCCTGTCATACTCCATAAATAATGAACTATTCCGTTTTAATCACATGGAGAAACAAAATACATATCAGAGACGCTACTTGGTTTCAGTGAGAAAATGAAAGAAAGAAAGAAAGAAAGAAAGAAAGAATAATAGAAGTGTTTAATGATTGTTTCAGTGAAATAGTAAAAGTTGTCAATTTCAAATCTTTTCATTTGTACCCCCTTACTTCTTAAAAATATAGACCAGCATTGATATTTATGATTGTTATTTTGACATTTTGTTAAAGTTGTTAAGCTCAAATATTTAACGATGTGTCAGGGGAATTTCTACGGATATTTTATTGTAGAACTCGCCATGAAGAAAACCGTGAAATTTTCAAAGGTCTTTCTAGTAAATAATAATAAAAAAGCATCACTGGAAATGAAAATTCAAACAATAATTGAGACTGTTAATGTTGCGGCCCAAGAGAATACTGAGTAAGGTGCTGATGATTTTATCAACCTTTGCGAGTTTATTTAAAGCCGAAATATATTTTGGGATTGTTGATTAATTGATTGATTTGTCTGTTTAACGGCGCATCAACTCCTTCATGGGTCATTTACTGTCGAAATTTAATTTTCTTGGGAGTGATGAAGCTATCAAAATATGACATATGTTATTCTGCTTTCACAGTTGCATACATGGTAAATTATACTCAGCTTTTGTGTCTATACATGTTGGTGTGGACGTGATTACTAGAGGCGGTGATGTGTGTTCTGTGTTGTTTTGCTGAAGTTATATTTTGGAATACAGTTTGATTTAACAAATTGTAGGATATTATATGGATTAATGGCATGAAAGTTCTTTAAGTTGGTTGTCTGGTAGCATTTTAAACAGATTTGTGTCAAGTAACTACAATTTGTTAGCTGATAATATAAAAATGCATTGTTGGGGTATTGTTACTCTAAAATGTATTTTTATACTTTCTAATGTTTTTTTTTTTTTTTTTTTTTTGCTCGGAGCTGTATTATTTACCAGTAACTGGGACTCTAAAAGTTGTTCCCAGGGCGGGTCTTTCCACGCTCCTCAAAACATCCCCAACAGAAGCTTTGAAGCCATATGGAGTTTATCGTTTTTTTTGTTTTTTGGGGGATTGTAAAAGTTTTTGGGCGATAATGTTTTTCTGATACAAGTCTTATTATAAAATGCATTATAAAAATCCGTTTTTAAAGTTTTAATAAAAAAAAAATTACTCATCTTTCCAGATTATTTAAATAAAGTTAGTTTTATGAAGTGCCGTAGATTTGATGTGTCATATGTCAAACTCGCTATTCAGTTAAAAACTGATCTCGCGAGACGAGCTTGTTAGCCACTAGAACACTTCGAAGCGTCTATATGTATTGTAAAAAGTTTCTTCGTCATCGGAAGAGCCCGCTACATTGTTTATTATATACAGAGCATTTACTGAAATATTTGTATCTATAAAAAGAATGTATAAACAAACATAAAACTGTCTTAAAATAATTGTCCGACTTTGTCCATTTCATAATGTGTGATGTAATTTGTTTACATTTGGATATGCATTGAGTAGATATGAATGTACGTGAGAGATTCATGGAAGATTGTAGTTTAAAGACAATAAAATCGACCTAGCTAGCCAAACGCTCCTCTATGGCCCAATCGGTAAAGGCACGTCAGGCTATATGACGGTTCCGTATAGGATACAGGTTCGATTCCTCTCGGAGGACGAATATTTTCTATGAAAATTTCTCGGACATTCAGGCCGGTAAATGTTATTAATACTGTTTATTATAAACAGGACATTTACTTAAATATTTGTATCAATAAAAAGAATGTATAAACATACAAATTTCTTAAAATAATTATGGGCCTTTGTCCATTTCATAATATGTGACGACAATGGTTAATTTGTTAACAATATGGACTCTTTTCGTGGGGTGGAAATCGTGTTTTATATGAAGTTAAACTAGCTGAAACTAGATAAACTTCACAAACAAGCAAATCGCCGATCGCTATCGATTTGGTTGTATTTGTGACATTATAAAATAGATTATTATACAATGAGCCCCCGCCTATTCGCGTTTCAGTATTCGCGGTTTCACACATTCGCGGATTTTTCTTTAGAACATATGTACTTGTTATTCGCGGAAACCCCAAATATTCGCGTGTTTTTCTGAAGAACATATGTACAAATTATTCGCTAAGAAGTCTCTCGATTCGCGTATTGTTTTGATAGAACATATTTAAAATATTCTTGTATTATTTTCCTGTTATTTAAGTGATTTAAAACATATAAGTCCATTTTTATGGTAAAAATTGGCAGAATTGTACACCATTGTAAAAATCAAACGCAAAACATGCGTAGTGCTTGGGCTGTGTTCTGTGTTATTGGCTGCGGCTGGGGTCTTAAAAGTGGCTTATGCTAAATCTGGGGGCATTATCACAGTTCTGTTTTTAGAAAATGTTTTAAACTTTATATTTTATGTCTTGTTAAACATATACAGTATTTTAAATGGTCGTATCGATCTATGAGTAATTAAAAACGGTTATTGTACGTATGAAAGAAAATTTACCCTAAGTGTATGATCACCAATACTATTTTTCAAAAATGTTTTTAAAACGGTCTGAAATGTTTCTAAAGTGTTTAGGATGAAAGTTTAAGGAATATGGTGCTTTAACAATCAAAATAAGTACTTATAAGCACATTTAGAGGGTTACAAGTATTCGTGGATTCTAACTATTAGCGGCCGGTTCTGGCCATCTAAACCCCGCGAATACGGGGGACTCACTTTATTATTTCGTTT
Organism: Acanthosepion lycidas; assembly: GCA_963932145.1. NCBI lineage: Eukaryota > Metazoa > Mollusca > Cephalopoda > Sepiida > Sepiidae > Acanthosepion > Acanthosepion lycidas. The sequence goes on along the minus strand of OZ010575.1, from coordinate 9,674,505 downwards.
TTAAAATTTTTTCTATTCGGAAGTTAAAACTTGAAGACACTAAATGTCAATTAATTCTATTAGCACAACATAGGCTGTGAATATTATTTTCAGTCCCTCAATTGGGTTTAGTCTGACTGAGAAATAAAATTTTAAAGATATGTTTTTAAACTGAAGGCGAGTTTAATTATATTTAGAAAGTGTAAAACATCAATGACAAATTGCAACGCAACATAAACTTTTGATATTACAATTTCAAAGTGACTTAATTATAATCGTCAGTATTTATGGGAGTGGTAGAGTAGTTCACATATATAAAAAGCAATACACACACATGCCTATACGAGGTGGTATCAAAAAAAGGTTCCGGGCTAGTTCTGTAGCACGCCAACAGATGGCAGCATACGGTTGCGCGCGCAATTTAGAGCTAGCAGCAACCTTCATGCGTCATTGTTCCGAGTGACATCGCAGTGTTCACTTTGCAAGTTGCGAAATTTGTGTTTTTGAGATCACGTGAATAAAATTTAGTACTACAATATCTATACAAGTTTTTCCTTTCTTGAAGAATACCCTGAAAAATGCATACACACTTCAAGAAAGGAACAACTTGTATAGATATTGTAATACTAAATTTATTCAGACTTCATGAGATTAAGCCAAGTTACCTTTGAACTCTACGTTTACAAGAGATGTTCAAAATGGTGGCCTTTAGCTTCCAGACATTTGTAAGTACAGCGAACTACTGCTTGGGCAACGTTGGCCAAAGTGTCAAGTCGAATTCCTATATATTCAATTTCAATTTCTCGTCTATGGACCGCCAATGTTGCCACTTTTCTGCAATACAGCATCCTTTAGCCCCCCTCCCAGGTAAAAGTCTAAAAACTACAAAAGACAAGTTTTTCCTTTCCTGAATTGTGTAGACATGTTTTTGGCGGACTTTGTATATTTCTAAAGAAGTAATAGATTTTTTATTTATTTTAATCCAACTGATATTTTATTACTTAAACAATGGATACCAATATCTGAGTAGACGCTCCGTTTATTTATTAAACAGTATATTTATTTATTTTCGCCTACCGACTTGAATATTCGAGAAATCTTATTAAAGAAAAAATATGCGCTCCTTGGCAGAATTCGAAGTGATAAAATCTGTTGGATTACTGAATAAAAAAATCCATCACTTCTTTAAAAATTGATTTGTTTACGTTATGATATGAAACGGAGCAAATATGCATTTTCGTGAGTGTGAGAAAGATTTGCGTTTATAAAGCTCTATTGAACTTTGCTTGATCGTCAACGAACCCCCATGGCCGAAACGGACTTAAGCACGTTCGATTTCACCTGCCAAGCGGGACGCAAGTTCGAATCCTGTCGGAGAGTGCATGTTTTTCTTTAATAAGATCTTTCAAATATTCTGGTCGATAGACGAAAATAAATAGTTATACTATTTAATAAATAAAGGGAGCGTCTACTCAAATATGGACACCCTCTAAAATAACTATATATCTATATATATATATATATATATATATATATATATATATATATATATATATATATATATATATATATATATATATATATATATATCTTTAAACGAATATGCCCTGGTGATAATTAAAGCTGTGAAACTGTCGGTTAACATGGAATGTTGATAACTATATCCACGATAGTTCTGATTTAATTCTTTCTAGTATTATTTGAAATTTTATCTAGTTAACTTTTTATTATTGAAATTTCATCTAGTTCACTTTCACTGTTTAAGAGTCAGTATGTCGGGTTTATTTTGAAGTTTTCTTTGAGGTCTTTTAGCGTAATGAATGATTGTGATTTAGAGATGGGATTTATTTGGTCGTCTAGGTCTAATGTTTGGGTGTTTTTTTTTTTATTTCAAATATTTTTTGTTTAGCGGCATGTCAAGTCCTTATCTGTCATTTAATGCCGAAATTTCATTTTCTTGGTAGCATTAGTAATTTTCTTTACAAAAATGTATGCTGGTAATATTTTACTATAAAAACGCATTGCTCGTAGTTTCACTATAAAAATGTATTTATATATTTTCATAGTGTTTCACCCCAGTTTAGGGGTTAACTATTTGCCTACAGCTGGGATCCTAGCAGCTGCTACCACCCCAGGTTAGGGTGGAGCTGGTAACAATAGCGATTAAGAGTTGGTTCCACGTCCCTCAAAACCTCCAATCTACCGATCAGAAGCTTGTAGTCTATCGTCATGCCCAAGACGACATTTTAAACAAAGCCAATACTTTAAACTAAACAAACAAATAATATAGCCCCGCACCCCACGGAAAAGGAATAAATGAATAAAGAAAATAATAAACAAATTAGGAAAATAATAAAAATAAATAAGAAACAAATGAACAAACTGTGCGAATGCACGCTAAACCACAAATAAATAAATTTAATATTAATTAGTACCGAATAATTAATGAATATATACAAAATACCTGAAGTAATGAATAATGAATAATCAGATGCTAACAAGCCTAAACAATATCGGCATTCTGGCCCATAATTATATCTAATCTGTCTTTAGAATAGTTTAATACATAACTGTGTCCACCTATCCAATAACCGTTACGATAACACAGTAAAACGGAAATACACGACTTTACTACTAACAATGCCCCAAGGACACGCTTATATAAATAGTCACGCTACTACCCAATAAACATGGCCTGAAGATCGCGTTCACGCATTAAACCGAATATTGCCACTCACATTTGATATTAGTGTCTATCTATTCTTATATATATATATATATATATATATATATATATATATATATATATATATATATGGGAAAACTATAGGTAATTTTTTATATATCAAGAACAATCTTAGCGAAATCACTGACAAAGGGAAAATTATTTTTTGTGCTACGTTTCGTCTTTTGGAATTTCATCGGGCTAAAGTGATGCGCTCGAAGAAGAAGGGACGATGAGAATTTTAAATTTAAAAGTGCCTTTATATATATATATATATATATATATATATATATATATATATATGTATATATATATATATATATATATATATATATATATATATGTATATATATATATATATATATATATATATAAAAGTGAACATAGAAGTCAACACTTAGAGATCCTACACACACACACACACACACACACATATATATATATATATATAGCCGAGAAAAATGACACCACTCATGGCCTGACGATTGCATCTATCATGAAACAGACTGTTGCCCCTAAGTGTTGACTTCTGTGTTCACTTTTATATTTACACACGCTCTATCTCTGATATTGAGCACTTTATCCCATAAATATAGCACATCTTAAGACTATATTTCTTCATATATATATATATATATATATATATACATAATTATTTATCGAAAATTATAACATAAACATGTTATAAAATCACTACAAAAATAGCCATTTTGTTTCAACACTTCTGGTGTCTTATCTTATCAAGTGATGGTGTTGAATGTATATATATATATATATATATATATATATATATATATATATATATATATATATATATATAAAGAAGAAATATAGTCTTAATTATTAATAATTAATTTTATTTCAACACCATCACTTGATAAGACACCAGAAATGTTGAAACAAAATGGCTATTTTTGTTGTGATTTTATAACATATTTATGTTATAATTTTCGAATAAATAATTATAGTTGCTCTACTCTGTATTGAGCACTCTTTTAAGAATAGTATTTGTTGGTTATTGGAATTTATTCCGTATACCCCAATCCTATACTTGGGTATATTTATATATGTATATATATATATATATATATATATATATATATATATATATATATATATATATATATGTGTGTGTGTGTGTGTGTGTGTGTGTGTGTGTGTAAAAATATATAGAAGATAGGAAAGAACTCGTTAGGTAAAAGGTAGTTCTTTAATATTTTTGTCATTATTTAAAAAAAAATAGTGCTCGATACAAAAGTAAACCATAAATATAATTATTTATTTAAAAATATGATTCCAACGCTACATAAGAGTTCTCTTGTTTCAAAACACGAGCCGAAAACTTCAATATAATTATTTGAATTAAATTGAATTAAAGTACCAAGCTCTGTTCCATCTTCAAGCGAAATTTTTTATTTGAATATATATATATATGAAGAACTCTCCCGTCGTTTTCTACGTATGAGGATCCGATATCCTCATTTAGTTTCTATGTTTGTCTCATATGTGACACTCCTGTCTCGCTAGTTATCTGCATACAAGTTCACATATTGTGCAACTGCGAGGGTCACGGGACATAGCCACATGAATATTTGCTGACGCTTTTTGCTGTTGTCTTTCCTCTCTTCCGGTAAATAAAACTGGTGAAAATTTATGCTACCACCCTGGCACAAATATCTCCAATTATTTCTATTCAGGGCTACTCGCTCGAAGTTCGTATGGGGCACATTGGCAGCTGAGAGTTTAATCTTTAGCTTGTGTTTATACCTGGGCCATGATCGTCTAACAATCCTTTGCCCAATGGCAATACACGAGGACTTAAGATATTCTTTCGTTACTCATCATTGCAATATGACTGGACTAGCGATGTTGTGACTGCATCAGGAAAGTTGCAATTCCAATAATATTGCATTTTGTGAGAAGATCAACATTGGAGACCCTATCGTCAAAAGTATAGCTACAGATCGCGCGCAGACAACTTTTATGGAAGACATTCAGCTGATTGATATGGGACCTATATGTGGTCCACGATTCTGATCCGTACAACAGTATGGTAAAAATGGCTGCTCTATGAACCTGTATTTGGCGAACAATTTGATATCTCACTCATTCAATAGGTGCTGGCGAAGCTTCTCAAATGAACTTAAAACGAAATTGTTTATTCCTCGTCTCGCTGAAAAAGGACGCAGGCGTGTCCGAAAATTCCAATCTTTCTCTTCGTGCTTCAATTTAGTCAACAGGTTAATATTTAATAGATGTCATCAATCTTCTTGACAATATTATCATTTTGTTGACTTTTTATCACTGTATTTTTTTACTCGGCCTATTACATCTCTCTATCTCTTTATATATATATAACTTAACTTAACTATATATATATATATATATATATATATATATATATATATATATAAAATAGTAATTTTATCAAAAACTGCTCAGTAGATAAGTAAGTAAGGCAATAGTCTATAAATTACTTAGTTCGAGTAGATGTCAAAATTATTTGGTAATTTGAACAGTTACAAAATTACGTAATTTGAACACACACACACACACATATATATATATATATATATATATATATATATAAATATATATAAGAGTTACAACCTCGAAGTTAGATTGATAGAACTTCTCATACAATAAAAAATTAACTTTTTCTTATTTTTAAAAAATATATTTCTTACGAGTAAACACTCGTAACGTAAATACAAACTCGGCCTTCGAATATTTTGAGTTGCGGGTGTGGCGACCATTAAGTCTGATGTCCCATAATTTAGAAATTGCGCATTAAATTAGTTCCCATGATATTCTGGGGGAGTGAACCTTCATCCAGACCCCCACCCCCGAAGAACGAATTTTGTTGATAGAAACAAGCATTTATAATTTATTATTTGTGTCTGAAGAGTAAATATCATAGGAATGCATCTATTCGTCGTGATATGGTTGAAAAATTTAATGACATGATATAATAAACAAGGAAAAGTGGATTTGAAACTGACTGGCGAAAGCGGTTGCTTTGATTAAATCATTATGGTTTCTTTCCTAAATTATTGCTACTTTTCTGGGTGGGACTGAAGGTACAAAAAACTTTGACGCTGGAATTTTCTGAAAATCCTTCAGCGTTCGAATAAGTAAAGGTTATTTACACGCAAGAACCATTTTTTTCTTTTTTCGTAACCATCTTTTTATTGGCATACTTATTTTTTTAAAATCGGTATCACCACATGCAAATCAGTAAAACACAAGGGCTTTACAGGGTGTGGAAGAATTAGGAACAGAAACATTAATAATGAGCGGGAAGAGGAAAGAGTAGATAGCGATTGACATTGCATTTAAAGTGTGAGAAAATAAACTGTTAGCATAGAACCTACGGCTACATCTAGCCAGCTTAACTGTAAGTTAATGTTATCTCGACGCCAGTATTTATAGAAAAGACATAGAGAGGTAACCTTACGGCAGTGGAAAAGTGACTGGAGCTGAGCCGCCAGATCAGGACGGATAATATTGCTGATTCTTCTTTGGATCTGATCAAAGAACTCTAAGTAAATATCAGGGACACCGAACCATATATGGCAGTAATATTCTAAGCATGGATGAACGATAGACTTATAGATATATAAGATAGATTCAGGAGAGAAAAATTGTCTCACTCAACAGAGTGAAACGACTTTCTTAGCGGCTGACCTAGCAATGGACTGAATATAGTCTTTCCACTTCATGTCAGCTGAGAACATTCGTCCGTGATGGCGTAACGAGTCACTCTCCTATACAAGCCTTTATACTCAATCATTGCATAAAATATCGGCCCAGGAGAAGAAAAAAAAAGTAGGGCCCAAATAAAAAGACCCTATCCTCGTGTCTAGCCTTCTTCTTTTATCACGATCACATTTTCCTGTCATTTGTACCTCGTAATAAATGTTGTCTTTTTGTTAAGTCCTATTCTGCCATCTATCCGCTGAAGTTATGCGTTATTTTCTTCTGCTCCTCTTGGCTTCAATCTCTCCTGTGAGCATCAGATTTTCTGGGAGGTTGAGGGTAATCTCAATCAGTTATGTGACAAATCTTTTACTTATATCATATATATATATATATATATATATATATATATATATATATACAAATTCAAAAAGCTTTTTGAATTTGTAGGTTTGATACATTGGATCCTGATTCCGATTCCAATTTAATAAATTATAAGCATGGAATATTAGTGTTTAAGCCTTTTATATCATATTCTTGCACTGTCTTGTACATAGAGCTCTACCTGGATTTTATCATCATGGAAATATATATATAATATTAGCGGTCAATATATATATATATATATATATATATAATATTAGAGGTCAATATATATATATGTATATATATATATATATATATATAATATTAGCGGTCAATATATATATATATATATATATATATATATATATATATATATTGACCTCTAATGTTATCTCTCTATATATACATATGTGTGTGTGTGTGAGAGAGAGAGAGATGAAAATGAGGCCAACACCGAACGGTGATAGTCACATTCGTGCTTGAACCCAACCTTCAGGCAAGAAGATTGTGTTCAAGTACGAAACAGTCTGTTGCCGATCGGTGTTGACTTTAGTGTCCACTCTTATACTTACATACGCTCTATCCCTGGTATTGTGCACTTTCACTAGTAAATATAGCATACATTAAAATTATATATATATATATATATATATATATATATATATATATATATATATATATCGTAGAAGATTAATGGGTCAGTGCATTTTCAGTGCATTTACTTTCACTCTTAATTAAAACTGCATTTATACATGGAAATTATGGTCAGATTCTAAAAACTAATTCACTGAGTACGTTCTTCTGTAAAATATCTTTTGTGTGTTCATATAATCTTTTATGGAAATTTTTACATTCATATTAATCCTTTCTTAATATATATATATATATATATATATATATATATATATATATATATATATATATATATATATATATATATCCTTGTGCAGGTATGCAGAAAATAGAAAAGAACACGTTGGGTGCATAATCCGGGGTTCCTTAGTATTTTTGTTTTTATTTTTAAGAGGACAGTGCTCCATACAGAAGTAGAGCTTATATTATAATAATATTTTTTGTTTAAAAATATGATACCTTCGCTACATAAGAGTTCTCATGTTTCAAAAACGAGAGCCGAAATCATCCAAATAATTAATAAAATTAAGTTGGATTGAGATGTTTAGTCCCGTTTCATCTTCAAGCGACATTTTAGGAATTCTAGAATTTTAGATTCCTAAAATTTCGCTTGAAGATGAAACGGGACTAAACATCTCAATCCAACTTAATTTTATTAATTATTTGGATGATTTCGGCTCTCGTTTTTGAAACATGAGAACTCTTATGTAGCGAAGGAATCATATTTTTAAACAAAAAATATTATTATAATATATATATATATATATATGTCTGTGTGTGTGTGCCGCCACACAAACATGATACCTAAGGTTTAAAAATAATTTTTTAAAAAGGAAAAATCTTTCTTGAAGTTGTTATTTAAGTTTTAATTTCAAGCTACTAGGTTAAATGTAATATTTTCAATAAACAAAATACTCTGATTTATTTAAATTGACTGGAAGGAGTTTTGTTTCGAAATCGCTCATAATCGCTATTTTCAGCCATCTGTCATTAAAATATAATTCTCTTTATTTCAGGAATATTAGCTGATTTAAAGTTTATTTAAGGTTATGGCGAGTGACATCTTGACTGACAGAGGGAAGTTTATCCCATTTTTTTCTACGATTGATATATCTGTAAAAATGATTTGAGGAAAATAATATGAGCGCCTTTTTAATATAATTTTAACTACTCAATAAGCTCAAAATATATTTTCCGTAATCTAATGTTTTATTGAATTTTAGGTACTTTAGCTTTAAATTTACTGTAGTTATTGTTCTTATTTTCTGATAATGTCGTGTACGGACATCCGTATTTTCGAAAATCGGTACGTTTATACAGACAAACAAAAAATTTTAAATTCTTTTAAAAATATTGGGGTTCATTGGAATTCACTTTTCCATTTATGATTAGTAAATATACTATTGATTTAATAACAATATCACCTAATCGGTACAAATTAACACAGAAATTTAAAAATTTTCAAACTTTATAAATTAAAAAAATAAATGAAACAATTTTTGTAAAAATTTTTTACTCACGAAAAAATCAATGTCCATAATATATTTTATTCATAAAAGCAGGTAAAAACTTTTTTAACTAAATAATTTATTAGTTTTATTGCTTCTTTACTGTTGCTTCAAACAACAAGTAATAAGCGGTACAAAAATTAATTTCTCGAAATTTCATAAAATTAAATAAGATTTTCTAAAAAAGTAATATTTATAAAATAATTTCTTTCATTTGTGACTAATTCTTGAATATTTCATTAAAATCCGACAATTATTTGATTTTTGCAAGAATTTCCAAATCAATGTGTTTTTCACCGCAGAAAAGACGCTAAAATTTCTAATAGGAATCTTATTCCTACTTGTTCCTCCCTTAGGCGAATGAAAAACAAAATTTCGAACATTCTTGAACGAATTAAAAAATATAATTTAATAAGAAAAAAATGCTTGGTATTTCCTCTTAATAATAACATAACAGATTTTGACAGTTAAAACTTTATTTTTTATTAAGTTTGTGATAATTTTCTTCATGGTATATTCATTTTTTAGATATAAAAACAAATAATGGATTTTTATTTATGATTGCGACATATTATTATTATTATTATATTTCCTTACTTTAGGCGTTATCTTTAGTGGATATCCATATTTGAGTAGACGCTCTGTTTATTTTTTAGACGGCATATTATTTCGTATTTCGGCCTGAACACTCGGAAGATCCTAGTAAAGAAAAATGCGTCCTCTGGCAGAATTCCAAAATGCGGCCTCCTTAGCGGGAGAAACCGCCGTTAGATCCGACTTGCTTTAACCAACTCGGCTACGAAGAGTGTCGTTATTAAGCTATTTTTATTGTGCTTTTTTTATTCTTTTAGCACATTTCACTTGTTTGGATTTTCGAAAGTTCATAATAACCTCAATTTCGTATGAGAAACGTAAACAAAGAAATTTCTATAGAAATGCTATTTGTTAACCCGACATATAAAGGAGTGGTTACTCACACATGAATATATTTGACTAAAATAACATTTAACAATATATATATATATATATATATATATATATATATATATATATACAATTTCTCATGCGATCTAATAATTTTTTTTTTCTTTTTGGATGATAAATTATATAAAAACTGTCCGAATGTTATTTTTATCCGAGCGCTTTCGGCTATACATTTAGCCATTTTCAGTTTTCAATTAGATCTCATTTAAATATTCATGGAGACCTACCGGACACTATTCGTAATATACTTGTTGACAACACTAATATAATAGCATCATCTACATGCAAGAAAAAGGCTAAAAATAATGAAAGCCTTATTAATAAAAGCAAAAAAACAAAAGCAAAAAAACAACACTTAATATTAACTTTGAACATGGACACAATATCTTGACCGTGTTTTGAAAAATGAAAACATTTTATAAAACATGCATACAACAATCTATTTCTTATTTAACAGTTAAAATATTGAATCCTTGAAAATGGCTAAATGTATAGCCGAAAGCACTCGGATAAAAAGAACATTCGGAGGGTTTTTATATAATTTATCATCTGAAAAGAAAAAAATCATGAGATCGCATGAGAAATTGTATAAAAAGACTGAATAAAAGCATCTTGTATTACGTATTCAATGAAATATGCATGAAAGAAGGATTGCTGCCTAAATACACACACACACACACACACACACACACACATACACACATATATATATATATATATATATATATATATATATATATATACCACATACATATACATAAAATTGAAATGTGCATATGCATATATATATATATATATATATATATATATATATATATATATATATATATATATATATATATATACTCAGTAGAATCACTGACAACCAGACTAAGAAGGCCTTCCGGATATGAGGAATGGATTACAAAGACTGGATATGAGGAGTTGTATTTAGATTAAAATAAAATTATATTTAGATTAGAATAAAAGAACTGAAATCAGATTCAACATTTATTTGCAATGTTTTATACTAAAAAAAAATCTGCTAATGGTGAGTGAAATATAATGGAATTGATTTTAAGGAAAAAGAAATAAATTATGTAATGTTAATGAAAATTCATTAAATTAAATCTGCCACGTATGCAAAATAAATAATGTAACGAGAATTTTTTTAATCGGTGTTGCATGATGATTCATTCTCAACTTTTTCCGCATTTCTTTTTTACTTTTGTTCTTGAATTTTTTTTAAACGAAAGACACTTTTTGCTCTGCGTGGGTTATTGTAATCGTCACAGCTGAATGCTGGCATTCCTTCCATAAAACTGATAATCTTTTCAATAGCTTTTTTCAATTTCAGTTCATGTATCATCACAAACATGTTTTTTTTTCCTTGTTCATTGAGACAGTGTGAACGCTGGAGAATAGTTTCTTTGGAAGATTTTATGTCGTACAATATAATAAAATATAACTCCGGAAAATATACCCGGAGTTATATTTTTCGATTTCTTTTTGAATTTGTATGTTTGATGAAATGGATCGTGATTACGATTCCAATGTAATAAATTATAACCATGGAATATTAGTGTTTGAGCATTTTATATTATATTCTTATTCTGTCCTGGACATTGAGTTCTACCCGGATTCTATCCTCTTGGAAATTTTATGTATATATATACAGTGCTGTTCGATAAAAGTGACTCACCTGATTTTTTTTTACTAAAAGTATTTTTTGTTTATTGTTTTTAGGGTTAAAATAATTTTTAATCTTACTAATATAAAGACCCCTTCCCGACCACCTAGGAAAAAAGTTTATTCACCCTAAGGTATTCTATTGATAATTATTAATTTGGATATAAATGAGATTCAGGAAAAAACTCTGTTTAAAAAAAGTAACTCACTTATTTCCTGCAACTAGTAATCAACAGAAACATAACCGAACAGCTTTAAATAAAGAATAATAGAGGTATAATTCATTTATAATAGGTAATATAGTTCGAAATATTTAACAATTTATGGTTCCTCCTTTATTTTGAATAACCTTTTCAACCATTTTTGGCATTGACTTGATTAAGTTCTGGCAAATCTCATCTCCAAGCATTAAATTCCATTCAGATATGAAATTCACAATCAAATCCTCTTTGTTGCCCAACTGCTTTCTCGAGAGCCTGTACTTTATAATGCCCCATAAGTTTTCTATGGGGTTGAGGTCAGGAGATTGGGGCGGCTATGTCATAACACGCACCTGCTTCTCATCAAAGTATTCCTTCATCAATTTTGATTTATGACAGGGAACATTGTCCTGCATAAAAATGAGCTTGATGGAGTCGATTTGAACCCTTTCAGCAGAAGGGAGCAGACAAGACTCTAAAATTCTCTTGTACTGCTGGCTCCTGAGAGTCTTTTCAATAGGTTTTAAGAAACCATTTCCATGAAAAGAAAAGCATCCCCAGAACATTTTACTGAACGGATGCTTGACAGTACTTACTGCTAAATTCAAAGAGCTTTCAAAGCTTCTTCTTCAGATTTTAGATCGCTTATCCTTTGAATTTAGCTCAACTCCGAATTTTTTTGAATTCAGAGTTGTCCATCCAAGGCAATATAACCCAGTCTGTCCTGCTATTTACCCATAACCGGGGGGAGAAGAAGAAGTTTCATACCTTTCCCAAGGGTATTAGGAAGTATTCGGACATGGATTCGACTGGAATTAGAACTCGGTTCTCCGATCCCTCAATCTGAGCCGCTATCCATGCCTCTCATATATATGTATGTATATATATATATATATGAATCCTCATATATATATGCATGTGTGTGTATAAATCATGTAATCAGTTGTTTCAAGTGTCGTAAATTATACTAGTAGGTGAACAACATGTTACACCGAGAGCTATAGCTAGTCAGAACGTTGCTTACAGGGCAAGTGTCCTGGCGGTCTACAGCCCATTTCCACCAACCCTGACCTTTGCATTTGGGACCTGCCATGTCACCTACAAACGGATGTAATTATACTAATTTCCCGTTTTTCATTAATAAGAAGTAAGTTCCATTCAAACGGCTTCTATTCTTTTTTTTAGTCTGTGTAGCAATATATATATATATATATATATATATATATATATATATATATATATATATATATATATATATATATATATATATATATATATATGTATTTCCCTGTCAGTTTCAATTGGCATGTCCAAGAGGATAGTTACATCTTTATTTTGGGTAACTGTGTCTGGTTGGTGCTCATACCATCTCTCAGTGGTATCGATTTTGTGCTTCTTGCATATCTTCCAGTGCACATATGTCTCTATCTTGTTATGTCTGTGGGTATATTCATTTTTTTCCAGTTCCGGACATCCTGATTATTATTATTATCATTATTATTATTATTATTATTATTATTATTATTATTATTATTATTATTTATTTATGTATGTTATGTTTCTTGCTTTGTATCGTGTAGAGCCGGGTCCAAACTATGTCCTTAGACTCTATAGTAGAATCGTCATTTAAATGATAGCACTTTTCTTAGTATAGAGGATGTTACTAGTAGGGCGATCTTCTTGACAACTTGTATGTTGATGTTACATATTATTATTATTATTATTATTATTATTATTATTATTATTATTATTATTATTATTTTAAATCTGGAATTTATTTAGATATGAGAAGATATTTTTTTATTCCGTTTTTTTAAATTCTACCGACATTGACTAAAAGTTTTTTCACATCTAATATTTTTGGCTTCTATAAGAAATTTTTTAATCCCAATTTTTAATCTCAACAGCTTCAGAACGTAGGCGATCATGGCTCTCCACAACATCCTGTCCTTTGTAGCTCTTAATAAACTTTGTCTTTCTCTTGTTTCTCCTAAACCCTGTTTCGCCAACCATTCATTCAAGTTCGCCAAGTATCACGTTGAAACATTGGTTCTTGTCCGATCACCGAAGTTAAGCATCGTTGACCCTGGTTAGTACCTAGATGGGTGATCGCATGGTAATACCAAGTGCTGTAATATTGGATGCGCAGGTAGTGTAATGGATAATGAGACGGAATGAGAAATCGAATTCCAGTCGCATTTATTGTATTTACTTACGTGCAAATATCCTTGAAAAAAGCTATGAAGCCAGTTATCCCCTAACTATGGGTTAAATAGTAAGAATTGTGTCTGAATATCATTATTATCTCCAAACACTGTTAATACAATATTAATCTGAAAAATATTCTTACATTTCAAAAATATACTTTAGCTTTAAATAAGCTATAAAGGGTTGATAAACCATAAAAAAGCAATCAATCAAATCATTGAACTATTGATACTGCACTGAAAACAACAACAAAAAACACTGTCTTGAGTAAAACTAAACTATTTTTTACCCACCACTTTATTCTAAATTAATAGTGTTTGAAATTTCTAGGTCTCAATTCAAGTTATTAACCCTGCTTTGGTCACCTCCCACTTACGAAAATTGATAGTCCCCTGGGGTGTTTACACACCCAAAACAAAAAGCTTATAATGTTGCAATTATGTAAAATATTGTCGTACTTCTGAAAAAAAAAAAAATTAACATAACAGGCAATCCTCATCCGTTACAATATACAGTTTGGTCCGAAAGTCTTGTCACCCCCATACATAATATAGTTTTCTATTTCAACGCTTTGTGGGGGTTATTATCAATCAAAGAGAGATAATTTCACACGAAAGATACTAGAATACCCATCAGTTGAAGGACGCCGTTCGGGGAGCCTTTGCAACAATCAAGAAAGCACAGCTTCGTATAATATCACATATCATATTGTGCCACGAAAATGATGGTTTTAATACACACCTTCTCGAAGTGTAACAGTTCAGGGAAAGTGAATAAACTGAATTCAGGACAAGTGCTTTGTATTACTGTATTACTTGTTCTTCTATTGTTCTTACCTTTTTAGCAGAGGGTGACATGACTTTCGGACCACCCAGTACATGAAATCAAAACTTGAAATGAAGATATAATTATTCATTGAAATGAAAATTATAATAAATTTTTTGCATAAACGTGTTGGAAACTGTACATGAAACACACCCATACAATAACAAAGAAAAACACGACTATAATAATAATAATAATAATAATAATAATATATATATATATATATATATATATATAGGTAAGAATTTTACATTGGGGCATGTTCCATTAAATAATATAGACAAGTTCTTGTCTATTTTAAGTAAGTTCCTTTCATATTGTCTGAGAAGCTTAATAACATTATCATTGAAAGACGAAAGGAAATCACCATATTGATACATGTTTAAATCCTATCTAAGCTTTCGGCTTACATAAGCCATTATCAAAGATGACAATTACATTTCAATATATCAAACAACACACGGGAGAAATAATGATAGTCTGTTTTTGTTGCATGAAAAATTTCAAACCAACGACAAACTCGTGTATACGAGACGCGGAATCGTCTTTCAATGATAATGTTATTAAGCTTATCAGACAATATGAAAGGAACTTACTAAAAATAAATAGACAAAACTTGTCTATATTATTTAATGAAACATGCATCAATATATATATATATATATATATATATATATATATATATATATATATAGGTAGCATATTTTCATTCAAACATGGTTGGTTAAATGATTTAGACATATCAAGTTGATTAGTTTTTGTTGTGATATTTTCAAGTTCGCCATATTTATCACAACGTTTAGAAATTCATACACAGATCTCCTCAAGGACACATGACACAGTGGATAAAGGCGTTAGTTAGATCCAGTGACAGGACCTAAAGAGTGTGAGTTCAATACCTGGTTAAGGCAGTGGAGAACTTTCAGAGGGGAATTAACAGGAGAGAACTGACATGCATTAGACATCACGTGGAACTAGAACAGTCTACCCCAGTGAGCGAAATAAAGGGTTCAGTTCGACATTCCAACCACCTGAAGAAGGCTGGAGCGTACAACGGACGAAACGTCGTGGCGACAAAGATGAGGACAATAGTCCGAATAATGTAAATAGTGTTTAAAGTTAAAGTCAGACACAAAGTGATTCCGCTTCAATAATTTATAACCTGAACCGTCTCACGGGTGGTCTAGTATATATTTATATATATATATATATATATATATATATATATATATATATATATATATATATATATAGTACATTATGAAATGGACAAAGTCCGACAATTATTTTAAGACATTTTTATGTTTATACATTGTTTTTTATAGATACAAATATTTAAGTAAATGCTCTGTTTATAATAAACAGTATTAAATTTTTGTTTATACATTCTTTTTATTGATACAAATATTTAAGTAAATGTCCTGTTTATAATAAACAGTATTAATAACATTTACCGGCCTGAATGTCAGAGAAATTTTCATAGAAAATATTCGTCCTCCGACAGGATTCGAACGGAACCCTCATATAGGCTAACGTACCTTTTAACCGATTCGGCCACAGAGGAGCGTTCGGTTAGCAAGGTCGAATTTACTGCTTTTAAACTACAATCTTCCATGGATCTCTCACGTACATTCATATCTGCTCATGGCGTATCAAATGTAAACAAATGATGTCACACATTATGAAATGGACAAAGTCCGACAATTATTTTAAGACAATTTTATTTTTATACATTCTATATATTATAAACAGAGCATTTACTTAAATATTTGTATCTATCAAAAGAATGTATAAACATAAAAATGTCTTAAAATATATAAAGTATTAATTATTTACGATCACAATCGCAAGAACCGTGACCCATTAAGTTCGTAAGGGCATCACATGTACTGCAGTCACAGTAGGAGTAGTGTTCCCTGGGCAAGATAACCTGACGGAGCCCAACCCTCTCCCGGCTGCTTTTGAATTCCGAATTTCTTCTTCTCCTAGACTGTTTGCCACCCAAGGCTATAGAACCCGGTCTGTCCTGCTATTTAACCATAGCTAGGAGAAGAGAGGGATTCATACATTTCCCAAGGGTATTCTCACTTCAATGAATGTAATGAATTCGACTAGAATTCGAACTCGTTTCTCCGATTCCTCAAATTTGAGACGCTATTCCTTACTCCATCGTGTCTTCCGAAGATGAAAAGTTGTGTTAAATCTAACAGGAACTAGTAGAAATTTTAAAAAATAAATTTAACATGATTAATGAAGCAAAGTAAAAATGGTAAATTCGTAAGGATTTTCCAGCTTGTTCCTTATTTAAATATATATATTATTATGTTTATGGTTACAATCGCAAATAGAGCTTTTAGAGATATATTTCAATACTTTAACATAGACATTGTGGACGCTGTAATCGATACTGCATGTTGACTGTCAGTGTCTCGGCTCAAACGATTTATAAGCATGTGATTTGAAGAGGATATATTTATCTATTTCATTCTGTTCATATCTATCTATCTATCTATCTATCTATCTATCTGCGTACGAATACAGGGTGCAGCAAAAGTAACACCATTTTTTTCGAGCTGAGGTGAATGGGACGACGTAGAACATTTGAGTGGCCATCGCGATCACCAGACCTAACGCCACCAGACTTTTTCGTGGATGTATTGAAAATTCTTGTGTTCCAGGCTTAAAGTGAAAACAAACCCTGAATTAAAACGAACAGTTTCTGATAAATTTTCTGAAATGTAGAAATATGTCAAATGGTTTGTAGAAATATTGCTGATAGTTTAGTTTGGTTTGGTCTGGTTTGGTTTGGTTTGGTTTACGGCATATCAACCTCAATGGGTTATTTAATGCTGACACAATTTTCATTGTTGGTAATATTTTTTTCCAAAAATCTATTTCTGGTTAAGAATTTTCTTTCACTAGTAATAATTTTTTTCAAAAAAATGTATTGCTGGTAATATTTGTTCTTCAAAAATATATTGCTGGTTATAATTCTTTTTACGAAGTATTTCTGGTATTAAAACCTATTTTTACACTTTTATAGTGTTTTGACTAGAGTTTGGGGGTTAACTATTTGCCAATAGCTGGGATCCTAACAGATGCTACCACCCCTGGTCAGGGTGGACCTGGAAATATCAGCAATTAAGAGGTGGTTCCACGCTCCTCAAAACATCCTGATCAGAGGCCTTGCTGTTGGACGTAGTTTATCGTCTTACCAAGGACGCGGATGTAGTTTATCGTCATACCCAGGACAGTATTGCTGGTAGGGTTCAGTGTTGTTTTAAGCATGAAGTGGGGCATTTTGAACATATTTTTCTATGGAAGTTTTCGCCAAGTGACCGCAGAGAGTCGTTAAGTTGTTTCGCAGGACGTCCAAATGCAGCTGAATGTTTCGAAAAGCCATTTTATCTTGGGTTATGTCGTTGGTATATTCAGTGAATGGACGTGTGGTTAATAGGTTCACTTTCCGACCAGAGACCCGGGTTCGAATCTTATCATGGTCGACTAATCAGGAAGGTGACTTTGATGTCATCGGTCGTCGGAGGTGATCCCAGCGTGCGACCTCTTTGGAAAGTGTTTCATACCGCAGGTTGACCCAGACAATGTGATCGAAATTGGGTAGACTGAACTCTTTTGGAGCCATCTATGGTTGTGCTAGCACCAAGTCACAAGTCATCGTGACCGAGGGTTTAGCCAGTTGGCCTTGTTCAGACTGTCGATCACGCCAGATAATGCGCTCTCTCTCTCAGAAACTGTAACTAAGATTTGCTCAACATAGTTGCAGTATAAACCACAGGTGGATTCTGTAGGTGTTGAACAAATATGTCCGATCAGGCGTCTGCAAGAGGGATTGGCTAGCCACCCTATTAGAGCGAAATACTCGGATACGGGCAGCCAGTCATTAACCAAATATTCAGTGAACTAGTCATGTTAATAGGTCGACCTTTAGCCGAAAATAAAAGCGTTCTCACCGCTTGAGAATTGGAAATGACGTATGCCTCTACAACAGATTCGTCACAAATGCGATAATAATTTGCCAAAACGAGAGAAGGAAATAGAATTAGTTTTCTTACGTCATCTAAAAAAGCAATTTTATTTTATTTTTTTTTTTGTCTTCAGTTTGTTGGTTTTTCTTCCGAAAACGTCGCGGAAGCTTAATCTTGATTTTTTTTTCTTTTAATCAGAATCACCCCATGCAAAGCAGTAAAGCCACTAAAACACAAGAGGTTACTGGGTGTGGAGGAATTAGGAACAGAAATATTAATGATAAAAAGAAAAGAGTAATCAGAAGGATAGTAAATAGCGATTGATATTGCATTTACATTTTTGCAGGATAAAGTTGGCTGGAAAGGGAGTTCCACTATCGAGCAGTGCGAGAAAAGAAACTGTTAGCATAGAACTTAAAGTTACATCTAGCCAACTCAATTGTAAAATAGTACTGTGCTTAAATTCATGAAGTCTGGGTATCAATATGAAGAGCTCATCTGAACAATTACCATGTGTTTATAGAAAAGGAACAGAGAGGCAACCTTCCGGTGGTGGGTAAGCAACTGAAGCCGATCTGCCAGATCAGGATCAATAATATTGCTGTTTCTTATTTGGATCTTATCAAGATAAATAGCAGGAGCACTAGACCATATGTGGTAGCAATATTCTAAGCATGGATGAAAGATAGACTTATAGATACGGAAGATAGATTCTGGATAGAGAAATTGTCTCAAATGACACAGTGAGCTCCCAAATTTTTTGCACCTCTTCCGCAGTTAGTGTGTGGTCTTCTTGATTCTGTCTACCGGCAAAATACAGCGGTCATTCTCTGTTTCTCTCTCTCTCTCTCTCTCTCTCTCTATATATATATATATATATATATATATATATATATAACACTAATAGACTTATAAATGTAAGCAGCTATACTCGTCCGGCAAAACCTTACGTGTTTTAGCTTGTAAATGAACAAACTAATACCCAAGGGGAAAAAAGGTAAAAAAAAAAAGAAAGAAAGAACTAAGAACATGTACTTCCGGCGAAAATAATTGTCTAGAATCTGAGTCCAAAGAAAAAACCTCCGACACGAATTAAGTAAAATAAATAAGCAATGTGCTCAATACGCTAAGTAGAGCAAAGTAAGTAAACCTAAAGAGCCAGACAAACCTACCTAGGTTTACTTATATATATATATATATATATATATATATATATATATATATATATATATATATATATATATATATATATATATATATATATATATATAGTAATTCATCGAGTCTAAAAGAATTCTCAACAGAATGCAGAAAGCACTGGACGAAACGACCGTCCAGTGCTTTCTACACTGTCACCCTGGCCTTTGTCTCAGTCACCACCAAAACCCTATTTAAGATTGGAATCCCGTTGGACCAGTCATCTACCAGAGCTTAAATCCAACCATAAGATAGCGCCGCCCCTCCATTGCATTAAAGAGTTTTACCAACACCAGCGTGACAGTGGCAACGCAGACAATTTTTGTCCTTGGTCGATATGTAGCACGTGGGCAATTAATATTAATCGACTTTTGTTCCCCAAGACTTCTGAGACAAAGATTAATGAACATTACCTGGCTGGGATGGTCAGTGGTATTTTGACGGGTATACTTTGACATGAAATCACAGTTGTCTGGCGCAGAGACTGGTTGCAACGCAAGGTTAGAGATCCCCGTCTACTTTGCAATTCAATCCATGACTGGAAGGAGGGGTTAAAAATAATGAAACTCATGTATCTTTCAAGGGCATGAGTGCAAAGAGTACACCGACTTGTCATAGTCAGAATTTGAATGCGACTCCTTGATTTCATCTTCGGCATAGTTAATCATAGGCTCACCTGTACTTTATCTATCTATCTATCTATCTATCTATCTATCTATCTATCTATCTATCTATCTATCCCTTCCTTCCTTTCTTTCTTTCTTCCTTCCTTCCTTCTGTGAATGAAAAATCGGGAAGCCGAGTTCGAATTCCAATCGAGTTCGTTGCATTCACTTATGAACAAATAACCTTGGGAATGGTCGGACTCCATCTCTTCTCTCCCAAGGGTTGAATAGCAGGACATAGTGAGCCTTGGTTGGCAACCAGTCTACCACAGAAAGAAACGGCAACCTACTGTATTAAAATCTTCTGTATAGTCGGTGTCGAAAGAGACATGCTCGCACAAGTGTGTATCATGTTAATGAACTGACTGACTGAATAAATGATTCAAAAAAGAGAGAAAATATAGTGCGTCCACAGCTGAAATGAAAGAAAAGACATTAAATTGAGCTGTTAGGAAATGTTTGTTAGTCCTTAAGCACCGGTTCCGATCCCCACAGTCTTTTATTACCAGATAACATATTCGTCCTGGAAATTGACGCGTTGAAAAACTAAAATGGCAGGTTCGGAGTTAAAAATTCTCGACCAAAATGTTTCTTTTCCTTTCTTTCTTTCTTTCTTTCTTTCTTTCTTTCTTTCTTTCTTTCTATGTCAATTAGTCTGCTGAACTTAGCTGTACAAAATACCTACTTAGAGTTGTGTCGTGTATTTATTTAGTAATTAAAACCAGATGGCCGCTTCCCTTATATCAGTTTTCAAATTCCTAAACACCATTTATTTATTAGGTTGTTTATTTACATTATCTAATATATTGTTTCTTGGAATTGTTGGCAAAATATCGGCTAATTGCCAATTGATTCGAACTTTATAAAATGGTAAATAATAAAGATTTCCTTATAGTTGATTCACATATTTCAATAATTTAGTAAATGAATAAATTTTTATGAATCAAAAATATTTTCACATTTATTTCTTTATAAATGATAAATATTGCATTGCATTTTTCTTGTATTAGTTCTTGGAATGTCGTAAATATAAAACTATTCTTCTAAGTAAACAGACTAATACATATTTAGTATAATGACAAAAGTACGCAGGTGTATGCTTTAAAAAAGCTTTATTCAACTGAGGATACAATGTCCGCGTATAGTGTCCTTTTATAGTCCCAGTAAACAGAAATAACTCTCTCAAAGAGGAGAGTAACGAAACAAGGGAAGACCACTCGTGATTATTCATAAGTAGATTAATATCTTTGTTGATTCACTTTCATCATATGTTTACGTTTTATTCAAATTGTAATCATCGATTTTTAAAGCAAACATTGCCAAAGAAGAGTGAAGGTAGTTATGATAAAAGCGGTGTCATGGGAAAAACCGTCCTTTTGACAGTTCATTTTTTTGTTGGCACGAAAATCCATGTTTGCTGAATATTTTATCTCTAAAGTAATTCAATGTTGCACACACACACACACACACACACACACACACGCAGGGCCAGTACAAAGGTCTCGTGCCCCCTCAAATCTATGATACGGAGACCCCCCAACATCTCAGTTATAATACGGTTGTATTTATATAAAATGCAAATTTTATTCTAACCTAATTATGTACAATAATGGATCATATACAATATAAGTAAACAATTCAGCTAGAAAAATTGAAAACAAATACAATGTCTCTAAATATATACAAATTAGGGACATGTCGTAATAGCTCAGTCTATGCTAAATATTAGGTTGGTGCAAAAATAATTTCGTTTTCTAACATATGTTACTATGTGAGAAAACGAAATTATTTTTGCACCAACCTAATAAATCAACAATGTTTTGTGGCAATTTTTAACATCCACTTAAGAGTCTTATTGTTAAAAATATTGAATGATTTTAACACATTCAATAGTGTGGGTAAAAATAGTGAATTTTATATCGTATGTTTTGTTTTTTTTTTTTCGAGATATAGAACGAGCAAAATAAATTCACGGATTTGGACGAAAAGAAAGGACATCAGAATGACATCAAAATCCGCCATTTTTTTTTTTTCATCTTTTGATAATTTTCTTGTGTTTAGTTTAATTTATAACGTATATAAATGTAGTTAGGAAAAAGCAAATCTTGATAAGATAGCAAGGGTCACAAAATACTTTCTTTATTTGTTTCTTTCTATGCTAATCGATCTGCTGTGTGTCTAACTGTTCTGATTATCAAAAAAGAGTTGTGTTATTTAGTAATTTAAACCAAATGGCCCCTTTCCTTAAATCTTTTTGCAGGTACGAAGGTCCATATTTGCCGAATATTATATTTCCAAAGTAATTCTGTGAGAATATTTCAAACACACACACACACATACACAAGACTTCACCTACACACATTTTATCATTTAACACTCCCGTCGCTGTGCTGTTTACTTCGGAGTCCAGCAAAGATAGGCGGTACGACAAAGGCGATAATGTCACTACCACGCAAGTGAAAGAAAATTGTGTTTTATGAAGTGACGCTGTTGAATAAATCTTTATTCTACATTCTACTTTATTTCATGTACACATGTAAAGACTGTAATTTCACTCTTGTTGTTATTATCATTATTTTGCACGGATTTCGTTTTCAACTACAGATTTTGCCTTATGAGTGTTCTCCATCAAGTCGTAAGATCTCAAGCTGAGAGCACCTTTCGAAAACTATTTGTAGTTCCGAACAGCGAAGACTTCTGAAGTGGTGGCATACTGTGCTTTATTACGAATTTCTCGATGTAGGATTTTAACACTGGTGTTATAAACCCCGACACGCCAAAGATAACTTTCTTAAGGTTATTTGTGTGAAAGTGAACATGACGAACTTGGCCGGAATTCGAACTCGGCTCGCCACCTTCTCTTTCTGTTACATTGCCCACACATCTTGCTATACTAATTTCTTTGTAAAGTTCTTTTGTTCTATTCTCTTTTTTTTTTTTTCCTTTTTTTTGTTGTTGTCAAAACTCGGGCTGCGCCTGATCAGTCCACTAATTCTAATGTAATTAATTTTGGCCTTCTTTTTTTTATCTGCAGCCCAAAAAGGGAGTTGAATTTGGACCAGATAAATTGAGAGAATATGATCTGATTAAGAAACTAAAGAGACTAAGTAAGTAACAAAAACTTTCGAAGGGTTTTCTTTTTTACTGAAAATAAACTCAACGTTTATATTAGAATACCTTACTCATGCTGTCAAAAATGATGTTGTCTTATTAATGCACCGATATTCAGAGAACTTAAAACGATTACTTGGTTACTTATATATATATATATATATATATATATATATATATATATATATATATATATATATATATATATATATATATATAGATGGATAGATAGATAAAGTTGTAGCCTCTGTCTGTTTATTATTAAACTCCTCCTAGGGTTGTGGAGATAGACCCCCATAACCATATATATTCTGAAACTTCATTACCCAGGATACTTGGATAAGTATATTTCATTCTGATCAAAGTGGATACTCAGAGGGAACACCCCACCCCAATGAACTTTTTTGTCCCTTTAATATAAATTAAATTTAATTTTTTAACACGGAAATGACTCTTAAGGTACTTGGATAGGTATATTTCATTTTGATCAAAGGCGTCTCCGCTCCCACCCCTGGAATTTTTTCCTCTTTGATTTATATTTGAACGAGGTAATGACTCCTATCCAAAATATTGAAGGAGAAAGCCAGAAGATGGAGGTCACATTGGCAAGATCAAAATGAGACAATATGGACGCCAAGCTCAGCAAGAAATCACCAGAGTGTAGTGTCTTACAATACATATGTGTTGCGACAATTCAACTGTCATCTCAATGTTGAAATCTGCTCATCAATTCAGTCAATCAAGTATTGCATCAAATACATATCAAAGGGGTCAGATCAAGCTGTTATTGCACGAACCCCCTACTGAAAATTTTTTTCGCATTGATTTAAATTCAATTTAAATTTGATCAAGGGAATGACTCCTATCCAAAATATAGAAGGAGAAAGCCAGAAGATGGAGGTCACATCGGCGAGATCATTGAGTAATACTGAAATGCATCATTTTTCTCCATAAATTATAACAATGATTTAAAATCAATCATCATTTTCTTACAAAAAAGGGTGTGACACGCAGCAAGGCGCAGGTAATTCGGCTGATTGTTTAAATAAATTAGCAATAAATAATCAACAGTGCCTTTTTTACAGCCATCCGTCACTGTATTCCTTTGACGTATTCCTTTCGCATTCCATTGGTGAGAAGTTTCACTCGAGCAGTTTCCTTCATTGCTCTAGGATGTTTCCCGATCTCTAAATGTTAATCTGTTCAAATCTGGGGTTGACGGCTATCTTCCCTACATATCAGCATAAACTGTCCCTCTTACTCTGTAAATGTATACCTCATGTGGTTCACTGGCCTCGTACAGGGTCACCCGTGTTGTAATAAAAGAAAAAAAAAAGAAAAAGAAAATAACAAAAAATCAAACTAAGATTGTTTTTAAATTTTCATAACTAGCGAAGTAATTGGCTTCTAATAATAGTAAAGACAACATTAATCGAAATACGTACCGAGCAATCGAAATAACTGTTGAGTAATCGAACTACGTGCCGAGCAATCGGAATATGTAGCGAGTAATCGGAATACGTAGCGAGTAATCGAAATACCTCTTGATTAATCGAAACACGTGCTAAGTAGTCGGAATACGTACTGAGTAATCGAAACACGTACTGGGTAATCGAAATACGTTCTGAGTAATTTATTGCGTTTTTTATTGTTGTCTTTATTATTATTAGAAGCTTTTCACGTGTAAAACTTTAAGTATTAGGTTGGTGCAAAAATAATGACGTAATAATGTCGTTTTTTGACGTATTTTTTAACGTCAACAAACGACATTATTACGTCATTATTTTTGCACCAACCTAATATATTTCTTTCAATTATCATATTAATGCGTAGTAATCCTTAGAGTGGATCAGTTTATTACTTAATAACTGAAGAAAACCAAATCTCCCTTTAAGTCCAGTAGATTATTATATTAATACTAGTTTACCCATTCCGTTGTAGTGAGTTAACACACACGCGCATATATATATATATATATATATATATATATATATATATATATATATATATATATATATATATATATATATATATATATATATATATATATATATATCCCGGTTTGAAGCAATCGGACGTCTAGCCACACTGAAAGCTGTGATACAGCGAAACAGTCTGCTTGTGGATGACATATATGCTTCCTGGTAATCTGGTTGAGCTCTCTTGAGAAAAGGGTGATTTTAAAAACAGTTTTTTATACCGGTATTAACGCGCATTGCTCTTCCATCAAATTGAGTTGAGCTCTCCGGGCCACTGAAGTATCTCGCATAGAAAACATTAAAATTTCCAAATCGGTCGGGTTTCGATCCCGGCTTGAAGCAATCGGACGTCTAGCCACACTGTATATACACACACACTTTTACACACATGAAATTAACGCCACCGCGATAAATGAAAACGCGAAATCGGTCATTTTATTCATTTGATAAAATTTGAAGAATAGGTAGGTAACACTTGGGACAACTTCTGCACCAGAATAGACGGACCAGTTCTTCGTCCAACGAGAACTCTAACATTCTTCTACCACTCCCTCTGGCCAGCTGTACATCACGGCGCGCTGCTTGCAACTCGTCCACGGGTGACTAGAAACTCAGTCAGTTACGTGATCACGCCTAGGCGATCAAATATATTTCGATACACGAAGCAGATTTTTTCCCGGAGTAGGTTGCCATTTGTTGTAGACCAGTTGCCATCCAAAGCTATAGAACCCGATCTGTCCTGCTATTTACCCATAGCTGGGGGTGGGGAGAAGAAGAGGATTCATATATTTCCCAAGGGTATTAGCACGTAAGTGAATACAATGGATTCGACTGGAATTCGAACTCGGCTCTCCGATTCCTCAATCCGTGCCGCTATCCATTACTCCACAGTGCCTAGACTAAAAACTATTAGGTTGGTGCAAAAATAATGTCGTTTTCTCACATATGTTACTATGTGAGAAAACGACATTATTTTTGCACCAACCTAATACTTTATCCATTCTGTGTAATATAAAACAGAGACCGGAACTTTCCGTCCAAGTTGCACTTGATCGCGTAAACTTTCACTGAATTTTTTTCTGTTTCCTTTCGGTCGGCGTGTGGTCTTATCTCGCAGATTCTATTGTTAACATAGTCATCAAAAGACTAATTCGGTTTGGATCCCGATAAAACCATTTACAGTACACTTTACTTCGTGAGTATTCTAAGTCGGTCTTGCGGGTGATCTATTCCTTATATCTACGGCTGCAAATTCTTTTTCTTATTTCAGGCGTCAACGTTATAGACACAGGTAACCTGAGCCTTCC
The DNA here is from genome assembly GCA_963932145.1 of Acanthosepion lycidas. NCBI lineage: Eukaryota > Metazoa > Mollusca > Cephalopoda > Sepiida > Sepiidae > Acanthosepion > Acanthosepion lycidas. The sequence goes on along the minus strand of OZ010575.1, from coordinate 9,647,465 downwards.
AGACCAAGGAAAAGAAATAATAACAAACAATATAAAAAATTCCGAAGCTGTCGGCAATGGGAATAAAATTGTAAGTATTAACAACATACCATATAATCAGCAACATACCATATAATCAATAACAACCATTACTGATTATAGCGAAACGCAGACAATGCGTTTCTGACTTTAGCAAACAGTAGACAATGCTTGTTCCATTTTATTAGTCTAAATTAGTGATTCCCAAACTTTTTATCTGGACTGCATTTTCGCAATGAAAATTTGCTCACACCTCACCAAAATTTTACGTGATAAAAGTGCATTTAAAAATAAAAAAATAAGACAGAGATGCTTAAAGGGAGATAACCGCGGATTCGAAGTCAGAACATTAGCATTGATAACTCTCTCCTCCAATTTGCGGAACCTAGTTACTTTATTCTTAATACTTGATATAATGCAAAAATATCGGTCAATAATTATTTATAACTATTTATACTGGGACTCATGCATGCAATTTCAAGTATTCTATAATAATATTTTAAATTTTGAATTATTATTTATTTTTGGCATATGAATGTTTTGAAATTGTTTCTAAATCTTTGATTGTCTTTCAAATATTCCGCCTCACCTGCTATCTTCTTCCGACGCACCTATGAGGCGCGCCACACCTTTTAGGAACCATTGGTCTAAATGATATCCACAATTTCCCATCCATAGCAGCTTGTTAATGTTTATGTATTTCGGTTTTTGTTCCTATCTATCTATCTATCTATCTATCTATCTATCTATCTATCTATCTATCTAAGACTGTTCTTTATCTATCTATCTATCTATCTTATTCTGTTCATTATCTATTTCTCTCTCTCTGTGTTTTTATCTATCTATCTATCTATCTATCTATCTATCTATCTATCTATCTATCTATCTATCTAAGACTGTTCTTTATCTATCTATCTATCTATCTATCTTATTCTGTTTATTATCTATTTCTCTCTCTCTCTCTCTCTGTTTTTATCTATCTATCTATCTATCTCAGCTTATTCATATCTATCTATCTATCTATCTGTCTATCTCAGCTTATTCATATCTATCTATCTATCTATCTATCTATCTATCTATCTATCTATCTATCTATCTATCTATCTATCTAGGTAGCTAGATAGCTAGCGTTTTTCCCAGCCTATTCATTAATATTCCAGGCGACTCGTTTATTTTTCTTCTTTTTTCAACTTGTTTCTTTATTCCAAATTGTCCGCCTATTCCGAGCATATTTTAGTTCAGAAAACAAATTAATATTGAATGAATTTCCCAGCTTACTCTCTTATTCACTTCTATTTTATCTATCTATCTATCTATCTATCTATCTATCTATCTATCTATCTATCTATCTATCTATCTATCGAAATTTGTTCGTATTTATCTGTTTTTATATTTATCTACCCCACTCTCACTATAGCAACAAATAGATCATGCATTACTGACTCTAACAAAAAAGAAACAGGCGATTCGTTACTGACTCTAACAAAAAAGAAACAGGCGATTCGTTACTGACTCTAGCAAAAGATCATGCGTGTTCTATTTTATTAATCTAAATCAGTGGTTCCCATTTTTTTCCTCTGGGGCTCATTTATGGAATGAAAATTTGCTCGCTCCTTGCCAAATTTTATGTGATAAAAATCACATTAAAAAAAACAAACAAAATGTGAAATACTTAAAGGGAGATAACCGCGGATTCAAAATCAGAACATTATCATTGATAAGTCTCTCATTCAACTTGCGCACTCTACTTACTATATTCTTAATACTTGATATAACGCAAAAATATCAAAATGAAAAAATCAGTCACTCATTTATCCCTCTCATTCTCTCTTCATAGTCATCTCAAACCGTATCTATCGATTTATTTTGGTAAGAGCGACTTGGAACAAAATCATGTTGGGCATGTTGTTCGCAAGTTTACGCTAACCCGGGGTGGTAGTACCTGTTTGGGTCCGGGCTATGGGCAAATAGTGAACTCCCAAACAAAACCAAAACTCTATGAAAGTATTATATATACATTTTATACTAAGAACAGCAATACATTTTTATATAAAAAAATTACCAACAATACATTTTATCTTTACCTGAAGACATACAATAGCGTTCAAAATATTTAGATTTCGGCATTATATAACCCATAGAGGTGTTGATATGCCACTAAACAAAATCGAACTCAGATCTCAGATTTCTCGTTCTGAGCTGCATACCACCCACACATCCGAAGTCGAGATTTAAGTTTTCTTGCACCGTCCATCATTGGAGACTGTGTAGTCCCCCCCCCAAAAAAAAGACAATCCAGAATTGATGATGCTATTTCATAGTTTTTTCACCCGACACAACGTGTTTTTATGCAAACTCACGTAAAAGTGCATAAATCTTTACCAATACATTCTAGCTTTTTTTTTTTTTAAATATCTTTCACTTAACATAAGGCCCAAGAGCCGCTCAAGTTAGAGTATTACTAAAAGTAATTTTTGCAAATCAAAGCAGCAAAATTGCTCTTTGGTTCGGACACATCATGCCTGAGCGAACGGCCCAGATACTTAGACAAGATCGCTTCGTTGGGAAAACTACCAACACACCGCCACGGATTCTTGACATACTTCATGAATAGAAATGACATTTTCTAAAAATCAATTTACCCAAAGCAAGGCGATAAAGCCACTAAGACGCAAGGTGGTCTACTGGGAATGAAAGACAATGAAAACGAATTTAAAAGGAACGGGAAACCATAGCCTAAACAGGAAACAAGGGCTAAATCTCTACTCCTGTACAAAAAACCGGGGAGAAGTGTGAACCGGACGATAGGTAAACCTATCTACTTTCAGATTTCAGATGGAGACGTTAGAAGTATAGAGTTGAAGTAGAAGGAACCGGAAACCCAATCCTAAACATGAAACAAAGGATAAACCTCTATTCCTGTTCAAAAGACTGTGGAGGAGTGTGAAACGGACGATAGGCGAACCTATCTACGTCTATTGAGGAAACAAATAGTAAATAAAATGTTATAGTTTAGGCGGAAACGTTAGAAGTATAGATTTGAACGAATTGAGGATATCAAATATCTTGGACCTCACATAATAGATCTCCCAAAAGATTTCAACATCCGCAAATCTTTTGCAGGGGATGCGTGTAACAAACTTTAAAAGATTTGCCGCTTGAACCTTCCATTCTCCGTAAAAGTTCAAACTTTTCGAACATTGATTGAACCAGTCCTACTGTATGGATCAGAAACTTGGACATTATCTGCTCGTCTTAAAAGACAACTTGATGAAATATGTACAGATCTATATAGAAAAATCCAGAACATCAGTTGGGGATCCCATGCAAGGCGTGGCACAGTTTACGGACAACTGAGATTACTCTCTCTTAAACTCAAACAAGAACGATTACAGTTTGCCGGCCACAGCCACCGCCACTGATCAGACAGGGAAATCGTCCCTTTCTTATTTCTTCTGGAAGTGTCTTGACTTTCCCTGACACCATAGTTTGGGACTCAGGGTTAGGCATTGGTGGTCTGGGGTCAGCAATGCAGAACCGAACTGTGTGGAAAGCTATTGTCTGTAGAGTTCCGACCAATCATAGGGAGGTCGAAGGATGATGATGACAGATTTGAAATAGACTTCAGAAGGAATCGGAAAACAAACGATGAGCTTTTATTCCTGTTCAAAAAAACAGGGAGGAGCTGGGCGGTAGGTGTTCCTATCTACTCATAACGAGGAAAAAATTAAGGAAATAAAATGCAAAAATAAATGCTAAATAAAATTATAGAGTTTAGGCGGAGACGTTGAATATAAGAAAATAGAGTTAAAAGATAGAAAGATAAATAAAATAAGTTAGGATTAAGAACAATGAAATGGCGGTGGGGGTCACCGGTGTGGGATTAACTTAAAATATATTTTAGTATGGAGTTTAGTAATCTGTTATGCATTGATAACTCCTTAGTAATCTCTTATGCATTGATAACTCCTTCGTAATCTGTTATACATTGATAACTCCTTCGTGATCTGTTATGCACTGATAACTCCTTCGTAATTTGTTATGCATTGATAACTCCTGAGTAATCTGTTATACATTGATAACTCCTGAGTAACCTGTTATGCATTGATAACTCCTTCGTAATCTGTTATGCATTGATAACTCCTTCGTAATCTGTTATGCATTGATAACTCCTGAGTAATCTGTTAATTATTGATAACTCCTGAGTAATCTGTTAATTATTGATAACTCCTGGGTAATCTGTTAATTATTGATAACTCCTGAGTAATCTGTTATTCATTGATAACTCCTTAGTAATCTGTTATTCATTGATAACTCCTGAGTAATCTGTTATGCATTGACAACTCCTTAGTAATCTGTTATGCATTGATAACTCCTTCGTAATCTGTTAATTATTGATAACTCCTGAGTAATCTGTTATGCATTGATAACTCCTTAGTAATCTGTTATGCATTGATAACTCCTAACAACTAAGCGAATTCATCTCAGCTTTCAGATGCCGTTCATCGGGAATTGAAGAAAGGCCATAACGTGTTGGTACTGGGTGGTGATCACTCTCTCGGGATTGGTTCCGTCCATGGAAATATTCTGGGCACAGACGAACCGCCCATAGTTTTATGGATTGATGCTCACAGCGATATCAACACGTCATTAACATCGCCATCAGGAAATGCTCACGGTATGCCTGTTTCGTTTTTCCTGGAAGAGACAAGATCAACCATCCCCAAAACAAGTGAATTTAGTTGGATCTCTGCTTCGTAAGTCTTCACTATTTTCTTTTTGTTTTTGTCTTTCATTTATAAATACAGTTTCAGCATTTTTTTATTCGTCGACGTTGAAGTTAACGCACAATCTGTAAACACAGACGTCACGTCTGTTTTGTGATATCAACGAACATTCGTTGCCACTTCTGTAATGTCAACGAATACTCGTTGTCACTTTTGTAATGCTCGTTGTAGTAGAGACTTTGTAATCGCAGATACAACTATAGTAACGCCGTTGAACAATACTGGTGTCAGACGCCTTCGAATAGCACTAACACTAATAGTACTTGCTCGATAATACTCGCTCGAATAGTAACCACCGAATGGTGATTTGAATATAGAAATAGTATAGGGAATAGAGTAGGGGATAGCGTAGAGAAAAGAATCACGAATCGTATAGTAATAGAGTAGAAATAGAGATCAATTAGGCGTCACGCGAATTCCCATATATATATATATATATATATATATATATATATATATATATATATATATATATATATATATATATATATATATATATATATATTTCCTTTGCTATCACTTGATTTACTTAATCCAAATGGGATCACCTGTGTTTGCTTTCTGGCGATCTATGTTCAAACTACAGTGTCGTCAGTGACACTTTACTCCTATACAACAGTTTGTGAGAAGTAGTTTCATAACGAGTTAATGCTTCATACGGACTAATGTTATGTCAAAGCCGCCATGGATGTACTCGCTGATATTCATGTTGACTCAGGCAATGATTTAATAATAAATCATTAAGAATGTGTTTTTACAGCTAATAATTTGCAGTTAATTCTCAAATAGTTAACGAAGGAAAAGCAACGCAAATGCTTTTTGCCATAGAAAAGCGTTATCACAGACTTACACTATAATTTTTTTGTCACTATAATAAAGCGCCGCAAATGACTTACTATGGAAAGGCATTGCAAATGAATTTTACTATCACTTTTGTTATTAAATATCTTACATTGTGATAATAGAAGATCTTCCAAGTTTCTGCAAAAGAAACATTTCAAAAATAATTTATTTCTGAATAAATCCTGTAAGTTTCATTCAAATCCGACAATTATATGATTTTTGCAAGAATTTACAAATCAATGCGCTTTTCACTGCAAAACGACGCTGAATTTTTCCGTACAAGTCTTGCTTTTATGCCAGAAAAAAAAAACACGATTTTTAACAAAAATTTCCAAGGTTCTAAAACGGATTAAAAAAAATAAATTTACCGTATATACTGGCGTATCAGGTGATCTTTGAAGACCAAATTTTGAAGCTAATTTGACTACAGTAAATGGATATATAGTTTGGTCAATGGCGTAGCAAGGGCCAGCAGTACATACGCTAATTTTATATCTTCTGTGTGATGTGACCGCCTTAAAATTAGCTTCAAAATTCCGTTTTCAAAAGTGGCATGATATGCAAATATATGCGGTACATAAAAAACAATCTTAAATCTTTCTTCATAATAATAACTAGATAACACAAGGATATCGATGATAAAATGTTGCTTTTATTATGTTTTGTGCATTTTTCCATCATTTATGCTTTTTTAGAGAATTTTTGGCGGTACCTACTCGTATGTGAATTTCCCATTTTTGCATCTGAAAGAAGCGGCCAGATTTTCAGCGTTCAAAACAAACATTTTTTTACAAGCAATTATGACTATGTTGCAGATGTTAACATTTAACGTCCGCCGCCATTAGCAATGACTCATCAAAAATGGGTTTAATATCAATTAACTCGACTCGGTATCCTGAAGCAGCGTTTCAGCGATCAAAACAAAAGCAGGTACAGGAACAAATATATAGAAATTAATTTTTTCCTTCCTTCCTTCCCTTTTTTTTTTTTTTTTTTAGCAAGAATAATACATATTTGATTTCAAGAAAAAAAAATGGGCACGCTTTTATTAATGTAAAATATTTTGATTGGCGACTCTGATACATGAGTTGAATCGTCTTTAAAATGTTTTTAACTTCTATGCCGAATTATGACGAACACACTTTCAGATTTTTAAGAGATACGTTAAAGATATTTTTAGAGAGTTAAACTTTACTGCACCGATTTTTTTTTTTTAACCGTCTCTATTTTCGGGCGAATCTAACAGAATATGTCTGGCGCCAGAGCACTTGAAGTTGTCTGAAAAAATTAACTATTTCTTTTTCTGCCAAAAAGAGGCAGACGACTAATATATCGGTGGTTAGAGGAATCAGACGATTTGTCCAAGTTCAATTCAGCCGTACTTATCTTTAGGATTATTGTAGTAATACCATCAAGTCCGTATGGTTGATGAGGATCCAGTTTAGATATGACAGCAGAAACCGTGGACATTGTTATAGACATATCACACCTACTGTGTGATATGTCTATAACTCTGTTCACGGTTTCTTTGTTTTAAGTGGAAAAACTGGCGCTGATACTCCAGATGAGTAATGAGTAGAACTGGCAAAGAATTTACGGGCAAAGCATTTTACTTTATCAACAGAAGATGATAACGCCTCAAATCGATTTACCCTTATTTGACACATTATTACAGAGTCACCAGTAGTCACGAGAACCAACCAAACTTGTTACAGGTTATACAGTGCGTCATTTTATCAACGAGCAAAGACTTGACCACATTGAGGACACTTTTACAATTATTACGAGTGGACACAAAGAAATATCCGTTCTGATCAGAAATATCACTTTAGCACAGTCATAAAAAGTGATTCTTGTGGGCTATAGCGGCTGAACAGGCAGTTGTGGAGCAAGGAGGACAATGGTTTCACCAGGATTTTCCGAGATGGCGCAAAAGCATTAATGCCGGCTTTTACCCAAGAAGAAACCCCGTTGGCACCCATTTTCATTGGGAATTTCTCTCTCTCTCTCCCTATATATATATATATATATTTGTGTGTGTGTGTGCATTTAGGCAGCAATCCTTCTTTCATGCACATTTCATTGAAAACGGCAGACAAGGTGCTTTGATTTAGTTTTTTATACAATTTCTCATGCGATTTAATAATTTTTTTTATTTTCAGATGATAAATTATATAAAAATTGTCCGAATGTTCTTTTTTTTCGAGCGCTTTCAGTTATACGTTTAGCCATTTTCAAGGATGAAAAGATTTAACTGTTAAATAAGAAATAATTTTTGTATGTATGTATTTATGTAGTGTTTCATTTTTCAAAACGTGGTCAAAATATTGTGTCCATGTTCATAGTTGATATTATTAAGTGTTGTTTTTTTATCCTTTTTTTTTTTTTGCATGTAGATGATGCTATTATATTTGTGTTGTCTACAAGTATGTTACGAATTGCGTCCGTTAGGTCTCCATGAATATTTAAATGAGAACTAATTGAGCTATAGTCAAAAAGGTGTAGTGTGAGACTTCCTGTCAAACATGTTGTAGAGTGATCTATATAAATATTTACGAATTTTGATTCATCAGGAGTAAAATTTCTTAATAGACATTTAAATTCGTAAATAATATTTGCCTTATTTAATTTTGTTCTAAAAGGTGAATTATTATTTTTAAATATAAGGTTAGAGGTTTTAAATATTTTATAATAAATAATTAATCTATTTTATTTTTTTTTTGCTATTGTCATATTTGTTTTGTTTTTTGTTTTACGGCGTATTAAACACAATGGGTTATTTAATGCCGACAAAAATTCCATTTCTTTTTTCCCAAAAAAATGTATAGCTGGTAATATTTTTAAAAAAAATGTATACTTTGGTTTGTTTTATTTTGTGGCATATTAACCTCAATGGCATATTTTGTGGCATATTAACCTTTAATGCTGACAATATTTTTACTTCTGAAAATATTTCTTGTATTAAAATCTATTTTTACACTTTCATAGTGTTTTGAGTCAGGTTGTAGGATCAAGTATTTGCACATAGCTGGGAGACTAACAGGTGCTACCACCCCGGGTCAGGGCGGACCTGGGAACACCAGCATTTAGGAGGTGGTTTCACGCTCCTCAAGACCAACAAAGGCCTTTCTGTTTTACGTAGTTTATCGTCATACCCAGGACGCGCTATTGTCATATATATATATATATATATATATATATATATATATATATATTAGATAGGGAAAGATAATAAGAAGGCATTTTTAAAAGCAAAAGCCAAAATAAAAACTAGCGGTTTCGTCCCAGGACTTATCAAGTTATTTATTCTGGGAATTTAAAAGCGTGTAAATTAATTTTAATCAACGAATGGAATTAAATGGGGGGAGAGAAAAAAATGATGAATTTCAAGAGACTAGAGTCCAATAATATTCAGACCCAGCAAGCATTCCCTCTGTTTACAAAGGGAAGGCTCACGAGATCTGATATACAAGGACTCCAGGACCTTGAGGTGAAATGTGGAGTGGGACCTAGATAAAATTATAAATCGGTCACCACTAAAATTTTCCACACATTTCCTTCTATTTATTAAATGTTCAGCAATAGCAGAATCAGAACTGTTAGTCAGTTGGCTATTCCTAGAGGACGGATATATATATATATATATAATGATAATAATGGCAATAATAATAATAATAATACTTATTATTATTAATTATTATTATTATTATTATTATTAGTAGTAGTAGTAGTAGTAGTAGTAGTAGTAGTAGTAGTATTGAAGCAGTGACACTCCAACAAAGTAACATTGGGATAAAAATATACGAAATCCAATGCACCCATCATAGCAATCAGTCTTACCTTCATTACAACGTTTTCACTTACCATGAATACAGTTCTCATTACCACCATTAATCAATTAAGCTCATAAGCCATGGGTGTCCTGTTAATGCTTAATAAATAATGAACTATTCCGTTCTGATCACGTGGAAAGACAAGACATATCTGAGACGCTACTTTCTTTCCGGGAAAAAAGAAAGAAAGACATATATTATTAACGTCTACGGCCAATGCCTCATAAATAATGAACTATTCCGTTTTGATCAAGTGAAAACACAAACGACATATCAGAGACCCTACTTGGTTTCAGTGAGAGAATGAAAGAAAGAAAGGTAGAAGTGTTTACTGACTGTTTCTGTGAAATAGAAAATGTTATCAGCTTGAAATCTTTTTTTATTTGTACCCCCGTACTTCTTAAAATAACGACCAACATTCATATTCATAATTTGTATTGCAATTTCTTGAAAAAGTCGATAATCGCTAATATTTAATGATGCAATAGTGGAATTTCTACAGATATTCTATTGTCGTAGAACTCGCCATGAGTTCATTCAGTGACTCACTGAAGAATTAAGATTCATCAGAAATTTAAAATAGGAAAAATGTTGAAATTTTGACGGGTTAAAACTAGTTATTATTATTATTATTATTATTATTATTATTATTATTATTATTATTATTATTGCTGTTGTTGTTGTTACGTTTCCAGTCGATACATTCTTCGAGTCTGGAAATAAATTGATGGAATTCAGAACAATGAAGAAAATCTGGATATAACTAGAACACTTGTTCGAAATAATAGGGGATAGTTTTGCATCCTGTTGCCGCTGCTACATCACATTGGCAAAAACAATCGACCTTTATTGTTATGCTTTTAATTCGTTATGTCAGATATAACATTTTTGCCGACTGTTTAAAAATATTCTTATAACAACGGTACCGTTTGTGTTGTCTGACTTTTTTAGTTAATAAATTTCATCTTTCTTTTTTCATTCTCCCCACCTGCCTTTTGTGTGACATTTTTGTGGTCTCACTCTGTGAGTAGCTATGGAAAAATGATGCCATTAACTGCAAATAATTTGAAGATCTCATACAAAAATACATTTTGAGCTACGCTTCATTATAAAAGTCAACACTTGATTTATTCAAAACCTTAATTTGTGAAATGCCGAATAACTAACAACAGCGAGAATCCGATCGCATTTGCAGTATTCAATAAAAATTCTCATTTGTCATTTTGCAACATCTGTCTGTTGTTACCGCAGTCCTGTTGTCAACCATGAGTCTCCCCGCCTCTTCAAACTGAAAATATTACGTTTTATACTAAATTACACTTTAATTTCGTATTAATAAAATGACAGTGTTGTTTATCGTTGTGTCTAAATCATCCAAGTCGAAGCGTTTTGAAATCTAACAAAACATTTTCATCGAAAAAATAGGTGGAGACGAAACGTTAAATTCCTTGATAAAATTCTTTTTGAAATTAATATCGTATATTAAGCATAAACATTGTTTATATATACCCTCCGCATCCATATAAAATATTAAGATTTACTAGCCAAGTGTGTATTTTATATATTAATTTCACCCCATGCAAGGCAGTAAAACCACTAAGACACATAAAAAAATATGAATTTTTGGTTCATGATATAAAATATAAAATTATATAATAATATTTTATAATATAAAATATATTATTTTACAGAACAATATCGCTATATTACTAGAAAAAAATTAGATTGTATGAAATATAAAATGTTATTTCATAATATAAAATAAA
>OZ010575.1:9531218-9631218 GCA_963932145.1 Acanthosepion lycidas | reverse complement strand
CAGTCACGTCATGGATATGAGGAATGCGGCATCTATCCTGCTTTGTTACGAAATTTAAATCACGGTAATATATACATGCTTGCAACGTACAAACTTTTCGGGCGCAATGTGTAATGGAGAAGCTCAGTTTTTTTTTTATTGTCGAATAATGCTTATTCATAATTTGTGTAAAATTTTTCTTCGTTATATTTATCTTTGAGACTTTTATAGTCTCTCAGGGTGGGCATAAACGGGGAGTGGGGCATGAACGGTCCACTGCTTTATATGATGAGAGAAATCCAAAGCATTAAAGGAAGGTCTTGTTATCTCTGAAAATTGTTTTACGACACTAGAATATAGTGCATTCATTATTGTTGATGCTATTTTGGGGCTTAATTTCATCGCTGACTGCACAAAAATATTTAATGTTCCTCAACGGGTAAATTAATATATTTTTATGCAGGTCTGTTCAAAATGTTTCTTCACGTCTAGGCATTTACACCCGTCATATTTTATGTACGTGTTCCTTCCGGGAGTGTGCGATCATGGCTCACCACAACTTCCTATCCATTGTAGATCTAAACAATGTCTGTCCACTACTAGTCTCCCTGTCTGCGATCTATTTGCACAAGCTCCTAACTCCCTGTTTCCCTCTTGCCTTCAATATGGACTGTGAGTGCTAAATTCTGCAAAGCCCCTTTTCCTCAGGTGTCCAAGAATTTTCATTTATCTTATCTTGATACTAAGTGTCTTTTTTGGTTCAATATACCTCAAAGCTTCCTCAATACTTGCATGCTCCGTGGCAGCTCAGACCAGACACCAGGTTCATTGACAGAGTGCAGCTTCTTCCGGACAAACGCTTGTTGTTTAAAAATTACCCTTCGGCCAGATCGTTATCCACGATTGAAAAAACAAAACAATTTCTAGCAGTAAACCAGATTTTATTCTTGGGTTGCAACCTACTGCTATAAGCGAGCGAAGTTGAGATGATGCGTAGGTGAGGGAGGAGGTGCACAGTCAAACGGGTGTCTTGTCTTTTTCACAGGTTCGTTTCGTCCCTCTGTGTGTCTTTTCGGAGTACTGGTCAGTTTTATAGCTAGCATGGTTCTTTGTCCTGTCGTCTTCATCGAAAAAAAAAAGAAGCAATTTATCTTCATTCAGCGACTTCTTGTCTGGGCTGGGAATTTTTGGTTCATCCTCTGACCGAAAAATATGGGAAAATGAATAACACAGAATTCATTTCTCTGCTACTTGCACCAGTTGTCCGTAAATAACCTATTTTTGGGCGCCCAATTCCCCTGACAGACGAAGAAAAGACTTGAGGCAGCAGAAATTTGGTTCTACAGAAGGATGCTGAGAATACCATCGACTGTACATGCGTGTAACAAAAAAGTTTTAGCAAAAATGGAAATAAAAAGGACTGTTATACTTAGAAACAGAAGGACACTTCAACGTGGTGTAATGGTTAACGAGCTTGTCTCGCTAAATCACTTACGACTGAATAGTGATTTCGATTTTCACTGGGGGCTCATGCTTTCGGCTTTGTGCCCCATCTAAGCTACGCTTTGTAAATTGGCATACTTAAAGGGACAGTTGACATTTCTTAGGCCTATAACGAGAAAGGAGAGCTTGAAAAACACACAGGAGATATTGGAGGCAAGAGAAAAATCATGCAAATGGTTGACAGAACAGGGATTAGGAGAGATCCCAAAAAGACACTGCTAAGAGCTACAAAAGGGCAGAGAGTTGTGGAGAGCCATATTCGCCCACGTCCTGAAGGGAGACAGCACATAGAAGAAAAAGAAGAAGTTCCTATTATTACAGACCAGACATTATTGTTTAGCTTTAAATCATCGAAAATATTTTGCATATTTTTAAGTATTTTTTTTATTTTTCGGTTTATTTTAATACAATATCTATGGCGGCAATTTGGGCTTAAAATATATTTATAGTATTTACATATAATGTGTGTTTATTTCTTGATGGTCTGTATAGAAAGGTATTTTTAGTCGATACCCATATTTGAATAGACGCTGCGTTTATTTTAAACAGTATTTTATTTAAGTGAACCCTTCGCCAGGATACAAGATAAATATTTAGAGGTAAATACAACTTTGCTTGATTTTGAAGGTCTTCGTAGCCGAGCGTTTAAAACACATCGGATTAAACGGTAGTTTCTTCTGCAAAGGTGTGTGTGTGAGAGGGGGGTCGAATCCTGCTGGAAGGCGAATTATTCTTTAATAAGATTTCTCGAATATGCAGTACGGTAGACAAAAAAAATACAGTTTTGAAATAAATGGAACGTCTACTCAGATATGCTTAACCACTAAAAAAGCAAGGTTTGAAGTAATAAAAAAATGTCGGTTCAAAAAATAAAATCCGGTAATTCTTTAGATACGAAGGTGTGCAAATTCAGTCAAGTGTAGAAACTGTCAAAGTGAAGAAATGTAAGCCTATTAAAATCTCACAGATTAAAAGAAAGTGAATTAGAAAGTACGCACCCCCCAAAAAACGCAAACATGGCATTTAATTGTCTAATATGTCAAATTGGTAAATTAAAAATGTTATTTATTCGGGCACACGTGTTTATGTTCAATTCTAGACAAAAAGGTGTATTTGCTTAGACCTGTGATTGTTAATCCCCGTGCCATGGCACACACCAGCGTGCCGCGCTATCCTCTTAAATGTGCCGCGAAATATTGTCACGACATATATATATATATATATATATATATATATATATATATATATATGTGTGTGTGTGTGTGTGTATGTAAGCAGTAATGATATAGCGTTAGTGCTTGAATAAATGAATAAGTATTAAACTTTTTGTCCCACATTAGCTAAAAAGGCTTTATCAGTTTTATTGCAATTTTCTATTTCTTATTTATGTAAATTAGGCTTTTCAACTCTAAATAACATCAAAAATAGGAATCGAGAAAGACTACACTCAACTGAAGAAGAAATGAGGGTCTGCTTATTGCACATTAAACCAAACATTGAAGAAATCACGACAAAACACTAGGCACAGGTTTTACATTAAATAAGCTGCACAAAAACTTGAAGAGAAACATTGAAATAAAGCCAGTTCACATTTGTATGCGTATTTTTTGTAAATCTATGGTTTTATTTCATAATATTTAAAAGTATATCCTTTAAAAATGTTGCTAAGTGTGCCGTGGTATTTTCATTTATTCCTAGGTGTTCCGTTGCTTAAAAAGATAGAGAAATAATGCTTTATGGGTTCGGTTGAAAATAGCAAACAAAGTTTATTGTTTTTGCATGCAAATAATCCTCCTCGTTTTCCTTAATTCTTTACTCTTCTTCGTAAACCGGACATTTTTAAGATCAGGGGCTTAATTTCAGAGTTAAGCATTTTGATATTATGATGATGTCGATGCGTATCATATTATACAAGTGACACATTTTATGAAGAGACTATGTCTGCAAACTATTAAATCCTGGTGTCCCTTAGACAAAGAACAATTTTTCTGTTTCCGTAATTTTGATTGCCTGCTACATTATTTTTTTCTTTTCAGGGAAATTCTTCAAAAATATGGCATCAAGTATTTCTCCATGCAAGAGGTTGATGCCTATGGAATAAAAGATGTTCTTCGACTGGCTTTAGATATGGCTGATCCGACGTAAGTATCTGTAAAAGTATGAACGCTAAATACGTTGGGCACTATTGTAAGGTGTATGCGTGTGTGTCTGTGTGTGTGTTGGTGTGTGTGTGTGTGGGGGGGGGGGTAATATGCTGTGTAAGTAGTCCGCCCATGGCAGTGATTTACCTATTTCACGCCGCTGGCGAGTATTATATTTTGTTAATGTTATAAAGATTACCATTACATTTCCAACCTCAGGTTTGGTTATTCTTCATTCGGTAACCCTTTTTAGGTTACAACAAAAAGCAAAAATTATTATCTTCTTTCTTAGTTTCTTTTTCGTTTCCATGTCACTGATTACTAAACATTGGTGTTATGGGTCCTTACCTATAACTACAGAATGAACTCTCCCCAACAAGAGAGAGGGTCGAATCAAGTCGAGCCGATAGTAGTTCACTCCAAACCAGACTGACAGTCATACTAACACCTTCCACATCGTGTATTATTATTTCGTGTAATATACCTTCGTTATTTCTACTCTTGTGTTCATGTTGCTCTTCCTTGGTCCTAACCTGGACCATAACAATTGGCCATTTCAATTTATTCAAAAACTCTAAAATTTGGTAAAGATAATTCTAACAAAGTTTACATTCTCTGAAGACATATGATCCACTCTTCCATGAGTCACTTTTTCGTCTTCCTCTTCTTCTTCTATGTGCCATGTCCCTTCGGGATGTGGGCGATTATGGCTCTCCAAAACTGCCCTGTTTCTTAGCTAAGTTTGTCGTTCTGTAATATTTCCTCCTTAGCTAGATTATTCTCTGTCCTATGAGTATCAAAATTTCCAAGCTTTCTTTTCTCATAATTCCCCACAGCAGGGTTTAGGAGAGATAGCAAAAAGACAAAATTTACTAAGAGCTACGAAGGACAGAAAATGGTGGAGAGCCATGATCGCTAACGTTCTGAAGGAACACTGCACATAGAACAAGTTACACTCACTGACCAAGAAGAAGAAGAAGATTAAATAATCGGCTCAGTTCAAAATTCCTTGAAGATTACACTGATCGACAAGCACCTGATGAAGACCGGGGTGTACAACAGTCGAAACGTTGTGATAATAATAACAACAAAAATGAGTATATTAGTTCGAATGTGATTTTAGGAAGAAAGATCAATTATTTTTTGTCGATTAGCATTCATTAAACTCATTTGTCAGAACGGAAAAATAGTAATTTTTCATTATATTAGAATGGAGGTCTCTTGTTCTGATCGTAATATCGATATAACGTAAAATCGATCTCTGATTATTTGTTTTTTAAGAATTATCTGGACTTAGTTGTTATTTAAAATATCAATGGCTTACGGCCACATCACTTTGAGACACAGGTAGTCGTACGATCACTGAATTTAAGCAACGTTGAGCCAGGTCAAGATCTAGATGGGTGATCGCTTGGGAATACCAGGTGCTGTAAGCTCGGATGTGCGGGTGGTGCAATGGATAACGGCTCGGAATTGGAAAACTGAGAGCCGAGTTCCAATTCCAGTCGGGTTGATTATATTCACTTACATGTAAATAACTTTGGTAAAGCTAAGATGCCACCTCTTCTCCCCCCCAGCTAGGGGTTAATTAGTAAAAAATTGTCAGTAAAAATCATTATCTTCAAAGAATTCTTACAATCTAAAAATATTTTCTGGCTTTAAATAACCTGCAAAAAGTTGATAAGTCGTAAAAAGCAATTCAATCAATTAAAATGCCAAGTCTGAAACTGTGAATATGTCATTCATATCTGCATATTTTTTCTGAATTTTTAAACTTTAAAAAAATATTTTCTTGGAAATATTATGGGATAATAATTCACTGTGTAATACGACTTTTGCCTTTGGATAGCAATTATTATTTCCAATTTGCTTACGCCTAGAAAGTGTGAAAAATGGCTAATATTTTCTTCAACCTATGCGTCACCAGGATAATGATATTCCTGAAATTTACATATCTCCATTGAGAAAACTGTCGAATATGAACATTCTCGTTCACGCAAAGTAGTAACAAAATGAAATCTGATTCATAAGTAGCATTTATTTATTCTAGGATTACACAAGGACAGTCTCGTTCACCCAGAGGTAGAAACAAACGGACATCTGATTCAAAAGTAGCATTTATTTATTCTAGGATTATACAAGAACATTCTCGTTCACCCAAAGTAGGAACAAAATGACATTTGATTCAGAAGTAGCATTTATTCATTCTAGGATTAAGAGAGACCACAAAAAAGAAAGTCCAATATATCCGACAGGAAGCGCTCGCCTTTCTCAACTGAATACACCTGCATGTTCGCTTTGAATTGATCAAGATGATCGTCAAGGATATAGGGACATCCTGCAGCACATTTTGCCGTAATTCTTCTCCCAAGCCCCAACAAGCTTCCCATAATTTTCGGCCTTGTGATTCCGCAGATGAAATTTCGCAAGTCTCACGCTGCTCTATTGCTATTTCAATGGAAAGTCTTTAGACGAACTACATTTCTTATTTATACTAGTTCTAACCTTCACGACTAAGACCCCCTCTCATACAACGCACTTTGTAGCGAACCTACCCCATTCCCTTCGTATCCCATTGGAGAGATGTAAGTTACACTCGAGCAGCTTCTCCCCACCAACCGATGCTCTGTGGAACCGACTCCCAAATGGACGCTTCTCCGATCACTACAATCTTAACATGCCTCGAGTTAACCTTATCTTTCCCACCTATCCGCATAAATTCTCTACCTTGAGTGGCTCCCGAACCATGTACAGAGTGAATATTATTGTAAAAAAATATCTTAGAGTGTTCTTAGGCAAATCGTTGATATAAGGCAGAAATAAAGTATCACTGGAATGAGAGCCTTATGGAATGTCAGCATTGATCACATGTGCATTAGAGGATTGGCCATTAACGATGACCTTCATTCCACAACCTGACCGGAAGGACGTGTCATAGGATACCAAAAGGGCATTACAAAGAAAAACGTGCAGCAATAGCATGAAAGATGAACAAGTAAATATTTACAAGGATATGATAAATATATATTCAAGCCGAACTTCGCTGGAGATGCTAGTATCGGCGTGCTCTGTTTCGGAGTAGCTTTCTCTCATTTTTCTCGATATCACGGGCAGACATACGACATGAAGATCAGTGTCAGTAAGACCGAAGTCATGACCGTCAGCAAGAGACCAGAAAAACTAGACATTAATATCAATGGGACCGAGCTAAAGCAAACCAGTGAATTCAAATATCTGGGCAGCATATTTACTGAAAACGGCAAACTAGACTGAGAAACCGAGTCCAGATGGAGGAGGATTGAAGTAAAGACAATAGATGAATGGGATTCAGGAAGAGAGAAGATGACGATTGATGTTGCATTTAAACTTTTAAAGATTGTAGTTATACGGGAGGGGGGAGGCACGAGAAAAGAAACTGTTGGAGTAGAAATGGTGGTTGCATTTAACTATTTAAACAGTAAAAGGGTGGGAGCTAGATGCCAATCTATTAGCATGCTTAAATTCATATATTCGGGGTATTAGGGAAAAAAGCTTGTCAGAGCAGTTGCCATGAAAATATTTGTAGAAAAGACAGGGAAGTCATATCAGTGAGAAAGTGACTGAAGTTGAGATGTCTGGTCAGGATCAAATAGATTGCGGATCCTTCTTTGGATTTTGTTAAGAACCTCAAGATGAACAGCAGGAGCACCAGACCAGATATGGCAACCGTCACTGACCTTTGATTTATAAGATGCCAAGTGGCTGTTGGAGATATAGGAAAAAAATGTAACAAAGCAGCAAAATACTGGACTTTTTTTTACTTTCAAGGGCTCAGAATCAAACATAACTGGGAAGCTGATGCTCATCCTATACCCCAAACTTATAGCTATTTTTTTAAATAATCATTTCACCCAAAGCAAAGTGGTAATGCCACTAGCACACAGGGGGTTACAGGAAGTGAAAGAGAAGACTCAGAACAGCGAGGATTGAGGAAAGATGAACAGGGTTCAAGAATGCAGAAGATAACGAATGACGTTGAAGTTAATCTTTTGAAAATTGTAGTTTATCAGGTTTGGTTTGCTTTGTTTTACGGCATATCAACCTCAGTGGGTCATTTAATGCCGACAACTTTTTTCTTATTCTGGTAATATTTTTGTTTTGTCAAAAAACTATTTCTGTTAGTATTTTTTCCTCAAAAATGTATAGCTGGTAATATTATTTTTTCAAAAACATATTGCTGGTAATATTATTTTCCTAAAAACGTATTGCTGGAGAAACGTATAGCTAGTAATATTATTTTTTCAAAAGCGTACAGCTGTCAACATTATTTTTTCAAAAAAGTATTATCAGAGGCCTTGCTGTTGGACGTAGTTTATTGTCTTACCCAGGCCGCGGATGTAGTTTATCGTCATACCCAGGACGCGGATGTAGTTTATCGTCATACCCAGGACGCTGTAGTTATCAGGGAAGCCAGGAAACAGAAGTGAGTTCCATAGGTGAGAAATGAGAGAAAAGAAACTGTTGAAGTAGAAATGGCAGTTGCATTTAGCTATTTCAACAATAAAAGGGTGGGACCTAGATGCCAGTCTAGTAGCATGCTTAAATTCATGTATTCGGTGCACCAGGGGAAAAAGATCATCAGAGCAGCTGCCATGAAAATATTTGTAAAAAAGACAGAAAGAAACCAAGCCACGTCGGTGAGAAAATGGTTGAAATCGAGATGCCTGGTCAGGATCGATTATATTAAAAAACCTTCTTTAGATTTCATCAAGAATCTCGAGATGTACAACGGAAATACCAGACAAGATATGGCAGCAATATTCGATACATGGGTAGATTGGTAAATGTGTAAGATAGATTCTAACGAGAGAAATTTTCTGGTACAAAACAGCGACTGAACTTTCCATGCAGCTATTATTTCGATGTAGTTGCCCCTCTTCAAATCAGTGGAAAACGCGAGGACAGTTCAGTTATTTCTCGTCCGTTTCCACTGAGGTCAAATAAACACTGCTCGACACAGGAATTAAACTTACAATAACTATGTCACAAGATTTACAAACCAACGCCCTTTTATCGACTAGGATTTGTGGATAAAAGCATTGGTCTGTGAATTTGGTGACATATTTTATTGACGACATATTTTAGTGATGACATAATTTATTGATTTTAAAATGTATTTTTATTGCCGATTTTCTAAATTTAATCTTTACTTAATTTTTTTTATTTTTTAACTTTATTTTTTAGCGGGACTCGCCCAATCCATGTGAGTTTCGACATTGACTCTATGGATCCCATGTTCACACCCAGTACAGGTACCCCAGGTAAAATTGGCAATTTATTATCTGTCTATACCTCTGAGATGAGGTGTTATGATTACTTACATTATTTATATTATTCGGACTGCTATCCACATTTTCATTGCCATATTCACCACGTTTCGGCTGCTGGACACTCCGGCTTTCTTCAGGTGATTGGAATTTCAAACCGAAGCCCTTATTTCGTCCACGTGTCATGTCTCTAGAACAATCTACCCCCGGTGGACGAAATAAAGGTTTCGGTTTGAAATTCCAATCACCTGAAGAAGGCTGGAGCGTACAACGGCCGAAGCTTTGCGAATATGGCAATGAAGATGTGAATAACAATCCGAATAATGCAAATAATGGCAATTTATTGTATAAATTATCGCTAATTACTATCAAATGTCATTACTAACTTGTTTACGTATATTACCTAAGCATCATATTTTGTTTACATAATGTTAAAATTTACTTGTTTTGTCAATGCTATATGAACGTGTTGCTGTGTATTTTTTAACGCTAGTATTAATACAAATATAAAATTTGTCACTTAATTGATTGATGTTATATTCAGCACACCGACTCCAGAGTTTCGTAGACAAACCTTTTTGTAATCGTTCGGTCCACTCGTCAGGAGGTATCAGCAATTGTCTGCAGATTTTCTCATTTTCGTTATTTTTATATTAAATTAAAAAAATAATTTATGCGCTTTTTATTAGTGTTAGGTTGAATTTTTAATTTTTTCTGTTTGAGTGTCTATGCGTGTATACACGTGTGTATGTGTGTGTGTACACGCCTGTACGCGTGTGTATATGTACATGTGTAAAATAATCGTGGTTATTTATTTTACAATGATGTTCTCCCTGTACAAGACCCAAGAGCCACTTGAAGTAGAGGGTTACAGAGTAAGAGGCACAGCTTATGCGAATATATGTGGAAGGTAACGGTTAATTCTAAACAGGATAAGATTGTTAGAAACAAAGAAGAAAAAGTACTGAACTTTTATCTAATATCAGTCCTCCTATATGGCAGTGAATGCTAGACAATCTTCGCACAGATGAAGAAGAGACTTGAAGCAAGAGGAATGTGCTTCTACAGAAGGATGTTGAGAATAACATGGGCTGAACATGCGAGTAACGATGGAGCTTTAAAGAAAATGGAAACAAAAAGGACACTTATACTTAACACCAGGAAAGAGACAGTTGAGAATTCTAGGGCACATAAAGAGGGCTTGGAAAATATGACACTCACGGGGCAGATTTAAGGCAAGAAGAACAGACAAAAGCGGCGCATATTCTACCTAGCGACCTTGTTATGTAGCAAAACAGGGTTTAGGAGAGATAACAAAAAGATAAAATTTATTAAGAGCTACAAAGAACAGGAAACTGTGGAGAGCCATCATCGTTAACGCCCTAAAGGATGTACGGCATATGGAAGAAGAAGTTACACTCACTGACCCACCAGTACAATATATATATATATATATATATATATATATATATATATATATATATATATATATTCACCAAAACATTTCAAGTGCACAATTTAATGATGCAGCTGTTCCTCCTATGCCACAGTTTTCTCTCCTAAAGCCTATGTAATCTCACATCTATAATTTTCTTTTTGGGGTGGGGTTGTGTTGGGGGTAAAGAGTGTAATTAAAAACGTAAAAAATACTTAAACGTAAATATAAATGCATACAAAAAGAAGCCATTTTCAGTAGTAGACCTCCAACCATGATATAAAGATGGCAAAAAAAAATAAAAAATAAAAATGTGCTTACTTACAGCGATAGTAAGGAATTCAATTTTAAATATCAGGTGCATGGACAAAAACGCACTCATCCAGACGTTAAAACAAATATGAACATGAAACAATTTTTTAATCAATTCATCCTAAGCATGGTGATAATACCACTAAGACGAAAGAGAATGAGAAAACTTTTGAAGGAACCGGATACCCAATCGTAAACAGGAATCAAGGGATAAACCTCTACTCCTGTTCAAGAGTCTGGAGATGGATGTGAGGTTAACGATAAGTGAAGCTATCTACTTCTATTGAGAAAAGAAAATATAATTGAATAGTAAATAAAAGTTCAGAGTTTTGGGTAGAGACGCTAGAAGTATAGAGTTGAAGGAACCGGAAACCCAATCCTAAAGCCGAAACAAAGGAAAATCTATCTATCTATGCCAATATCTAAATCTATCTATCTATCTATCTATCTATCTATCTATCTATCTATCTATCTATCTATTCCTTCCTTCCTTTCTTTCTGCCTTCCTTCCTTCTGTGAATGAAAAATCGGGAAGCCGAGTTCGAATTCCAATCGAGTTCGTTGCATTCACTTATGAACAAATAACCTTGGGAATGGTCGGACTCCATCTCTTCTCTCCCAAGAGTTGAATAGCAGGACATAGTGAGCCTTGGTTGGCAACCAGTCTACCGCAGAAAGAAACGGCAACCTACTGCATTAAAATCTTCTGTCTAGTCGGTGTCGAAAGAGACATGCTCGCACAAGTGTGTATCATGTTAATGAACTGACTGACTGAATAAATGATTCAAAAAAGAGAGAAAATATAGTGCGTCCACAGCTGAAATGAAAGAAAAGACATTAAATTGAGCTGTTAGGAAATGTTTGTTAGTGCTTAAGCACCGACTCCGATCCCCACAGTCTTTTATTACCAGATAACATATTCGTCCTGGAAATTGACGCGTTGAAAAACTAAAATGGCAGGTTCGGAGGTAAAAATGTTTTTCTTTTTTCTGTCCTTTTTCTTTCTTTCTTTCTTTCTTTCTTTCTTTCTTTCTTTCTTTCCAGCTTTCTTTCTAACTATTTGTCTTTCTTTTTCTTTTTGTTTCCCCTTTCTTTGTTTTTGTTTCTTCTTTCTTTCTATGCCCCTTCATATCTATCTATGGATCTATCTCAGTCTATGCATATCTATCTATTTAAATTATTCTTGTATACTCTGAGACCAAGTCTATCCCGGAATCGATCAATTCAAGTATATTTTAAACAGTACTCAAAACCTTGTCTTTAAAACAATATATATATATATATATATATATATATATATATATATATATATATATATATATATATATATATATATATATATATTAAGAAAAAAAGCCTAGAAAACAAATATGATAAAGTCTTAAGTATATAAGTATATAAGTAAAATATGAAAATATGAAAAAAGAAGGTTAAAAGCATTTCTTTTTGCGTGTAACAAGATGGCGGTCTTGTTCCATAATATATTCAACTGTTTTGTTGTAATTTTCTTTCTTCTTGATTTTTCAGTTCCAGGAGGATTAACCTTAAGAGAATGCCTGTACATGGCTGAAATACTCCATGATACTGGTAAGAAAGCTATAAAACTTTTACAACTTTTCTTTACATAGCACTTTTTAAATTACTCACTCTGTGGCCAAGCGGTGTAATCGCACTTAATACATTAAATAAATTCCCAATAATTTAAAATTACAATTTTACTTTTTTTTATCTGAGATTTTATATGTTGGGCGATTGAATGATAAAATTGAAAAATATAACGCGTTTTGACAATTAGAAGGACTTCATCAGACTAAAATAATGTTTGTTTTTTTTTTTTTTGTTTTATTGATGGAATTATATGTCTAGGGAGAGGAAACAAAAATATAAACGTCGGGGAATTGTTGAAGATGTCGGAACGCTAAATTTAACATTTTTTACTTTAATTTCTTTTTCTGTTTTAGTTTCATTTTATTTATTTATTTTTTGTCAGATATGAAATGTTTTAAATCTTTCAAATTAACAAAAAAAAAAAAATGTTAAACTAAAAATGGTGGTGTAATGGATAGAGGTTCGGAATAAGAACTCAGAGAGCCGAGTTCGAATTCCAGTTGTATCCATCACGGTAACTAATTCTCTTGGGGAAATGTGTAAAACCAACCGGTAGTAGGTCTTGTATCTGGGAAAATCATTGTTATTCTTATTTATCTATATAATACTAAAGCCTGTGATTCGTGTGGGCTTGCGAAGGGAATCCATGCGGCGTTTCATAATAATGATTTGAGTTTCTTTCCACCTTTCTGTGAGTGCTGGCTTATTTATATTTCAGCTTTCTTAAAACAAACAATATTTAAAAAAAAAATTTTGCCATATATAAAAATTATTTTTAAGTGAATATGATTTTAAAATATTTTTTGGCATATTTAAAAAATATTTTTTTAAGTTAATCTGATTTAAAAAATAATAAAAGTAGGTACCTACACGAGATCGCTAAAAAATCAGCACACAGTGATGACAACATGCTCTAAACGTAATGAAAACATAGTTTTATCGTTAAAATCGTTATGTTATTATTATTATGAGGAAGGATCAATGTATTTTTTGATGATTTAATTAAATTTTTTACTCCTTTTTAGAACATTTGAAATTTTGATTAAAAAAAACTTGTTTCTTCTTGCGTCCGCGGTCGTACTAACTTTTAGCATTGTGAATTTTCGTCTCTTTTTTCGTTGACAAACACATTAATTTAGAAATTCTTGCAAAACTCAAATAATTGTCGGATTTTAATGAAACTTTCAGGACTTATTCAGAAACGAATGAAATTATTTTTTAATGTTTTTATTAGAAAATCTTCGTAAAAATATTACTTAATTTTATGAAAGTTAGAGAAATTTATCGAGATAATTTTTAGTAACTATATTAGTTAAAAGTAGAATTTTTGAAGAATTTAAATCACCGAATTTTTTGCAAAATCGGACCTGATCTTACTGAAAATCTGTTCTGAATGAAAAAAAACAAAAAAACAAACGCAATGAAACTAAGACAATATTTAATTAGATAATCTTTTAATTACTTTTAAGAATAATATATATTAAAGACAGTATTGTCTGAAGAAAAAGAAATTTTTCGATGAAAAATAATTTTTACAAGATTTGTTTTCATTTTTTTTTTTTACAATTTTTTATAATTCGAAATTGAATAATTTATAAAGTTTTTGAATCTATTAAAGTTCAATTTCAATGAGATAGTTCTTAGGAAATATTGTTATTAAGTAAAACTATATTTTCTAATCATATATTTTAAAGCATATTGCAAACTGAAGACCCCGACTAAAAGAATTTCGATCTGTTTTTATATATGTATATAAATGCAGAATTTCTAAACTATGGATGTACAAACCGATAAATCTATTAGAAGGTCACTTGTTTTGAGAGTTGTCCCCGTTTACTTTGGAAACACAACCCTAATGAAATTTGTCGTCTGCTACTCCATAATTAATCAATCTGCCGTCAATAAATCGATTAACACGTCAGAAAAAGAAGACCGTGTTGTTAGGAAATTCTTGTATACAATATTTTATGCTATAAATAAGTAATATTTGTTTCTAATCAGATTGACTTAACTTTAAATTTGCCAATTTCCCTCAAATAACGTTTCAGAAATATATACTTTATTTTTTCAAGATTTTTAAAACGGAAAATTAAATTTTGTTTACAAATGTCTAAAAATAGTTTAAAATGGCTGACGTTATCGATTTTACTGAAAAAATACAAGTCTATCCCAATCAATATAATTTCTGTCTGAAATACATCAAAATATTTTGCTTACCGGGTATAGAAAATTTAATCATTTAGCTTTCAGATAAAGCTAAATTGAAAGCTTCAGGATTCATTTTTAAAAATTCATTTTAAACCTTACGTATACCCAATTCGTGGAGGTACCTACTTTTAAGTGAATAAGATTTAAAAATGCGAGTCTTATGCAGTAAGTATTTTTATTTCAACTTTCTTCAAAGAGAAAAAAATTTTAATTTGAAAATTAACTTCAATCTTATATATGAAGTACATTGTATGTGTGGGTGTTTGTTCATGTGTGTGTTCAAGCAACTCCTCTGCTCCCACCTGTCCGATTTCAATGATTAATAGCTCATTCAAAACTCTAGAAAAGTTAGGCACAGGGAACAATTTTCGTTGAGCTCAGATTCAGGGTTACCAAGTTATGCGAGGTCAAAAATAGATATTAATATATTACAGTCGCCATTATCGTTGCTTTCATGGTTCAAGGAGGGTAACGCTTATTTTTACTTTTGTATCCAAAATTGCAGCTAGCTAAAATTGGTGAACTCTTGGTTTGGCCATTATCACCATAGCTGAGGAGTAGATGTGATTGGCATCAATAAACTACAGAAGAACTCAAAATTAATCGCTGCATTTAAGTATTGAATTAATGTTTAAGCTTACCTTTTTAAAGTTCAACGTTAATTCTACTGCTGTCACTTAATTTAAAGACAATTTGATGTACGTAGATCCTTATTTTTCGTACAAACAATTATTTTTATTTCATGCCTGACAGAACAGGGGACAATTTTAAGATAAACTTAATATAGTGTAAAGATGCGAAAATAGAAATTAGAATTAGTTATACATTTAACATTTGAAGAGTCAAAGAAGCATATTTGCTAATTAAGTACAACTTATATTATGGAATCTATATGAATAAATGCGAAATCCGACCTCAATTCTGCTACGAATTCTGAGATTAAGAAGCCCTAGCTCTACTTTAGAGTAATTTACACACTAGATATTTACTCTGTCTCGCCACTAAGACGAGTTGTAACACAAGGTCTTTTTTTAAGGAGGGGACCCGAGCGTGTACACCCGGGCTAGGAACAAAAATTACCCACAGTCAACGTAACTGTTGGTTACGTTGGCCCCGATGTTAGAACCGACCCCTCTCCCTAGTCCAATGAGAGCGCGCGGCCTCAGGCAGCTCTTCCCCAGAACTGGACAACTTTCAGTATAATTTTTCTCCATTGCGAATCTGTCTTTTGACAGAGACGCAACTGAGAGATGATAAATAGTGTTACAAAGTCCTCGAGAGGAATTTACATGGTATTTACTTGACCCCCCCCGAGTCAGTTTGTGACACAAGGTCAGTTTTTAACGTGAGGATCCGAGTGTTTTTACCCGGGCCGCTGGTCTAAGCTAGTCTTAGCTGGTCATATCTTGTCCAAAGTAGTCAGAGCTGGTCTAAGCTAGTCATAGCTGATCTTGGCTTGTCATAGCTGTTCAAGCTGGTCAGAGCCGGTCCAAGCTAGTTGTGATACCACCAGCACAGGGACAGAGCCTTGGGGCAGGGAAGTATCCGAATGTGTATACCCCTCAAGAGAAAATTTACACACTAAAAGCTCAATATCTGTATTATATATTATCTACTTCTAGGCAATATCACTCTTCAAGTTTAACTAATTTGCACATTGATTTTTAAAAAGTTTATTTCATTAATTAATTAACTGTCCTTCACTACTGTTGTTTTATTCGAGGATTGTTTAAGAATATTGTCTTATATAGTACAGAAAAGTGTTTGAAATTTGAATTTTAGTTGGCCTTCAAGAAGTTGGCATCTATTTGTAAAACTTCCATTAACTATAACAAACCAATTTAGGAATTGAATATTCATTTAAAATTTTTGTTTCAAAGATTTCAAGTAGTGAATATATCTTATTTTGCGAAGTGATAGTGAGCGGGCGAAGCCTGCTAATGTTTTATAACCTGAACCGTCAGTGACCCATCGGATAATGAGTAGTCTTATATATATATATATATATATATATATATATATATATATATATATATATATATATATATATATATATATATAACATATATATATATATATAACATATATATATATATATATATATATAGCATATATATATATATGTATATATATATATATATATGTTATATATACATATATATATATATGTTATATATATATATAACATATATATATATATGTATATATATATATATATATATATATATATATATATATATAATTGTGCATGTAGGCAGTTATCCTTATTTTGTTACATTAAAGACGACTGATAAGGTACTACGATTAAGCTTTTTACTCCACTGTTCTTGCCTTCATACAAATGTTTCTTTTCTGAACATAATGTGTGCAAAAACTGCCAAAAAGTTATATATCCCCAAGCATTTTCGGCTATTATATTAGCTATAATCACGTATTATTTACATTATTCGGACTATTGTCCTCATCTTTGTCGCCGTATTTATTACAACGTTTCGGCGGTTGTACGCTCCGGCCTTCTTCAGGTGGTTGGAATGTCGAACTGAACCCTTTATTTCGTTCACTCTTCTAGTTCCACGTGCCATGTTTAATGGCGTTAGTTAGATCCAGTGACAGAACCCAAAAAGTGTGAGTTCAATACCTGGTTAAGGCAGTGGAGAACTTTGAAAGGGAAATTAACAGGAGATATCTGATAGCTGACATCCATTAAACATGGCACGCGAAACTAGAACTGTTTAGCCATGCGAGAAGGGCAGAACAAAAGACGAAAGTTGTCTGCAAATAACCTTTAAATGGCGAGTCACAAGACTGAGCAGCAATTAATCAATCATAAAAGAACCAATTAGAGTTGACTAGTTAATGACTATTTAATAAATTTATTCAAGGTTATTCAAGGTCAACTAATCCTATAAGATAAAACAGTGATAATAAATTTGCCTTTTTTTTTACTGGGAAAACTTTATTATGTTTATGTATCATGTGAATTCATACTTTTAAAAATGTTAGTTACAGAAATAAAGACACATGCGGAGTAAGACACACATATATGTATACAGAAGGCGCTTATCTCTCTTTGGTGGAGATAAGTCACGTGGGTCACATGACGACCGCTTCGTGACGTCACTCCATACAGTAATCAAAGCGGCATTCAATTTTCAGTTGGTAGACAGCAACCAAACGGTAAGGTTGCTTTCTTTTAGCACGGGCCCTGCTG
This sequence comes from Acanthosepion lycidas, assembly GCA_963932145.1. Lineage (NCBI taxonomy): Eukaryota > Metazoa > Mollusca > Cephalopoda > Sepiida > Sepiidae > Acanthosepion > Acanthosepion lycidas. Next base: position 9,613,515 of record OZ010575.1, on the reverse strand, counting down.
AGGCTAAATCTGCGCCACCTCCCCCCACCCAAGGCGCTTACGAGCACATGAGTCTATTTCTTTTTGGAACATGGATGAATCCAGTCCGTTTGAATCTGGAGTCCTAAAAATGACTTCTCCAGGTCATGAGTATCTCCATATTTCCTTTTTGTTTCTTCTTGCACTCTCCTTTGCCGTGTAGATATGATATATATTGTTATCCGCGTGGGACATGTGTATATATGTATATATCTAGTTTTGTGTATGCCTTAGTGTTATAAAAGTCCCTCTGAGAAGAAAGCGTGTTTGTCATTTGTTTTCCTTTCAGCCATTCCGTTCCGTCCGTGAAATATCGGTGTTATAATATCATGGATATGATAATGCCCATAACGAGAGAATAATTTTTTTTATTTTGAAGCGATCCAGTTACACACTGTTTATTTTGATATATGATTATTTCTGTATTTCTTTTCTTTTTTTTTAGGTCGTCTCTCTGTGGTGGACATTGTCGAGTTGAATGTCTCCCTTGGAAATTCAGAAGATAAAGATAAAACAGTGTCGAACACCATGAGAGTGATTGAACATTTCTATGGGAACAAAAGAGCTGGAGTCGTGATGGCTGAATAATTTTCGCCAAAAATTGTAAATGGACCTAAGTTTTAAAAAAATAATATGTAAACGAAACTAAGCGATTTGATTTTCGAAAGCGTAGATTAGATGTGGCAGAAATCGGCTAAATTAAAATATGCCTCACCCAGTGAGAATCGAACTCACTACTCAGTCGTAATTGTTCTAGTAACAAATACTTTGAACTTAATAAAGATATATTTTTATAATTTTGGACAAAATCATTTTCATAGAATTAGGAATATATACCTCGCTTACAAGAAATACATGCTACTGATTAATACGTGTATATATATATATATATATATATATATATGTGTATGTGTATGTGTGTGTGTGTGTGTGTAGTGCAGTTCAATTTATATTACAATGAATCATTCATACAAAAAGTAAATTTGTAAAGTTAATGATATAAAATATCGAAATCACTTCGCTGACAAATTTTTTAAAGATATATTAACCTACCAATCATTCGATGAGGGTTATAATCCTTGTTTTTTTAAAATTATAAGCTGTATAAGGTCTTTTTTAAATACGCAAGTACTTTCGACTATACATTCAGTATATAAAATGAAAATTTACTTTTTGTATCAATAATTCATTGTAATATATATATATATATATATATATATATATATATATATATATATATATATATATATATATATAATTTATTTTTTATTTCTGTGTGTGTGTTTTTTTCTTTTTCGAACGGATTTTGAATAGTTACATTTTAGTTTTTATTTGGTTCAGTTTCAACAATTTTATATAAGTCGGAAAATAGTAATGTGAAAATGACTGTCACCCTGCACTTTTAATTTCTACGTGCACACTGCATGCATATGTTAAAGAGGACTGGCAATGCGTTGTGACTAAGCTATTTATTTAAGTTTTCTTGCATTCATACAAGTTTTTTTTTTACACAAAATCTGTAAAAAATGTCCAAAAGTTCTGCATATCCGGGCGCTTTCGGCTATTCTTTCAACCATTATCAAGAACGATTTTTGTTTTTTTATTTTTAACCGACCATAGCTCAATTAGGACGCAATTAAATACACCCGGAAACCTACCTAAATCCATCTACAAAATACTAGTAGAAAATAAAAGTGTAATAGCTTCATCCATATGAAAAAAAAAAAAAGATTAAAAATAATGGAAGCCCTAATAATAAAAAAAAAACATCCAAAACTTAATAACGTTAATTTTAAACACGGCCACAATGTACTGATCGTGTTTGACAAATAAAACATTCTTATAATTTCAGTTACATAAATAAAAATCCACAAATTCAGTTAAAAATAAAAATTAAAAAAATTGTCCTTGATAATGGCTAAACAAATAGCCGAAAGCGCTCAGATATGCAGAACATTTGGATGATTTTTACACACTCCGTGTCCAGAAAAGAAAACTCTTGTACAAACAATTAATTTAATCGCTTAATTGCAGTAGCTTTTCAGTTGTCTTTAACGAATCTTGTATAAAAAAGGGATTGAGCACAAATAGACTATATATATATATATATATATATATATATATATATATATATATATATGTGTGTGTGTGTGTGTTGGTGTGGGTACTTTTTTACTTTATATTTGTTTTTAAATTCTCTTTCTCTGATAACTTAGGTCCGATAATTTTTTATTTGTTTTTGTATTTTTGTTGTTTTTAAAACTATTGTTGTTTTATATATACATATATATATATATATCTGAATTGCGAATAAAATAATATTTTTGAAAAAATATTGTCTCACTTTTCTGCTTGCAACTCTGTCTTTTAAAATTAATTTTAAATGTTAATTCCATTTTGATAACAACTTATTACATTTTTTTTACAACGCATATAGTCAAATATCTCGGAATTTGTTTGTGAAAAAAGGACAGTATTTATCAGCGCATAGAGTTTTCTGGTATTTCATATTTATCGTTAAAAGTGCTCAATATCAGAGCGTATGTGAATATAAAAGTAGACATTGGGGTCAACATCAACCAGCGACAGTGTGCTTCATGCTTGTCCTGAAGATTGCGTTTAGTCATGAGAAAGACTATCACCGATATATATATATATATATATATATATATATATATATATATATATATATATATATATATATATATAAATATATATGTGTGTGTGTGTGTGTGCGCGTGCGTGTGTGTGTGTGTGTGTGTGTAAATCCGTTTGGTACAATACATTTTGACATGGAAAGCTCTTGTGCTTGTGTTTATATTGCCTATCTTTAGAAAGTGCAGCTTAAAACTAATCTGAAAAAGCATCTTATACATCGTAAATAAACGCTTGTGTCAGGAAAATTTACGAACGGAAACCATCTTTATCTTTAAATCTCTACCAAAAATTATAAAAATTACTTTGTTAAAAATTTAAGATAATAAAAATGAATTTTCAAAAGAACATTCTATTCTACATCTGAGTTCATTTTCTCATGGTTACATGCCTCCTTAATTAAAAAATAATTCGTTATTTATTCCTCTCTTTGTCTGTCTCTGTCTGTCTGTCTCTCTCTCTCTCTCTCTATATATATATATATATATAAGTTTCGTTAAAAACGAGTGACAAACTATGTATATATATATGTATATATACATATATGTATATATGTATACATATATGTATACATATATGTATATATATATGTATATATACATGTAAATATATATGTATATATACATGTAAATATATATGTATATATACATGTAAATATATATATATGTATATATCCATGTATATATATATGTATATATATGTATATATATATATACATGTATATATATATGTATATATATATATATGTATATATATACATGTATATATATATGTATATATATGTATATATATATACATGTATATATATGTATATATATACAAGTATATATATATATGTTCATATATACATGTATATATATATGTATATATATACAAGTATATATATATGTACATATGTATATGTAAATATATATATATATATATATATATATATATATATATATATATATATATATATATATATATTTTTAAGTATTTCACCCCAAGCAAGGCGGGAAGCCACTAGGACGCAAGGGGTTACAGAAAATTTAGAGCAAGATCAGATAGGAGTGATAGAAGAAAGGATGAGGGTAGTGGATAGATCAAGGCAACTGGAGATGTCGATTGACATTACACTTGAATAGCTGGAGATTATAGCTCACAGGAAAACAGGAATAGGGTTCCACAGGCGAGAGGTGCGAGACATGAAGCTATTGGAGTAGAAGAGACGGCTACATTTAGGAGTTTTGACAGTGAAGGGGTGAGAGCGGGATGCCAGCCTCGTATGACGCTTGAACTCATGACGTCTGGGAGTCAGCAATTTCCATGGAAGTATTTGTAGAACAGACAGAGGAAGGCGACGGCGCGTTTGTGAGAAAGTGACTGTAGACGAGACGCCATGCATATCCGCCTCTGGAGCCTATCAAGAACCCCGAGGCAAACAGAAGGGGCACCAGACCATATATGGCAGCAATACTCCATGCAAGGGCGAATTGTTGATTTGTAGATCTGGAGGATCGACTCCGGGTAGAAAAACTTCCTGGCGCGACTCAGGGAGCCAACTTTCCTTGCGGTGGACGAAGCAATTGACTCAATGTATTTATTCCATCTCAGGTCAGCAGTCAACGTGACACCGAGAAACCGCAGAGAGTTGCTCTCGAGAAGTTGAGATTCAGACATTCTAATGGAGGGAAGGGAAGGATCTCTGTGGGGATTGATAGAGAGCAGTTTTGTCTTAGAAGCGTTGAAGTTGACCAGCCAATTCTTGCCCCAGTTCACAATCGATTGGCGGTCCTTTTCGAGACGCACGGCCAGGTGAGTTTTGTCAGTGAGACTAGATTTGTTTTTGAGGCAGGAATAAATTGTGGTGTCATCCGCGTAGATGCCAGCTTGGGGAGTTATTGCGTCAGGGAGGTCATTTATGTAGATAAGGAATAGAGTGGGGCCTAAGATGGAGCCTTGAGGAACACCTGTGTTCGTGGGATAGGAACTGGATGAGAATCCGTTGAGAACGACCTTCAATTCACGGTTTGACAGGAATGATTGTATTAGGTTATATAATCGACCCGTAATGCCATAACCCTGGAGCATGCGAAGAAGCCCGGCATGCCAAACCTATCAAATGCTTTGGAGATGTCTAGTGCGACGGCACGGGCTTCCCCGTTATTTTAGATAGTTTCAGCGATGGCCGTAAGCACATCAGCTGTAGATCGGGCAAAGCGGAAAACATATTGCTTGTCTGAGAGCAGATTATGGGATGTGAGGTGGTTAACCACCTCGATATTGATTAGGGCTTCGAAGACTTTGCCGAAGAGTGGAAGGAGACTGATAGGACGGTAATTGGAAGGGTCGGAGGGGTCGCCGGAGTTCTTGAAGACAGGAACGATCGAAGAGGAGTTCCAGCAGTCAGGAAAACAAGATTCCTTGAGGCAGTAGTTGTATAGTTTAGAAAGGGCGGGCGCCAGTTCAGGCGCGCATTTCTTCAAGACAATGGCTGGTATCCCGTCTCCACCACTAGACTTGTTGGGGTCAAAATTGGAGATAACGTCCAGTACCAAAGATGGGGTTATGTTTAACCCACTCAATAGGGCCTCAGTTATAAGAGGGAAGTAGGGTATGGGTACACCGGAAGAGTCGAGCGTTGAGTTGAATGAAAATTTCCGAGCAAAGCAAAGGTATAGAGGGTTTGCAATTGTTCAATACGCTCTTGCAGAGACGCCAATAATCTTTGGAGCCAAATTTACGAGATGCAATACGTTCCTTCATCCGAGCCGCAAATAATGACATAGCATCATTGAGGACACTCGTTACGGGCGGAGGCAAAGAGACGTCTGTTGCGGTCAGTGATGTCACTACGGAATAGGTGGAAGTAGTGGTTCCTATAGGCGATGGCGGCTGAGCAAGCAGCGGAGAACCAGGGGGAGGAGCGCGACATGACCCTATATTTCCTTGATGGGATGAAAGCATCGATTCCAGCTTTAACCGAGGAAGAGACCTCAGAAGGACATTCTTGGACGGGGAGCTTAAAGACACCATCCCAGGGGACATCGCGGAGGAAATCACGGAACGCGTCCCAGTCAGCTCGTTGATAGTAGAAGAAAGTTCTAGTGATAGGAGGTTCTTTATAGGGGGTGGAGTTGAAGGAGATATATATGTATATACATATATATATGTATACATATATACATACATATATATATGTATATACATATATATATGTATGTATATATGTATACATGCATGTATATATGTATATATATATGTATACATGCATGTATATATGTATATATATGTATATGTATATATATGTATATATGTATATATATATGTATATATACATGTATATATACATATATGTATATATATATGTATATATACATATATGTATATATATATGTATATATATATGTATATATATATGTATATATACATATATGTATATATACATATATATATACATATATATATATATACATATATATATACATATATGTATATATACATATATATATATAGATATATATATATATACATGTATATATACATATATACATAAACATATATGTATATATACATATATGTATATATACGTATATATATATACATATATATATACATATATATATATATACATATATGTATATATACGTATATATATACATATATGTATATATACATGTATATATACATATATATATATATACATATATGTATATATACGTATATATATACATATATGTATATATACATGTATATATACATATATGTATATATACATATATGTATATATATATGTATATATACATGTATATATACATATATGTATATATATGTATATATACATATATGTATATATATATATGTATATATATATGTATATATATATGTATATATACATATATGTATATATATATATGTATATATACATATATGTATATACATATATGTATATATACATATATGTATATACATATATGTATATATATATGTATATATACATATGTGTATACATATATGTATATATACATATATGTATATATATATATGTACATATGAATATATGTATATATATATGTATATATACATATATTTATATATATATATATGTACCTATGAATATATATATATATATATGTATATATACATATATGTATATATATATGTACATATGAATATATGTATATATATATATGTATATATACATATATGTGTATATATATATATGTACATATGAATATATGTATATATATATATGTATATATACATGTATATATATTTTAAATCTTTATAAATATTTCAATAGTTAAACATATTTTTAGATATAGTTAAAAAAAATTTTTTAAACAACATCTAAAATGTTCTTACAGTTAGATTTACATTAAGAATATTCAAACACAGTGGCGTCCCATATCACGTGACGTCTGCGCCTCACGATGGACGCTACTTGTAAACAAACAGTAATTTTAATTTATTTGTAACAAACAGTTATTTCCCGATTCCGAGGGACGGTTGATCGTGGCCGATATTGCCGTAAAATGTGGTTCGTTTCGGGTCGTTGCGGTTTATGTACCCAACGACCAGGGGGAGCGGGTTTCGTTTTATCGGCGGTTGGAGCCTTTCCTGGTGGATTGGACGCGCTTAGCTCTAATGGGGGACTGGAATGTCATCCTGGACACCAAGTTAGATCGGGGGCGGGGTGCTAGCGGGAGAAGGGGCGATCGTAGCCTGGTCGATCTGATCGCCGACTTCGGTCTCGTCGATAGATACCGGGTCGATCACCCCGGGGGGAAAATGTGGACGTGGGCCCGTAGCTGGCCTTGTGACAAGGTGGTTAGCTACCTTGACAGAATGTTAGTGAGAAGGGCCGACATAGATCTGTTAGATTGTCCCACGTTCCACTGGGTAGGCTACACGGACCACAAACTCGTTTGCGCCCGTGTGGCGTTAGAACATAGGCCTAGAATGGCTGGCTACTGGAAGTTCAATCTGTCCTTACTGGACAGGCGGGACTTCCGGGAGCAGCTGACTAGCTTAGTGCAGCGGGAGCTAGTGGGGGCGGTTACCGGGAATAGGTTGTGGGACAGACTTAAATGTAGCATTAGGTCCTTCACCACTGACTTCAGCAAACGGCTCGCCCTAGATAGAGCTGATAAGGTGAGGACGCTTAAAGCCAGTCTTTCCCGGGCGGAGGCTGGGGGGGATCCCCTAGAGATAGCCTTAGCTAAGGAGGCCCTGGAGCGTTTGAATAGCGAGCGCTACATGGGCCAGGTAATTAGACATAAGTTAAGCAAGATGTCTTCCGAAGCCGTCAACATGGGCGCAGAGGTCCGCAGAGGTCCGTCGAAGTGGCGATCGTTACATTCGTGAAGTCAAAAACCCGGAGGGGCGTACCCTTCGAGCCACCGACGACATGTGCGAGGCGTTTCGGCGGCATTTCGAGAGCCGCTTCACCAGGGAGCCTGGTCTTCGTGAGGACGAGTTTCGCAGCTATTTGGCTGACTTTCCGCAGCTTTCGCCGACTGAAGCGGCTAGCTGCGAGGGAGAGATTACCGAGGGCGAGGTCTACGCGGCTTTGAAGAAGGTCGGCAGAGGCAAGTCGCCCGGTCTGGATGGTCTGCCTTATGAAGTGTACTTGAGGCTGTCGCACATCTTTGTCCCGATTTTGACGGTCGTGTTCAACAACTGGTTCCGGCAGGGGTCCCTCCCCGACCGGTTCTCCAGGGGTGTGATCACGCTGTTGAAAAAGGGCAAGGGTGTCGGGGGGAACCTAGACGACTACAGGCCCATAACTCTGCTAAACACAGAGTTAAAGATTTTGGCCAAGATCCTGCAGGAGCGCTTGAAGTCAGTTGCCTAGTCTCTGTTGGGTCCCGAGCAGACCTGTGCTGTGAGGGGTCGAACAATTCAGATCAACCTACATTTGATCCACACGATCATAGAGGGAGTAAAAGACGACGAGATAGCCGCGCTGGTCAATTTGGATCAGTCCAAGGCATTTGATAGGGTTGACCATCGCTACCTGGCTGCTGTCCTGCAGGCCGCCGGAATCGCACCCGACTTCTGCCGCTGGATTAGCCTCCTGTATCGCTCCCCAAGTGCGGTGGTACAGGTGAACGGGAAGCTGTCGGGCGCTTTTGCGCTGTCTAGATCGGTTCGTCAGGGTTGCCCGCTGTCGCCCCTACTTTACGCTTTGGCGTTGGAGCCTCTCCTTCGCCGGCTGAGGGACAGGGCGTGCAGTCCGGCCCTATGCGGAATCGCCGTTCCTGGCGGGGCTCGAGCCAGTGTTTCCGCGTACGCCGATGACATATCTGCCTTCGTGTCGTCCCGCAGAGACATTAAGGCGGTGCTGAAGGCACTTGATCGGTACGAAAAGGTGACAGGGGCCAAGATTAACCGCGACAAGTCGTCCGGCTTGCGGCTAGGTGCCTGGAAGGGGGTCGATCTTCCGGGGCCCTTCGGTTGGACGGACGGTCCTGTCCGCATTCTCGGAGTGTGGTTTGGACCCGACCTCCAGCTGGAGAAGAATTGGTCTGAAGTACGAGCAAAGGTCGACGCAGCCGGTCAGATTTGGCGCCGACGGAGGTTGTCGGTAAAGGGCAGGGCGGAGGTGTGTGCTACATACATCTTCCCTCTGATCCTTTATCGATTGTCCGTACTTCCTCTCTGTGACGGCCATAGGGTGTCGCTCGAGCGCTCGCTATCCTCCATTTTGTGGAGGGGACGCGGGAATCGGGTCGACAGAGATGTCTGTGCACAGCGTCCGTGTCATGGGGGGCTAGGAATGCCGCACTTGGTGAGCCACAAACGTGTCTCCAGGCTGGCTTTCCTACGCCGCGCGTTGACAGTTGATTCGGTTATGGCGGGGATTGTTAGGGACGCGTTCCCTTGCCTTACTATCACTCCCCCCATCTCGTGGGTTGAGCGCCGTCGTAAACCCCGGGAGCAATCGGTTTTCCTTCGCGAGTGTCGGTCGGCCTTGCGGGCCGTCCCTCGGTCCAGTGACCTTTCTCGGCCTAGGAAGGTCTTCTATCGTGGAGGGGTTCGCGAAGGATTCCCTGCGCGAGGATCTCGGCTTGTCGGAGGACGAGTTTCGCTCTTACTGGTCTTGGGCGCCAGCGGCGGATTACCTCAGTAACCCTGAGTTTTCGCTTACCTGGCGACTGGCTCGGAATCGGCTGCCTCTCAATGACAAGGTCTTCATATGGGGATTGGCGGATTTGCCAGACTGCGAACGGTGCGGCCTTGGCTTAGAGGAAACGGCTTCGCACGCCTTCTACCATTGGCCCCGGGTCCGCCCCTTATGGGACCATGTCGGCGAGCTGACGGCTCGTCTCGCTCCCGAAAATCTCGTGCCCATTGATCGCGCATACGCGTGTGACAATGTGTCGCCCCCGTATTCCCGGGTGAAACGGATGGTGTTTCTCACGCTGCTAGCCACGGCCCGAATGGTGATATGGACGACGCGACAGGAGGAAGTCTTGCGGGGTATCCGTCTTTCTCATTAGTATCTGTTCCGATTCTTTGAGCATCAGCTCAAGATGAAGTTCAGAACTGATAGGAAAGACTTGCATTCGACAGTCTTCAGCGAAAGGTGGGTGACTGAGGCGAGCTTGGTTCGCGTGAACGGGGTAACCTTGATTTTCTCTTTTAGGTCAAGCCTACGTTACATCGGGGTGGTTTCCTGTGGAGCCCTCCCATTGGTTAGGTTAGACAGGCTTTTGTGTACCTAGTTAATGTGAGTGAGTGTTGTTCCCGGCCTGTATCCCGGCTGCTCTTTAGTTATGATCCAGCCTGAGATTCCCGACCTCCCCAGTTTGTTTTTGACCACCTTTTATCTCGACTGGGTCAGCCTTATATTTTCCCATGCCCTTATGATTTTTTATCCTTTTCCCACTCCCTTAGCGAGAGAGCTGCTTGATTTTGTCCGAGGGGCAGAATACAGTGACCTCTCTGTTTTAAGGGTTGGACGGGTCGTACTAACATCAGTTATGTTTAATTTTCATTATGTTAATATATATTTTAGTTCGTTATTGGTTTCATCTCCCTTCCCTCTCATCTTTACATCATAGAATTTTGTATATATATCTTTTTAGTATCATTAAATTTTTTTTTTATGACACGGGGCGCGTTTTGTAGGTCTCCCTAGTGTGGATGCGGTATTATGGTGCATGGAGGATCGATTGGTGACGGACGAGTTCTTGTGGTGAATGGGTAAATTGTAATGTACGATTGGGTCGCGAATCAGATTAGCTAGGTATAAGATAGTTAGTGAAGACCAGCCTTCTACCCCTCCCCCTTCTTCGGCCTTGTGCCACAATTTTGTATTTTATACAAAATAAATATCAACAAACAGTTATTTCTGATTTTTCTGATGAATTTGAAGAGTTATTTCTGATGAATTTTAATTTAAACAGTTATTTCTGAATTTAAAGTTTAAATTCAAAGAAATTTATCCTGACATTTGGATTATCATTTAACTTAACTGAACTCATTGTATCACTGGACCTATTGGACATTTTACCTTGGATTACTTACCTGGATCACTATTGGACAAGCATTGGATTATTTACCAACTTCGGACAGTGTGTGACACAAGGTCAGTAAAAAAAAAAAAAAAAAAAAAAAATCCGCCTGTCAAGAAAACCAACGAATTGACTGTTTTTGGGCCAGAGTTCTAGGACAACCTAACCCTATAAGTTTTTTCCTTTACTTTATTTTCAAATATCTTTTTATATTTCGTTTTTCTCTTGGTTTTCTTATTCCTTTTTGGTTGTACGGCGTTTTTATTTCTTTCTCGTTTTTGCACCCCTCCCACTTTTTAATTTACCGTTTTCCTTTTTTGTTGAAACTATTATTGTCTTTGGTTTGCTCCTTTCGTTTTACATTTTTATTTTGTTCGTAAATAATTTTTGTCCTTTGTATGCCAAAGCAAAAAATATTTAAGAGAAATTTAAACCGTTAGACTGTAGTGGGTTTTCCACCATGGTCGATAATAATAACTCTGATATCCCGGAGACACCGGTGTCACCTACTAAATCGGCCTGGTCTGAAAATAGGCCGCTTCAAAAAGATGGCATATTTTATGCCAACCAAAGAGACAAATTCGAGGCAACCTTCAACGGTAACGAGTTCCTCACAATTAAGGAGGCCTTGAATGCGGTGGAACCGCGCACAATTTCCTTGCTCACTTCAGACGTTAAAACGCGGAAGTTAATCGGAGTCAGCAGGGAAAGTATGGAAGAGGCCCTAAGGGCCCTGCAGATCAACCCCAAAGTGCTAGCGAGAAGGACTAATGCCTTATGGGACATCCTTCTCCAGACTGAACAGCAAGCCAAGGAGTTGTCAGGGAGAACCTTAAGCACAAAAAACTTGAGGCTTCAGACGGAGTACATGGGCACCCGCAGGACAAAAGTTACCGTCCATGGTGTGCCCGAAGATATCTCGGAGGACTGTATGGGGGCCTTCTTCACCAAATTTGGGGAAGTGAACGAAGTGAAGGCCCTTAGAAGTAAATCTAGCATCGAAACAGGGGACATGGAGGTACAGGTAACCCTGGACAGATCGGCCTTCAGGAACGTTCAACACATTGATCTGCCGTGACATTAAGATGCTGGTGGTGGTGGAGGGCAGAAAGCCTTGGTGTTGGTCGTGTGGAGTGTCGGGCCACATGGCAGAGGAGTGCCCCAGCAAAAAGGGCACACAAGCTGCACCACGACCGGAATTGTCAACAGCCAAAACAGCGCAACTAGTAAACTGGAGGTGGGGACTTCAAAATCTGACGGAGACTGGAAAGAGGTGGTTAGAGGCCGGAAGTCTCCTAAAGTTTTGTCTCCCCCCACCCCCAGAAAGAGATACTTCACGAAATGAGGCAGTCACAGCCTGAGAATGTGAAGGAGGTGCCAACACAACAGGAAGGGCTGCAATTACCGAAGGAAGGCCAGCAGCCAAAACAACAACAGGAGAAGCAGCCGAAACAACAGGAGAAGCAGCCAAAACAACAGAAGAAGCAGCAAAAAGAGCAGCAGCAACAACAAAAACAACAGCAGCGACAACAGCAACAACAAGAGCAGAAGCAGCAAACAGAGATGGAGGTGGACAGAGTGCCTCCACGTCGGGCTTCATCCCTGAAAAGGTGCAGGGAAGAAGACGATGACGAAGAAGACGAACAACAACAAAGATATTCTGGCAGTAGTAGGGCGGAGGAAGGCATGGATAGATCCAGGTCGCTCTCCATCCCTGCTTCACCAAGAGAATCGGTGGCTTCGACCAAACCTAGGAGCCACCCTCCCTCCCCATCTAGTGCTCCTCCACCCTCTCCCTCCACTTCCTCCCTAGGCTCATCGGCCACCCCACCACACACATCTACCTCTTCCCCTCCCCACCCTTCCAGGGAGAAAAAGAAGAAGAAAAAGATGTTCGCAGGCCCCGAAACGATCTGTAATGTGGACAGGGAAGACTTCAAATAGGGCCTGACCAATCAAAAAAAAGCCATCTTAAGGAGGACTCTACAAGATGGACTCCGTAGATGGGAAAAGCATCGAGGACCCCCGAAACTTCCCACAGGCCCCAGGCGTAATAACCTGTGTGAGGGAGAAGGGGGCTTACTTAAAAGTGTGGAACCACATCTTCGAGGCTAAAGAAGCCTTCCCCGACATCAGAATCGTGGAAACAGAGAACTCCACCTTAAAAAAAACTAAGGAACTTTTGTGCTGGGAGGGTCCCCGTGTTGCACCATCCCTCCTTATATAGGGCGGTAAAACTAACATACCCCACGGACGTCGGCGGAATTGTCCTGGACGGTCGTATGACGACCGAATTAGGAACGGAGAATCTAGGACAGGCCGTCGGGGTCCTTACCAGCGCAGATTTCCACCCGGTATGTGAGTAGGCTTTTTGCTTTTCTCTTTTTCTTTTTTCTTTGCAGGCCTAAACCATGTCTGTCAAGATAGCGACGCTGAATGTGAATGGCTTGAGGGATCGGGGTAAGGCGGCCCGCCTGCTTCGGAACCTCTTGTCGTTCGGCGTGGATGTCGCCGCGATCGAAGAGACCCACTTTGTTTGCAGTTCAGATGCGTGTGTGCTGTCTAACGACTTTGTCGTCTATTCAGCATATGGGGACCGAGCTGCCGGAGGAGTGTCTTTGCTGGTGAAGCGGACTCTAGATGCGAAGGTGGACCTTGTGCATACCGATGCCGAGGGACGGTTGATCGTGGCCGATATTGCCGTGAAAAGTGGTTCGTTTCGGGTCGTTGCGGTTTATGCGCCCAACGATCAGGGGGAGCGGGTTTCGTTTTTTCGGCGGTTGGAGCCTTTCCTGGTGGATTGGACGCGCTTAGCTCTAATGGGGGACTGGAATGCCATCCTGGACCCCAAGTTAGATCGGGGGCGGGGTGCTAGCGGGAGAAGGGGCGATCGTAGCCTGGTCGATCTGATCGCCGACTTCGGTCTCGTCGATAGATACCGGGTCGATCACCCCTGGGGGAAAATGTGGACGTGGGCCCGTAGCTGGCATGTGACAAGGTGGTTAGCTACCTTGACAGAATGTTAGTGAGAAGGGCTGCTGTCCTGCAGGCCGCCGGATTCGCACCCGACTTCTGCCGCTGGATTAGCCTCCTGTATCGCTCCCCCAGTGCGGTGGTACAGGTGAACGGGAAGCTGTCGGGCGCTTTTGCGCTGTCTAGATCGGTTCGTCAGGGTTGCCCGCTGTCGCCCCTACTTTACGCTTTGGCGTTGGAGCCTCTCCTTCGCCGGCTGAGGGACAGGGCGTGCAGTCCGGCCCTATGCGGAATCGCCGTTCCTGGCGGGGCTCGAGCCAGGGTTTCCGCGTACGCCGATGACGTATCTGCCTTCGTGCAGTCCCGCAGAGACATTAAGGCGGTGCTGAAGGCGCTTGATCGGTACGAAAAGGTGACAGGGGCCAAGATTAACCGCGACAAGTCGTCCGGCTTGCGGCTAGGTGGCTGGAAGGGGGTTGATCTTCCGGGGCCCTTCGGTTGGACGGACGGTCCTGTCCGCATTCTCGGAGTATGGTTTGGACCCGACCTCCAGCTGGAGAAGAATTGGTTGACGCAGCCGGTCAGACTTGGCGACGTAAAGGGCAGGGCGGAGGTGTGTGCTACATACATCTTCCCTCTGATCCTTTATCAATTGTCCGTACTTCCTCTCTGTGACGGCCATAGGGTGCCGCTCGAGCGCTCGCTATCCTCCATTTTGTGGAGGGGACGCGTGAATCGCGTCGACAGAGATGTCTGTGCACACCGTCCGTGTCATGGCAGGCTGGGAATGCCGCACTTGGTGAGCCACAAACGTGCCTCCAGGCTGGCTTTCCTACGCCGCGCGTTGACAGGAGATTCGGTTATGGCGGGAATTGTTAGGGACGCGTTCCCCTGCCTTACTATCACTCCCCCTATCTCGTGGGTTGAGCGCCGTCGTAAACCCCGGGAGCAATCGGTTTTCCTTCGCGAGTGTCGGTCGGCCTTGCGGGCCGTCGCTCGGTCCAGTGACCTTTCTCGGCCTAGGAAGGTCTTCTATCGTTTGTTTGTGGTGAATGGGTAAATTGTAAAGTACGAATGGCTCGCGAATCAGATTAGCTAGGTATAAGATAGTTAGTGAAGACCAGCCTTCTACTCCTGCCCCTTCTTCGGCCTTATGCCACAATTTTGTATTTTATACAAAATAAATATCAACAGTTATTTCTGAAGAAAGACTGAGGTCAATCTGAAATATTAAATATATATAAATAAATAAATACTTTCATAAAAAAACATTATTATTTTTTTTAATTTGCAACTTTTCTATATATACATATTAAGAAAGTATACGTGGCTTCTCATTATGCTATTTGGACCCTACTTAGACGGCAAAAAAACTCCACGATAGAAGAAAACTAGAAAAAATTTTCTGCAAACTGGCACAGATACACTCGGATATTATATTTCTCGGACTTTGCAAGAAAATGGACTTAATACCAAAAGGATACCGATTTAAATACAATTTCCAACATAGTTTTATTACATTGCATAAACAAAAAGCCCAACCTATATACAACAGAACCTCCACACAATTAAGAAATCTTGCGCACAACACTGCGTACATTAAAAAATCTTTTTATATGAACTTATCTAAAAAAATCAGTTATTCTCTCTACCTAACACTTTCTCCTTTTCAATACTTTCAAGTAAAAAAACACTCAATTTCCTGTACCAAAAAAAACTGACACAGTGTATATTTTTGAAAAACCAAAAACTCAATAAACTAATTGCTGAGGACCCCATTTTACAACACATAACTTACCTGAATAACTATTTAATACAACAGATCTCACAAAGATCTCATTATGTTCAGTACACCCATACTACCTCTGCTGACAACCACATCGCTAACCTATCTAAATATACACTCACCCAAGGAGAAAACTTTTTATTAAATAAAGGATTATCATTCTGCCCCTCACAACCACTAAACCCTCTAAACCTTTGCTACGATATGGAAAAATACCTTTGTAGACTGAGACTAAAAAAATATTTCTCAGACAACAAATCTACTTCTAATACAGACAACAGCGCTAACCAATCATGCTCCAAACTTCCTCCGGCGAAGAATAACACAATATGGACCCCACCAAGCGGACGTAACCAACATTTGGATCAATATGCCAACAAAGCCAGACAACACATGGATAACTTCTTAAAAGACAAAGGACACCAGATAAAAAAATACAACTTATCCAAAATAGAACACCAAGCCATCTATACTCTTAAAAACAACCGAGACATAATTATCGTACCAGTCGACAAGGGTGGACCTATAACCATCTTAGACACTAACAGCTACATTAAAGAAGCAGAATCACAACTTCCAAATAACAGATTCTATGGACCCTTACCTCTAGACCCAACTAGCACATTCAAAACAGAATTATCACTTCTCACTCAGAACCTGAACCGCAACATAAAAAATACCATAAAATCTCTTATTCCTGAGAAACCTAAAACAGCAACATTCTACACTATCCCAAATCTGCATAAACTCCCCCAAATCCTTTCAGAAAAACACCCTAACACCTTTTCATTCAACCCACATTAAATTACACAATCAAATAATGAAGAAAACATCTATGAAATTTCAAAAACCCTTAAAATCATGCCACCTGGTAGACCCATAATATCAGACATTGGTACCCTCACAGAACTTATATCTGGGTACATAGACAATATCCTAAAACCTTTATTGCCCGAAATACCTAGTTATATTAGAGACACTACTGACTTTCTCAACAAATTACAAAACATTAACTTAGTCCACCATGATACAATCCTAGTAACGATGGATGTTTCGTCCCTTTACACGAACATTCCACATGTTGAAGGAGTATCAGCTTGCTATGAGTTCCTTAGTAACAAAAAATTACCTAACTACCAAATTACAGATATATGCCAATTAATAAATTTCATTTTAACACATAATAATTTTAAATTCAACAACAAACACTATTTACAGATTAGTGGCACAGCAATGGGCACAAAAATGGCACCTAGTTATGCTAATATCTTTATGCACATTCTAGAAAAGAAGATACTAGACAATTCAGAATATAAACCATCACATTACTTTAGATATATTGATGACATTTTCTTACTATGGACTCATGGATCAGAAAAATTAAAACCTTTTTCCCTTTCTGCAACAACTTCTACAATACAATTAAATTTACCATGGAGCACTCATACACATCCGTCCCTTTCTTAGACGTTATGATAAAATTAAACAAACATACACTTTTTACCAGTCTATACAACAAACCAACATAAATTCCTGCACTTTAACAGCTGTCGTCCCCTTAAATTAAAAACATCTATTGTATACAGCTCATTTCTAACAATCAAACGCATATGTTCAGACCATCTAGATTTTCTATACAACATTAATAGCTTAAAACAATTCCTAAAGTGTAAATACCCAATAAAAATAATAAAAGAAACACTAAATAAAACTATCCACATAAATCGTAACACACTTCTCACATACAAGAAAAGTAAAAACAACAATCGGATTCCCATTGTTTTTAACCACAATCAATATTCCCACACACTTATTCACAATTTAAAAAAGAATTACAAGAACCTCTAGTTAGACAAAAAGATCAAAGACATTTTCGATAAACCACCCATAAATGCAAAGAAACAATCACCTAACCTATCAGCTATACTCACCTCTACCAAATATCTAAACAATAGAAACCAATCAGGAAATTACAAATGTAACAAACCTCGTTGCTTAGTTTGCAAACACTTAATAATAGATAATGTATTTTCTGTCCCCAACACCAATATCAAGATACACCCACCTCACCTCACCTGTGATAGCCATAACATAATCTACTATTTATTCTGCACCTTATGTCCTAATAGTGGATATATTGGTGAATCTGGAAATAATTTTAGATTTCGCTTCAACAATCGTAAACAAACCATACGTCAAAACAATCCTTATTCCCCCATAGCTGAACACTTTAATCAATCAGTACACTCATTAAAAAACTGTAAATGTTTATTGATAGATTCTGATTTCAGTTCCACATAAACACGCAGAATAAAAGAAAAATACTGAATTTTAAAATTAAATACATATAAACTAGGGTTAAATAAAGACTTGGGTATCTTAAATCTTTATAAATACGTCAATAGTTAAAGATTATTTAGATATAGTTAAAAAAAATTTATTTTTTTTAAACATCTAAAATATTATTACAGTGAGATTTAAGTTAGGAATATTCAAACACAGTGGCGTTCCCTATCACGTGACGTCTGCGTCTCACGATGGACGCTACTTGTAAAAAACAGTAATTTTAATTTATTTGTGACAGTTATTTCTGAAGAAAGATTGAGGTCAATCTGAAATATCAAATATATATATAAATAAATACTTTCGTAAAAAAATTATTATTTTTTTTAATTGTCAACTTTATATATATATATATATATATATATATATATATATATAATTATATATATGTATATATATGTGCATATATGTATATACTTATACATATATGTATATACTTATACATATATGTATATATATATATGTATGCATATATAAGTATATATGTATATATATGTACATATATGTACATATATGTATATATATGTACATATATGTCTATATTAGGTTGGTGCAAAAATAATGTCGTCTTCTCACATATGTTACTATGTGAGAAAACGACATTATTTTTTGCACCAAACTAATATATATATGTACATATATATGTATCTCTCTCTCTCTCTCTCTATATATATATATATATATATATATATATATATATGAAGAAAAATATACGGAAAAAACAAACAAAAATCCTTATATGCAATAATGCTGTTTTAATGTTAATATGTCAACGTCGGACGTTTCGGTTTAATAAACCATCTTCAGGACATATTCATAAAATATAATTAACATCAATTGAACATGACAAAGACGATGGACACAAGAACAAGACTGGTATTTATTTGAACAAAAAGTACAAATTGTGGCACAAGGCCAATAAAAGGGAGGGATAGAGGCTGGTCAACACTAACTATCTTATACCTAGCTAATCAGATTCGCGACCCATTCGTACATTACATTTTACACATTCACCAAAAGAACTCGTCCATCACCAAACAATCCTTCAACCACCATAATACCACGTGCTCTCAAGGGAGACCTACCAAAATCGCGCCCCATACCATGAAAATTCTAATGATGATATATATATATACAATTCTAATAATGATAAAATGAGAGGGGAGGGAAATGAACCCAATAATAAACTTAAAATAAACACAAAAACAAACTAAACATAATTGATGTTAGTAGGGACCGTCCAACCCATAAAACAGAGAGGCCGCTGTATTCTGCCCAGGGGACAAAATCAAGAGACGCTCTCGCTAAGGGAGTGGGAAAAAATATAAAATATTAGGCTGGAATGGGAAAATATAAAACTGACCCAGTCGAGATGAAAATGGGGCTGGGGTCAAAACAAACTGGGGAGGATGGGAATCTCGACTTGGATCATAACCAAAGAACGGCCGGGATGCAGGCCAGGAACAACACTTACTCACATTAACTAGGTACACTGAAGCTTGTCTAACCTAACCAAGGGGAGGGTTCCACAGGAAGCCACTCCGATGTGCAATAGGTTGACCTAGAAGAGAAAATCAAGGCTAGCCCCGTTCACACGAAGCAAGCTCGCTTCTTTTACCCACCTTTCGCTAAAGACTGTCGAATGCAATCGTTTTCTATCCGATGTAATCTTCATCTTGAGCTGATGCTCAAAGAATCGAATTAGATCCGAATGAGAAAGATGATTGCCTCGCAAGACTTCCTCCTTTCGCGTCGTCCAAATCACCATTCGAGCCGTGGCCATCAGCGTCAGAAACACCACCCGTTTCATCCCGGAATACGGGGGCGACACATTGTCACACGCGTATGCGCGATCAATGGACACAAGTTGTTCGGGAGCGAGACGAGCCGTCAGCTCGCCGACATGGTCCCATAAGGGGCGGACCTGGGGGCAATGGTAGAAGGCGTGCGCAGCCGTTTCCTCTAAGCCAAGGCCACACCGTTCACAGTCTGGCAAATCCGCCAAGCCCCATATGAAAGCCTTGTCGTTGAGAGGCAGCCGATTCCGAGCCAATCGCCAGCTAAGCGAAAACTCGGGGTTACTGAGGTAATCCGCCGCTGGCGCCCAAGACCAGTAGGAGCAATACTCCTCCTCCGACAAGCCGAGCGTATCTCTTAGGAGATCCTTCGCGGGCCTCTCCACTAATTCACGATAGAAGATCTTCCTAGGCCGAGAAAGGTCACTGGACCGGGGAACGGCCCTCAAGGCCGACCGACACTCGCGAAGGAAAACCGATTGATCCCGGGGTTTACGACCGCGCTCAACCCGCGAGATGGGGGGACTGATGGTAAGGCCAGGGAACGCGTCCCTAACAATCCCCTCCAGAATCGGATCTCCTCCAGTCAATGCTCGGCGTAGGAAAGCCAACCTAGAGGCACGGATGTGACTCGGCAGGTGCGGCATTCCCAGCCCCCCATGACACGGACGTTTAGTGCAGACTCGTCTGTCGACCCGATTCCCGCGTCCCCTCCATAAAATGGAGGATAGCGATTGCTCGAGCGCCTTCTTGTGAGTCTTACAGAGAGGAAGTACAGACAATCGATAAAGAATCAGGGGGAAAATGTATGTAGCACACACCTCCGCCCTGCCCTTCACGGACAACCTCCGTCGATTCCAAGTCTGACCGGCGGAATCGACCTTTGCTCGTACTTCAGACCAATTCTTCTCCAGCTGGAGGTCAGGCCCAAACCACACTCCAAGAATGCGGACAGGACCGTCTGTCCAACCGAAGCGGCCCGGAAGAGCGACCCCCTTCCAGGCACCTAACCGCAAGCCGGACGACTTGTCGCGGTTTATTTTGGCCCCTGTCACCTTCTCGTACCGATCAAGCGCCTTCTGTACCACCTCAATGTCGTTTCGGGACGACACGAAAGCAGATACGTCATCGGCGTACGCGGAAACCCTGGCTCGAGACCCTCCAGGAACGGCAATTCCACGTAGGGCCGAACTACCGGTCTCGTCCTTCAGCCGGCGAAGGAGAGGTTCCAACACCAAAGCATAAAGGAGAGGCGACAGCGGACAACCCTGACGAACCGACCTAGACAGCACGAAAGCGTCCGACAGCCTTCCGTTCACCTGTACCACCGCACTGGGGGAGCGATACAGGAGGCTAATCCAGCGGCAGAAGTTGGGTGCGAATCCAGCGGCCTGCAGGAAAGCTGCAAGGTAGCGATGGTCGACCCTATCAAATGCCTTGGACTAATCCAAATTGATCAGCGCGGCTTCTTCGTCGTCTTTTACACCCTCTATGATCGTGCGGATCAGATGCAGGTTGCTCTGAATTGTTCGGCCCCTTACAGAACAAGTCTGCTCAGGTCCCAACAGAGACTCGGCAACTGACTGCAAACGCTCCTGCAGGATCTTGGCAATAATCTTTAACTCTGTGTTTAGCAGAGTTATGGGCCTGTAATCATCTAGGTTCCCCCCACCACCTTTGCCCTTTTTCAACAGAGTGATCACACCCCTGGTGATCCGGTTGGGGATGGACCCCGACCGAAACCAGTTGTTGAACACTGCAGTCAAAATTGGAACAAAGATGTGCGACAGCCTCAAGTACAATTCATAGGGCAAACCATCCAGACCGGGCGACTTGCCTCTGCCGACCTTCTTCAAAACCGCGTAGACATCGCCCTCCGTAATCTCTCCCTCGCAGCTAGCCGCTTCAGTCGGCGAAAGCCGAGGAAAGTCAGCCAAATAGCTACGAAACTCCTCCTCACGGAGACCAGGCTCCTTGGTAAACCGGTTCTCGAAATGACGCCGAAACGCTCCGCACATGTCGTCAGTGGCCCGAAGAGTACGCCCCTCCGGGGATTTGACTTCACGAATGTAACGATCGCCACCTCGACGGACCTCTTCCCTGCGCAGATCTGCGCCCAAGTTCACGGCTTCGGAAGACATCTTGCTTAACTTATGTCTAATTACCTGACCCATGTACCGCTCGCTATTCGATCGATCCAGGGCCTCCTTAGCTAAGGCTATCTCTAGGGGATCCCCCCCCCAGCCACCGCCCGGGAATAACTAGCTTTAAGCGTCTTCACCTTTTCAGCTCTATCTAGAGCGAGCCGTTTGCTGAAATCAGTGGTGAAGGACCTAATCCTACATTTAAGGCGTTCCCACCACCTATTCCCGATAACCGCCCCCACTAGCTCCCGCTGCACTAGTCTAGTTAGCTGCTCCTGGAAGTCCCGCCTGTCCAGTAAAGACAGATTGAACTTCCAGTAGCCAGCCATTCTAGGCCTATTGTCTAACGCCACCCGGGCACAAACGAGTTTGTGATCCGAATAGCCTACCCAGTGGAACGTAGGGCAATCTAGTAGTTCTATGTCGGCTCTTCTCACTAACATTCTGTCAAGGTAGCTAACCACCTTGTCAAAAGGCCAATTAAGAGCCCACGTCCACATTTTTCCCTTGGGATGATCGACCCAGTATCTATCGACGAGACCATAATCGTCGATCAGATCGACCAAGCTGCGATCGCCCCCTCTCCCGCTAGCACCCCGCCCCCTGTCTAACTTGGGGTCCAGGATGGCATTCCAGTCCCCCATTAAAACTAGGCGCGTTGAATCCACCAGGAACGGCCCCAACCGCCGAAAGAAAGAGACCCGCTCCCTCTGGTCATTGGGCGCATAAACTGCAACGACCCGGAACGAACCACTTTTCACGGCAATATCGGCCACGATCAACCGGCCCTCTGCATCGGTATGCACAAGGTCTACCTTCGCATCGAGAGTACGTCTGACAAGCAAAGAAACACCTCTGGCAGACCGGTCCCCGTATGCTGAATAAACGACAAAGTCATCCTCCAGCACACACGCATCGGAACTGCAAACAAAGTGGGTCTCTTCGATCGCGGCGACATCCACATCAAAAGACAACAGGTCCCGGAGCAGGCGGGCAGCCTTACCCCGATCCCTCAAGCCATTCACATTCAGTATAGCTAACTTAACTGCCATCGTCTAGGCCTGCAAAAAGAAAAAAGAATAAGTGCAAAAACCTTATACACATACGGGGCGGAAATCTGCGTTGAGCAGGACCCCGACAGATTATCCCAGACTGCCAGTGCCCAATTCAGTCGTCATACGACCGCCCAGGACAATACCGCCGACGTCAATAGGTACATTAATTTAATAGCCCTATATAAGGAGGGGTGAACTAAAACCGGGACCCTCCCAGAGCAAAAGTTGCGCAATCTCTTTAAGACGGGGTTGTCAAATTCGCACATTTTAATGTTCGGAAAGGCATCCCTGGCCTCGAATATGTGGCTCCACACCTTCAGTTTGCCACCAGAGTCTCTGATACAGGTAATGACACCTGGAGTCTTTGGAAAATTACGGGGGTTCTCGACACTTTTGCCGTCCACTTCCGTCGTTTTGTACAGCACCTCCAACAGGGCCTTCCTTTGTTTGGACAGGCCCCTTATGTACTCTTCTTTGTCAATTTTACAAATTGACTCGGGACCCTCAAACATTTTCTTTTTCTTCTTTTTCTCCCTAGCAGGATGGGGAGGGGAGGAGGTGGACGTGTGTGGTGGTGTGTTCAACGAACTCGGGGAAGATGTGGAGGGAGAGGGGGTGTAGCACGGGAAGGGGAGGAAGGGAAGCTCTTAATGCCGGGAGAGCAGGACGGTCTAATTGGCGAAGCCGGGAAGGAGCGCCTCCTGGTTTTTACCAGACTGCGTTCCGCCCGGCTACGACCAGAACAACTTTCTTGTGTTTTTCTTTCTTCTTCTTCCTCCTCCTCCTCCTCGTCTTCTCTGCACCTCTTCAGAGACGCCACTCGAGGTGGAGGCATGTGTTGAACTTCCATCGGACTGTCTCTTTGTTCCTTTGGTTGCTGCTGCTGCTGCTGCTGTGGTTGTTGTGATTGTTGTTGTTGCTGCTGCTGTTTCTGTGGGGTTTTTTGGGGTGACTGTTTTTTCGACACTTCTTTTTCCCCTTCTTTCTTTTCCACCTGCTGTTTTGGTGCTGGTTGAGGCTTATCCTTTTGGGGGGGAGCTGGTACATTCTTCCCCTTCCTTCCATTTACAACCTCCTTCCAGGTGCCGTCAGCGTTTTTATCTGCTTCTGGATTTTTTTCGTTCACCGCTACTGCTGCTACTGGTGGCGTGGGCTGGCTTACAGGCTGAGGCTGTTTCGTTGGGCAATCTTTCGCCATGTGTCCCCGGACACCACACACCCAACAATTCGGTCGCCTGCCTTCCACCACGACCCACATCTTTCTTTTCCTGCAAACCAGGGTGTTGGGAATTCTCCTAAATTCTTCCTGGCTCATGGTCACCTGCAGTTCAACGTCACCCGTGGCAATGCCGGACTTGCTCAGTATCGCTTTGACCTCCTCCACTTTTCCATACTGAGCGAAGAAGGCTCCCATTCTGTCCTCCGAGATGTCCACAGGCACTCCGTGGACTGTTATTTTAGTCCTACGTGTGCCCATGTATTCCGTTTGCAGCTTGAGGTTTTTTGTTGTTAACACGCTGCCTGCCAACTGCTTCGCATCCAGTTCTGTTGGTAAGAGAATGTCCCACATTGCGTTTGACCTCCTAGCCAGCACCTTTGACTTATCAAACAGATAACTGAAATTTTTATATGATCAGCGTTCCGTTTTAAAACATGGTCACGTTGTTGTCACGTGGGCGACGCTGTGAAAACGTATTCCTAAATTTGAGTATTTTGAAAAAATGAAAAATGAAAGAATTCTATTTTGATCTAAAATTTATATGTACGCTTGTCGAGCATTAATCTCGCTAGAAAAGGGGAAATACTAAAGAAGCCAGGTCTAGTATTCACCGTGCGTGAAATGGATATTATGCCTGCCTCATAAATCCTCCTAAGATTTTTATTATGAAAATATTTTAAAATCTTCACGGAATCAAAATCGAAATTATGATCTGTTTTAGTTGTGTGTACAACTAAACCATTGTTTAAATTTCCGAGGCGAATGTCTCGTTTATGTTCGAAAACACGAGATTTTACGGACCTACATGTTTCACCCACATATTTTAAGTCACAGTTTTTGCTTGAGATTCGGTAGATGCAAGCATCGGATGGAATATGTTGTTTGCTGGTGCTATTTAATAAACTACGGCTAGTTCTAGTAGGTAATATTGTAGTTTTAATTTTTAACGCATTTAAATTATTGGAGATACGTTCGGTCAAATGGTTATTTGGTCGAAAGAAAGGCAATCGTCTTTCTCATTCGGATCTAATTCGATTCTTTGAGCATCAGCTCAAGATGAAGATTAGAAAACGATTGCATTCGACAGTCTTTAGCGAAAGGTGGGTAAAAGAAGCGAGCTTGCTTCGTGTGAACGGGGCTAGCCTTGATTTTCTCTTCTAGGTCAACCTATTGCACATCGGGGTGGCTTCCTGTGGAACCCTCCCCTTGGTTAGGTTAGACAAGCTTCAGTGTACCTAGTTAATGTGAGTAAGTGTTGTTCCTGGCCTGCATCCCGGCCGTTCTTTGGTTATGATCCAAGTCGAGATTCCCATCCTCCCCAGTTTGTTTTGACCCCCGCCCCATTTTCATCTCGACTGGGTCAGTTTTATATTTTCCCATTCCAGCCTAATATTTTATATTTTTTCCCACTCCCTTAGCGAGAGCGTCTCTTGATTTTGTCCCCTGGGCAGAATACAGCGGCCTCTCTGTTTTATGGGTTGGACGGTCCCTACTAACATCAATTATGTTTAGTTTGTTTTTGTGTTTATTTTAAGTTTATTATTGGGTTCATTTCCCGCCCCTCTCATTTTATCATTATTAGAATTGTATATATATATCATCATTAGAATTTTTATGGTATGGGGTGCGATTTTGGTAGGTCTCCCTTGAGAGCACGTGGTATTATGGTGGTTGAAGGATTGTTTGGTGATGCACGAGTTCTTTTGGTGAATGAGTAAAATGTAATGTTCGAATGGGTCGCGAATCTGATTAGCTAGGTATAAGATAGTTAATGTTGACCAGCCTCTACCCCTCACCTTTATTGGCCTCGTGCCACAATTTGTACGGTAAGACTGGCTTGCTATCTAATTACATAATGACGCGGCGACAAATCCTAAAACGATTTCTACGCGTCACCGGAAGAGTTCACTACATGAAATGAGACAATTCGTCCATCTTTGTTTAGTGGACTATTCTGACAACAGAATCTTATTATGAACCTCTGTAGGAATGTGGACAATTAAAAAACAAAAGAGTTTAAGTTTGTAATGCAGTTCATTTCGGGGGGGGGGGTTAAATATTATTAATGATGTCGGTTTTACCGCCAAACGAAAAGTTAACAGGTAAGAAGTTCTATTCCGTTTGTTTGATGTCAAAATTTCGTGTTTGTGTTGCTTGGTATATACAAAATGGCGGCACACGCAAGTCGAATTTAACATTAATATTAGTAATCCTCAGTTTTTGAACTTTACAATTTTTGAGATAATCTTTGTCTAAAAAAAAAAAAAAAATAATAATAATAAACAGGAATATTTAAATTAACATTTCACTTTAAACTACCTATCCTACTGATAAGTGAAGTAAAAAAAAAAAAAAAAAAAAAAAAAAAAAAATCAACGTTGCATTCTGTGGAAACTGGTGTTTGGTGTGATAAGAACTGAAACCAAAAATTAGATTCATATCTCTTATCAATTTTTGATCACTAAGTTTTAAAAACCGTCTGAAAAATGTACTGAAATGCCGAATATCCGCAGGTTTTTGCTTACAACCTGTTCTCAAATTTTTATTATTTCAAGAATAAAATCGAAATAAACTTCTAATATTTTGCTTTAGGTCCATTGAATGGAAAATATTGGTTTGTTGCTTTACGGTATATCAACCCAAATGGATTATTTAATGACAAGATTTTTATTGCTAGTAATAGTTTTTACCAAAATGTGTGGTATTAAAATCTATTTTTACACTTTCATAGTGTTTTTGACCTCAGTTTGGGGGTTAACTATTTGCCCATAGCTAGGACCCTAACAGGTGCTCCCACCTCGGGCCAAGGTGGACCGGGGAACACCAGCAATTAAGAGGTGGTTCCACGCTCCTCAACACCTGATCAGAGGCCTTGCTGTTGGATGTAGTTTATCGTCTTACCCAGGACGCCTCAAGGAGGGGAGTCTTAACCCTTTGCAAGGGTGCAGTCTGCGTAATCTGAAGCCCCATCTGACGGGGCCGGGAAAATATATTCAAATCAGGAATCATCAAGTAATTTTTTTTTTTTTTTTGTATTCGGTAAGTAAAAAGGCTACTGAGTGAATAAGTTTCGTTAGATCATAATAAAAACGAAAACTAGATAAGTGTATGTAACATATGACATACTACTGATGGTCATAAATTACAAGAAAAAATGTTTTAAATTTGCATTCTTTGAGAATCACTAAAATTACTGTTCTGTACATATTACATCCTAATATAGGTAAATTGTTCAGTATAATTTTCCTTTGAAGTAAATGAAGGTCTAATTTAATGGCACAATGGTTTAGTAATAATGTGCTTGTGCCATGCATTTTGTCCATATAAAATTTGAAAAGCTTCAGTATAATTCCCCTTTAAAGTATTTGATGGTACAATGATTTAGTAATAATGTGCTTGTGTGACGCATCTTGTCCATATTCAATTTGTAAAGCTTCAGTAAATTATAAATTTTATAAGCCCGTGCTATAAGACTTTCATTGATCACCGGAATAAAATTCCAACGCTACGATTTTGAACCTAAATTTCAAACTGGTTTCCTCAAAGAACGTTAACGATTTGGAAAAACATTTTGACTTTATCATGTCAAACCCCAACTTTCAAAATGAGTTTAATACCACAGTTACGAAATCGCAGGTTCACTTTTGTACGATAGTAACGTATGAATCTCTAGTTCCAAGTTCTTATTTAAAAAAAAAAAAAAAAATCCCTTAAATAGAAACCAGTTCTTATAACTTACAATTCTGTTTATCTTTTTACAAACTATAAAATCAAAATCTCTTTTCAAACAAAGGCAAAACCTTTTTCACGTGTGAGCCTTTTAAAATAGGTTAATGTTTTATTGTTTTAGACATACGCGATTAATGTCCGCAAGAGACAATTTATTTATTTATTTTTAATTTTTTTTATTTTTTTCTAAAAAAAAATCTAGATGGGAGACGATATTACGGGAAAGTGACATCTTTTAAAAAAAGAAATATGTAACTTTGAAAAAAATGCCAAGCAAAATAACTGCCTTCGTTTTTTCGTGTCAAAGTTCTGAGAAATACAAAGTGGGATCAATTTTTGGTAGAATTACACGGTTAGCTGTTAGGTTGGTGCAAAAATAATGACGGTTTTTGACGTATTTTTAACGTCAAAAACCGTCATTATTTTTGCACCAACCTAATACCGACCTATAATATAATACGTATATAAAAGTTCAATTTTTTTTTTTTTTTATATTTGTGTAAAGTAAACTGATCCACCCCAAAGACTGGTATTTATTTGAACAAAAAGTACAAATTGTGGCACAAGGCCAATAAAGGGGAGGGGTAGAGGCTGGTCAACACTAACTATCTTATACCTAGCTAATCAGATTCGCGACCCATTCGTACATTACATTTTACACATTCACCAAAAGAACTCGTCCATCACCAAACAATCCTTCAACCACCATAATACCACGTGCTCTCAAGGGAGACCTACCAAAATCGCGCCCCATACCATGAAAATTCTAATGATGATATATATATATATACAATTCTAATAATGATAAAATGAGAGGGGAGGGAAATGAACCCAACAATAAACTTAAAATAAACACAAATACAAACTAAACATAATTGATGTTAGTAGGGACCGTCCAACCCATAAAACAGAGAGGCCGCTGTATTCTGCCCAGGGGACAAAATCAAGAGACGCTCTCGCTAAGGGAGTGGGAAAAAGTATAAAATATTAGGCTGGAATGGGAAAATATAAAACTGACCCAGTCGAGATGAAAATGGGGCGGGGGTCAAAACAAACTGGGGAGGATGGGAATCTCGACTTGGATCATAACCAAAGAACGGCCGGGATGCAGGCCAGGAACAACACTTACTCACATTAACTAGGTACACTGAAGCTTGTCTAACCTAACCAAGGGGAGGGTTCCACAGGAAGCCACCCCGATGTGCAATAGGTTGACCTAGAAGAGAAAATCAAGGCTAGCCCCGTTCACACGAAGCAAGCTCGCTTCTTTTACCCACCTTTCGCTAAAGACTGTCGAATGCAATCGTTTTCTATCCGATCTAATCTTCTTGAGCTGATGCTCAAAGAATCGAATCAGATCCGAATGAGAAAGACGATTGCCTCGCAAGACTTCCTCCTTTCGCGTCGTCCAAATCACCATTCGAGCCGTGGCCATCAGCGTCAGAAACACCATCCGTTTCATCCCGGAATACGGGGGCGACACATTGTCACACGCGTATGCGCGATCAATGGACACAAGCTGTTCGGGAGCGAGACGAGCCGTCAGCTCGCCGACATGGTCCCATAAGGGGCGGACCTGGGGGCAATGGTAGAAGGCGTGCGCAGCCGTTTCCTCTAAGCCAAGGCCACACCGTTCACAGTCTGGCAAATCCGCCAAGCCCCATATGAAAGCCTTGTCGTTGAGAGGCAGCCGATTCCGAGCCAATCGCCAGCTAAGCGAAAACTCAGGGTTACTGAGGTAATCCGCCGCTGGCGCCCAAGACCAGTAGGAGCAGTACTCCTCCTCCGACAAGCCGAGCGTATCTCGTAGGAGATCCCTCGCGGGCCTCTCCACTAATTCACGATAGAAGACCTTCCTAGGCCGAGAAAGGTCACTGGACCGGGGAACGGCCCTCAAGGCCGACCGACACTCGCGAAGGAAAACCGATTGATCCCGGGGTTTACGACCGCGCTCAACCCGCGAGATGGGGGGACTGATGGTAAGGCCAGGGAACGCGTCCCTAACAATCCCCTCCAGAATCGGATCTCCTCCAGTCAATGCACGGCGTAGGAAAGCCAACCTAGAGGCACGGATGTGACTCGGCAGGTGCGGCATTCCCAGCCCCCCATGACACGGACGTTTAGTGCAGACTCGTCTGTCGACCCGATTCCCGCGTCCCCTCCATAAAATGGAGGATAGCGATTGCTCGAGCGCCTTCTTGTGAGTCTTACAGAGAGGAAGTACGGACAATCGATAAAGAATCAGGGGGAAAATGTATGTAGCACACACCTCCGCCCTGCCCTTCACGGACAACCTCCGTCGATTCCAAGTCTGACCGGCGGAATCGACCTTTGCTCGTACTTCAGACCAATTCTTCTCCAGCTGGAGGTCAGGCCCAAACCACACTCCAAGAATGCGGACAGGACCGTCTGTCCAACCGAAGCGGCCCGGAAGAGCGACCCCCTTCCAGGCACCTAACCGCAAGCCGGACGACTTGTCGCGGTTTATTTTGGCCCCTGTCACCTTCTCGTACCGATCAAGCGCCTTCTGTACCACCTCAATGTCGTTGCGGGACGACACGAAAGCAGATACATCATCGGCGTACGCGGAAACCCTGGCTCGAGACCCTCCAGGAACGGCAATTCCACGTAGGGCCGGACTGCCGGTCTCGTCCTTCAGCCGGCGAAGGAGAGGCTCCAACGCCAGAGCATAAAGGAGAGGCGACAGCGGACAACCCTGACGAACCGACCTAGACAGCACGAACGCGTCCGACAGCCTTCCGTTCACCTGTACCACCGCACTGGGGGAGCGATACAGGAGGCTAATCCAGCGGCAGAAGTTGGGTGCGAATCCAGCGGCCTGCAGGACAGCTGCAAGGTAGCGATGGTCGACCCTATCAAATGCCTTGGACTGATCCAAATTGATCAGCGCGGCTTCTTCGTCGTCTTTTACACCCTCTATGATCGTGCGGATCAGATGCAGGTTGCTCTGAATTGTTCGGCCCCTCACAGAACAAGTCTGCTCAGGTCCCAACAGAGACTCGGCAACTGACTGCAAACGCTCCTGCAGGATCTTGGCCATAATCTTTAACTCTGTGTTTAGCAGAGTTATGGGCCTGTAATCATCTAGGTTCCCCCCACCACCTTTGCCCTTTTTCAACAGAGTGATCACACCCCTGGTGATCCGGTTGGGGATGGACCCCGACCGAAACCAGTTGTTGAACACTGCAGTCAAAATTGGAACAAAGATGTGCGACAGCCTCAAGTACAATTCATAGGGCAAACCATCCAGACCGGGCGACTTGCCTCTGCCGACCTTCTTCAAAACCGCGTAGACATCGCCCTCCGTAATCTCTCCCTCGCAGCTAGCCGCTTCAGTCGGCGAAAGCCGAGGAAAGTCAGCCAAATAGCTACGAAACTCCTCCTCACGGAGACCAGGATCCTTGGTAAACCGGTTCTCGAAATGGCGCCGAAACGCTCCGCACATGTCGTCAGTGGCCCGAAGAGTACGCCCCCCCCCCCGGGGATTTGACTTCACGAATGTAACGATCGCCACCTCGACGGATCTCTTCCCTGTGCAGATCTGCGCCCAAGTTCACGGCTTCGGAAGACATCTTGCTTAACTTATGTCTAATTACCTGACCCATGTACCGCTCGCTATTCGATCGATCCAGGGCCTCCTTAGCTAAGGCTATCTCTAGGGGATCCCCCCAGCCACCGCCCGGGAATAACTAGCTTTAAGCGTCTTCACCTTTTCAGCTCTATCTAGAGCGAGCCGTTTGCTGAAATCAGTGGTGAAGGACCTAATCCTACATTTAAGGCGTTCCCACCACCTATTCCCGATAACCGCCCCCACTAGCTCCCGCTGCACTAGTCTACTTAGCTGCTCCTGGAAGTCCCGCCTGTCCAGTAAAGACAGATTGAACTTCCAGTAGCCAGCCATTCTAGGCCTATTGTCTAACGCCACCCCTAAGACTTGCTCATACCATATGATTTCTTAAAATGTAAAAAGAAAAAAATTATAACTTATCTACAGTTTCCTTCCTATTATATTCCTATCGATTAAGAACTCCAGATTACGAGATTTCCGAAATCGTGTGATTCGAGTAAATTTCGTTTTGACTTGCGCAGTAGGGTAGGTAGTAAGTTTACTTAAGAATCTCTCCTTTCACCTAATTTAAGACTTTTTTTTTTCGCTTATTTCTATTTTGTATAATTTTGATGCTTAATTTCTGTGTTTTTTTTTTTGGGGGGGGGGGGCTCCGTTGTGGCCCATTAATTTTTTTTCAGTACTTTTTTGATGGCTATCCTCCATTTCTTTAAAAAATATTTTTGAACTGACGTTACTTTATCAGTTATCAATTAACAATATTACATCGTATATCTGCATGTGCGGTTCGTAATACGGAGGAACCCCCCCGACGAGGTTGGAACTCCAAAAGGGATAGTTTCAGCAGCTGTTTTTTTTTCCTATCCAAGTTGTATTGTTGATTATCAACTATAATAATCAACAGGGCCGGTGCTTACTGGCCAAACCACTCCCCAGCATGGGGGCCTTATGCCTACTGGGGAGGGGTGTGGGCAGTGTTTCAGTGGCCCTTATTTTTTATTTTATTTTTTTTTTTAATTATAATTTTCTTTCTGAACAGATCTTTTAAATCAAGAGGTTAATATATCTCGGTATATTTATTTATTTATTACTAATAGTAACACTAAACAGAAGTAAAGTACAGTGTAACCTGGATATAAGAGAGTTGTCGGGACCGGAGAAGAAGTCTCTTATATCCGGGTTACACTGTAATTAAAATAAAATTTCTAGTCCCTATTTATTTATTTTTTTACATTTCTAGAAAGATAAAAATGAGCAAATGAGTGCTTAAAAGATGAAAATGTTTAAAGATTTCAAAACCTGCAAAAATTTTCCGAAAACTGAAATAATTATTTTAAAAAAAATTTTTTAAGACAATTTTTTTTTTTTTTTTTTTTTTTTTTTGCTACGTTGGAATTTTTGTAAAACTTTTTCATCGAGAGATGCGTCGGCGAATAATCTTTATGGAAATGTAAAAGTTTGCGACTTAAACATTTTTTTTTCTCCGAGTAAAATTTTGACATGAAAATAGTGGTGGTTATTACAAAAAGAATAACATTTTCTCAGATTTTTAAAGATTACAAAAAAAAAAAAAATATTCATTATATAAGTAAATATTGAAAATTTCATTTAAATTGGATAATTCCCTGATTTTTGAGAATTAAAAAAAAAAAAAAAAAGCGCTTCCTTTCCCCTCCGAGGGTTTGTGGCCTCCTGGTTTGAAAAATTTGAAATCGACATGTCGTAGAGGGAGGAGGCGAGACCCTAGCGCCGGTGCTGACTGGGTACGCCATACTTCCAGTCTTGTGCCACATGTAAGAAAATCAACATTGTGTGGGAGTTATCTCTGCCGAACCTTGTGCTATTGAAGAAAAGTTTTTTGGTCGCAGTATTGTTGTATAACTCTACATTTTAATTTTAGGGAAGTCAGATTAAAATAGACGAATGAGGTGATATTTATTAAAAAACTAAAGCGTCACCGATCTAAAAAGAAATTAAGGAGCTTAGTGTTATTTCAACCATCAATTTTATTTGGTCTTACAATTTCAGATCGGATGTACGCTGTGGCTCGGAGCGAACTCGGAGAGCCGAGTTCAAATTAGTTTGTTAGATTCACTTACGAACAAATACTCTTGGGAAAGGTATAAACCTATCTCTTCACTCCAGCTAGGGGTAAAATAGGCATTTTACTGTGGGAAAAGAATCTGCCTCGTCAGACTTCAATCGAAAGATATATGATCGCCCAAGCGTGTAACATGGGTACCTCCACTTTTTCGAGGGAAAACAGCATAGCGTAATAAAAAAATTCCACAAACTTAACGAAAATAAAGTTTTATCGTCAAAATGCTTATGTTATTAAGATGAAAGACCAAAGTATTTTTTAATTATTTTTTGCAATTTTTTAATATTTTCTAAGACGCTCGAAATTTTGGTTGAAGTCTTCTTTTTTTTACGTCATCGCCCTGCTGTTAAAATAACATTGTTTTTTGTTTTGTTTTTTTGTTTTTTTTTTTTTGCGCTTTTTTCCCGTTGAAAACACATTGATTTGGAAATTCTTGTAAAATTAAAGTAATTGTCCGATTTTAATGAAATTTTCGGGACTTATTCACAAATGAATGAAATTATTTTTGAAATATTTCTTTTTAGTAAATTTTGGTAACAAATATTTTTTTTTTAAATATGTTACACCCCACTTCCTTATTGTCCTGAAATTTCCTTCAAAACCTTTTTATTTCCTGACAATTTTTTTTTGTTTAAAGTAAGTCATTAGAGATGGTAAATCACCTACTTTTTTTTTTTTTTTCAACTTTGTGCTAACTAACTGAAAATCTGCTCTGAAGTGAAAAATAATGAATCCAATAAAACTATGATATTACTTAATTAGAAAAGCTTTTAATTGCTTTTGTAAATAAGTAATATTAAGGTCATTATTGCCTGAAGAAATAAATTTTTTCTGATGAATAATTAAATTTTACATGAATTTTTTATTTGTTTTACATTTTAATTATAATAATTTATAATAGTTTAAAAATCGTGCAAAACTCTGTATTAGCCTATTTCCTTGTGATAATTAGTAATTAAGTAGAAACAAAATTTACGAGTTCAAAATTGCAAAGTTTAATAAATTTAGTGATTTCAATTTTTTTTCAAATAATTTTTTATGTTGTATTTTTCTACTTAATACGTTCCTTATTTCTATGTACGGTAGACTGAAATTGCCATTATTGCAAAAAGAGTTTTGTCCCTTTATTCTAATAAATAAACATAACAGTAAAACTAAAAATAAAAGGGTTCACTCAGATTTCTAGTAATTTTCATTTATGGTCATCCGTAGTAGCTGTCATCACTTGTCAATCAACACATATTGGATCAAAATTACGGTACCAATCGTTAATAATTCGTTGTATATTACTTTTTTATGCTATAAGTAATATTTTTTTTAAATCAGATTAATTTAACATTAAATTTTCTAATTTTACTAAAATAACGTGTCAGAAATATTTTTAAATATTTTTAAACTCGATAAATTTGTTTGTTTACAAATTTCTTAAAATTAAGAAAATGGCGTTTTTTAAGAAAATTTAAAAATTTGAAATTAAATTTGACATTCCAATATATATAGTTTCTATCTGAAATATACCAGAATTGTTTACTTAATGGAAATAATAAATTTAGTGATTCAACTTTCAATTAAAGCTAAAATGAAATCTTCAAGCATGTTTTTTCATTTTAAAAAATGCATTTTAAACTTGGGTATCGGAAATTTATGCCGAAAAAGTGGCGGTACCTACATGACACTTGACTGAATTTCAAAACTCACAACGGACAAACGGAAGTGACGTAAACATCTAAGAATATCGATGTAAACTAGAAATTTCTTTCACATAGACGAAAAAGGAAATCCTATATTTTAAATTTTTATCCGGACAAATCTTAAGAATTTTGAACGGGCAACTTATTTGAAATTAAAAACAGATTTTTCTCTAATGTCAGGGCGCTCCTTCGATGAAATACGATGTCTGGGTAGGTGTCAAGTACTATAACCACTCGATTGATATACCGCCGTTTAATACCTCTTAATTGCATTTTTTTCTCTCTGCATTCTTTTATGGGCCTATCCCTTCTGGCTGTGGGCAATTATGACTCTCCACAGCTTCTCCTTACCATCCCTTCCAATCTCCGTTCTTAAATAAACTTGTCATGTAGGTTATTCGCCGTTTTCTTCTTTCGCGCCTTCGATATTTGTGTTAAATTTTCCAAGCTGTCTTTCCTCGTTTTGTCCCAGGTATATAAATTCCAACTGTAAGTGTCCTTTCATTCCCATTTTTTTTCTTAAAACTTCCCCATTGCTCACATCTTCTGACTATGGTATTCATAGCATCCTTCTCTAACGAGAGCATCAAGAACTCTGTAATAACAAGGATATAATTCAGAAAAGTAAGAAAGCTAATTTTTTTCGTTTTTGTTTTTTTTGGTTACTATTTCGACTCCTCCTGCTCAATAGATTGGACATATTTATATTGTAATGTAGAAATATTTTCGATTTCATTAACGCATTTTAAGATATTTTGTAAAGTTACATACTTGATTTGTTTAATGGCCATTGAAGGACATTCATTTGTATTGTAACGTTGCCAAGATTTAACGAAGAACTTTGATTCTTTGTAGTACATAGTTTCTTCTTACTATCCGGCCAACACTATTCAGCCATTTTTACACGAGCACTTTCCGCAGGTTTCCCACTGTTTCTAAAACCAATTGCTTTCAATATGCACCGTGAATATTAAATTATCCAAGTATTTCCCCTTCATTATGGGCCCTAGAAATTTGGACTGCCCCTTTCTGATTCTTGATAGGAAATTTGGACTGCCCCTTTCTGATTCTTAAACCTTAACTTAATCTTTAAACGAGTTTCATCAAAAAACGGTAACGATGTGGAAAAATATTTTGTCTTCATTTCAAGCCCAAACTTTAAAACTGAGGATTCCAAAATCGATCTGACCTAATATTACATGGCCTCCGATACGGTAACTGATTTAAGAAAAATAATTTATTCCCCCCAAAAATTCCCTAAAATTGAATTTTTATGCAGTAAAATGCCATTCACAGATCAATCGGATAATTTATTTTTTAAGCATAAAAATTCGAATTGATCACTAGTGCTGATATATATATATATATATATATATATATATATATATATATATATATATATATATATGAAGGCTGCTTGTCTAGTATGAACATCGCAAGACCTAGTTTGAACGGGTGTGGCTCTTTAAACTGGGTAAAACTTTTAAAATCTATAGGCACTAAGTTAGCAAACTTGAGACAAATTTTGTTGTCATTAGGTCTATTTTTGTGACTACGATTCTTTTATCCCACCAGCTGACTTGCAACCTTTCCGCACTTGTTACATGAATTTCCAGTTCTCAATGACATTTGTTTTGGTTGGTCGTTCTTGTTACGATGACTTTCCACAGGATATCTCAAGGTTACGGCCATCCATTCATCGTGCAAAATGACTGCGACATCTTGCCTACTGAGCAGGAAATGTTTAAAGTGGCGAAAAGACGTTGCAATCGGTCCCACTCTCTGAGTAAGTAGGTACGACAAAAGAACCAGTCAACATCATTGGATGCTGTCAAGCCGCAGTTATTATATCGGGGGTTTCGTTTTAGATTTAACGAAGACTAAGGGGTCCAATATTTTTAATGGGATTACCGCGCGTTTCTACAACCCACGCGTGCGCTATCCAGTCGGACATCCCATGAAATATATTCGACTCTGCCGTCGAATTCGATGTATGAGAGTCAAGCAGCCCAGTTCCAAGGAACTCACAGCCAGACACCAGCACATGTGATTTGATTATAGTGGTGATGGTTTTGTACAGAACCATCCACCCTTTTTGAAGGGCCGAATACAGTGACCTGGTGCACTACGTGCCTCAAGGGTCCCTCAAACGACCCTCTGCAGGTTTTGAATTCAGAGTTGTCCTTCTAGTTGTTCTTCAACTAGACCAGTTGCCATCCAAAGTTATAGAATCCAGTCTGCCATGCTAATTACCCGTAGCTGGAGGGAGAAGAGGATTCATACCTTTCCCAAGGGTATTAGCACGTAAGTGAATGTAATGGATTTCTCAACCCACGCTATCCATTACTCCACCGTGCCTTCATTTATATATATATATATATATATATATATATATATATATATATATAAAATAAACGCGAGTGTCCGTGTCACTCGTAGACAGTACTGTTTCGCTGCATCACAGCTCCCCAGTCCGACTAGACATCCGAATCCCTCAAGCCTGGATTGAAACCCAACGGATTTGGTGTCAGCTTCTACCACTGAGTTATCTTCATGCGACAGACTGGAACAGCTAAATCTAGCGTATTGTTTTTACGAATGTAAACAAATGCCAATCAGATATAGGGCTCTATTCATTTTACTGAAGAGCTTTATATTAGCGCAGGTGGCTGTTGTTTATAGAATCAGCTTGTCATTCAACAGTTCTCAATTGAAATATATTTTCAAGAGTTAAATTATAAGAGAGATAAGATCGAATTAAAAACAATGAACACGGCAACACTTAGCAAAGTGTTTTTATCGCGAACTTTTTTTTTATTTAATCAATTCACCCCAGACAAGGTGATAATGCCACTAAGATTTAAGGGACTACTGGGAGTGAAATAGAATAACGATTTTAGCATTGGGTTTCCAGTAAAAATCTAAACGGGGAAACTGATAAACCTCTACTCGTGTTCAAAAGACCGGGGGAGAGTGTGAACGGGATTGATATTTAGGCATTTGAAAAATTTGTAAAATATTTTTTAAATTGCATATAAAATACAGGGTGTCTTAAAAAAAAAAAAAAAAAAGTCTCTCCTTTTTGTAGGTTTCTCAATTCAAGTAACCGTCCTGGGCATGACGATAAACTACATCCGCGTCCTGGGTATGACGATAAATGTCCAACAGCAAGACCTCTGATCAGGAGGTTTTGAGGAGAATGGAACCACCTCTTAATTGCTGGTGTTCCCAGGCCCACTCTGACCCGGGGTGGTGGCATCTGTTAGGGTCCCAGCTATGGGAAAATAGTTAACCCTGAAACTGAGGTAAAAAAAAGCATTATAAAAGCGTAAAAATGGGTTTTAATACCAGAGATATGCTGTAAAAGAATTGTTACCAGAAATAAATTTTTGAAGAAAAAAAAAAAAAAAAACTATTACCAGCAATATATTTTTGAAAAAAATATTACCAGCAATACGTTTTAAAATAATATTACCAGCTATACATTTTTTGAGGAAAAAAAATATTACCAGAAAGTTTTTTGACAAAACAAAAATATCAGGAAAAAAAAAATTGTCGGTATTAAATGACCCATTGAGGTTGATATGCTGTAAAACACAACAAACCAAATCAATGCAAACCAATTAAAGTAACTAGAGCCAATTATGTCTAATTCAAATATTGAAGATGAAGACCCTTTTTGCTTGTAAAATTTTGTCGAAGTAATGAAATCGTAGGCAGGGAACATTTCAACAGACTTCTCGGATTTCTGTGAAAACTTTCCATCGCCTTTTCTTACTTCACAGGGCGTGGTTGATATCTGTAGTCTTCCGGAACGGTTCTTGTGTACAGTACCATCAACCTTCAAACTTCTCTTTAATTCGTGAAATAGGAAGCCATGTAGGAGGATCAGAATGAAACTGTCTTCAATGCCGCCTTTGAAGTTTTCCTACTTCCGGTAACATTTCATGTAAATCTGAAAAGAAAGTTGATGGATTCCTTGTTACCTTCACCTTTTTTCTCATATTCAATTATGTTTGTTTTTATTGCCTGAAGGGAAAATTCTCTTTAAGCATACAGGGTGTCTCAAGAAATGTATACACATTTTGAAGCTTTCTCAAGAAATAATTCAAGCAACTATGTAATTTAAATAATGCATATGAAGACAGAATTTATTATAAATGAATGTTTTCAAGTTGATGTCCGCTAGGATCCTGATATTGCTGCTTGTGATTCTATTGCTTTTTGTTAGCATTCAACATTACGATAGGTTAACTGGATTTCTATGAAAACTTTCCATCACCCTTTCTTTCTTCACAGGGTGTGGTTGATACCCGTGGTACTCTGGAACAATTATTGTGTCCGTCGTGTACTTAGCCTTCGAACTTGTGAAATAGGAAGCCGCGTAGGTTGATCTGAATAAAACTCCTTGGTACTGCCTTTAAACTTCAACTGCATTTTCCTACTTTCAGTAACATTTCAGGGTGAACTTTGTTGGTTCAAAGCTAAACCTGGATAACATTAGTAATGCGGACGGGTAAATCTGAAAAGAAAGCAAGTTACCTTGAGTTATACTATGTAAAAGTGTGTATACCTTTTTATTTTATTTATTTATTTATTTTTTAGACACTCTGTAGTATTATACACTAGCCGAATTACCCGCTCCTTGCTGCATGTCGTACACTTTTTTGTAAGAAAATGATTGATTTTAAATCATCGTTATAATTTGTGGAGAAAAATGATGAATTTCAATATTACTCAATGATCTTGCCGATATGACCTCCATCTTCTGGCTTTTTCCTTCTATATTTTGGTTAGAATTCATTCCCTTATATAGATTTAATTTAAATCGAAGGGGGAAAAAGTTTCAGTGAGACGGTTGTACAAAAACAGCTTTATCTGACCCCTTTGATATGTATTTGATGCAATACTTGATTGACTGAATTGATGAGCAGATTTCAACATTGATATAATAGTTGAATTGTCGCAACAAATGTGTATTGTAAGGCACTACCCACTGATTGGTGATTTCTTGCTCTACTTGGCGTCCATATTGTCTGATTTCGATCTTGCCGATGTGGCCTCCATCTTCTGGCTTTCTCCTTCAATATTTTGGATAGGAGTCATTTCCTTGTTCAAATTTAATTTAAATTAAAAGGGGGAAAATTTCAGTGGTTGGGGGGGAAACCCGCCCCCACCCCCTCGATCAAAATGAAATATACTTATCAAGTACCATGGGTAATGTAGTTTCAGAATATATATATATATATATATATATATATATTGTTATTGGGGTGAGGGGACTATCTCCCGAACCCTAAGAGGAGTTCGGTAACAAACACAGAAGTGTGTGTGTTTAAAATTATAATTTTAAATACTAATTAATTGAATTATCAAGTTGCCTAACTTCATGTTTCGACGGAAGTTTCAATCATTTCAAAATCACTTCAACAAATAGCTTCTCGCTTTTTTTCTTTTGACATTTCCAGTTGCCTTGATCTGTCCACTATCCTTCTCCTCATCCTTCTCCTCATCCTTTCCTCTATCACTCCTATCTGCTCTCGTTCCAAATCCTCTGTACCCCCTTGCGTGTTAGTGGCTTCCCGCCTTGCTTGGGGTGAAATTCTTAAAAAAAAAAAACTTTCCCTTTCCTTGTCAAAGCAATTTTACACCCAAGTGTTTCTCAACCAATTTTTTTTTTTTTGGGGGGGGGGGTATTTGTAGAATGACTAAAACTCTGGGATTGTATTTTAAATTTTAATGATGGAAAGATTAGCTATGAAATTCGAAATTTGTATCCAGTTTAAAATATCAAATGACAGACTTCGACATGAAAGCCATGTGCTTGGTATCTCTAGCATTTTTAAGAATAAAAAAAATTAAATTAAAAAATAATTCCTAAATTACTGTTCTGTTAACTTACACGCCTGGCTACTTTTCAGGGCGCATTGGCGCATTCGGG
Source organism: Acanthosepion lycidas (assembly GCA_963932145.1). NCBI lineage: Eukaryota > Metazoa > Mollusca > Cephalopoda > Sepiida > Sepiidae > Acanthosepion > Acanthosepion lycidas. The sequence continues at coordinate 9,571,974 of OZ010575.1, read as the reverse complement.
CGCACCGGTTGAGAAATGCTGCTTTAAGCTTATCAGATAGGTACCTCCACGAAATCGCTAAAAAAAAAAAAAAAAAGCATAGCTTGATGGAAAAAGATGCCAACCTTGCCGAAAACAAAATTTTATGGTCTAAATGCTTGTTATTATTAGAAAGACCAAAGTTTTTTAAATTATTTTAAAAAAATTCCTTCTTTCTTTCTCTTTGTATCACCGGAACTAGAAAAATAACAGACAATTTTTAGCCCGTTTTTTTTTTTTTTTTTTTTTTTTTTTTTTTTTTCTCTGTATGACACACATTAATTTGGAAAATCTTGCAAAAATAAAAATATTTGTCGGATGTTAATGAAACTTTCACAAACTTTTCACGGATGATTTTAAGTCATGGCAGAAATATTTTTTTATTTATTACTCCCACCATAATGAATTTTATAAAAACGCTAGAAATTCGATCGCATCGGGTTTAGTGATTACAATAGTTAAAAGCACAAGGCCTTGAGGAATGCAAATCATGTTTTTTTTTTTTTTTTTTTTTTTTTTTTTTTTAATTTGATCCGCACTACCTGAAAATCAGCTCTGAATTGTAACATACAAAACTCAATAAAACAAAGATATTATTTAATTTCAAGTGATTTTATTTGCTTTTAGTTGTTTTATGAATATGGACAATATTTTCTGAAAGCAAAACTTTTTTTTAGATGAAAAATGAATTTTTAATACAGTTGTTTGTTATTTCTTTAATTATAATAGATTTTTACATTTAAGTTGTTAAAATATTATAAAATTAGTTAAAGGCCGCATCGAGTTTCCCAAGTCTCCTTATGAGATAGATCTTTTATTTTTTTTTTTATTTTTTTTTTTAGCGCGTTGTAAATTGTATCATTTTGTCGGATCAGAAGATCCGCAGTAATTAAGAAATGTAATTTTGTGTTTATAATCGGGCTGTAATTATAAAGTACGGAAGACCAACCAGAATACAATTAAGTTGCGTTTATTTGATTTAAGCATTGTTCTCCGCTGTTAAAGCCTTTACCTTTGCGAAACATGTGTGAAGATAATTATATTTTTCAATTTTAACTGAGGATACCTACAAGTATCGGTATCATCTTATGAAATTTATATGATCTTATTTTTATATTAATCTGTTATGACATTTTTCCATAAATGAAATATCAAAATTAATAATAAAATGAATGGAAATACGAATAACACAGTAAAATGTAATAAATGTACATAAAATTATAGTATTTTATGTACACTTCTGATAAAATTTCATAAGAAAGGTACCTATAAATTAATTAGATACCTTTCTTATGAAACTTAATCTCACTCTCAACGGTATTATTTTAATTTCTTTATAATATATTTTCCATAAAGCATCGTAAACGTAAAAAGTGAAAACTAAGTACAAAAAAAAAAAAAAAAATTAGAGCGCTGAAAGTTTTCCTTAAAAATAACCAGGTAAATAATTTGTTCACTTAAATGTAAACTATTTCACTTTTCTCGTTCCGTAGAACAAATTAGCCTCACGGAATCTGTCAATATGTCATTCATCACCTAAGTGACGCGAAAGTTTATGACCTGTTTTGTTTTATTTTCAAATTACATCTATTTGGCGCAGAAGCTAAGTTAAGCTTGGTTCAAAATATTTTAAATAAACATAATTTCTGATTTTCTTAAAATAAGTTTTGAAAAAAATGATAATTGATATTTAAAAGATTTTCAAATTAAGATTTCCAGTTTTTTTTTATAGAATGGAAAAAAAAAAATAGTCAATTTTGCTGACTCAAAAGAAAAAAGAAGTGCTAGGAACGATTAAAAAATGTAAAAAAAAAAATACACCCAAAATACTTTGATCTTTCCTCTTAATAATAACAAACATTTAGACGGTAAAATTTTGTTTTCGTCAAGTGTGGCGTCTTTTTCATCATGCTACGCTTTTTTTTTTTTTTTTTTTTTTTTTTTTTTTAGCGATCTCTTGGAGGTACCTACTTATCAGAGGAATGTGTTGCATTATATATGTGTGTGTGTGTGTGTGCATGTTTCATTAAAAATGACAGACAAGGTACTACGGTTAAGCTTTTTATTTAATTTTTCTTGTGTTCTAACAGGAGCTTTCTTTTCTGGACAAAGGGTGTGTAATAACTGTCCAAATGTTTTATATTCACAAGCGCTTTCGGCTATACCGTTAGCCATTATTAAGGATGATTTGATTTTTCAGCTTAATTGAGTGTGCGTTCTGTGTATGTATTAGTGTGTAGAGGATGCTTTTAATTTTCGGATATGGTTAGCACATTGTGACTTTGTTCGTAGTTAATATTGTTAAGAGTTGGCTTTTTCTTTCTTATTATTAAAGCTTCCATTATTTTTAGTCTTTTTTGCAGGTGGATGCAGTTAATATATTTGTGTTTTCTACTAGTATGTTTCTAATGGAGTCTGGTAAGTTTGTGTGTGTGTTTAAATGGGTTCTAAAGGAGCTGTGATCAGACAGGTGTAACGTAAGACGTCTGGATAAGCATGTGGTTGTGTAACCGATGTAATTATTACAAAAACCAAATGCATATTAGGTTGGTGCAAAAATAATGACGTAATAATGTCGTTTTTTGACGTATTTTTAACGTAAAAAAAACGACATTATTACGTCATTATTTTTGCACCAACCTAATACAAACAAGACGAATCTTCACTGACATATTATAAAGAAATATACTACTCCAATTGAACCGTATAAAAAATATCAAATTAATTTTCATTAAAAAAAATTAAGACTGCCAACCTTATCCTCAACGATAACAACACACCAGCTAAGTCAAAATTACAAAGAACGACTATTATCTGAGTTCAAATGCCCCTTAAAAAACTGTTCCTGATCAAACCAGACTCGTAAATAATTTTTGTTTTTGTTTTGTTTTTTGCTTGTTTTTTGCTTGTTTTTGTTGTTGTTTTTTTTTGCTTGTTTTTTTGTTGTTGTTTTTTTGCTTGTTTTTTTGTTGTTGCTGTTTTTTTGCTTGTTTTTTTGTTGTTGCTGTTTTTTTGCTTGTTTTTTTGTTGTTGCTGTTTTTTTGCTTGTTTTTTTGTTGTTTCGTTTTGCTTGTTTTTTATAATATATATTTAATATATTTTCTGTTAATACGTTATTAGAAATCGTCATTTGATCTGACGTGCTGTTAACCATTCAGCAGCAGAGAAGAGTCTGGTTAGCAAGGTCCGAATTACTGTTTATAATGCAATAAGAGTTAGAGGTTCGATTCTTTTCGAAGAGTGCATCTTTTCTACGAAATTTCTGGAACATTCAGGCGTAATTAATACTGTTTTAATTAAAAAAAACAAAAAAAAACATAAATTATATCTATAAAAATAACGTATAAGCAGAATATATATATGTATATATATGATGTCATATATATCACAACCAATAAGAGGATTTTTACCTTGCTTGTTCAAATACGACGATATCTGGTCAGTCAGCTGAAATCAAGATCTTTATTAGCTTAGTATATCACATCTCCAGGGTAATGGTCAGCTACTGTAGCTTGTTAATCATTACTTTACATCAAGATGCCCCCATCTTTCTTTATTCACGCTGTGTTTATTCCAATGATAACCATTGGACTACACTAGAGATTAAGTGGTAGCAAGTCTCAATGTTCTATTTTTGTCGCTGTTCTAGCTGCTAGCCTAAATGATGAAGTCGGGATTATTCATCACCCACCCCACCACCACCACCACCCCATTTCCAGTTCCTTTTTAGATTTTTTTTTCTAAGCTCTTCATGTGACGTTTATACTACATCTCTGGTTGCGCTGTTGTTTGGGCGACCTACGGTCGTGTTCGCAGTGTGCCGCTTCTGCTGTCTTCAGGCCAATACTCCGAAGTCGCACCGTTTCGATTTCTCGCTAAAAACCAAGTAATCTTTTCACCAGACGGAAGGTTTGCTTGTAATAATAAATGGCACAACGCGTGGGGTCTATGTCAGGCAAATATTATTGTCTCCAGCAGGGAAATGTTGCTGAAGACTCGTCAGCGACGGAGAGGACACAATGTCAGTTTCCTACTCCAGCCATTTTTAGTAGTTCATCTGTTTTCTATGAAGACAAAAATATTGCTAAAAAAAAAAAAAGTTGGAAGTAACTCCAGAAATCGTACTTGATTGCTAAATTCAAAGACTAATGAAATGACTTCATCACATGTTCTTTTTAACATTTCTTTCTTGCGGGACTTGTGACTGTCCACAGGCCCTGTAAAATACAGTCTTTGTGAACTTTAAAAAATTTATAACTTTATTTGTATTTGCGATAGAAATAATCTGTAAAAAATGTTATAAAGTTTAATGTACCTAATTTTAAGTATAGCTAAAATAGCTAAAGTGATTTCAGGCATTACTGTAAATCAGTTGGCAAATGTTTTCCTTGAACTGCAAAATCGTATTACCCTTTGTATTGCTAATGATGGAGGACATGTGGAAACTTAAATAAAATTTCAATAAAACCTTAAAACATATAGATTTACTTCTTTCTAATCCTTTTTACAAATTAATTCTATCGCAAATACAAATAAAGTTATAAACTTTTTTAAAGTGCACACGAACTTTATGGACACCCTCTATATGATATTTCAGAAATTATATATTTCTAATAACCTGTGGCATGTCTCTAATTTGTATTTAGATACATTGTATTTATTTTTAAAATTTTTTAGCTGAATTTTTTCATCTATATTGCATACTAGCTTAAAAGCCATCCTATCAATTAGCATTTAAGCTAGTTCCTGCAGAGGGCTCATGATTGGGCTTTCGGCTTGTTCAAGAGGTTGAGAGTCCCAAAGTCATTGCATATTCTCAGCATTTTAAGCTCTCCTGGCTTCCATTTGATCTTGGTTTTCATTTGCACAGGACTTTCTTTTCCTCGCTGCAGCCTTGGCTTTTTTTTTTTTTTTTTTTTTTTTTTTTAATTGCAATCTGGTCCTCTGTTGGTGGAGATTTCTTTTTGCGAGACATAACTGCTGCCGTATGCTATAGGCAACAATAAACTACAAAATAAATTGATCGCTGCATTTAAGGTTGTTAGGTTGTTGAAAAATAATGTCGTTTTCTCACATATTAACATATGTGAGAAAACGACATTATTTTTGCACCAACCTAATATTTAAGCTTATCTTTTGCTGCCACTTTATTTAAAGACCATTTAATGTCTGTAGGTCCTTACTTTCCGTACAAACAATTATTTTTATTTCATCGGTGACTTTCGCTGGATTTCGCAATTAATTTCAGTTATTTCCAAATTTATTTCCAAGTTATAAAAATTGTTATCGTACAAAAAAATTCGTTGCAAAAAAAAACAAAAAAAAAACAGCTGAAAACAATCGTATGAAATCTTCATGAAAACTTGGGAATCCAAAATTTCTGGATTGCGAGTCCGGATCAGGCCCGGAATGTTTTTATTTTGCTCACAGAATCGGCCTGATTCCAAAATGGTAGGATATGTTGGACTACTGCCTCTAGGAGTAAAGTTGAAAAAGAAGTGACACTGACATTCGCATTTATTATATAAATGATCCGTTATTGTACATAATTAGATTACAATTATAATGAAGATGTAGTATATTTGGTGGTGCCATATCATAGATGCGTGGAGTCCATGGGACACTTGCACCGGCCCTGGTATAAATAATAATTCCTTATCCCCCAAATTCAGACACGGACAACAAAGACGAGGACAATAATCCGCATGTAAATAATGTAAATAAAAAAAAAAAAGAAAGAAAGAAAAATGTCAAATAAAAATAGTGTTATTTGTATTTTTGCCAAACAAGAGATAAGGCAGAAATTAAATGCAATATTGTAGAATTAATAACATTTTATTGCCTTAGCAAACTATAGAGAAAGAATACAAAAAGGAGTGAATGAAAGATGTGTATACAGATATCTTTTTTTTCTTTTTTTTTTTTTTACTTGTGTTCGAAGTCGTATTAAAGATGTAGATTTATATTTATAAAGAGTTCCTTGATTTTTTTTGATAGAATTGTGTGTAGTCAATTATGCTTTGGCGTTTGTCTGTGGACCTTGTCGTTTCAAATGGGGAAACTAGAAACGTCCTAATTCTAAGGCATCCGCTGAGTAAAAAAGAGAAAACGTTTCGCCTTTTTCTTATATACTGCTTCTAAGCAACGCAATCTAGCTGTCGTTAGCAAATTTCTTTTGCGGACAAGTGGGATAATCTCCGTACAAGGACTTTGTTGAAAGGTTTAGAATGGTCGGTCATCTTATGATTAATCTTGTTTAATCGTAAGTAATTTTAAAATTCGCTAACAAAAAGCAAAAAATTAAAATTATTTTCATTACATCATTTATGTTTTACCATTTCTCTTCATTTACACTATTTACATTATTCGGACTATTGTCCTCATCTTTGTCACCATATTTATTACAATGTTTCGGCCGTTGTACCCTCCGGCCTTCTTCACGTAGTTGGAATGTCGAACTGAAACCTTTATTTCGCTCACTGGGGTACACTGTTCTAGTTCCTCGTGCTATGTCTAATGGATGTCCGTTATCTCCTGTTAATTCCTCTCTCCTCAAGGACACATGGCACAGTGAATAAAGGCGTTAGTTACATCCAGTGACAGGACCCAAAGAGTGTGAGTTCAATACCCGGTTAAGGCAGAGAACTTGTAGAGGGAAATTAACAGAAGATAACTGACAGCCATTAAACATGGCACGTGGAAATAGAACAGTCTACTCCAGTGAGCTAAATAAAGGGTTCAGTTCGACATTCCAATTACGTGAAGAAGGCCGGAGCGTACAACGGCCGAAACGTTGTAATAAATATGGCGACAAAGATGAGGACAATAGTCCGAACTATGTAAATAGTGTACATAGAATCTCAGAAATATAGACAGATTCTCTTCATCTTATTATTGCTTTTCTTTCACGACGTTCTAGGGCGACACATTCTCCGACATATTCTCCGACATTTAAAGTGAACAATTTTCATTATATTAGGTTGGTGCAAAAATAATGACGTAATAATGTCGTTTTTTGACGTTAAAAAATATCAAAAAACGACATTGCGTCATTATTTTTGCACCAACCTAATAATTGCAACTTCTCATTTGATTACGTAGTGTGTTGCGCATGCGTAGATTATAAACAAACCAAAAAATAATACAACCACGGATAGGGCTTGGACAAATGATGACAGAATAACTTGTTCCGTGTACGTTTATATAAGTTGGACCTCACCATCCGCGGTTTGACTTTGTAGTTTGACTTATCCGCGGTTTGTTCAACATTTTATATATAAAAAAAATTTGCAAATTATATTTCAAAGTAAAAGAAAAACATAGATAGGTCAGTAATAACCACTTTTAGATTTTTCCTTTGCTCTGATAAGATTTGTGAGTGGAACACATGAAGGTAAAAACGTTTTCCAGTAGATGTCAATGTGTTGTCAAAAAGTGTGCGTTTTATATATTTTAGATCGCGACACGGAAATTTCTGTTTCGGGGGACTCAAAATTTCTATGTCGCAATGTCAAATATTTTTAAATAAAAAAAAGTTCTTAATTATATATCTCCAAAGATTCATTAAAAAATGAACATACACAAAAAAAATGCTCCCAACGTAATAAAACAGTTTGATAGTCAAAACCTTAATTAAGAGAAAAGACCAAAGGATTCTGTTTTTGTTTTTTTAAATTTTGGTTATTTTTTTTTTTTTTTTTGCTTACATAAACGTGTGATCATAAATGAATATAGGAAATTTGAACATCTTTTTGCAGTGAAAAAAGCACATTGATTCGGAAATTCTTCCAAAGATCAAATATCTGTAGGATTTTATTGAAACTTTCAGGACTTATTCACGAATGAATTATATTATTTTAGAAAAGCCTCTTTCTCTCTTTCTCTTTCTTCTCTCTTTCTCTTTCTTCTCTCTTTCTCTTTCTTCTCTCTTTCTTCTCTCTTTCTCTTTCTCTTTCTCTTTCTTCTCTCTTTCTTCTCTCTTTCTTCTCTCTTTCTCTCTCTTCTCTCTTTCTTCTCTCTTTCTCTCTCTTCTCTCTCTTTCTCTCTCTTCTCTCTCTTCCTCTCTCTTTCTCTCCTCTCTCTTCTTTCTCTTCTCTCTCTTCTTCTTCTTCTTCCTCCTCTCTCTCTTCTTCTTCTTCCTCTCTCTCTTCTTCTTCTTCTTCTCTCTCTCTTCTTCTTCTTCTCTCTCTCTCTTCTTCTTCTTCTCTCTCTTCTTCTTCTTCTCTTCTTCTTCTTCTTCTCTCTCTCTCTCTCTTCTTCTTTCTCTCTCTCTCTCTCTTCTTCTTCCTCTCTCTCTCTTCTTCCTCTCTCTCTCCTTCTTCCTCTCTCTCTTCTTCTTCTTCTTTTCCTCTCTCTCTTCTTCTTCTTCTTCTTCTCTCTCTCTTCTTCTTCTTCTCTCTCTCTCTCTTCTTCTTCTTCTCTCTCTCCTTCTTTCTCTCTCTCTCTCTCTTCTTCTTCTTTCTCTCTCTGTGGAACAGTCTACCCCAGTGAGCGAAATGAAGGGTTCAGTTCGTTATTCCAACCACCTGAAGAAGGCCGAAGCGTACAACGGCCGAAACGTAGTGATAAACATGGCGACAAAGATGAGGACATTAGTCCGAATAATGTAAATAGTGAATTTTTTTTTTTTTTTTTTTTCAAAAACAAGACCCTCAGTTATAGAAAATCTGCTCTTAAATCTTGAAATGAAAAATGCAATATTAAGACATTGTTTAATTAGAAAAGCTTTTATATGCGTTTATGAATTATATTAAAAAAAATTATTCATTGAAACCTTTTTTTCCCCTTAAGACTGAAACAGTTTTAAGGGGGGAAAAAAGGTTTCAATGAATAATTTTCTTTTTTTTAATTAAATTATTATTCATAGTTTAAAATCCTTATCATTCTGTATTAATTTGTCCCGGTTATATTATTATTATTATTATTATTATTATTCAAAAACTACATTTATTACACGTAAATGGTAAAGCTTACTACAATTCAGCGACCACTCCGGTATTTTAAAAAAAATTTGGAATTTTTTTATTTTTTTTTTTGTGTGTGTGTGTACATAAATGTGTCGATTTTAACAAATACGGATGTTCATACACGACATTATCAAAAAATAAGAGCGGTAACTATAGTAAATTTAAAGCCAAAGTACCTAAAATTCAATAAAACATTAGATTACTTAAAGTGCTTTCTTAAATGTATAAGATAACTGATTAGTTAAATTTTTTAGCGATTTAATTGCAATTTAAATTCGTTTTGAAATACAGCAAAGTATTTTGTTTATTGGAAATATAAAATTTAATCTATAAACTTCGAATTAAAACAAAAATAAGTTTCAAGACTTTTCATTTTAAACCGTATGTATCGTTTTTTGCGGGGAGGGAAGTTATATATATATATATATATATATATATATATATATATATATATATATATATATGAATTCCCAAGAGAATAGATCCAGGTAGAACTCAATGTCCAGGACAGAGTAAAAAATATAATATAAAAGGCTCAAACACTAATATTCCATGGTTATAATTCATTACGTTGGAATCGTAATCACAATCCACTTCATCAGACCAACAAATTACGATGCCAATGTAATAAATTATAACCATGGAATATTAGTGTTTGAGCCATATATATATATATATATATATATATATATATATATGCTGTAATTCCTCATGTATAATACTCATTTTTTTCTAAACAAATAAGCAAAATTAGGGGTGCGTATTATGCACACTTACAAAATAATATCTTTTAAAAATTGCCGTTTCATAGGTTGATTTCAGTTGCGAAATGACTACTCACTACAAACATACGACAATTTGACCCAAACATTCGGCGATTCCGACCGCATAAGGATGTCAAATACAATCATATGTACCCAACAATGCTTTCAAATGTAAAATAAAATAAGAATTATCATAAAACTAAATTAGAATATTATTATTCCATGGTTAAAACAATTTTTTTATGAAATTGGAGAGGTACAAATTATAGGGCATGATTACCAACAAAGTGGTGCGTATTATGCGTGAGTAGAAGCATTTTCTCACACTTTCAGCACAATTTAAGAGGTACGTATTATGTATGAAGGCGTATTATACATGGGGAATTATATATGAGAAAGAGATAGTGGGGAAATAAAAAAAGAGAGAGTAGTTATGTACCGGTGAAAACATTGACATTGGTAAATGTTTCGCTCTTTGCCGGATTTCACATTTCGTAATTCTACCGCGGATAACAAGGTAGTTGTGTGTGTATACCGGCTAACATAAGAGCTTTTCGCGGCTCAGTATGAGCAGTGGCAGAGAGATAAGGTAGAAGACAGCGGTGCCATGCGAGTGGGGAGGTTTAATTGCGAAGGTTGAGGCAGCGTTGCAGCCATCGTAGTCACAGGCCAACACACAGCCGTGGTAGTATTTGTTGTTGTACTTCATAACTCGTACCCAACCGCAGTGGCTCTGCCGCCCTATCTCTGACTCGGATGTTGTGCCGCCATTGTCCACTACACAGTTGCGAACAACAATGTGGTAGCCGGTCTTGTCTGAAAAAAGAAAACAGAAATTTCAATTGGTTATAATAAGATGTAGTTGCCTTTTGATTAATTTAACATCTATTGCTAGGTCTGTCGCTATAAAAAAAAATGGTTGACTGTGTCGTCCGAGCTTATTTTTCTCACTAGAATCTCTTGCATATTTATAACTCTACCATTCGTCCTTCTTTTGTATATTGCTGTAATATCTGGTCTAGTGCTCCTGCTATATATTTAGAATTTCTTGATAAAATCCAAAGAATAATCTGCAATGTTATGGGTCCTGACCTGGCATTTCGACTGAAGTCCCTTTCCCACCGCCTTAACGTAGCTTCTCTGACATTTCTGTAAATACTTTCATGGTAATTGTTCTGAAGAACTTTCTTCTATAGTAGCTAGACTTCATGAATGTAAGCGCAGTACTAGATTGGCGACAAGGTCTCATCATTTTAGAGTTGAAACTGCTCGGATGTAACCTTAAGTTCGGTGTTAAGCTTCTTCTGTCACATTTCTCGTTTGTGGAACTCTCTTCCGTCTTACTGCGCAGTAAAATTTGATCTTCAAAAATTTACATGCAACATCTCCCAGCAGTTCCACCTTCTCTGGGATGCTATGGAACTCCGTCGTCGCTTTTATTTATTTTTATTTACTTATTTATTTATTTATTTTTCGTGGTCTTCAGCTTGGGGAAGAGTCAGAAGTTACGAAATGTGTCAATTCGGGAGATTTAAATAGCCTGTCGAACAAGTGGTGTATTATTCTTGACCAGGAAAGCTTCAATTGAGCGGGCGAATTTCGCCCACACTCTCCGCATGCACAAGTTCTTCCTTTAAACTGGAAGGCACTAAACCCGTGCTTATTACCACTTTGTGAACAATTTCTTGGATTGTTACATGACGTGTGTGTACATATATATATATATATATAATGTAAATTTCTCAGAGTTTACCTGTAGAAAAAGACAATATTTATAAATGTAAAAGACAATAGGAAAACTGTAATAGTTGCCAACGAGTTTCGTCCAATGTGGACTTCTTAAAGACAAAAACGAAATTAATTTATTAAACAAAGTAACTAATAATAACAAAAACAAAATGTCCTTAGCAAATGGAAGAATTTAGAGAACGCTATTTTCCTACTGTTAACTGAAAATTACGTCAAGTACTGTCACGTGTGGAGATTTTTTTATTTTTTATTGTATGTTTGTTTGGGAGAGTAGTAATTTTGTTAAGGTGAAATAGGAAAAAGCCTATGCGTAGATTGATATTTGGGTAATATATGGCTAGTTTAGATATAAAATCTCCTATACACAAAAGTCCCCATAGAGAAATCCTTAAATCTACAAAAAAAAACACCTAACAAAAGCAAAAATTAAATTACCTCTACCTACACATAAAATCATAAAAATATGCCAGCTAATTACCAAGCAATGTTTCTTTACTTTTGATAACCAACATTACAGACAGAAATTTGGTTTACCAATGGGACCTCCTCTCAGCGACGTTCTTGCTTGTCTGTTTTTAGAATTTCTAGAAAGTGACCCATTCAAAAATATTCTCCCTACAAACTTAACAACGTTAAACCTACAATAAACTTCACTTTTGAAACTGAAACCAACTTCCGTTTCTAGACATTATATTACATAGAAATAATAACGAACTCAATTTTGACGTTTACAGAAAGGCTACAAAAATGATCTCTAAGAGCATTAAGAATATGCAGTTCCCAATATTTACTTAAAGAAGAAACATAGAAAACATATTCAAAAACCTACAATACCCATATCATTTCATCCACAATGCAAGAAGAAAGGCATACAAAATATAAAACCGAAACAAAACTAATAACATAATCCGCAATAATAAATTACATGAAAACTGATGCATAATACTACCGACCAACTGTCCCGTCCACTATCCAGAGCAACCTATCCCATCTAAGTAGTCTTAAAATAGTCACAAACACTTCCAAAACCATTATGGATATACTCAGATCCTCAAACACCAATAGCAATAATATTTCTGAAGCAGGCATTTATAAAATAAATTGCCATAACTGTTCCTCTCCAATATATTAGAGAAACAAGTAGAAATTAAAAAAAAAAAAAACGCATTTATGAGCACAAGAGACCTCACAAAAAACAAGTTAGCTAATGCACTAGTCATACATAGAAATAAATTCAACCACAATTTTGATTTTAAAAATGCTACACTCATAAAAAAAAAAAGAAAATAACTCACTCAGAAGGAAAATCCTCGAGAGTGCCGCCATTGAATATTACCCAAATATTAATCTACGCCCAGGCTTTTCCCCTATTTCACCTTTCTTAACAGAATTACTATTCTCCCAAACAAACGTACACAGCAGTATCAAGAAATAAAAAAAATGCTTGAATCCCTCAACACAGCAATAAAAACAATATCTCCACCCGTGATAGTAATTGACGTAATTTTCAGTTAACAGTATGAAAACAACGTTCTCTAAATTCTTCCAGGTGCTAAGGACATTTTGTTTTGTTATATGACACGGCCTAATATTTGATGATTCGCTGCAAGAGTTGGGCAAAATAAATGATTTCTTGACTTCACCAGATTCGTATTGCGGTATCATCAAGACAGTCGCCATCTTTTGTCTTTCGAGCGCTGAACAGGACTTTCTACCAAAAAATGTACAAATTTCATAAAGATAGGAACTGAAAAAGACATAACATTCAAAGATAGACGGGTTCATGGAATTTTTCTTTTGAACTCGATTTTGTTTGTGGCCGTCTTGACAATATGTGAATATCAACGTCTGACAAACTTCGACAATACACGAATAGATAAAATCAAGAAAGATATGTATGGCGGAATACGTACAGTCAGTGGCCACCATCTTGATACACTGGGTGGCAGGAAACACACCGATGCGATGTTTATGGCTTGACCAACATTTTTTGTGATAAAAAAGGTTGTTTCGGTTTATAAATGGATCCTCACAGTCCGGATTGCTGTGGTTGAAGGAAGTGCAGACGAAGCAGCCAACTGAACGAACTATGTAAAGAAAAAATGTAATTGGTAAAATGTAAAAAAACCAAAAAAAAAACCAATGAAACCGCAGACATAGGATTTGAAGTACGGAAGTACGAAAAGAATGGGATCGGTTCCGGATGTTATGTAAATATTTGAGATACGTTTTATATACACGAGGATGGAATGAAAAAATCATCGTCTCAATTCTGATAGACGGTTATTGTAATTTTGGGAAATAAGATAGGCTTCAACACACACGCACAGACACACACAATGTATACAATATAAATAGGTACCTTCAAAAATTTGATTTAAAAAAAAATGAGCATGCATATTGAAAAAAAAAATTCTACAAATTTAATAAAACAAAATTTTATCGTCAAAATCTGAATTATTAATTATTATTGGATTTTTTGATTATTAAAATATATATTATCTTTTTAGAACTTTCGAAATTTTATTTTATTTTTTTTTTATTTTTGCGTCAGCAGGTAATCATGAATTATTATATAAGATTATAGCTTTTTCCGGTGAAAACACTTGATTTGCAAATTCTTATAAAAATCAGTTCATTGTCGGATTTCTATGAAACTTTCAGGACATGCAAATTACTTTAGAAACGTTTTTTTTTCTTTAGAAAATTTTATTGTAAAAATACTTATTTTAAATCTGTTAACACACACTTATTTCATTTGATAAAATTTCGAGAAATTTTTTTTCTTTTTTTACCGCTTAGATATAAGGACAAGTCCTTAGAGAATTATAATCTTTTGGACAAACAAAATCTGTTGTGAATCGTTAAATAAGGTCTCGGTTTCATTTTTTTTTTTTTTTTTTTAATTAGAAAAGCTTTTAATTACATTTCTGTATAAGATATAGACAGTACTGACTCTAGAACAAAAATTTTGATGAATAATAAATTGTAATAATTTATAAACTTTTAAATCTTTAAAAATTACGTATTAATTTGTAATGGTCAATAATATTGTCACTAAATTAAGACTGTATTTACTAATCATAAATGGAAAAGCTCACTAGAAATCAACGGCCCGCGATATTTTAAAAATAATTTTTAATTTATTTTGTTTGTGTAAACGTTTCGACATTTTTTAAACCTGATGTCCAAACGTGAGATCAGAAAATAAATACATACATACATATATATATATATATATATATATATATATATATATATATATATATATATATATATATATATATATATATATATTAGAGTTGGGCGGTTTGGCAATTTATGTTTCGGTGTCGGTTTACGTTTCTTTTCTTTTTTCTTTTTTTTCCTTGAAACTGCGGACATAGGATTTGAAGTACTAAGAGAATGGGATCGGTTCCGGATGTTATGTAAATATTTGAGATACGTTTTATATACACGAGGATGGAATGAAAAAATTGGCGTCTCAATTCTGATAGACGGTTATTGTAATTTTGGGAAATGAGTTAGGCAGGCAGACACACACACACACACACACACACACACACAAAGTGTATACAATACTTCAAAAATTTGATTAAAAAAATGAACATCCATAAAAAAAAAAAATTCCACAAACTTAATAAAAACAATTTTATCGTCAAAATCTGAATTAAGACCAATGGATTCTCTTTGTTTGAGATTGATAAATTTGCAGCTTAGTCCGTTCAACTTGCAATTTATCGTGTATTTCCGGTCCAGTCTTAAAAATATTCATATGGCTGGAAAGAAGATAATATTTCTAAATATGTAATTTGTATGTGCTTTTATTCATTGAATTATTCTTTTACAGCTTTGAACAGCCGAAAATACGAAATATAATCCCCTCCCCCGTCGCCCGAGATTAAATTTTACTCTTACTTTGATTTGCGAAAAAAAAAGAAAAAGTGACTAATCTTTATCAACATTCTTGAAATTGTACACATTAGAGACACATTACACTACAACCAGGAAGATGTTCATTTTTTTTCTCTGACCCGTGGAAGCAAAATCCTTCAAAAATTATAAAGTAAGCAAAAAACACATTTGGACAACACATTTGATAGAGCTCGGAAAATGGTATAGCTCTCCAGAAATTAGTTTATGGCTTTTAAAAAAGCCAAAAAAAATTAAATCCCTCATGTTTTTAAAAATACGGCAATTCTTTTCTGGTACGCCAGCCAACTGTTTTTGGGGTTTTGCAAATAAATTTCTTTTAAACAAGGAAAATCAATGAGTTAGTTTTTCACATAAATAAATTTATGTTTATCTAACGAATGCACAAAAATAATTAAAAGCTTTTAATTTCATTTTTAGAATGTGTACATTTCCTAATCTGCGAGTATCACCTGTTCTTTTTAGATACACATTTTTAAACTGAAATTAATAAGTATTTTAATCATTTTAATGATCTAATCTTGTTTAAGTGTATTCGCTCAATAAAACCATAAAGATATTTGTAAAAATAAAATGAATTAATTTTCCTTCTTTAGAAGAATTTTATAGGCAGAATACCCACCGAATACTAGTGGCTAAAAAAGAATAATTTTTACTTTGGGTTTAAGAAAAATGACTTGCAGTTTTAAAAATAAACACATTTTTAGCCTGAGATTAAAACTTAATGTATTTTCTTAATATTTAATTTTAGGTGTATTCGCTAAGATAGAAACCTCCATTTTATTTGTAGAAAACAATTTTATTTTTAATTTTACATTAGAGACCCGCATATCTGGAAATATACAAATTTTAAAAGTGAAATTAAGAACTATTTTAATTCTTAATATCTAATTTAGGTACATTCCCTAGATAAAAAAAAAACAAAAAAAAAAAACAAATCTATTTGTATAAAAAATCTCGTTCACTTTTCTTGTTTACAACATTTTCGTGATTGGTGTACTTTTTTTTTTGTAAGTTTTTTTTTTTTGTTTTTTTAACTGAAACAGATTTCAGATGACAGGTATATCCTTTTTTTTTTTTTTCTTTTTGTAAACAAATAGATTTTACATTTATTTCTTAAAACTAGTCAAATATTTTTAACATTTTGTTCAATCTTTTTCTCTTACAATCAAGGTATAAATGTTGATAAAATTTAATTTTATGAACATCTGAAAGTCTTTTTCAGTAGTGTTTCTTTGCATATAAACACACATTAGTGATATAAAAACCAAACCAAAATCGTTCGGCTTTGTAAAAAATTCGATGCGGTTTCACGGTGAGAAGATGAAACCGAAAAAGTCGTTTTTTCTGTTAAACCGCCCATCTCTTATATATATATATATATATATATATATATATATATATATATATATAGTGTGTGTGTACTATGTATATATACTCCTGGTCAAAATCTTCAGTCTAGATACAATAGGGTTAAAAATTATAAAATACTGTTAACTCTAATTGAAATATATTTGCGAAACATTCACGATAAGTTATAAAATGTAGTTTATCAACAAAAAAGTGAAAATGTTAAGCTTTCAATTGATTAATTTAAACATTGAAAAAAGTATTTTTTTTTTTTTTAGTCTATCTTTATGATCAATAATATGTAAATAAAAACACAAAATACAGAACAAATAAGTCACAAAGACAGTATATCCTTCATTTTTGCAAATTATTTTCAAAATTCGTTTTGGCATATTTATTAACTTCTGCGTGCAGGTGCTTGGGATGCTCTCCCAGAATGCATAAACTGCAGCAAGAAGAGCATGCAGTTTCAAATTACGATCCATATTTATAAACATTCTTTGCCATCCATCCCCAAATAAAATATTCTCGATTGGTTTTGATCTGAAGAGCACGTTGGATGGCTAAAAAGCTGAATGTTGTTTTCCATAAAAGAAAAACCTCCTTCGGCCTTCGAGCGCTGTGGATTGCAGCATTGTCCTGCTGGAAAATCCATTTACTCCACATAGACGAGGGCCTTCACTAATAGCAATGACTTTCTTAACATAACAATGTAACTAGCAGATGTTTGACGACCTTTTATCTCCTGTAACTCAAGAGTTCCATTGTACGAAAATGAACCCCAGACCATAATTGATCCATCTCCACTTTGTCGTGTTGAGAAAATTTCTTTGGGGACATCTTTTGCATGCCAGTAACGCTGAAAACGTCTTGATCATCAAGGTTGAATTTTTTTCTCATCTGCAAGCAACGCTTATTTATCCACATCCCAAGTTTGATAATCGGAAGCAAATTGTAAAAGGAAGATTTTTATGGCGGGGAAGAAGGCGAGGCGTCTGCAGCCGTTTCATGTTCTTAAACCCTTTTTTTATTTAAATGCAGTCGAATTGTTCGAGAGCTGCATTTAGCATCTGTATTCGCTTTTATCTGATTTGATGTTAGGCTTGAATCTCTTAACTTCTCGCCTAATGCGCCTGTCTAGAGATGGTGAGATTTTAATGGGGGAGACGGCTTGATTTTTAGAAGCATACGCATCTAGATTTTTAATGAAGTTAGCAATGACAGTTCTGCTACGGCCAATTTCATTTAAAATGGCTCGTTGATAACGACTTTGAAGTCCAACAACCCTGACCTGTTCGACCTTTGTTAAAATGTTACGCTTAGCCATTTTAAAATCTGAAATTTAGTGCTAGATATGAGCTAAGTAGATGTCTACATGTCTGAAGCTATGAGTACACTGACTAGTTCAAAATTTTTCTCCAGTAATTTTTTTTCACACCTTGTCTTATCTTTATGACCAACCCAAAAAATATTTTTTCAATGTTTGTTTCTATTAATCAGTTAAAAGCTGAAAATTTTTTGCTTGATTGTTGATAAACTACATTTTCTAATTAAATGTAAATGTTTCGCAAATATATTTCAATTAAAGTAACAGTATTTTTTATATATATATATATATATATATATATATATTTAACCCTGTTGTATCTGGTCTTATGATTTTGACCAGGAGAGAGTGTGTGTGTGTGTGTATATATATATATAATATCTATCATCTTCAGGTAAGATGAGTACAATTCCAACGTTCGTACATTTAAAATAATTCCCGACCATGACCCATTTCTAAGAAACTTAATATTTTCTTCTTCACTTAGTTTGAATTGAATGTAGGTCATATTCGATTGGTTGATCAGTGTAAAGCCCCCAATAACCATTTTTCTTTTTTTCAAAAAAGGGGATGCGTTTACTTTTGAAACGCCTGAGGAGACGCATTGGTATGCGTTGAAACACGACTGTAATTGTGTAGAGATTTTTACATGTTGTTTTAATATCCTTGTGTGTGCACATATATGTGTTTGTGTACTAAATATTTATTTTAAAATGCAATACATTTTCCTAATTTCTGCATGTTAGGACTTTTCAAAACCCCGCTGAAATTGTTTTTATTCAAATGCTTACGAACGACGTATTTCTGTTGACAAGAACACGCTTGTCTTTGTGTACCATACATTTGCATAGAACTGAAAGAACAGATGACACCCACTTGCTCTCCAATTTGTCAAGTGCTGACAGCATACAACACACACACAACAGCAATCGATATTTAGATCAGGCGTGAACAACAACGGACAATAAATCCATATCATCTTTCGCTCTGCCATATTCATTCTTCTTCCTCAAACATAGATTTCCTCTGCCTCTTTCTTGTCTGCGGCATCGACTGTTCTTCAGAATTTGCTTTGTACGCTTCTATTCATTTTTCCCGCGTGTGCAGTGAGTGTAACGGTTAGCGACTCTGAAAGGTAAATTGGCGAGACGTGTTCGAATTTCGGTTGAGTTGGTTAAGTTCACTTTTACACGTATAGCCTTGGTAAATGTAAGACTCCATCTGTTCTCCCAGTCTCCAGATATGGTAAAATAGTCGGGCTGACTGGGCTCTCTTGCCTTGAGGTGGCAACCGGTCTAGGAGAAGGAAAACTCTGAATCCAAAACCCATCTTGAAGAGGGATGGACTACGTCAGGCTATCTAGCTCCAGACTAGCTATGGCTGCATTACATGTACTGCTTTATGAGTCTAATCGATTACGAGACTCGTGACAATTAATTTTCCTTCTTTTTAGTTCGAACACCACAAACTCAGTCTCGTGTTAACGTTATGAGAAACGAGATTTAAAAATATCGTCTGTTCTTACGAAAAAGATTTTTTTTATTGACACAAAGTTAATTTTTTTAAAAGAATATTTGGCGCTTTTTCTAGTCTCGTTTATTCTTGCATTAACGAAACACTGACATTTAGTCCGGCGACATTGTTACACTTTGGTGCATTTGTTTAGACAGACAAAGAACAAAAAAAAAAAAAAATGTACAAAGCAATATCTGAAGATCATCAAAAGCGGCATACGCTTGAGGAAGGACGAAAATTCAGTGGGCGAAATATCGTTCCCAAATAAATATAAAGACATTAGTTCGAAAATGATATGGAATATTGAAAACGGTTGACATCTTCTAAATTTAGAAAACAAATTAGACAACGTACAATATATATATATATATATATATATATATATATATATATATATATATATATATATATATATGACCAGGAAAGGATAGGTTCATATATCGGGATAGTCAATTGAAAAGGAAACGTTTTACATGGATGCAGATGGAAATTGAGATAAAAAGGGAGATAACTTATACAGTTTTTTTTTTTTTTTTTTTGCAAATTTTAAGTTTCTTTATTCCTTTTCTATATGAATTACTGTGACCATCTTTAGAAAGTAGTTTCCCGTTGCCTTCTCCACGGTTTTAAATTCAGTGTTATTCTTCTAGGCCGTTTATCACCCAGAGAGGTGAGTCTGTGTCGCGCGCAGAAGGTGGAGAGCAGAGTCTACCTTGCTGTTACTATTGTTAAGACTTTCACATAAATATTTAAATATTTTCTTAATGAGATTAATATAAATTAACTTACTTAATAACAATAGAAAACTGAACCCTCAATTTGTGCCCAATAAAATTCAAAAAAATGTTTGTTTTTTTAAATGTCATGTCACTTCAGGATGTAGGCGATTATGAATCTCCACAGTTTCCTTTTTATTTATTTTTTTAAATGAATTACTATGACGTCTTGGGAACGTTAGGGAAGGGGGTTTCCTATTGGCTTCTCCGTAATTTTGAAATCAGAGGGCTCCTTTTCCGACACTAGATATCACTAAAGTCTAGACACCAGTCTATTCAGCTATTTAATCCATAGATGGGGAAGAGCAATGAATGGATTCCTGCTTTTCCCAGTGGCATTTGAAAAAGTTAATACAACTGATGAGGCGGAAATTTGAACTTTGCTTGCAATTTCGCTTTCCACGTCGATAACAATTAAGCTATGTAATCTCAACTGCTAAGATCCGAGGAGAATTATTTACACTACTTACATGCGAGCTATTGTCCTTGTCTTTGTAGTTGTTATCAAAATATTCCAGTTATGCCCTCCGACTCTCATCAGGTGTATATCCCTAGTGGATTAACGCGTTGGATAGTAATTGTGAGTTCAATCCTTGGGCCGCGCAGTGTGTACTTGGACTCAAAAAAAAAAAAACCCAAAAAAACAGGGTAAGCAATAACTGAGCAGTACTAAAAATAAGACCTAGAGCATATTTCGCTAGAAATTGGCTCTAAAACAAGAACAGTCTACCTCCGTAGATTAAATAAAGGGTTCAGTATAGAATTCCCTGTAGGTTACCTGGATCGACAAATACCTGATGACCATAAAATGCACAAGGGCTGAAATGCTGTCATTACAACAGCAAAGATGATGACACTAGTCCGCATATGAATAGTGTAAATAATTCCTCAGCCCAGAAATTCACAGAAACTGAGGAGAATTATTAACTTATTTTTTTATTTTTTATTTTTTTTTTTTTTGCTTTGCTCAAATACACTGGTCAGGGCGACATCTCTTCGCCTGGCCTTTCAGCCAAGGCTAGAGAGCCCAGTTTTTGCTGCTGTTTAACTCGGAGCTGTAAGAACTGGATCCGTAGATTTACCCAAAGGCCTTTTTTTTTTTTTTTTTTTTTTTCCAGCGAAAAAGGAAAAGGCTGAACTTGAATTCTACTTGCTAGTTTCCCTTTCGGCGACAATAACCGTCACGCTACCGTTAGATTTCAAACCATTAATATCTGTTCGCTCTTGCACGGAATCAAATGAAAGCAAGTCTCATCACTATTCCAGTATAGTCCATGTTCGTTAATTTAAAAAAAAAATAATACTGTCACTGCCCTCGATGAAAAATAAAACCTTTCAGGAAAATATTATTTTGAATAAACAAACCTTGCCATATTCAATTTTTCAAACTTGACCAGAGTTCACTTTCACACCACATTTTATACTTTTAAACCCTCCTCTTTTTAATTTAAACTTTTTTTCTTTCCATTTCTCACTTTCATGAATTTTGTCATTAATGAACATATCTTCATTCACAGCTCCAAGTGATATTAGTGCCAGCCTATATCTTGTTAAATGGAAAACATCTGACCTGTTACAAAAATTGTTCAGAAATTTATTTTCCTCATGATCATCAGCTAAGTGAAGTGGGCTTCACAACAAGATGACAAAACAAAGAACTCTATAAGACGGTGGTCACTACCTGCAAGAAACACACACGGACCGAAGGACCCACAGAGAGTGACGTGTAAAAGTTTCGCAGCGACGCGAAGGGGAAGACGCCCGTTAGACTGTTCACTTCCCCATCTCTTACGCTTCATCTCTGCCTCCCTTGTCGATAGCAGTAGGTTACAATCAGAAAATAAAAGTTGCTTACTGCTACGAGTCTCATGGTTTTAATTCTTGGGTGAAGATCTGGCCGAAGGGTTATTTTTAAGCCATAAACGTTTAACTTGTATCCCGAGAACGAACCTGGTGTCCGGTGAACCTGTAACGCTACACTCCAAAAAAGGCATGCCATGCACCCTACCGAGTTCGTATCTCTGTTAAAATGCTCTCTCAATCATCTTTAAGAATCTATTTTTTAATTTTTTCATCAGCATGAGCGGCACTGACCTCCAGGAGAACAACTTATTCGACTTCTCAGGCTCACATTTTACACTGACATGAGGTGGATCGATTATATTGAATCGACTGTTAAGTCTGCTGCTAGGAAAGTTGCTTCACTTTGTCATTGTTAGACAATTTTTTCGTTAGAATCTATCTTACACATTTATAAGTCCAGTATTCGTCCATGCCTCGAATAATGTCCCCCACATATGGTTCGGTCTCTCTCTATCTATCTATATATATATATATATGAGAGGGAGAGAGATTGTCAAAATCCCCAAAAATATTATTGCTCCTGGGTTGGCATCTTCGCTTCAGTCACTTTCCCACTGATGTAACGTAGCTTCCATGTGCCCTTTTTTTTCTTTTATTTATTTATTTTTTTTTTTTTTTTAATATTTTTACTGTAACTGTTTTGGTGAATTTTTATCTTTATACACCGACTTTACGAATTTAAGCGCAGTACCAGATTGGCTGTTAGGTCTCATTTTACGGTTGAAATTGCTAGAGAACTGTAAGTTCTATTGTAACGGATTTTTCTCGCTTGATTGTGAACCGGACGATAGGCAGAGCTATCTACTGTTATAAAATTGTTGAATATACAAGGAAGAAATTAAAAACTGTTAAAGAATCCTGGAAAGTTTAGTCACAATGCATGGCAGGCAATTGTAAATGAAAATCTTTGTTGATAAAGACCTAAAAACTTTTTTTTGATTATGAATAATTGGAATGTGTTAATTCTTTATATAGAAATTGATTGTATAGAGCACAATATTTACAATCTGATAAAAAGTCTGACAGGAAATGGAAAGAGTATCTTGAATCAATTTCTAGATCTGTTGCTAGAAAAGTTGGTTCACTATGTCATGCTAGACAATTTTTCTCGCCAGAATCTATCTTAAGTATTTATAAATCGACCATTCATGTTTACTATGAATATTGCCATCACATTTGGTCAGGTGTTTCTGTTATGTATTGAGAGATTCTTGAGAAAATCCAAAGAATCCGCAATGTTATTGGTCCTGACATGGCATCTCGGCTTCAATCACTTACCCACCACCGTACCTGTAATTTTTCTATAAATACTTCTATGGTAATTGTTCTGATGAACTTTCCTCTATGGTACCTGGACTGCATGAATTTAAGCACAGTTCTAGATTGGCAGCAAGGTCTCGTTTTACACTTGAAATGATTACGTGTAACCGTAAGTTCTATGCTAATAGTTTCTTCTATCACACTTTTTTCACTTGTGGAACTCTCTTCCGGCTTCTTACTTTCCTGTCAACTACAATCTTCAAAAATGTAAAAGCAATATCAGTCGTTGTGTTCTACCTTTTTAATTCCTGTCCTTTTCTTGTCCGCTCCGTTTCTTTCACTCGCTGTTTATCCCTTGCGTTTTCGTGACTTTTAATTGACTTCCTTCGAATGAAATGACCAAGAACAATAGTGAATATCACTGTTCCAACAGAGAATTGAGTAAAATTTGAAATGCTGAAAAAAGAAATGGCTGTACTTTACGAGAGAACTGAAGAAATTGATGAAATAGGGAGAAACCAGTTGCACTTATTTTTTAACCCGTTCGCTACTGTGGAGGGGCTGGTGTACTGAGACTTGCTGTCACTTGACTTCAATGAAAATCGACAGATACTATTTTGAAAACCCAGCGAGTATAACATAGCTATATACAGAGTGACAATAAACTCGGTATAGAATTACTTAAAAACAAAGAAAGTATTGAAGCAGATGGCTTACAGTTCGAACAGCATCGGTAATTAATTTATTATTGTTTACTATAGCATTTTATTGTTATTAACCAGAACTATTTTAATAATGAATTTCTGGATTGTTGGTAAATTGCTTTTTTAATTGTTATTGTAAGTAGCTGTATAGTGATTTTAACGCCACTATATATATATATATATATATATATATATATATATATATAATGTGAACATTGAAGTCAATACTTAGTCGATAGGCTGTTTCATGCTAGACGAAATCGTCAGGCCACGAGTGTTTTGTTTTCTCGGCTAATAAAAAAGCCGAGAAAAACAACACTCGTGGCCTGACGATTGCGTCTAGCATGAAACAGCCTATCGACTCTAAGTGTTGACTTCAATGTTCACTTTTATATTTACACACGCTCTATCTCTGATATTGAGCACTTAGAGAGAGAATGTGTGTGTGTGTGTGTAAATATATATATATATATATATATATATATATATATATATATATATATATATATATATATATGAGAGAGAGAGACAGAGAATAATTTTAGGGGGAAAGTGACGCATTTTATCCTTTACGGCTTCATCGGACTAAGTTTCTTTTTGCGTTGATGCAGTTACATATGCGTATAAACGAAAGATGTTGGGAATTTTAAATTTAAAGATGATTTTTTTTAATGTATTTTGGGCATACAATCTAGCCAGTTTCATTTGCATTCTTTTTGTTTGTGTTTCTATCATCTGTGTTATTAAATGTACCACACTGGCACAATAGAATTTAATGGTGAAACGTTGTAAGAACCTACACGCTTAATTGACTGTGGCTGATCTAGCGATAAAACCACTTTCTAGACATTTGCGTGAACTTTTTTCTCTTTTAATTAGAGTAGCATTTCTTTTATGTCAAAATTGTGGTCAGTCTCATTACAGTAAGCAACTAATGCATTCTATTTTTTTTTTGTATTTTTAATGTCACTTTTCAGTTCAAATAATTTTTTTTAAACCTCTCGAGGTTTCTCCAATATTTTCTTTTTAGCAATCATATCAAATGACAAATTATAAATACCTCTTTCAAGTTTTCGCTCGTTTTTTTTTTTTTTTTTTTAATCTTATCGTTTTAGATGTCGTGACAAATTTTATATTGCGTTTAAATAAATTCTTTTCTATTGTAATTGTGACAGTGGATAGAACATATATATATATATACCATAAAATCCAAAATCATCTATGGGAAACAAGCTTATTTCGACAGACGAAAATATAATTCGTCAGTCTTATTCAACCCCAGTATAAACTGAGTTCGTGTCGGAAAAAGAAATTTTAATGTAAAAGCGACCAAAACAACCGTCGAAAAACTAAAAGAATTTATCCATTTCAATGTTTTTTTGTAAAAGATTCCTTTACCCAACTAAGAGACGAAACGCTCACACGAAAACTTTTCCATTTTGTCGTGTGTGTGTGTATATATATATATATATATATATATATATATATATATATATATATAAAAGGTTCGCATAAATACGATTCTCGCTTGGTTTCGCAGCGACGGGATTCGGCGTTGGAACAAAGTTCCCCTCATAACCAGTTGCGAACTACCCAAAAGTAGAAATTGGACGCCGATGTATCACACAGTAATATGGGAACATGGCAGAATTTAAACAGATACTGCACTCCGATCTCAGCTGAAGGACAGGGTAGTGTGCTCTCGATATTACATACCAGTCACTGATGGGTAGAATGTAACACAAACCGGCTTAACGTGGGGTGCCCAGGACGAAAATTGCCCAATCTCAGTGAACACTGTCGCACTAAAGAGGAAGAGAGAACAGATACTACTCTCTGATTCCCAGCATAGAATGTAACACCAAGTCTGCTTAATACGAGGTGCTCATACGTGAGAAATTGTCCAAATTCCGGTCACTGTCGCGCTAGCATCAACATCTGTCTGTCTAGAAAGTCGAGCCGCAGGTTTTGAATTTTCGAGAACAGACACTACTCAGTGATCCCAGACCGGACAGCGTGTACGCTGATTCTAAAGCACAGATACTTGCGCTTGTAATAATTTGATATAAATAAATGGATTATTAAAACCGATATTTAAACTGTCGGAATCGTTTACGATAAAGCTTTTTTTTTTTTTTTTTTTTTGTCCCTGCTTAAAAATGATGGAACATGCATATAATGCATTATAGAGGAGACAGTTAAAGATGGCGACGTGATCAGACAGACGGACATGCAAAGAAATGGGCTAATGAAAACAAAAATGGTGAATCTTACGTCGTTGGCGTTCAGTAGCACCTGAAAAGAAAACTGACAGATGGTAGAAAGAAAACAAACAAAACAAATTGAAAGTGAAAAAAAATATCTTATAGTAATCCAAGAATGACTTTAAAAAAACAGTTAAATTCAATCATATTGTGTTCGTAAATTTTAGAAATTATTGTTATATATTTATTTATAAGTGATTTACCCATTAAGCGGGATAAAATGGACATGTGTTGGGGAGTGCAAAAGTGGTCAGTGCTTCGTGGCGGAACACATTATTTGCAAATATATCACATGGTGCCGTTTTTATGTTTGTATTCATCTCGATCAGGCGTTAAGGATTCACTACGGTGAGTTTGGTCAATTCGTTGACTATCCATGATTTTATATTTTGGCTTCGCCTAGGTGAGTATTTGAAGCCGGCTTGTGGGCCGCCTGAGTATTGTGTCCTAGCGTACGCATGAAACTTTTAGTGAGCAACCGAAGGAAATACCATATATATGTATATGTATATATGTTTTCAAATTTTGTATATTGATGGGTGAGTTCTCAGTGTCGGATATATTGATGTAGAAAGTGTGTACATGTCAATTAACATTGCTTTGTAGCAGTCAGTTTCACATCTCTCTGCGATTTTCAGGCCAAGTGTTACGATTCACTCAGCGGGAGAGAAATATGTATGTATGTATGTTAGGTCTTGCCCAAGTGCTTCAGAGGACGAAACGCATTGTCTAAGACGAGTTTTTCATCTTGAAATTTATTCATTTTGTTCCTTTACGCTCTCTGGAAATAATTTACTTCTATATGATTGATAGAAATAAAATTTGCCACTTAGCTGATTGATGTTATATTTAGCACCTCGACTCCAGAGTTTCTTAGACGAACTTTTCCGTAATTATTCAGTCTACTTTTCATAAAGTTTCAGCAATTGACTACCGATTTTCTCATTTTCCGTTATCTTTATATTAAGTTTGAGGAAATTTATACGCTACTTGCGGCGCTTTTATTATTGACGTTAAACCGATTTTTGTTCTCTTTTGTATGTGTTTATGTGTACGTCAGTGTCGAATGTCGTTGTTATCGTCCTTTTCATCATTTTCTTGTCTCTCCACACACACACACACACACACACACTCTCCTCTGAGTGTCAAAGATAATGTGACAATGAAATTTTCGATATCACAGACAGAACTTTTTTCTCAAATGTTCTGGAAAGTTATTATTGTTAGAGATATTTCTCAAAATAAACGTGTGTAATATATATATATATATATATATATATATATATATATATATATATATATAATGTCCGCAAATCGTTCGTCTTTTAGTTGAGTTTAAAGAAACTTTACGGTAGATGGCGTTGTGTTGTCATGTAGACAAGGTTACATTTGTCATTAGTGTTTAACGTGTGTATTAATGAGTTAACCGAGAAGTGTTCCGTTTAACAATGGCAGGATATTCATATCGGGAACAAGTGGAGATATATATATATATATTTTTTACATACGGCTGCGCGAATGGTAATGGGCGCGAGGCTGTACGGCTGTATCAGATTGCGTTTCCAGACCGAAGACAGCTGAGTCATCCAACCTTTGCTGCTGTTGATCGACGTGTTGCTGTGACAGGATCCGTGACACCACAAATTATGGATCGAGGAAGACGAGATCCGCTCGTACGCTTCGCCATGAAGAACACATTCTACAGGATATCAGAAACGATCCAGGTATCAGCACACGTCAAGCATGTCGCACATCTCATAGTATCTTATGGAGGGTACTTCAAGTGCAGCTTCTCTATCCTGTCATTTGTAATGTATGCAGGGACTTCTGTCCCCTGATCACTCACCACTGGAGAACTTTTGCCGATGGTTTCTTGCACAAACTGCCGATCTGTTGTTTGTCTCTTCAGTCTTGTTTACGGATGAGACAACATTTGGAAGAGATGGAATAACACATTTACACCACCAACATTTGTGGGCAGATCAGAATTCCCATTGTACAATACAGGCTAGACATCAGCATCAGTTAACGATTAATATATGGGTTGGAATTTGTGACTGGTAGGTTCACATGTCCCGCAGGTCTAACAGGAGCTGTCTACGGAGACTTTATTTCGAACTTTTAATTTCTGCTAGAGGATGTACCTCTGCTAATAAGACGCATGTGGTTCTTGCATCATGGGGCTCTAGCACATTTTAGTCACGTTGTTCGCGATGCACTGGTTAACATCTACTATGAAAGAGAACCGGTGAATGTCCTCCACGTTTTCCCGACGTCTGTGCTTTGGATTTTTCTGTGGGACTACCTAAAACAATGTTTCAACGTGTGATGGGTGACTTCAAAACCATTCGACACCATGTGGGAGTATTTGAAAAGGTTCGCCAGTCAATGATCTGACGGGTGCATGCGTGTGTAGAAGCAAGCGCAGGACATTTTGAACATTTGTTATGAGTTGCTGTGTTCAGGGACAACGATGGCCTTTTAGACATATGTTTATTTGGACATTTTACTTGGTTTTGGTTTCAGGAAGCCGCCTTCAAAGTTTATAAAAGTATTTTGGGATTGCGTCTTGGATTGAGCGTTTAACAGCGTTTACTTTAAGCTTAATAACTGAAAAACAAAGGATTTGCGGGCATAGGTTTATGTCCCCAAAGTTTGTAAAATTATTTTTGATACAACCTCGGAATGATAGAATAAACGTACACAAGTCCAACAGGGCGTGCCTCTACCAAAGCTCTAACAGAATTTTTCTCTCTCTTATATATATTCGTGTAAGACTTCATTGGACTAAATTTTGTTTACGTTGATGCAACTGCACATGCGCACGAACAAGAGACACTGAGAAATTTAATTTAAACCTGCCAGGTTATATACTCAAAACACATAAAAAAAAATATAATCGTGTTTAAATTAAAATTCCCAACAGCTTTCGTTCGTGTGCATGTCTAGTACAATAAACATAAACTTAGTCTGATGAATTTCTAAAGGACGAAACGCAATATACAAAACTTATTTTTCCACTTTTTTTTTCATACGTTTTTCTCTCAAAATTGTTCTTGATATACAAAAATTTATATATCAATCCGCCAAAAAAAAAAAACAAAAAAAAAGCGTATACACACTTCAGGAAAGGAAAAAACTTGTCTAGATCTTGTAATACTAAATTTATTCAGACATCACGAGATTAATACAAGTTGCCTTTGGACTCTTCAATCACAATTAATGCTCAAAATGGTGGTCTTTTTAGCTTCCAGGCATTTATTAGTAGGGCCAAGTATTGGTTGGGCAACGTTGGCCAGTGTCCATTGTGGTTGCTGCACATGCATTTTCAATTTCTTGTCTAAGGGCCGCCAGTGTTGTCTGTTTTCTGCGGTACAAAACATCCTACAGCAGTGTTATCG
Source organism: Acanthosepion lycidas (assembly GCA_963932145.1). Classification (NCBI taxonomy): domain Eukaryota; kingdom Metazoa; phylum Mollusca; class Cephalopoda; order Sepiida; family Sepiidae; genus Acanthosepion; species Acanthosepion lycidas. The sequence continues at coordinate 9,542,084 of OZ010575.1, read as the reverse complement.
CAATTTGATAAAAGTATGAAAAACAATTTTTTTTTCCTTTCTTGAAGTGTGTGTGTGTGTGTGTGTATATATATATATATATATATATATATATATATATATATATAATGTGTGTGTGTGTGTGTATGTATGTATATGTATATGGAAAAGGGCATTAGACTCGAGAAGGATGACTTTAAAAGAAGAAACCATGTAGTTAATTGTTTGGAATTGAAATGAATTCTTTGTGACCCCAGTCCCGTTACCTTTCAGACAGACCCTCGTATGTTTTAAAATGTCAATATTAATACTTTTCTATTGTGTGTTGGCGCTGTTTAACTTTAGTCTGTATTGCAGGATATGCGATCAAAACCAACATAACAGGGCCCATGAGAAATCGCCGCCAGTATCTTTATCGTCACTTATTTCAACTTAATTTCAATTTCCTATTTTTTTGCCTAAAAAATGGACCAGCACAGCCAGGTAACAATAGTATAGTAATACATCAGGGAATGTGTCAAAAATGAAATGGAGTACTTACCTGAATATATATGTAGACAGGCCAGAATAAAGAAAATGTTAGCACATTGGATAAATGTCAACGCCATCTGGATTTGTTTCTTGTTCTCATTAACTAAAGAACTTGTCTTTCTCGAATCAGGTGACCCTAAAAAATAAATCGGATATATGAACATCCGTATCAAAAGTTGATGATTCCAATCTTATTGGGGAATGTATATTTATTGCTTTATATATAAACAATATTGGCAGAAGGCTAAGTGGGAAGTGGGGAGAGGCTGGTCAACATTTAACTACCCTGGGCTTAACTAATCAGATCCGTGACGCATTACAATTTTCTCTTTCGCCTCAAGAACTCATCCATCGCCATTCAATTTGACATATCACATATTCAGAGAACCTAAAAAAAAAACAACATATTATTATAAAAAATTATCAATGTACACATTAAATAGTGCATTATAAATAAGGAACATGAAGAAAAAATGTCTACCTTTTATTAAATAGTAATGTAAGAGTGGCTTAGCAGTTAAAAGCTCTGTAAAATGAAGCATGCGAAGTTCAAATTTGTGTTTACTTCGCACTGTTACCTTCTGGAAAGGCATTTTATTGCTAATATTGAATTTTACCACCTCTTTACAACCCCCCCCCCCAACCAACAAAAAAAAATTAATCTTTACTTAATTATAAAAGTGAATGTCCTCTCGGATACTTTGTATCTGTTATAAAAACATGATTTTTCCGGGCCAAAGTAATCTCTTTGGACATATATTCTACTAGCAGCATGGCCCGGCGTTGCCTGTGATTGATTCAAAAATCGTACGACTCGTACAGCAATCGCTATCACTTGACTTAAAATATTTTTACTCTTCCTTGCCTTTAAAGGAGTGCCCTTTGCCGTGCTGATGTTGCTACATGCCTTACTTCTTGCCTATCTCACACTGCGAACTTTTTGTAAGCTCTATGCTAAACATTAAATCTGTTACGAAAAAAGAACTAAACAAAATGAACACAAAACGATCAGCTCTAAAAAAGGACTCGTAACTGGAAAAACCAAATGAAAAAGAATGTTACCAAATACTTTTTCACACCCAACCCAGTTCTGCGGTATCAGAATCAACGTTGAGTTTAAGCAAGCGAATGAGCCAATTGGAGTAAAGTGCCATGCAGATTTAAATTTTCCCCCGTTTGTGACGAATGCAGCTATCGATTTTTTTTGCATGCTAGTTAACATTCGTGTCAGTCAGCTGTTGGCTCTCACTCTGGCCAATAGAATCTTCCTGTCTATTCGTGGCAGACAGCTATAGGCTCTCACTTTGGCCAGTAGAAAATGGCCACAAAGTACATGAAAACTGCTGTAGAATCATGAAGTAATCGATTATTTCCACTAGCGATGGGATGTAACGTCGGTCTTGGCCTTCCCGCTAACTTGGAGCATGCGCATGTAAATTTTGGTGCAAATCCGTCGAAAATTGCGGCCGTGCATTCGTCACACACACACACACACACACACACACACACACATCCTGCCTTTTATAGATAGATAAGAAACATTATTCTATGAAATATTATTCTGTAATGAACATTTATTCTATAAGGAAGATTAAACGAAACCTAATCAACAATAATTTCCTTAACTATGTCGTCGACGAACAAATAAAATTAGCCTTAACGAAATTAAGAAAAAAAAAAAAAACACCAAAAAAACACGCCCAATCCTTCTCTGACGCCCCCAAAAATAAACACATTAACTTATTTTATCGTAACCAAATACACCATAATTATAAACTGGATGAAAAGGCTATTAAAAACATAATTCGCCAGCACATAGCACTCAATGATCTGAACAAACACTTAAGATTTATCCTCTACTACAAAAGGTTTAAAACGTCTAACTTTTTACCAAGAACACCGGGCCACATAAGTACCCCCTAGGTAAAAATGTTTTCTATGCATTCTCTGGAAGATTGCATCTTCAAAACTAATAATCAAAAAACATTAAATACTTACATTGGTCATACATGCAGTACACTCTCTTGACGATTGACCTGTCACTAGTCGAAACACGGTGCAATTCGTGAACACATCGACCCGAACACCATGAGCATCAAAATACAACTATCAGCGTAAAACAAATAATAGTAGATAATACCAAAATACTCTACAGCAATTCAAAGAAAGACGCAAAACTCTAGAAGCTATTATTATGCAAAATAAATAGCACGCATTAATTAAAATTCATGTACAACAGGAGATGCTTTCTTGAAGTGCATATGATATAATTAATGGGCGCATGTATTAGTATTATATAAAAACGCGGTAACAATAGTCGTTACAAATGACGTCACGTTAGACCATTCCAAACTGCCAACTTCCTGAAGAATATCAGGAATTCTGACTCGCTGACACCACATCGGTTCTTGATAATGAAACCGATAGTCGAAAGTACTGAACAAAAAAAAAAAAAAAAATGAACTTCGGACAGTTTATCCACAACTTCGAAAAATATACAACAAATTAAATAAACCTTTTCGGTATTTCGAAACAAACGTGTTTGGATGAATACTTGTTGCTTAAATATACCTTATGTTATATATATAATGTGTGTGTTGTGCATCAAATTCAGTCGTGCTACCGGTGAGGAATAATGTATATTTATTCATATATAATGATCCTTTGTATCCTGTGTAAAATACAAAGGATCTGCGGTCCATATAGCATCAGGACATCCTTCAAAAGCTTGACGACACTTCGCAGATAGCTCTCCCGAGTGAGAAGCCCCCCCCCCCATAGAGGGGAACATGTCTAAAGATGTGTGTACGCTATCCCGTGCAGCTGCGGAAAGGAATATAAAGGAGAGACAGGCTGCACCCTCAAGGTAAGGCTTCAAGAATACCAGAAAGCTGTAACACGAGGGGAAGTGGAAAAATCAGGCGTGGCTGACCACATGTGGAGAGAGAAGGGAGATCACCGCCCTCTGTGGGATAATGTTGAGATCATAGATAAGGAACACCATTGAAAAATTCGTAAACTTAAGGCATCGGCGCATATGCTAGGCCACAAAAATCTTCTGAGCCGACCAAGCATAGAAATAAATACAATATGGGAACCAGTAATCAAGAGTACCAGAGAAAAGCGATAATAACAAGAAAATTGCAATATGAGCTCTGGTAAAAACATAAAATAACAGCAAAATTGCAATATGAGCACTGGTAAAAATGGTTGCTGAAGACATTAGGTTTATATTAGCCAGAGATTCAAACACAGATGTCCTCAAGGACACATGGTACAGTGGATAAAGGTGTTAGTTAGATTCACTGACAGGACCCAAAGAGTGTGTGTTTCAGAGGGAAAATTAACAGGAGATAACTAATAACTGACATCTATTAAACATGGCACGTGGAACTAGAACAGTCTACCCCAGTGAGCGAATAAATGGTTCAGTTCGACATCGCAACCACCTGAAGAAAGGCGAAGCGTACAACGGCCGAAACGTTGTAATAAAAATGGCGACAAAGATGAGAACAATAGACCGAATAATGTAAATAATGTACATAATACTTTATCTCAGAAATATAGACACACACACACACATATATATATATGTGTGTAAGTGGACGCTTATTTAATTTAGCCTAGAGTCACACAGGGCCACAATTGTGTGTCTCTTAAATAGGAATTTGCTTGAGTGGGTGGTTGTAATGTATATAGTTAGATAATTTCAAGATTATATTTGCAAAGCTTTTTATTTATATTCTGAGCGCTACTTTTCAAGTAAAAGCATTCCATGTTTTAAAACGTTCTGAAACCTGGGAATTCGTTGTATCAAGAGATCCCACCTCATCTACAAAGGGAATTCTCTCATGTCTGCAATAATTTATATTTTTCCGAGAAATTCCTCACGGTATGTCGTCATAAAGAATTAAAAACAGTAAAGAATGCTTTGGGGTATTTTCATGCGGTAAGTGTTCTTAAAAATGAAACAATGTCTTGATATCTGTCTATATTTCTGAGATTAGTTTAAATTTGTCTTGATAATAACTTAAGTTTAGGCTTTTAAAATCTTTATGTATTAGCTTTCTAATTTTGTCAATTTTGATGTTACTTGAATTCCTTACAACCATAAGGCCATCATCCTTATATAATCCTGTATCATCTATACTTATATCATTGTGGGCAGTATGATTGTATAAAATAAACAATCCAACAATATCTGAAGACACTGCAGAGTCCAGCGATCCCATTGTAATATCAAAATAGTCTCCAGAGATATTTTTCATCCATTGTTCCTGATAACCACTGTTACTGATAATGAAACAGATGTAATTCTGAAACATAGAAATTTCCGTGTCGCTATGTAAAATATTATATATATATATAATATATATATAGAGAGAGAGTGGTTAGAACGTTCAGTTTTCGACCCGGAGTCCCGGGTTCGAATCTCGTTATTGTCTTTTTCTCAGGAAGGTGACTTCTTGAATATATCGGCTTGGGGAGGCGATTCCAGTGTGTGGCACCATCGGAAAATACCTGAAACTATACCCAACAGGTTAACCTAAGATTTATGAGTAAAATTGGGTAGACGGACCAGTTCGGTTTTTATTTTTGTTAGCGCGAACTCACAAGTCATCGTGACCGACGGTTTGAGCGTACTGGGTTTGGCTCAAACTGTTTATTACGCCAGATGATGCCTTCCCTTCCAGAAACTGTAGGTAAGAATCGCACAGTAGTGTCGCAGTATAAATCCCAGGTGTTTAACAAATGCAAATGTGCCTGAGCAGTCGTCTTTATAAGGGATTGGCTAGTCACCCGAGCAAACGGGCATACTCTTTAGTTTGTCTAATATGCAGGAATGTATTTTCCAAAACTTTTTTTATAACGCAAGATCTTTAATCATTTCTATAAACACTCAATATAAAACATCAATGAATTAAGGAATTAAAATTCTAGATACAATGAGGAGGAACATTGGAAAGTTAATTCTGATATAAAACAATTCAGAACTCTTTTATATATATATATATATATATATATATATATATTCCTCTCTACATCCTCTCTCTCTCTCTATCTAATATATATATATATATATATATATATATATATATATATATACACATACACTGCGTGCCAAATTATTATTGAGATAACTTTTTTCTTATATTTCAAAAACCGTCCAATCAATTCACACAACGTTGGCAATACTGACCTGCGCAATCACTGAATTTTTCGTACTGATTTGTGCAATGTAAACAAACTGGCGCCATATTTGTTTTCTCTCTCTCTCTTTTTCCCCGACGGTCATCACTATCCCTGTTTTCTCTTTCTCTCTCTCTTTTTTTTCCCCGACGGTCATCACTATCCCTGTTTTCTCTTTCTCTCTCTCTTTTTTTCCCCTACGGTCATCACTATCCCTGTTTCTCTTTCTCTCTCTCTCTCTCTCTCTCTCTCTTTCTCTCCCTCACGGTCCTCCCTATCCCTTCTTTCCCTCACGGTCCTCCCTATCCCTGTTTTCGCTCTCTCTTTCCTTCACGGTCCTTCCTATACCTGTTTTCTATCTCTCTTTCCCTCACGGTCCTCCCTATCCCTGTTTTCTCTCTCTCTCTTTCCGTCACGGTCCTCCCTATCCCTGTTTTCTCTCTCTCTCCCCAATGGTTCTCACTTTCCCTGTTTTCTCTCTCTCTCCCCAATGGTTCTCACTTTCCCTGTTTTCTCTCTCTCTCCCCAATGGTTCTCACTTTTCCTGTTTTCTCTCTCTCTCTCTCCCCAATGGTTCTCACTTTCGCTGTTCTCTCTCTCTCCCCAATGGTTCTCACTTTCGCTGTTTCTCTCTCTCTCCCCAATGGTTCTCACTTTCGCTGTTTCTCTCTCTCTCCCCAATGGTTCTCACTTTCGCTGTTTCTCTCTCCCTCCCCAATGGTTCTCACTTTCCCTGTTTCTCTCTCTCTCCCCAATGGTTCTCACTTTCCCTGTTTCTCTCTCTCTCCCCAATGGTTCTCACTTTCCCTGTTTCTCTCTCTCTCCCCAATGGTTCTCACTTTCCCTGTTTCTCTCTCTCTCCCCAATGGTTCTCACTTTCCTTGTTTCTCTCTCTCTCCCCAATGGTTCTCACTTTTCCTGTTTTCTCTCTCTCTCCCCCCAATGGTTCTCGCTTTTCCTGTTTTCTCTCTCTCTCTCCCCAATGGTTCTCACTTTCCTTGTTTCTCTCTCTCTCCCCCCAATGGTTCTCACTTTTCCTGTTTTCTCTCTCTCTCCCCCCAATGGTTCTCGCTTTTCCTGTTTTCTCTCTCTCTCTCCCCAATGGTTCTCACTTTCCCTGTTTCTCTCTTCTGCCCCCTGCTGGATTGTCGAATTACAAACCTTTTTTTTTTCTGCAAGACAAATTCTGATTTGTCCAATTAAACTGGAAATTGCTTTATTCTCAAAGACCATTTTAACATTATCGTGTTAGGATGAACAATTTTTATTGTCACTCTCGCAAATCACACACACACACACACACACACACACACACACACACACACACACACACACACACACACTAATAGCAAATGCTACGGGCAATGCATTAAATACTTTCAAGCTGTCTGGTGAAATTGGCATCTTACATTTTGAGCATGCTAATATACTGTCGGGGGGGAGGGGGGTGCTGCATCTTTAATTGGTCATCATTTCAGGTAACATTTTATTGAGGCAGTTAAACCTACTCAAATATCTCGTTAGAATCTTCTGCCTCATATTTTTTTCTGTGTTTGTTGAAAGAAGTCAAATATTTTCGTATTTTTTAGGCCGTTTGCAGCCCCGCAATACCTTAACCAGAACCTGGGATCACTAAAGATAACTTTTCTTTTCGATATAATTATCAAGAGTGATAAAGTCTTAAAAGCAAGGTGCCAATTTAACAATATAGAAAAATAATTAAAGCGAGAACAAATAATTTTATAGGATTAAAACTAGGGAGAACAAATGGTTTTATTACTTAAAACGAGAAATAATTTTAAAGGATTAAAAATAGCTTAAAAAATACAAATTAAAAAAAGGTCAGTTTTCCAAGTTGCATTAAATGTTTAGTCGAAGAAAAAGTTGCAGGCGAAAGAAGTTAGCGCCATTTTTATTTATTTATTTAAAAACAAAAAAGAAAACATGTCCGGAAAAAGAACAAGAAGAAAGCAAAAGCCAAAATAGCTAAAAATATAAATGAAGTAATAAAATAGGAAACATTAGGAAATGCATCTTGTACGTCATCAAGAGAGTTGTGTTTTACGATCAATAAATGAAAAGCGAATACAACAATTGACGCCATTTCTCAAGAAGATATCTAGCAAAGTTACTTCCGATTTTCATTGTACCTTCTGCAAGAATTCGATCGCGCGTCTTTTTTTAATTACCATTCGTCGCTGACTCATTTGGAGTTACAGACACCACTCCTCTCTTATTACAGTTTCTGCGCAAAGATCAACGACTTTTTGTTCGTTTATAAGTCGTGTATATGTGCAATTCACCGTTCATTTTTAGTGCTGTATTTTCAAACCGTTTACCGATATTGTAAGCTAATAATTATTATAATGAAGCATTCACGTGTATTTAAAAGGCTTGGCTTAGTACAATTCAAGTAGGAATGGTGTGAGGTAGGAATAAGTAACGAAGTTTGGTAATGTTAATATTCAATGCGTTTAGGGAGACATACATATTTAACTGAAAGATCACGAAATTGATATAAAAGATTATACGAACACAATCGGGGACTTTATACAAAACAAACAGCGCATTAGTCATTCGTCGTGAAAAAACAGAAAAAAAAAGCTGAGCATAATCTTGACTAAATGTAGTTTAAATTAAAAGAAATGAATTTCTGAAGGCAATGTGTGGAAAAGGCACTACTTTCGGAATCTTTCTTGATGAATTTACGTCCAGGATCATACAACATATATCCTTTCCTAAGAACAATAAATACAATTGGGGATATTAAAAAAAAAAAAAAAAAAATAGCGTTAAAAATAAAAATAAAGACCGAAGTCAGCTGAATTTCGGCTCGTTTATGCATGTAGATAGAGATGCTGCTAAAAACGGTAACTTAAAGTTCAGTATCTCTGTCTCATAAGCATTTTTCAAATAGTGATACAAACAAAAACAGTAGAAAACTTGATAATGTCGACTAGGTTAGGAATATACATAAACTTGTAAAGGAAAAAAAAAAAAAAAAAAAAAAAAAAAAAAATGAAGCTAAGCGTTCCGGTATCATCAATGTTAAATTGTAACCGGTGCTTGCCGCATTTCTTCTCCACATCACATATATATATATATATATATATATATATATATATATATATATATATATATATATATATATATATATATATATATATATATAATATGATTGGAAAAAAAACATTCCACTTATGCTTCATATAATTTACAAAGTAGAGTTGGTCATTAAAACAAAGTCAAACGAAAGGGTACCGATGAAATCAGTACGAAAAACATTTAATATTAACGAAGTGACCAAAATGAAGCCCGGACTTGGAACCTCAATCTCCATGCTTCATTTTTGTCACCTGATTTCATCGGTACCTTTTCATTTGATTTTGTTTTATTGACCAACTTATCTACCACGCATACATACACACACACACACACACACACACACACATATATATATATATATATATATATAAATGAATGAAGGAAGAGATTGTAGTTGTTTCAATGAGAGAAAAGAGGAGCTGCAAACGTTCTTGTTTATAATGTGGGTTATATATATATATATATATATATATATATATATATATATATATATATAAAATGTAATTTCTTATTTTTTGCAACATACGTTTCTGGTCTTGTGACGTTAATCAGACGAAGAATAATTACTTCCACATATTATTTAAAGGAATTAGTTTTTTCTCATGTCTTATGTTTAACTATTGTCTTTTGTGTGTGATAGTAATCCAAATTCTTCTTGTATATGTACACACTGTACAGGCAAAAAGTTTAGGCTCATTTTGCATTTCTTTAAACAAAAAAATTTAATTGAAATATTTTTTCATTTCTTTTTTTTAATTTTTTTTTAAATAAGAATTAAAATTTCCAAAACTGCTGCGTATTTTTTTATTTTATTATTTTTCAGTCTTTCTCCAAAAGAGAAACTTGTTAATTTTAACGCCTCAAAAATGAAACCGTTTTTCTCAGCCAAAAATGAACAAACAGGAAAGCGACTCATTGCGACTTTTCGGTCTGACATTTTCAGCTGACAAGTGGAAAGATTATATTGATCCAATTGTGAAATTTTCTGTTAGTGAATTTGATTCACTGTCGTTCGTCCTGGGTATGATGATAAACTGCACCCGGCAGCAAGGCCTCTGACCAGGAGATTGTAAGATTTGAGGAGCATGGAACCACATCTTAATTGCTGTTGTCTCCCAGGTCCACCCTGAACCGGAGTGGTAGAACCTATTAGGGTCCCAGCTATGATCAAGTAGTGACTCCAACACAAAAAAGTCCATAAAAGTATAATATATATATATATATATATATATAAGTGAACATTGAAGTAAACACTCAGGCAAGACAGGCTGTTTCATGTTAGACGCAATCGCCTGACGATTGCATCTAACATGAAACAGCCTGTCACCTCTAAGTGTTGTCTTCAATGTTCACTTTTATATTTACACATACTCTATCTCTGATATTGAGTACTTTATCCCATAAATATAGTACACCTTAAGAGTATATTTCTTTATATATATATATATATATATATATATATATATATATATATAAAGGGTTTTAAAAGGTTCAAATCAATCAAACACCTACTCTGTATTGAGCACTCTTTTATGAATAGTATTTGTTGGTTATTGGAATTTATTCCGTATATACCAATCCTATACTTGGGTGTGTGTGTATATATATATATATATATATATATATATATATATATATATATATATATATATATATATATATATATATAAGCACGCAATTGCGTTCAAAACATTTAAATTTCGGCATTAACTGGCAGATGTTGATATGCCGCTAAAAAAAAACAACCAATATGAAAGAACGCTTTCATAACATTAGTTCGGATAATATCCGACAGTTTCTGAAGTCAAACTATATTTCAAAACACAACTTCCACAAAACCACAACATAAGATACGCATATCACAGCCTCTAATAATCATGTCCGCACAAACATGTATATGCACAAAAAGCTGAGTATCATCTACCATGTATTCAACTGTGAAAGCAGAATAACGTTCTTATTACTTCCAAGCATAAATTCTGGTCTGGTACTTCTATGTACCTACAGAGATTCTTGGAAAAATCCAAATAAGAATCTGCAATGTTATCGGTCCTGACCTAG
>OZ010575.1:9503718-9521218 GCA_963932145.1 Acanthosepion lycidas | reverse complement strand
ATAACCGTTGTAATAAATATGGCGACAAAGATGAGGACAATAGTCCGAATAATGTAAATAATATACATAATACCTCATCTCAGAAATATAGACAAATAATTCTGCTGTTGCCACTTAAAGATGATTTTATGTATGTAGATCCTTATTTTCTGCACAAACAATTTTTATTTCATGGGTGACAGAACAGGGGACAATTTATAAGATAAACTTAGTATAGTGTAAAGATGGGAAAATAGAAATTAGAATTAGTTATACATTCAACATTTGAAGAGTTAGAGAAATATAATAGCTAATTTAAGTAAAACTTATATGAATATATAGGAAAATTGGAGCCTCCGACATTAAAAAGCCCCAGCGTGGGAAGCCCAAACGCGTATATCCGGGCGAGGAACAAAAATTCCCCACAGCTCCCGCAACCGTCAGTTGCGCTGGCCTCGGTACGTGCACTGATCCCTCTTTCTAGTGCAATGAGAGGACGCGGCCTCGGGCAGCTGTTCCCTTGTGTCGGGACGTCTCAGTATAAGTTTCCTCAGTTGCAACTCTGTCCTTTGACGGAGTCGGCCCTGAGTGCACTCTGCCCAAAGACAGAGACGTAACTGAGAGATGATACATAGTGTTACAAACTACTTGAGAGTAATTTGTACTTACTTGACCCACCACTGAGTTAGGTTGTGACATAAGGTCGGTTTTTAACGTGGGGACCCGAGTGTCTTCACTAGGGCTGCTGGTCTTAGCTGGCCATAGCTTGTTCAAGTTGATCAGAGTCGGTCCAATCTAGTCATAGCTGGTATTAGCTGGTCCAAGCCGGACCAAACTATTCATAACTGGTCATAGGTGGTCCAAGCTGGTCAGAGCCGGTCCATGCTAGTCATAACTGTGATACTACAAGCGCAGGGACGGATCCCTGTGCCTGGAAGGTATAAATGTATTACAAACTACTCAAGAGAGCAATTTGTATTTACTCAATCCCCCACGAGGTCAGGTTGTGGCACAAGGTCTTTTTTTTAAGATGGGGGACCGAGCGCGTACACCCGGGCTAGGAACAAAAACTTCCTTCAGCCCCCGCAACTGTCGATTGCGCAGGCCTCGGTGCGAGCACCAATCCCTCTCTCTGGTGCCATGAGAGGGCGCGGCCTCAGGCAGCTGTTCCCCAGGGCTGGGCACCTCTCAATGTTATTTTTCTCTGTTGCGCCTCTGTCCTTTGACAGAGAAGCCCCTGGGTGCACTCTACCCAAAGACAGACACGCAACTGAGAGATGATAAATAAACATATTACAAATCACTCCAAGGAGTAATTTACACGTTAAAAGCTCAATATCTGTATTATATATTATCTACTTCTAAGCAATATCACTCTTCAGGTTTAATTAATTTGCACCTTGATTTAAAAAAAAAAACGTTTATTCCATTAATTAATATTCTTTTATTCGAGGATTGTTTTGATTTTCATATCAAAAATAGTTCTGTTTAGGAATATCGTGTTATATAATGCAGAAAAGTGTTTGAAATTTGCATTTTACTTGGCCTTCAACAAGTTGGCATCTTTTTGTAAAACTTTCCTTAACTATAACAAGCCAATATATGAATGAAATATTCATTTAAAATTTTTGTTTCAAAGATTTCAAGTAGTGAACATATTTTACTTTGCGAAGCCTGCTAGTACATATATAAAAATAATCTGTGTGTGTGTATATATATATATATATTAGAGAGAGAGTTCTGAAATGTCTGATGTGAGTTTGAGTTCAAATAGAGGTTCCAAACAAAGGCCCTCATTGGAAGTTAAACCCTCCATCCAGAAACTACTTTGGTTTTGGAGATATTGAATGTTTCAAGATAGTTTCTCCCTCATTGAACTCTGCGAGCAAGGTCAGCGGAGAAATCAGCTGCCACGTTGTGCAGCTCATCAAGAATTTTAATGGTGCTTCCACAAATCGTGGTATCGTCTGCATATACAAGATTTTACCAAAAAAAATAAATAAATAAAAGTATCGGGATTGATTCCAGAAAAAAGAAAACGCACACTTTATCTCCGGCGTCGTTTACATTGAGGGAGTCTTTTTTTTTTTTTTTTGGTAATGGGAGAGCAGTCAGGTGCTTCGTCGCATCCTCTTAGATTTCCACGACGTTTTGAAATCTTTTTCCTTTCGAGTGAGATTTGATTTTTGGAGAGCAATAAGAAGAAAACGAATGTCTTTAAACATTTTTTTTTTTTACACGAGATAAGTAATTTTTGGACAAGATAGTCAGCGATTATGAAGTGGAAATCAAAATATGTATTCATTTTTTAGTGAGTTCTGGGTAATATGGTTGTCGCCGGACCTGGGAATGTAGCTCTTGGCCACGGTCACTGATAGAACCTCTGTGGTGTGATGAGACGACCACACTCTACACACTTTCCTTCCAAGCACTGCAATAAACAACGGAAGTGAACGAGAAAGTTAAAACTTAGCGTGTATGCGCGACAGAGTTCATGGTCAATCTGTGCCAAGCGGTTTCATTCTGTGTACCTTATCTCCGATACCATAGCAAGAGTACCTTGCATATTTACTCATGGTCTGAGAATATTCTTGGACAGATCGTTAAAGCAAAACAGAAAAGGGTAAGACCGAGAAAAAAGCCTTCTAGAACGCCTGCATTTATGGGTGTCAGAGGACTGGCCAATGGCAACAACCTTTATCCTGGATGCCAGAGAGGGAGGGATTGATAGAGGTGACACTATTTCAGGCGGTTGCATTTGCGATGGATTTATTATCAAATGCTTTATTGATTCTATTCGTTGTGATAGTTAAAACGTCGGTAGTTGACTGAGAGGAGCGAAAATCATAGTTTGTCTCTCAGAACCTTTCTACTGTTGAGGTCATTAACAGCCATCTTGTTGGTGATAGCCTCAAAAGGTTTGCTGATGGTACTGGAGATACTGACGGTCGATATTGCGAATAGGGTGAGTGCTCATCTGCATTCTTCTCAACTGGACCTACAGCTAACACCGTCCATTGATCTAGTAAACATTTCTCTGTTAGGCAGCGGTTAAAAATTTTGTCAAATTTGGACATAGCTCTGAGGTAAGGTTCTTAACAGCTACAGAAATTTTATCCCGACCAGTAGACTTCGTAGAGTCAAGACATTTAATAATTCTGGAAATTTTCACAATCCATCCAGAAATGTAACAAATTTTGTTTTCCGTGTGAGGAGGGAAGTTAGGTAGGGGATGGCTCTTGTTGTCTAGTGTGGAGTTACGTGCCTTATGAATAAATACATCTTATCGTAACATCAACGAGCTTTCTTTTTCAGAGTCGGAGAGAAGGTATGTAACACATTTCCGTATTTTGTTAGCATTTTCTCCTAGAAAATATATCCTTGATTTGCGTTTTTGGGCTTTTCCTTACCTATTTTTATTTTTTCCATTATAAATGTTTGGATAATTATATTGTGATGACCAGGTACTGCTAAGGCCGTGCAATATATGTTTAGTAATCTAACCTTTTAATCTGAAGCAAATGAAAATGTGCCAGTCCGCATACTTACAGATAATTTATGTTGATAGATTTTAAGGAAGAAAACGAATGTCTTTAAACATTTTTTTTTTTTTTTTTGCATGAGATAAATCATTTTTGAACAAGATAGTCAGCGATTATGAAGTGGAAATCAAAATGTGCATTCATTTTTTATTTTTTGTGACCTTGAAAATCCAACTAAGATAGAATCATTAGAAGCAGGTGTTTTTATGTTTGCTGAGAATCGAAGAGAATCTTTCTCTCACGCTATCTATCAATAATTTCTCTCTCTCTCTCTCTCTCTCTCTCTCTCTCTATATATATATATATATATATATATATATATATATATAGTCACTCTCTTATATATAAATCCCTGTTATATATAATTACTCACACACACACACACACACACACATATATATATATATATATATATATATATATATGTATATATATATATATACACACACAATCTCTCGCTCTCTCTTTTATATATATATATATATATATATATATATATATATATATATTCTTTAAAGATCCCCCCACCCAATAATATATACACGGGAACCTCGATTCATGAATTTAATTCGTTCCTGAACGTCGTTCGTAACCTGGAATCAATGTAGAGAAAAAAAGTCACACTACAATAAAATTGGAAAAGAAAAGCACGCCACAACACGCCCGTCGACTCGGAAATTATTCCGTTCTGGTTAATTCGGTTCGGCATTGTTGTTTCGTGAACCGAAATGTTGTTCTATAATCGAGGCATTTTCATCTCGAATTTTCTGTTCTAAAACCAATTTGTTTGACATGTGACGTTCGATGACCGACGTTGCTCTGTCTTACATAAAAACATGAAAATTTTGTTAGAAAGATAGAAAAGATTCTGAACTACTATGCAACATCAATTCTCTTATATTGCAGTGAATAATGGACAATTTCGTCACCTAGGATAATGAGACTAACATGAACGAAGCATATGAACAAGCGAGAAGTTTCAAGTAAAAATGCCAGCAAAAAGCATTCTTACATTTAAAATCAGAGAGTAGAAATCTGTGAGGCATAAGAAGCCCCATGAAGTCTGGTCAAGAATTAAATCTTGTTGCTGGTACCACGTAAACCAGTACAACCTGTAATAAATTAACTAGAAAGAAGATGAGCGCTGCCAAATAAACCATAATGCCTCCAAAGGTGAGAGGTTAAGTTACTTTGATTTGATTGTATGCGTATTCTATGTAATCGACAATAAAAACGAAAATGTCGTCCGTTGTTATTAAAGAAGTTACTAATAAAATACTTAACTCTAAGTGGAGAGCCATGATCGCCCTCGTTCTAAAAGGACATGTCACATAAAAAAGACTATACTCTGAATGGTAATCTTGTTCTCCGTGTGTCTGTCCGTTTGTTTAATATTTATCGAATTGTTAAGAATTTTTAAAAAAATTAATTCTTTCTGTTGCGGCGCTATACAGTCTTTAGGATTTAAACGTCTTTTCTTTGAAATGAATCCGGTATTTTATAAAAGTGTAAGGATTCGAAATTTTTACAGCCTAATTAGTGTATTTTGCATGTTAAAAGCTATGATATTTCTTTGGATTGACAGTGAAGTTTTTACCCCGTTGCCTTCTCCACGGTGATTTATTGAGACATCACCTTTAGTCAGCTGGCCGTCGACTCGCAAATGGTGAAATAACAAATAACAAAAAGATAAAATTTATTAAGAGCTACAGGAAATTGTGGAGAGCCATGATCGCCTACGTCCTGAAGGGGCTCTGCACACAAAGTAGAAAAAGACTTAGTGGATTAGCTATTTTTTTTTTTTTTTTTTAGAGAGATCCAGTTTTCGAAACAGTGTTTCAAAGTAGGGCTCCAGTCCTCACCTTCCTGTCTCGATAGAGTTCAAAAGCGTCTCCGGGTCCTTGTGGGTGACGAATTTTCCACCCTCTAATCTCTCTCACAGGCAGGATGTGGTGAGCCTTTCATTGCTCTCTCGCTACTTCCATGATTTGGTTCCGACAGGTCTAACCTTCACGGCGAGGACCCGCCATGCCACTTCCATAGAAGCAAAACACTCACATTCCCCCTGTATTCCATCGATGTTAAATAAATTCCAACTTCTCCCTGTGAACCACTGTTCTGTAGATACGACTCTCAAGAGGATGTTTCCCTGATCATTTCAATTTTACCCGTTATCTTCCCATCTTACCCGTATAAACTGCTCCTTAGCACTACCCTCTATCTTGAACGTTACTGTAAGAAAACCAAGTAACCCCCATTACAGACAGTATTGACGCAACACAATCTTACTTTTCTCATTCATGCGGCTATTGAATGAGGAAATTAAGAATAAATTGTTTTCGGTTTTTCAATTTGATCCTCGTTTGTGACTTTTGTCATTCTTTTGTGATTTTTTTCGATATTGGAAATAATTTTTCTGTCATTAGGCAAGTTCCACTGCTTTTACTAATCTGGAAATATTCAGTAGATTCCAGTCTCTCAATAAAAGACTTGAGAGATTTTGTATATCAAAGGAATCAAAGAAAACGGCTTTTACATAATTCTGTTAAACCAAAATATCAATAAACAACTTTGTATTTTTCTATCAAAGACACACACGCGGCCGGCCGTGGAGGTGTTGACATCTGACCAAAAGTCGGAATGCTCGGCACTAGTAAGGTTAATTGGTCAGCTCGCAGGAAAAAAAAAAGGAAAAAGTGGAGGGGGTTTTATGGAATAATTTTTGTAGCTTAGCGTTCCTTAAACCCTTCCTCTAAGGAATATACTTGTTAGAATCGAAAATATTGATTTTTTTCTTCTTCTTCAATGATTTCGGAATTGTGGTCCTGTTCATAATCTGATGTCAAATCGATCCCTGAATTCTTAGTTATCTCCTCATTTTTTGTTTTTGTTTTTTTTTTTTTGTATTATTTACAAATTTCAAGTTCGAAACTGTCGACGTCATTGCGAACTAATTTCAACCAATGTTTGTCATTTTACATATTTGATGCTTTCTTTACTTTTTATTTTATTTTTTTAATCGTTTTACCCAGAGCAAGGTGACAATGCCACTAACGCGCAGAGGGTTAAAGGGAGTGCAAGGGAACGAGAAATTTGAAAATGGGAGGATTGTTGTAGTTACCAGAGAAGTAAGAAATCGGATGGGAGTTCTACAGCTGGGAAGTGCAAGAAAAAAATTCTGTTAGAATATCGGTTGCATCTAGCCAGTTCAACAGTAAAACGGTGAAACCTAGGTGCCACTCTAGTAGCACGTTTGAATTTATGTCGTCGGGCACCAGGGAAAAAAGCACATCCGAGCTGTTACCATGAAAATATTTGTAGAACAAGCAAAGGGAAGACACGTCGGTTAGAAAGTAACTGGAGACGAGATACCTGGTCAGGATCGATTGTTTCCTTGCTTTTAACATTTTAAATTTTCAAAACTTTATTTGGTCGAGGGGTGCTTTTAGGGGTATTTCCACAAACCTAAATGGATAATTTTCTTCTGTCTATATCTATAATTCTCAAAATCCACGTATGTATGTATGTATGTGTATGTATGCGTGCGTGTGTGATCGGAGTTTTATACGTTTCCAGTTTTCTTCTGATTTCGATGAAGTTTTTTGTTTGATAGATAATTCTTCAGTACCGGTTTTGAGTTCAGTTTGTTGGCGACAATGGCTCTCCACTACTTAATAAATCTCGGCAACGTTTTTCTATTTAATATCTGGATATATATCTTTAATAAAAACTTTAATAAAAATGAATACTTTAAATTATTACAATATTATCTATATCTATAATTCTCAAAGTGTGTGTGTGACTGGATGCTATGCTTCAGTGCGGGTTTTGAGTTCAAATTACACATTCTCCTTCTCTTGGCCAAGCAATCAGTCTCTTTCAAGTGAGGTTACCTTTTCCGTTGCATAAAGCCTGCTACTACAGTTTTAAGATTTTGCTTTCATTGCGTTTATAGTCGTTCCCAATTTAAATTTTTTTTATTGTCCTGCCAGTTTTTGCATTGCATTAATCGTAGTAATAAGTAAGCTTGCTTTTTTATGACACAACATTTATTTTACCAAACTTTGCTAAAGTTACTCGCGCTTAGTGATCCCTGTAGCTTTACAGTGTTCTCTTCTGATATTTGCCCACGCATTCCATTTGACAATTCATACTTGCCTAAAACATGCCATCAAAGAAAAGAACTTGCCTTGGTCGCAAAACCGCTAGGTCCGCCATGCGAATAAGGGATAACGAATCGTCTTTAGAACGTTCAGTTTGCCTGTCTCAAAATGCCTCAGAATGCTTCAATCAAAGTCACTGAGTCCGAAGATCAACGTAGCCATCGGCTTTCCAGAAGAGCGTGCCTGAATGCTTCTGCGCGCGAGGCTGAAACTGCTGATCAAAGGACTCAATGGCTGAAGAAAAATGCCTCAACTGCTGCTGTGCGTGAAGTTGAAACAAGGTTGAGAACGCAAAAACATACTTTTTCAGGGCCACCCACCATTCAAATTTTTACCCCCCCCTCTCCTTTGAGAATGTGCCTTAGTTGCACCCAATTGTTGTTACTAATATTGATATTCGGGTAGGCTCCAATTGAACGGTACAAATTCCCAGTAATGAAAGACCTAGTCAAAGGCGGGTTATACTGCTAGTAATTATATTAAATGAAGAAAAAATGGATTTTCCTTTAATTTTTGTTACACAAACAATTGTCGAAACTATACCCACCTCATTGAGCAGGGCCAGTGCGTACTACCTCCAAACCCCCCGACCGGAGTGGGGCACTAAGCTTGACTTGGGGCCCCGATCAGTGTTTTGTAACCCTCACTGTCATTTGCTTTATGTCTACCTACATTTATATACGTTACAAATTAAACTAAGTACAAACTATCAAAAGATGAAAATTTTTCATGGAGCTTTACGTCATTATGGGGTATTTTTTTATTTTTTTTATTTTTATTTTTATTTTTTATTTTTTTTGTCCAAATCCATGAATTTGTTTTGCTCATACTAAGTCTCGAAAAAAAAAACTCTATAAAATCCACCATTTTTTTATTCATAATGTTGGATGTGTTAAAATTATTCAACTTTTAAACAAGAAAAATCTCAAGTTGATGTTAAAAATTGCCACAAAACTGTTGGTTTATTTAAGATGGAATGAATTATTATGACATTTATTTAAGATGGAATGATCTATTATGACATGTCTAATTTGTATTTAGATACATTGTCTTTTATTTTAATTGTTCTAGTTGAATTGTTCACCTATATTACACATGATCCTTTATTGTACACAATTAGGTTACAAAAAACTTATATTTTATATGAATACTGTCTTATGAAAATTGACATGTAGTAGTGTGTGTGTGTGTGTGTGTGTTGGGGGGGGGGCGTATCATAGATTCGATGGGCGCCCACGAGACCCTTGCACCGTCCCTGTCATTAATAACTACGTTGTTGGAACAGTATCCACGTCATTGATAACGACGTGCCATTGATATTGTCCTCTTTCAAATTTCCAGATTTGCCTCACGTTTTTAAATAATTTCAACAATTTTATTTTTGTTCTATAAACAATTACTTATTTCAAATATTCTCTTGTTGCCTGGAATACTGATCATTGTTGGCCTCGTTTTGAAGGTTAAATGATGGCGTTTATTGCTAATCCTTTTAGTGCGAAAGGGAAGGTGAGGTTTTGACCGACAGTAGGCGAGAGAAAGAAAGAGCCAACGAAGCTTCGCATACCCAAAGATGAAAAAAAAAATCGTCAAATTTGAATAGAATTTAATAACAATGGTGGCAAATTAAATATAGAAGGCATTTTTACAGATGCGAAAGATAGTTCGTACAGATTCTAAAGAAATAATATTTTTTGTTTGTTTTGGGGTTTTTTTAATCATTTCTCCCCAAGCAAGTCGATAATGCCAATAAGATGCAAGGGGTTACTGTGAGTGAAAGAAAATTAGCGAGGAGAATAAAAGAACGTATCTGTCTATATTTCTGGGATGAGGTATTATGTACACGATTTATATTATTCGGACTATTGCCCTCATCTTTGTTGCCATATTTATTACAACGTTTCGGCCATTGAACGCTCCGGCCTTCTTCAGGTGGTTGGAATGTCGAACTGATCCTTTATTTCGCTCACTGGGGTAGACTGTTCTAGTTCCATGTGCCATGTTTAATGGATGTCAGTTATCAGTTATCTCCTGTTAATTCCCCTCTCCAAGTTCTCCACTGCCTTAACCGGGTATTGAACTCACACTCTTTGGGCCCTGTCACTGGAGCTAACCAACACCATTATCCATTTTGCATGTGTCGGTTCCAAGCTGTATTGGACTCTACCTTTCCCTTGGATGACCTCAGTGGTGTGGAGAGGGGTGATGCTGTATGGGCAACCGCTGATCTCTCCTAAAACCTTGCCCATGCCTGCGCTCTAGAGAGGATACGCCAGCGTCGCTTCATCGCGACGGTAAAACACGGGAAGCATCATTCTACTTATGGGAGGATTCCGAAGCTCCTTCTACATAGGGAACTGCCCATTGGCGCGAGGGTGACGCCATCTTCGCTTCAGGGACGTCTGCAAAAATTGACATGCGGGCGATAGATATGGACATCAAGATGTGGGAAGAAGTCGCTAACGACTGCTCACGCTGGAGACGCAATTTACATCGAGGGCTGGATGGAAGAGAAGAGAAACGGAGGCTTGTTGCCGGGGTGAAGCGTGCTCGAAGAAAAGAAAACAACACGGCGACATAGGGAGAGAACGTCTCCACAAGCATTCGCTACAATCGACTCTCCCTCCCGCGTAGGCCTGTACAGCCATAACAGATGCTGCGCAGCAATCAGCAGCTGAGGCATAACTCTTTGGATGCAAATCCGTGGTTTCCCGAGACCGGCAAATATCACATATACAAGTACTTCAATTGCTGAAGAAAGCGTGTCATACGAACGACCTGTTTTTGTGGGGGGGGGATAGAAAACGGAGAGTTGACTCTCTAATCGGATGATCTGTGTGTGTATAAATGACATCGGAAGGTAATCACGGCCTCTACTCTGTCTCTACTGGTAGACAGTGTTCCTTATATACATTTTAATTGGGTCAGATGACTATTTTTTAATCGTTCTGATTAGTACATAAATCTACACAAGGCATTCTTTTTGTAACTTGAACAACGTAACCGGAATTTGTCCTTTGAACCATTTTGAATGTCGAAAAAAAAAGCTTTTAGTTGAAAAGAAATTTTTCTTATTGGCTTTTAAAATAATTAATATATATGAATCTGATATTTTTTTTTAAGCAGAAGCTTTTTGGTCTGTGTCTTGCGGAAGCCTATTGTTTATGTTACTACAGTGTTCAGTGAATCCCTGATGTCATTGAGTATACGTTAAGTTTAAAATTTTGCAAATGAATCTGGTCTCACCGCTGTCAAGACTGGAGTGTGCCTCCATACTAGACTCGCTGCAACTATGAGATAATAATTTGCCGAAATAAGAGGAAATCATTTTAAGCAAATGGCGTTTTAGTTTATTTTGCAACAAATCGCTGAGGATATTTAATTGCTCTGCGTTATTTGGCAAAGGTCAGGGTTAAATTTGAGGAACTGAAAATCGGGTTAAAGCCTAAATGGGATGATAAATTAAACTGTTTCGTCTGTGGCGTTATCATCGAGAAGGTGTACAAAGCAGTGAATCTCACGATACCCTAAACCCACTGTAGGCCGCCATGATAGACGTCATAAATGGAAAGACTCTGTAGTCATTCATGGGGCAGTTGTGATGCCAGTGTTATTGAATAAGCATTTTTTCTAAGTTGCCACGTGTATAGTTTTTTTTTTTTTTTTTTTTTAAGTGTTAATTTTCTTTCTTTCTTTTTTCTTTTTTTTTTCTTGAATATTTTTTCTTTACATTATGCTCTCAAATATGCTGCACAACCAATACATATGCACTCATTTTAAAAAATAATCTCTTATCAATTTGGCAATAACTGTATCTGTAAAAAGAATTCTGAACGAATTGAGACCAATCTATCAAACACATTTTAGTAGTGAATTTGATCCTCACTGCGTGCTCCATATTTTTTTTAAATAAACTCGGAAATGGCATAACGGGCGACAGAAAATGTGGCACCAATTAACAAAATGCGTCGTTCAAATACTAAGCGGAATATTAAGGAACAAGAAAATTCCTGAGAAACAATGGAAAAAAAACTGAAATTTTTATACATAATTCTTCCTTATTTACATTATTTACATTGTTCGGACTGTTGTCCTCATCTTTATTGGCATATTCACGACGTTTCGGCCGGTGTACGCACTGGCCTTCTTCAGGTGATTGGAATTTCGAGCATACAACGGCTGAAACGTCGTGAATATGGTAATGAAGATGAGGATAACAGTCCGAACAGTATAAATAATTACAATACCTCATCTCGGAAATATAGACAGATATCATT
Source organism: Acanthosepion lycidas (assembly GCA_963932145.1). NCBI lineage: Eukaryota > Metazoa > Mollusca > Cephalopoda > Sepiida > Sepiidae > Acanthosepion > Acanthosepion lycidas. Next base: position 9,509,260 of record OZ010575.1, on the reverse strand, counting down.
CTTCCTACATGGCAATGAATGCCGGACAATTTCCTCGCAGATGAAGAGGTGAGTTGAGGCAACAGGTTTGATTCTACATAAGGATATTGAGAATACCTTGGACGAAACGTTTGAGCAACGAGGAAGTTTTAAGAAAAATGAAAACAAAAAAGGACGTTTGTAGTTAGGCTCAGGACGGGACGGTTAAAATGCCTGGCATATAATGCGAAAAGAGGTCTTGGAAAATTTGCCACTCACAGGATAATTCGAGAGACAGAATGGAGCAAGCTAACGAGCTTGTTTAAATGGGTGACAGATCAGTGACTGGGGGTGATAGTAAAAAAAAAAATAAATAAAAAAAATAAAAAATAAAGACAAATATTGAACTAGAGAGGATGGGAAGTTGTGGAAAATCATCTACGTCCTGAAGGGACAAGACATATTTAAAAAAAAATCGTCTCCACACAGTCACATATAGTTTATGTGTGGATAGATGACCCATATAAAGAAATAGCTGAAAGTGTTCCTTCCTCAACCGACGAGAACAAATATGGCGCATGATTTTTTTTAGTGTGAGGTATTATACACGACCTGGTTCAGCTTGGGGCCCGGGTGGTTGAAATTTAATGTGTTCCAGTCTTAGAAGTCTTTTCCTTCGGGAGAGGTCTGATACCTCCCGCCTTAGGGAGATTCTAAGCAATTTTTGCCCCTAAGCCACATAAGAGTGGGCTCTCACTTTAAACACGACCTGTCATATTCCATTTTAGAAAGTGTGCCGATCAATACCGTCACGACTCCAGTTGACACAGGTAATTATCCAGTAATTACCCCGTTTCCTTTCTTACTGCTAAATATCTCATCATTCGGTAATCCGGTGAAGTGAATGTCATTGTCTGTGAAATCAATCGTCAGATTTTATTCTGCTAGACAAGGTTTTCACGGTGGATTTCGTATTATCCGATGTTCATAACATTTTCAGAATACACTTATAACCATATTGTTAGTGTATTCTTCTTTTTCTATGTGCCGTGTCCCTACAGGGTGTGAGTGATCATCGCTATCCGCAACTTCCTGTCTTTTGTAGCTGTGAGTTCATCTTTTTGCTATCCCTCCTAGTCCTTGTTCTGCAAAGAATCCACACGTGCTCGTTTGCAGATTATTAAAAGCCTTCTTTTGTAACTCTCGTCTTCAAGATGTACTGTGAGTGACAAATTATCTAAACCTTCCGTCCTCATTATGTACCATAGAAATTTTGTCAACGATTTTTTTTTGTGAGGGGGGGTAGCTTTTTTTGTTGATTTGTGTTGGTTGGTTGTGTTGTGTTGTGTTGTGTTGGTTTTGTGTTGTGTTGGTTTTGTGTTGTGTTGGTTGTGTGTGTGTTGAATTGGTTTTGTGTTGTGTTGGTTTTGTGTTGGTTGGTTGTGTTGTGTTGGTTTTGTGTGTGTGTTGTGTTGGTTTTGTGTTATATATTGTGTTGGTTTTTTGTGTTAGTTGGTTTTGTGTGTTGGTTGTGTTTGTTAGGATGAATCTAGGTTGGTTGTATGTGTTTGGTTGTGTTTTTGCTCTTTTTGTATGTTTGTGCGCGCGTGAGTGTGTATTTTCTTTTGCGTGTGCTTGTTTTTCGTCTTTTGTTTATGAACCTAAGTGACGCCAGATCATACAGTATGCATTCATATGTTAAAATCTTGTTTCGTTTTAGAAATATTTTTCTCGTGGCTCTTTTGCCATAACAACGTTGTTTTGCTTGTTTTCTTTCTTATTAATTAATGTACTCGTACTGTCAAAAATGACAGCAATTGTTAGAAAGTTTAATTAATTCATTCCCCTTATATTAGAACTTCAATGGTATTTGTGATTCATTGGTTACTCCTGGTATTATATAAATCACTTCTTGCTCAATACCTTTCATGTTAAAAAATTGTGTTTAACATAACAGTGAAATGAAAAGTTCTCTCGGGAGAAAAAGATTAGCAACAGAACAACAAAGACAGCGACGACGACAAAGATCATTTGAAGACCATGTTGAAGCAAGATCACTTAATAGACAAAGATATCCGAGTGCCTCGCATGAAAGGCTTGAACAAATAAGACTAATTTAAGAAGCGTAAGAGTAAAGGAACTGGTTAATTAAACTGTTCATTTTACTCTGGAATTTTGTATAAATGCAGATAAATATTTTAATTATATAGATTATTAAAACGAATAAGGGAAATAATCACACATAAATTTACTAACTTAAGTTGATTTACCTCCCTTCCTACTTAAATGGGACAGGAAATATATAAATATATTTATAATTATTATATGGCTGATGTCCTTATGAGAAAAATATTTCTTGTGCTTTAAAAAACTAATTTTACAGAGCAATATTATTTTCCCTAAAATTTTTTTAAAAAACTTTTCACAGTATTTCTTCGTTGAAAATTTACACCGAGCAAATTATTAATTCTTTTAAATTTTATTAATTAATATTACGTAGTTACTGTAGACGATCGGCTGATGTCGATGCTAAATTGAACCTTTATGCATGACAATAAATGACAATTACAAAGATATTACAAAGATATTTCAAAATACACATTTCTTATTTATTTAATTTCTTTCATTTTGATATTAGACATATTTACCAAACTACTTTACAGTCTATATCCATTCTAAAAATTCCTTTCGTTTACGCCTGGATATGAAACTGTGTAGATATGAAAAACTTTTAGAACTGGAAAAATTTCGCTTAAAAACATGAAATTGGCTTCGCCTGACCGTCTGTTCTTCTGCCCTGTAAAACGCAGGTTTGATTCCTGCCGAATAGAGCAACATTTTCTTTAATAAGATTTGCCAAACATTCAGGCTTGTAAATCAAAATAAATACATAAGTATAATGCTTAATAAATAATGTCCAAATACGAATATCCGCGAAAAATAATGTTTAAACTGATAAGTCTGCCGGATTAATAAAAATCCATTCTAAAAAGTCTATTAAATTTGTAAACAATGTGCAGATGTAAAAAAATTCGAAAGAAATATGCCAGGAGAGATGTCGTTTGAAAGTGTTTATATATATATATATATATATATATATATATATATATATATATATATATAAAGTGTGTGTGTGTGTGTGTAACCCGAATATAAGAGATTTTCTCTGGTCCCAAATTAGAGCCTGTGTTAATGTATATATAATAGACCAAACCCGGATATAAGAGACTTCTTCTCCGGTCCCGACAACTCTCTTTATCCGGGTTAAACTGTGTGTGTGTGTGTGTATGTATATATATATATATATATATATATATATAAACATAGTTTTAAGGTGTGCTATATTTATGGGATAAAGTGCACAATATCAGAGGTATGTCAGTCTTAAAGTGAACATTGAAGTCAAAACTCGGAGGCGACAGGCTGTTTTATGCTAGACGCAATCGTCAGGCGGCTTGGCGATTGCGTCTAGCATGAAACAGCCTATCGCCTCTGAGTGTTGACTTCAATGTTCACTTTATATATATATATATATATATATATATATATATATATATATATATATATTCGAAAAATATAACATAAATAAGTTATAAGGTCACTACAAAAATAGCCATTTTGTTTCAACACTTCTGGTGTCTTATCAAGTGATTCAACATCACCACTTGATAAGACACCAGAAGTGTTGAAACAAAATGGCTATTTTTGTAGTGACCTTATAATTTCGAATAAATAATTGTATTTGCTCTACTCTGTATAGAGCACTCACTTAAGAATAGTATTTGTTGGTTATTGGAATTTATTCCGTATACACCAAACTTATACTTGGGTATATATATATATATAATATGGTTATCATAATCATATTTAAGTATATTGGTTACGGTAATCAGTTTAGTTCTAACGGAATGCCCAGCCATTTTGTTCTTTTACCAGACTAGATTAAGTTAACTCGTTATATAGACACGATTTTTTTTCTTCTCTCACTCCTCTGACTAATCAAAACTGCCACAAAATGGAATCGCAAATACAGGAATTGTTTTGCTTCTAAAAGCAGACGATATCTTCAACTACGAAGCGGTATAATTGTATTTTTTATTTTTATTCTTTGCCCCAAGGAAAACCAAAGAGGTCTATTCTGACAGCCCATTGCTCATATGTAGCGAGTTCGAGCCTCCTCGGGAAGACCTGTCTGGGCCGAAACTTACATTATCTAAATTTTTTAGAAAGTTATGCGATGTGAATATCATAAACCAATTCTTCCATTTACGTAAATATCATGAACTTTACATAACTGATAGCAAAATGGCTGCGTGGACAATATGATTATTTCTCGCCAGCGTTAGTCGTCTGTGTTCGAAGCTAGGATAAATGCTAATAATCTTTCTCGCCTAGAGTAGAATTTTATTGTGATTGAGGCGACAGTTGAAAGGACTATTTTTCAATCTTATCAAATATCTTACTAAAATAATTATTATAAATATTACTTTACATAATTTTAGTTTATTAAAAATGATTATTTGTAAAATGTTTGTTTAAAATTCAGAAGTATCGACTTTTTATCGAATAAATCAAAAAAAAAAAAAACGCTAATTTTATTGATGCTATAATTATGAAAGAGAAACAGTGTAACGATCTGATTTCTTTATTAACAAAATGAGGCATTCACTAAGAACAGGGAATTCTTCTTTTTTTTTTTTTCTATTGAAAGACGAATCGATAAAAAAAAAAGTAAACAAAAAGCTCTTCGAATTGACAGTAATTAAAGACATTTTAAATAAGTCTAAAAAAATGATTTATTCTCAATAGAAACATGTTTTTTACTTTCATTATTTTTTCGTTTTCTTTTTCTGATGAATCAAGCAAAAGCAGCAGTTAAGTGGAGGAAAATTTTCGTGAAATTTCTTTTTTTTCCATAGAAAAATAAAACTATTTTTACTCAACATTACACAAATAAGCAGCACACATCAATGCGGTCCGCTGGATCTTTTGCAGAGATGTCTTTGTGATGGTTAGCGTTAATTAAAAAAAAAAAAAAAAAAAAAAACGCATGAACACGCTCTCTCGCTCTCTCTCACTCCCATGCGTACACGCACACATATACACACATCCTTCATACACATAAACCTATACAGACATTTACTCAAACATAGAGACGGACATGTATGCACACACTCACCGACAAACGGGCACGCACTAATTCACACAAAAACCTACTCTTTCCCCATCGTGCAGTCAGCTGCTACTTAATTCCGGTAAAGTTTGGACCGCTCTCTCGTTACCGCCACCCGCCACTTTCCTCGAGGTAACACATGTAATTCCTTCCATCTGAACTTCATACTTAGACTTCAAATTCGTGCTACAATAGAATAGTGAGTTCGATCCTGAGTGCTCCATATTTTCGGCCTTGTGTCACATCAAAGTTACGCGTAGAAAATCACCATTACTACTACAGTCGCCACAAAGCCCTTTCTCATTGCGTCTAGCATGAAACAGCCTGTCGCCTCTAAGTGTTAACTTCAATGTCCACTTATATATTTACACACGCTCTATCTCTGATATCGAGCACTTTATACCATAAATA
>OZ010575.1:9346218-9498718 GCA_963932145.1 Acanthosepion lycidas | reverse complement strand
AAATTTAATGAAATCAAGTGGGAGGTTAACAGGTGTAAATAAAAAAACAATTTTACCAAGATTTTCTAAAAATACATAATTTCAAAAATAAACTCATTCATTTGTGAATAAGTCCTGAAAGTTTCATTAAATCTGACAATTATTTGATTTTTGCAAGACTTTCCAAATTAATTTGTTATTTTACAGAAAATTTTTATTTTTTTTTATGTTGCTTAAATTATTTTATGGAAAACAGGCGCGGAAATCTTTATTACCAGCTCTGTTACATTGTTGACACAGAAAAAAACAAGATTTTTAGCCTAAATTTCGAACGTGTTAGAAAGGAGTAAAAAAATTTTTTTAAAATAATTAAAAATATTTTGGTCTTTCCTTTTAATAGTAACATAAACATTTTGACGATAAAACTTTGTTTATATTAAAGTTGGGGCTTTTTTCATTATGCTATGCTTGTTTTTCCTTATGCTATCCATTTTTTTTTTTTTTTTTAGCGTAACAGTGGAGGTACTTTCTATATAGGAGGTTTGCTAAAAAAATGAGCATACATGATGAAAAAAAATGCCCCAAACTTAATAAAAACAAAGTTTTAGCGCCAAAAGCTTTTGAGGGGAAAGACCAAAGAATTTTTTAGTTATTTAATTATATTTTTTGATAAATCAACTATTTTTATCGACTAAAAAAAAATTCTTCCTGTCAATTTAAATTATATTTTGTATATTTTATTTTTGAAAGATTCATTTTTAATGAAGAGAATTATGTTGTGTTGACAAATTTGCCAATATGGACGATTTTAGCGAAAGTGAAAGATTGTTTCGACAAAAATGCAATGGTAAAAAGCATAGAGTTGATATTTTCGCCCGTTAATCTGTTCATACTAGACATCCGTCAATGTTTGATGGTTCATAATATTTTTGTTATTTTTATTATCAGACAGTTATCTCGAAAGAGAACCAGCTTCGACTGGCCATATTTATTTTTACTCCAGTCGTATGTACTGCCGGATGTAGTTTCTCGTCATACCCAGGACTACCTGGTCGACTAGGTATTTATCCTCTCCACGTTGTAATTCGCTTCTCTCTGTATGCGCACATATATATATATATATATATATATATATATATATATATATATATATATATATATATTCTCTCACATAGTGTGAGTATGTCTATCTCTAATCTCAGCGAGCAAAGGATTCTGGGAGAGGAAGTCATTTTCACTTCTCTGCTATTAGGTTGGTGCAAAAATAATGTCGGTTTTTAACGTATTTTTAACGTCAAAAACCGACATTATTTTTGCACCAACCTAATACTATTACAACTGTACCCGCTTTTTCGCGCTTTTCCCGGTTTTATATCAAAACTTCAAGACTAGCAGGCTTTCATGCCGTCGTTGTTTAAACTATGCACCTCCAATCACTTCAGAGCATCAAAGTTCATATCTCTCTATTCTTAATGTATTTTTATTATTTGGAAATATTGATCTCATATTGGTTGATGGGAGCCAGAGCGTACTTGGCCGTCTATAGCAACCAAGATGAAAACAATAGTTTGAAATAATGAAAGCATCTTGGAAATGAAATTCTAAAAATCGGTACGAACACGTCATGCTAATCAAATGTCGAAACCAACTTGATACTGAATACAAAGGGTTCAAAAGTACTTTACTAATATCCTCGGGGACGGTGTGGATATAAGAGTTATATATGTGTTACTGTCATCTAGTTCAATCCCTGGATCAGGTTATAATGTGCTGGTTTGTTCAGGAGTAACAATAAGGGATAACATAACACGATCAACAGATATCCCATATCAGCCGAACAATGAACACCTGATGATGACCAGGGGGTACTTGGCTGAAACGTTGTCTATATTAACATGTATATCAACCAAGATGAAAAAGAAAGTTTGAAATAATACAAGAATATTGACAATTATATTAGAGGTCTATTAATATTAGATGTCCGTTAATCTTCTTTTTTTTTTTCTTGTTTTTTTTTTCATGAGATTTACCCCAAGTAAGGCAATAAATCCACTAAGACAGAGGGGGTTATTAGGTGTGAAAGAATTAGAAAACATTAAGGAGCGAGAATAATAGAGTAGTCAGAAAAACAGTAAATAAAGATTGACATTGCATTTAAATATTTAAAGATCAAAGTTGACTGGAATGCATGGAACCAGAAGAGTTCCACAAGCGAGAAGTGCGAAAAAAAAGAAACTGTTAGCATAGAACTTACTTAGCTTACATTTAGCCACTTCAACTGTAAATCGATGAGACCTTATTGCCAATCTAGTACTGCGCTTAAATTCATAAAGTCTAGGTACCATAATTCATCCGAACAATTCCCATGAAAGTATTTCTAGAAAAGGCACAGGGAAGCAACTTTAACGAGGTTGGAAAGTGACTGAAACTGAGATGCCAGGTTAGGACCAATAACATTGCAGATTCTTCTTTGAATTTTATCAAGAATCTCTAAATATATAGCAGAAGCACCGGACCATATGTGGTAGCGATATTCTAAGTATCGGCGAATGGTAGACTTATAGATATGCAAAATATATTCTGGAAAGAAAGATTGTCAAGCACCACACAGTGAACTAACTTTTTTAGCAGCTGACCTAACAATTGATTGTCTTTCCACTTCATGTCAGCTGTGGTTGTTAGTCCAAGGCGAAACGAGTTATGTCTCTCGTATGATTAGCAGTTTAGTTTTAGAGGCATTAGAATTAACAAGCCATTCTTTGCCCCGGTTAAAAACAGACTGTAAATCGTTTTTTAAATCAGCCGCCAATTTGACCTTATCGAGCTGATCATAGCATCAAGAGAGGAATAAAAGATTGTGCTCTCAGCATAGATACTAAATTGAGAGCTGATGTCATCAGGAAGATCGTTAAAGAAAGTTAAAAAAAAGTGGGACCAAGTATAGAGCCCTGGGGGGGGGCACCTGCATTGGTACAGAAGGATCTAGAAGAGTGGCCGTTCAGGGCAACTTTCATTTCACGATTTGATAAGAAAGACTGAATCGATTAAAAAAAAATTTCGTCCGTCAATCTGTTCCTACTAGACGGGCGCCAATCTGTTCATAGTAGACGTCCGTCAATCTGTTTGATGGTTCATAATCTCTTTAACATCAGACAGTTATCTCCAAAGAGAACCAGCTTTGACTGGCCATATTTATTTTTTCTCTAGTCGTATGCAACACACTCGTCCGACGTTGCAATAGTGATCCCCACCCCACCTGATCTTTGATGTCTCATTAGTCCGAGGGTTGTTGATTCACCCTCCCGGTCGCATAACAAGAGTGAGGAGATGGCTTCAGTTGATCCGGAAATATTTGATGCTAATTTAAATAATGATAACCAAAAACCATTTATTTTAAACATAATCTCCTGTGCATTGAACTTGCTTTTCCATAAGCCACATAGCTTGAACATTAAACAATTCAATAAATAATTATGCTGGCCTACGAACTTATTGATCCTTTCTCGTACATGCATATAATATAAAATATATATTTCATCTATATTTACGGCTTTTTAAAAATATTCTTGTCTGCAGGTACAGAAATATCTACGTCTGTCTATAGATTCACTGCTTTCATGTTTTATTTATTTATTTATTCATTCATTTACTTACATATTCAAAAGAGAAAACACTTCATTCCCAAAGCACACCATCTTCTTCTCAGAGACCTGAAGTTCGCTGCCCCACCCCGTTGATATATTTTTAGCAATAATTTCCCGTGATGCTCTGATAAAATGGAAACTAACCTTTTTTATGTCGCACATATCAGTATTTCAAACCCTTTCACACACACATCTGTAAACGGGTGCTGGGTGGGGACTGTTTGAAGAGAAAAAGAATGATTTAAAGGAAGAGGAAAACGCTGATTGAGAAAAGAGAGATGGAGGGAGAAATTGGTAATCATGGCTGCATAATATTGTTAACTGTACTGTATTTCGACTTTCTCTTTTGCACTTAATCAGTGTTGTTCCATCAGAATGGCATGTTTCAAGAACACTAGAAAATCAGTTGTCTAGGGAGGGCGTGGCTGGCTGACAGAATATGCGGAGGGGCGATGTCGATAATGCAAGTCTGCATACAGGTACTTAGTAACTATCAATATGCGGTTGGGAAATTGCATGTAGGTTAGGTGAGTGCGGTGCTAATTACACTTTTTGGATTTAGGAACGAGGAAATCATGGCGTGAAAACTTATTTACTTTTTTCATATTTTTGATTTACACACTGGTATGACTTGCCATTGTGTTCGTGCAGCGTTACAGTTTTCGTACGCTTCCCTGGAGTAACGTCCATCGCAGACAATGACCGTAGGGCAACTAATCGACAGTCGAGACAATAGTGTCTGGGCGTGATGAAAATCTGATACAATCACGGATAACGCGATATTTTTCCAATGAAACATGACCCAGTGCAGATGTTAGTACTTCGTATGTCCATTCCACAAAGTCTTTCCTTGCAGACTGACCACAGATTATCGATTGGATTTAAATCAGGAGAGTTTCCGGGCCAGTCGATAGTAATTTGATTTGCTCACTGGTATGACTTGCCATTGTGTTCGTGAAGCGTTACAGTTTTCATACGCTTCCTTGGTGTAACGTTCATCGCAGACAATGACCGTAGGGCAACTAATCGACAGTCGAGACAATAGTGTCTGGGCGTGATGAAAATCTGATGCAATTAGGGATGACGCGATATTTTTCAAGGCCAATCAAATTTCATCATACACTCTGAAAATAAATACATATTACTGCACACCACTGCTAATTTGAGGAAAATATAGAAATCGATTACATCTTGTCACTCGAGTGGGTCTAAAACTGACTGCATGGTGAAAGAAAAGAAAAACTAAAGCAGTTGTTTCAATTAATTTTCACGGGGTTGTATAAACTGAAAATATTAATAAGGTACATGCATTAATATCAGTTTTTTTTTCATATGGAGTTCATTCAGAAAAACATTTTTTTTTAAATCATATGTAAAGTAAAGCAATACTTAATGATTAAAATACATTTTTAAAAATGAAAAATCTATCTTTAAGCTTTTATTTTAGTTTTAATTTCAAGTTAATAGATTAAATTTAATATTTTCAGTAAGTAAAATACTTTGCTAGGTTTCGAATCGAAGTTAAATTGATTTGAATGTTTTTCAACCTTTAAAATAGCTAAAAATTAGCCATTTTACTGAATCTGTCATCACATGATTTTCTTTAAAAATGTTCCAAAAATAGAATATATTTTTCTGAAACTTTATTTGAGGAAGATTATTTGATTTAAAGTTTAATCTGATTTAAAACAAATATTATTTATTTAGTTTAAAATATCAGAGAAAAGCATTTTCAACACGGAGATGGATGTTTTTCTGAGGTATTAACAACTTTCTCGAAAGACTTAATATTTGGAATTTTTTTTTTCTACGGGGATATAACTGTAAAAATGACTTGACGGATATAATGTGAGCGCTTTTGTTATATAATGCTTTAACTATCCAGTAATCTTAAAATTTAAGAAAATATACTAAGTAATCTAATATTAGGTAATTTGATTTTATAGTATTTCTTACGAAGACACTTGTTGATGAAATTACAAATAATTCTTAAATAAGTGATAGAAATTATTAAGAGGATTTGAGATAATTATAATTAAGTAATTCATCGAGTCTAGAAGAAAACTCAACAGAATGCAGAAAGCACTGGACGGCCGTTTCGTCCTATATTTGGGATTCATCACCAGTGCGCATCCACTACCGAGAATTGAAACCCAGACGTTTATGTTATCAGGCAAAAACATCATACCAACTCTACAAACTGGCTTCGGTGACGAAGGGGCAAGCGAATTAGACTCGAAATAGTGCCGCTCGATCACATATTCCGTGGTGGAACTCATCCGAGTTTCTCCGTACCCATAGGACTGTGCTCCCACAAGCTACGACTACTATCACTAATGTTAAATAATTACCGCTTTTATTTTCTGATAATGCCGTGTAAAGTAAAGCAATACTTAATGTTTCAGAAGCATTTTTAAAAATGAAAAATTTTCAAGCTTTTATTTTAGTTTTAATTTCAATCTAATAGATTATATTTAATATTTTCAATAATCAAAATATTTTACTGTAATTAAAACCGAATTAAAATTGAAATGAGTTTTTTTTTTTTTTTTTTTTTTTTTTTTTTTTTATATATCCTTATGTGCGTTGTGGTGTAATGGATATCCGAGTTCGAATTCCAGTCGAGTTTGATAGTTTCACTTACACACAAATACCAATGGGAAAGGCATGAATCCACTCCTCGCCAACTATGGGTTGAATATCAGGACAGACTAGGTTCTTTAGCCTTGGTTGGCAACCAGTCTATCGCAGAAAGAAATGGCAACCTACTGTGGGGAAAAATATGCCTCGTCAGTTATGTATCGAAAGAGACATAATCGCCTAAGCGTGTATCACGTATGGCACTTAACTGACTGATATTATAAAATAATGTGAAAATTTTTAATAACATTTCTTTTAATGTCAATCGAAAGAGATAATAAAACAAGAATTTTAAAGTTTAAATCGATTATATGAAAATCATCTAAAAAAACATTTTTAAAAATCTATATAAAAAATAAAATTAAAAATGTAATTTTTATTTTCACGAGAACAAAAATTATCCAAAACAAAACATCTTGAAGGATAGCGATATTTTATTTTTCGATTTTTAATTTCCATATTAAAGCATTCGTGAAATTATTTTTAATGAAAATTAGTTCTTTTAATCATTTATCTTTTAAAACATGTAAATTTTAATCTAAAAGACAGCTAAGTAATTTTTTTATATATTAAAATTTAAGATGTACGTGTTTTCAAATAATTTAAAGAAAAATTTGGAATGGGGGGCGGGTTTAAAATCATACAAAAAAAATCGGCATTTGGTGAATTTTCTTTAAATGATATTAGGTTGGTGCAAAAATGACGTCGTTTTTTGACGTATTTTCTAACATCAAAAAACGACATTATTACGTCAGTATTTTTGCACCAACCTAATATTTATAAAAAGTAATCATTTTTTTACATGAATATTTTTAAAATTATTAAAATTGAATAATTAGTTTTTTTTTTTTTTTTTGTTTTTTTTTTTTTTTAGTAAGGGATTTAAAATATAGCCTTCATTCATGTAATTTAGACATCTTTTTATCCCTTATTTTTACATCTTACGTAAGTATCTCCAAAACTTCTTTGCAAAGAAACATAGCTTGCTGAAAAAGGTTCGCAAATTGATAAAAAAAAAAAAAAAAAAAAAAAACTTTTATCGTCAAAACTAAGAAAAGACCAAAGTATTTTTTTGATTATTTCATTACATTTTTATTCCTTCCTGGCACGTCCTAAGGTTGTCTTTTTTTTTTTTTTTTTTTTTTTTTTTTGCGAAAGCAAATTTTTACGATTACACCTGGTTGCATTATGCCGAAGAAAGAGACTCCGCATTTTGTTTTATCTGCCTAAAAGATGCAGTAGCTAAATGTCTCTCAGTTCAGTCCTTGACCCAAGGAGATGGCTTTACAAAGATAGGATTTTCAAATTGGAGAAAAGCCTGTGAAAAATCAAAAGGATTCGACAAACCCCAAACCCTCATCAAGAAGCCATGGAATGTTATGGAAATATTACAACTGCCAAACCAAACTATGTTGCAATCATGATCTCGTCTGAGACCGCCATGAAACAGTCAAAACGGCCATATGCAGTTAAAGATTCTCACTTATATTAGATATGTAGTTCGACAGTCACTACCATTTCGAAGCGGTTGGTGTAATAAATCAGGAAGCAAAGTTAATTCTAACCTTCACCAGCTGCTTTTACTAAGATTCGAAGATGACGAAATGCTAAGCAATTGGTTGAGTCGAAGAACAAAAATATACCAGTCCTAAAATTCAAAATGAGATGATTGAGGTAATGTTACTTGGGTTACTTCATAATATCTCGAGACAAATACAATCAGCCAAACACTTTAAGATTATGGCCGATAAAACCGCAAACATATCTAATGAAGTGCAGATCGTGATATGCATAAGATGGATTGACGAGGGTACCTTGATGGCTCGAGAAGAATTTGTTGCCATGAAACCTGTGGAGTGTTATATTGCTGGTAGGTCTATTAAAGTGATAAAGGACATGCTTACTCAACTTAATCTAAAATTGGAAAATGCAAAAGAAAAATGTTATGATGGCGCTGCAGTAATGGCAGGCGATAAATCTGGTGTGGCCGCTTAAATTGAATCCTTTAACTCAAAGTCCTTGTACATCCATTGCTATGGGCATGCACTCTATCTATCAAAGATGCTTGTACAAAAGTTCATTGTTTTGATACGGCAAAGGAGGTTTGTAAGTTGATGAAAAAAAAAATCTCCACAAAGAGAAACGTACTTGAGAAATTGAGAATTGAAAGCGGAAATGAAGAAAAGAGCGTTCGCGCCTTTTTCCAAACATGGTGGACTGGACGGTGTGTGGAATCACTCTCTTTTCTATCATTTCCAATCATAATGAGTTGATGGCGTTCTCATTCGATTTGTTTTTGGAATATGTTTCTAAAACGTGAGAAGAACTTGACATCTATGATGCGGAACGTCTGACTGATTTCTTTGACTGTGGGCAAGCAAATGAGCAGAACTTTCCCCCCACAAAAGAAATGCACCGAACAAAGTTCTTTGAAGAATACGATTTTGTCAAAACATCTATTACTGCCAGGTTTGACCAATCTGATTTTGGAGTATATGGAACAATGCAAAATGTTCTTTTTGAAAGCTTTGCGTGATGTAGATCCAAACAACGAGATACATAAGAAATTAATTGACAATAGTTCTCTTGTTTCGATGTATGAGGGGCGATATTGACATGTCCCTGCTGAATATCCAGCTCAAAATTTTACAGAATCTATTAAAGATTTATAGAGCAAATGTAAAACTGCCAACAGTATTTGAAAAGGTGAGGTCCCTGAAGTGCGTCACAAAGAAATATTATTAATGAAGTCTTAAAGCTTATTATTCTCTTAGCACCCGCCACAAACGATAAAAGTGAAATAATGTTTTCAGCGCTTAAGAGTTAAGACATATTTACGAACAACTATGGGTGAAAAGCGATATGATGTTAATGCATGTACATAGACGGCGACTGATTCAATCAACATAATAGAAGCCGCAAACTCGTTTCCCGAACGAATCTTGAAAATTTACGAAAATATTCTTAGTAATCTTTACCTTGTTCTGAAAGAAGTTTCAGTGGTAGGTTACCTAGGGTAACTGACAAGACTTGAATTCAATGTATTTATGAATGGGTCTGCGAAATGAGTTTGTGTGTTACATTTGCCGTAGCGCAGTGGTTAACAAACACACATACAGAAACGTACACTGTGTGTGTATATAAATGATTTTCTGATGGTGTATCTGTAAAGGTTTGGTTTGGTTTGTTTTTACGGCATATCAACCTCAATGGGTCATTTAATGCCGACAACTTTTTTTTTCCTGGTAATATTTTTGTTTTATCAAAAATCTATTTCTGTTAATATTTTTTCCCCAAAAATGTATAGCTGGTAATATTATTTTTTTTCAATGACGTATAGTTGGTAATATTTTCTTTTCTTCAAAAATTTATTTCTGGTAATAATTTTTTACAAAGTATTTCTGGTATTAAAACCTATTTTTACACTTTGATAATGCTTTTTACCTCAGTTTCGGAGTTAACTATTTGCCCATAGCCGGGACCCTAACAGGTGCTTCCACCCTGGGTCAGGGTGAACCTGGGAACACCAGCAATTAAGAGCTGGTTCCACGCTCCTCAAAGCCTCCTGGCCAGAGGCCTTGCTGTTGGACATAGTTTATCGTCTTACCCAGGACTCGCGAATGTAGTTTATCGTCATACCCAGGACGTATCTGTAAAGGGACATAATAAATAAAAAGACAAGATAAAAAAAAAAAAAAATTCTTAGCCAACGTGTTTCGTCCTCAGAGGGACTTTATCAATGCAAATGTAAGGAAGCCATATCAAGTTTTTCAGTTTAAATAGCAGTAAAAACTGTTATCTAGTCCTTATCTAGTCCTGGGTATGATGATAAACTACATCCGGTAGCAAGGCCTCTGATCAGGAGAATGGAGGTTTTTAGAGAAACGTGGAACCACCTCTTAATTGGTGGTGTTCCAGGTTCATCCTAACTCGGGGTGGTAGCACCTGTTAGTGTCCCAGCTATTGGCAAATAATGACTTCCCACAGACAAAAAAAACACACTATTAAAGTAAAAAAAATACTTTTTTAGTAAAATTACCAGCAATAGATAAAAAAATTTAACAATACGCATATATTAACAAATTTGAACGACTTCACCCAAATCGTTTTAAAATAAAAGAACTTTCCTGACATTAGTCCATATAATATCCGATAATTTTTTAAACACAACATAAAACACACGTCATTGCCTCTAGTAATCCTCTCCACACAAACAGCTATATGCACGAAAAGCTGAGTATCATCTACCATGTACTCAATTGTGAAAGCAGAATAACGTTTATCATTGTTATTACGTCAAAGCTCCCAAGAAAATTAGATTTTTGCATTAAATGACTCATAAGTTGATATGCCGTTAAATAAACAAATCAACTAAACAATCCCAGTCAGTTCTAGAAACGGGAGAAATTCAATTTGTTGAAAATATAACAATGTACATCAATGGAAATAACAAATAAAAAAATTTAAAACCCGGACATTAAAGAAAGTATTTTAACAGATACAAAAAACATGTTATTTACTATACATGTCTATATTTCTGAGATGAAGTATTGTAATTATTAACATTATTTATAATATTCGGACTTTTATCCTCATCTTTGTTGCCATATTCACGACGTTTCGACCGTTGTACGCTCTGGCCTTCTTCAGGTAACTGGAATTTCGAACTGAACCCTTTATGTCGTCCACCGGGGTAGATTGTTCTAGTTTCACCTGCCACGCCTCTTCCGGATATCTCAATATCTGTTATTTTTTTACCTCTGCTGTAGCCAGGTATTGAAACTCGCAACTCTTTGGATCAAGTCAACGCTTTTATTCACTGGGCTGTGTGTCCTTGAGGAACTAGAGCAATCTACCCCGGTGGACGAAATAAAGGTTTAAGTTCGAAATTCCAATCATTTCGACTCGTCATACACCTGATGAAGGCGAGAGGATACAAAGGCCGAAACGTTGTGATAACAACAACAAAACAAAGACAATAGTTCAAATGTGAATATTCGGTTGGTGCAAAAATAATGACTGTTTTTGACGTATTTTTTAACGTCAAAAACCGTCATTATTTTTTGCACCAAACTAATAATATTGACTTTCTTATTAGTAACAGGAGATAGCCCAACTTTTGGTGGGGTAAGTAAACATTTACACTTTTTGTTTTCACTATAGATTATCAAAAAAAAAATTATAAAATTTAATTGGTGGTACGGTTTGCTATGTAAATTTATTGTAAATTGACTCCCCCCCCCCCCCGCTTCCGCGGAAACAAAAGAAATGCTCATCCTACGTAACTTCTTCGTAATTTGTAATCGAAATATCTTAATCGATAATTTTTCATGTGCCGTGTCGCGTCAGGGCGTGTCCGGTCACGGCTCTCCATAACTTCGTATCATTTGTAGCTCTTAAGTTTTTTTTTTTTTGTTTTGTTTTGTTTTGTTTGCTATCTCTCCTCATCTTTGCTCTGCAAAGCATTTACACAATCTCGTTTGGTAGGTTATGCACTAATATCTTCTATCTTTTTTCAATATGTCCTGTGAGTGTCAAATTCTCCAAGCCCGCTTTCATTATATGCCCAAGAAATTCTCTCTCTCTCTCTCCCCTCTCTCTCTCTCTCCCCTCTCTCTCTCTCTCTCCCCTCTCTCTCTCTCTCTCCCCTCTCTCTCCCCTCTCTCTCTCTCCAAATATTAGCGTCCTTTTTGTTTACATTTTCCTGGTTGCTCACATTTTCAGTGCATTAAATCTTCAGCATCCTTCTGTAGAAACACATTTCTGTTCTATCCTGGGTACGACAAACTACATCCGGCAACAAGTCCTTTGATCGAGGTGTTTTGAGGAGCGTAGAGCCTACCTCTTAATTACTGTTTCACTTCACCCTGACACTGGGTGTTAGCACCTGATATGGGAAAATAATTACTCCCCTCCCACCAAACTGGAATCAAAACACTATGAAAGTACAAAAATACATTTTTATAGTAAAAATATCAGCAACAGATTTTAATAGTAAAAACAAATTACTGAAGCTCCCAAGAAAATTAAATTTCGACATTAAATGACCCATAATGTGTTGATATGCCATCAAACAAGCCAACCAACCATCATTCCTGTCGACTCGTATCTCTTCATTCGTAAGAAAATTGTCAAGTATTCACTACCATGTTGAAGGACCGACATTACATAACAGTTTCTGCCTATATTTCTGAGATGAGGTATTATGTACATTATTTACATTATTCGAACTATTGTCCTCATCTTTGTCGTCATATTTATTACAACGTTTCGGCCGTTGTACGCTCCGGCCTTCTTCAGGTGGTTGGAATGTCGAACTGAACCCTTTATTTCGCTCACTGGAGTAGACTGTTCTAGTTCCACGTGCCATGTTTAATGGATGTCAGTTATCAGTTATCTCCTGTTAATTCCCCTCTCCAATGCTACTGAACTCGCACTCTTTGGGTCCTGTCACTGGATCTAACTAACGCCTTTATCCACTGTGCCATGTGCCCTTGAGGACATCTGTGTATGAATTTCTGGGTATTATAAACCTAATGTCATCAGCATTCATTTTTTTACCAGAGCTCATATTGCAATTTTGTTATTACATAACAGTTCATCACTTTTTAAAAAAATTTTTCCAAACGAAATTTTCCTGTTGATTAATACTTTGCTTAGCTGTTGGAAGGCATATTTCGCTATTTTAATCTACCTTCTGATTTCGGTATCACGCTTTCCAAAAATGTTTCGGTTTTAAATAACCTACAAAAAGTTGAGATGTCGTAAAAAGACAATCAATATAAAAACGAATTATACAAAAAGTCGAGCAAATATTAAATGTGGGTTATGCCAAACCCTGTCGAACGCCTTCGAAATGTCTAAAGCAACCACTAGAGCTTCGCTATTTTTACCTAAAGCTTTGATAGATAACTTCAGGAATGGCCGTTAACACGTCAGAGGCGAAACGGAAGCCATATTATTTGTCCGAAAGTAGGTCATATGAATCAAGATGCTTAAATGGTTCAGCATTGATTAGGGCCTCAAATATTTTGCCGAAAAGAGGTAAGAGACTAATTGGACGAAAATTTGAGGGGTCGGAGGGTCCCCTAGAGTTATTTGAGCAGGAACTACGGAGGAGGACTTCCAACAAGCTAGGAAGCAACGAGGCGTATTTTGTGAAGTCTGGAGAGAACAGGAACCAAAGAAATTCTAAAAAGTCACCGAGAGAGTTTTATTTATTTTTTAAGTATATCTTAACCTAAACTAATATTTAAGCGTGCGTATTGTACGTAAATAGTTTTCACTTTGTTGTAAGGGACGGTTCTAGTAATACTTTTTAATCGATAAATATGCCTTTTCTTCCTCTTGGTAAGAGTCTGTGTTAACGATAGTAAAATGTCGGTATCAGATCTTGAATTTTTGAGGTAAAGATGTCCGGAAGGCTTTTCCCACTTGGAAAGTTAGAGCAACACAGTATTCTAATTATTCTGTGACCTTTCTAACCTTGTGCCATGCAAAGCAAAACTTAGCATTTAATAATATTCTAACACTGACAAATTGGTGAAAAGAAATGTAGGACTTGAGAAAAAGTGTCCGGGGAACGGCACAAAATATTTGATTACTCCAGAATTCTACTATATATATATAATATATATATATATATATATATATATATATATATATATATATATATATATATATATATATATATATATATAAATGATTCCTTCGCTACATAAGGGTTCTCATGTTTAAAAAACAAGAGCCAAAAACTTCAATATAATTATTAAAATTAAATTGAATTAAAGTATCAAGCTCTGTTTCATCCTCAAGTGAAATTTTTTGGAATAACTAATCTTGAAATTTACGCATCTTTATAAGCATGATCATTCGTAGAATTAATTACTATGGAAACGGCTGAAGCAATAATTTAAATAAGGGGCGTAAGGGTTAACAATTCGTATCAACATATCGGTCACCTTCGAAAAGAAGCCAAAACAGGGCCGAAATGTCCATTTCAAAGGTAAACTTCAAGATTAGTTATTCCCAAAATTTCGCTTGAGGATGAAACAGAGCTTGATACTTTAATTCATTATAATTATTAAAATTAAATTGAAGTTTTTGGCTCTTGTTTTCGGAACATGAGAACCCTTATGTAGCGAAGGAATCATATTTTTAAAAAAAATAAATATAATTATAAATTTAGGCTCTACTTTTGTATTGAGCACTATTTTTAAAAAATAAAAACAAAAATACTAAAGAACTTCGGATTATTTACCTATCGTGTTCTTTCCTATGTTTCTATATATTTACACAAACACGCACTATATATATATATATATATATATATATATATATATATATATATATATATATATATATATATAGTTGTATATTTAGGCAGCAATCCTTCCTTTATGTAGGTTTCATTAAAAACGACAGACAAGGTACTACGGTTAAGCTTTTTATTTAATTTTTCTTGTGTTCGAAAAAGTTTTCTTTTCTGGACAAAGGGTGTGTAAGAACTGTCCAAATGTTTTATAGTTAAATGCACTTTCGGCTATACATTATCAAAGATGGTTCGATTTTTCAGCTTGATTGAGTGTGTGCGTTCTGTGTATGTATTAGTGTGTAGTAGGGATGCTTTTAATTTCCGGATACGGTTAGCACATTGTGGCCTTGTTCGTAGTTAATATTGTTAAGAGTTGGCTTTTTCTTTTTTATTATTAAAGCTTCCATTATTTTTAGTCTTTTTTGCAGATAGATGCAGTTAATATATTAGGTTGGTGCAAAAATAATGACGTAATAATGTCGTTTTTTGACGTATTTTTAACGTCAAAAAACGACATTATTACGTCATTATTTTTGCACCAACCTAATATTTGTGTTTTCTATTAGTATGAAAACACAAATATATTAACTGCATTAAATATATTAACTTTGTCCAGAAAAGAAAACTCTTGTTCGAACACAAGAAAAATTAAATAAAAAGCTTAACCGTAGTACCTTGTCTGCCGTTTTTAATGAAATATATATATATATATATACTTGTCTCTCCCTCCCTCTCTCTCTTCTTTTTTCCATCTCTCCCTCCCTCTCTCTCTCTCTCCCTTTTTCCATCTCTCTCTCTCCCTTTTTCCATCTCTCTCTCTCCCTTTTTCCATCTCTCTCTCTCCCTTTTTCCATCTCTCCATCTCTCTCTCTTCCTCTCTCCATCTCTCTCTCTTCCTCTCTCCATCTCTCTCTCTTCCTCTCTCCATCTCTCTCTCTTCCTCTCTCCATCTCTCTCTCTCTCTCTCTCTTCCTCTCTCTCATCTGCTTACAATTTATTCATATCGTTTGTATTCTCAAGAAAGGTAATTGCATAGATAAAATAAAATCGACTGACCTGATTCCAAAAATCAAAACCATACACAGAATAATCTCCGAGAATGGATAATCCTTTTTGTAAAAAAATCCCCGGTTTTCCTGTGGAACATGTTGAAAAATTGACAAACAATATTTCTTTGTTTATTTAATAATTTTCTTTTCCCAAATATTTTAGAGCACAAAATGGCTTCTGTTTTATTTACTAAGATTTGCTTCGTCTGGCAAAATAAGTGTGAAGCATTTAGTGAGAATCGAACTCACGACAACAATAATAACTTGGGAGGCAAGCTTAATTCGCCAACTCCACAGCAAGATAAAACAGAAGCCTTACGCTTCACAAACAATGTTGTCATAATATAATAAATATAAAATATATATTTATATATATATATATATATTTTTAATATGTCGGTCAAAAGATCTGAGTGAATCTTATTAAAAAATAAATCCAGTTTAACTTTACATGGTTGTCATATTTCTAAATTAACTTTTAATATTATAATTAAAAAAAAAAATCAAATGTGTGTATTTCCCCTTGTGTGTGCGCGCGTATATATATATATATATATATATTAGGTACCTCCACTTTTTCGGCATAAATTATCGATACCTAAGTTTAAAATGCATTTTTTAAAATGAAAAAATATGCTTGAATATTTCATTTTAGTTTTACTTGAAAGTTGAATCATTAAATTTATTATTTCCATTAAGTAAACAATTCTGGTATATTTCAGATAGAAACTATATACATTGGAATGTCAAATTTAATTTTAAATTTTTAAATTTTCAAAAAACCCGCCATTTTCTTAATTTTAAGAAATTTGTAAACAAACACAAATTTATCGATTTTAAAAATATTTAAAAAAATTTCTGACACGTCATTTTAGTAAAATTAGAAAATTTAATGTTAAATTAATCTGATTTAAAAAAAATATTACTTAATTATAGCATAAAAAAGAAATATACAACGAATTATTAACGATTGGTACCGTAATTTTGATCCCGATACTTGATCCACGTGTTTATTGACAAGTGATGACAGCTACGACGGATGACCATAAATGAAAATTACTAGAAATCTGAGTGAACCCTTTTATTTTTAGTTTTACTGTTATGTCTATTTATTAGAATAAAGGGACAAAACTCTTTTTATAATAATGGCAATTTCAGTCTACCGTACATGGAAATAAGGAATGTATTAAGTAGAAAAATACAACATAAAAAATTATTTGAAAAAAAAGTGGAATCACTAAATTTATTAAACTTGGCAATTTTGAACTCGTAAATTTTGTTTCTACTTAATTACTAATTATCAAAAGGAAATAAGCTAATACAGAGTTTTGCACGATTTTTAAACTATTATAAATTATTATAATCAAAATGTAAAACAAATAAAAAATTCTTGTAAAATTTAATTATTCATCAGAAAAAATTTATTTCTTCAGGCAATAATGACCTTAATATTACTTATTTACAAAAGCAATTAAAAGCTTTTCTAATTAAGTAATATCATAGTTTTATTGGATTCATTATTTTTCTATTCAAAGCTCATTTTAAAAAAGTTGGAACAAATTAGAAAAAAAAAAGTAGGTGATTTACCATCTCCAATGACTCTTACTTTAAACAAAAAAAAATTGTAAGGAAATAAAAAGAATTGAAAAAAATTTCGGGAAAATAAGTAAGTGGGGTGTAACATATTAAAAAAAAAAATATTTTTTACTAAAATTTACTAAAAAGAAATATTTCAAAAATAATTTCATTCATTGGTGAAATAAGTCCTGAAAATTTCATTAAAATCGGACAATTACTTTAATTTTACAAGAATTTCCAAATCAATGGGTTTTCAACGGGAAAAAAGCGCAAAAAAAAACAATGTTATTTTTACAGCACCGCGATGACGTAAAAAAAAGAAAACTTTAACCAAAATTTCGAACGTGTTAAAAAATATTAAAAAATATCAAAAAATAATTAAAATACACTTTGGTCTTTCATCTTAATAATAACATAAGCGTTTTGACGATAAAAATTTATTTTCGGTAAGTTTGTGGCATTTGTTTATTACGCTATGCTGTTTTCCCGCGAAAAAGTGGAGGTACCTAATATATATATAACGTTTCTCTTTTCCTTGTGTCCAGTCCAGATATTTCAATTTTTTTTTCTTGCCACAAAATATAAGGGTATGTAACTGCTTGTCTCCTGTCCAGTAACATTCAATCTGGAGGCTGTCTCTCAGCTCAGATTGTAGATCATCAAACTTCTTTTAACTCGACAAAATGTAACAACACCCACTTGTGCTGTACTACTGTTAAAGTTAATATTTGTCGGGTGCTTATTTTTGGTTGTCCCATCTTTTCTTATCTTGTTTATCCCTTTTCTTTTTGTTCTTTTTTAATGTTGTCCCCAATGGCAATAAAACGAAACCACACACCTCAGAAGAAGAAAAAAAATGGAACGGGACAATTTCCTTTTTAACTAGGTGTTGACATTTCTTTAATGATCGAAGCATCACGGTTAAGTCCGTGATCGATGAGAAAAAGAAGGCGTTTACTCAACGTCTTATTTCTCTTCTCTTCTCTTTTATTTATTTATTTATTTTATTTTTTATTTTTTTTTTTGCTCTTGCACACACTCCAACTTCCCTTCACCTCGCACTGTCGTCATCAGCATGCCTGTCAATCAACAATTTCATACCTCCGCACGCCGTAGGCACACCCCGACATCACTGTATCCAATCAGAAACTGGCAAGGAGCTGCCACTGCCGCTATCTCTGCTTGTTAGTTTTTCGTCGTCGATTTTCGTAGCATTCAACACTCCAACCACCGAGGCCCGACCATGAGCTTCTTTTTCTTGTTTGTTTTTTAATTTAAAAAAAAAATTTTTTTTTATTATTTTTTTATTTATCCTATACTAAAATGATTATCGCCTACGTCCTGAAGTGATATATACCTCTCCACATACTCTTTTCTTTATTACCTGTGAATTACCATGATTTATTAGGAAAGATGGTGGAGTGGTTTCCCGATGCTTACTGCACAGATTTGAATTCAGAATAACACTTAGCTTAAAATGGCTACCACCCCAAGTTAGCCAAGTCTATTCTACTATTTAACCCATAGCTTGTTGAGAGATGTGTAAATTCTTGTCTTTCCCCATGTTCTTACTATTATTATTACATGTTAGTTTTTAAATATATTTTCCAATTCATTAATATATAATTCTGAAAGGGTGAGAGTGATTTTTACGGCTTATCAACCCTTTGCCTGTTATTTAAAACTGTTAAATATTTTTATATTGTAATAAATTTTTAGAGATAATAATGATTTACTGATACAATTCCTACTAATTAACCCATAGCTGGTAGAGGAAGAAATGGATTTATACCTTTCTCCAGGGTATTTGCACGAAAGTAAATATAACAAACCAGACCTCAATTGGAACTCTGTTCTCCGATATCCAATTCCGAGCCGCTATGCATTACACCACCCACACATCCATGCTTACTGCACCTAGTATTTCCAAGTCACCCATCTAGGCACTTACCAGGATAGACGTTGCTTAACTTCGGTGAACCGGTGTTTCAACGTGATATGGCTGTAAGACCTTGAAAAGACTAGTTTATTACTTAACAACAAAAGAAAACATAACACGGGGCCAAGTCAACTATTCTATTAAGAGCATATTCATATTCATATTATTATCATTATTTGTGTATGTTATGTTTCCTGCTTTGCATCCTGTAGAGCCGGGTCTAAACTATGGTCTTTAGGTCCTATAGGAGAATTGTCATTTAATTTATAGCACTTTTCTTAGTATATGGGATGTTCCTGGTAGGGCGATCTCCTGGGCAACTTGTATGTTGATGTTACCTGAAACACTGTTAGTAAAATTGTCCATTCCTTTTCTCGCCAGGCCCAGTGATCCGATTACTATCGGTACTGTCTCAGTTTTCATTTCCCCACATCCTGTTCATCTAGATCTCCAGGTCTTTGTATTTGGACAATTTCTCGATAATTTTTATGGAAGTGTTTTTTTTTTCTTTTTTATTATTTATTTATTATTATATATATTTTTGTTTTTATTTATTTTTGTTTTATTATTTTTAGAACATATTTTAATCCTTCTCTTTTGTCATGACTCTTAAGGTTGTAACGGATCATGGTTCGTTCTCCACAGATTTCTTTTCTTTATCTGTGAATTTCTATGACTTTTCGGAAAGATAGTGGAGTGGTTTCCCTTCTCGGTTTTTAAGGAGCAATCTGCCGTACTATTTGATTTGCACTTTAGTGCAAATTGAACGACACGGATTGCTCAAGTATTTGAACTCTGCTCTGATTTTCATCGTCATCAGTCCCGAACCCGGTTGTGGTCATAGTGTCACTGCGCAACTGACGAAATCCTTCCACGTATCTGGGTTAATTCAAGCATGGGGCGTCTTGGTCGAATAGACCTAGCAGAGCCCAGCTCTATCCAGGTCAAACCACTGCCGACATTCTACAAGGCCAGACCTAGTCACTGCCACGTGGCCGTTAAATTCAATCAAGACCTCTGCCCAGTGATGTCGTGTCATCACCCCACCGTCTAGATACCTAGCTATGGAACCCAGTCCCGCCGTTGACCCTACTGAGAACGTTCATTCACCTGTGATTACATTGTGCCAGTAACACTCATAGAATAACCTGAAATAATGTCAGGTCTAGTATGATATTGTCCTAAAATTGTAAGTTTTTATTTTAAGGCTACCACTGTTGTCATAACCCAGTAATACCTGTCACATAGTGGGTCATCGGTGACTAAACCGGTCCCTCTACCAGACGTTTCTTGAGAGGAGCGTGGCTAGACACCCAGTAGGATTCAAAACCATCCCAGTCAAGCATTCTTGTAGAGTCGGTGGCTATATAGCTCAATGGGATAGACTGTCTTTCATAGCTATGTATGCAGCGTGTCATCGCTTGGCGGAGAGATTACTCGACTGAAATTAACGGCCAAGGTGTAGAATTCCCGTCGATTGAACCAAGGTGAACATTCAAATTGGAGAACATCGATTGCTACCCAGGAACAAATACTTCTCCGGCTTTCAACCCAGATTTCCAGGGGAAACTGGTCTAATACTTAGCTGTGCAACCACCCTACCACCACAGTTGTACGGGGAAGATTGAAAATTTTGACTGTTCAAGATATCAGGATATTTTCAGAAGTGAAATAGTGGAGTGTGGGATTCTGTTAGACCGTCCTTTCAGGTGGGATGATCTCTCTGCCAAGAAAATCAGCATCCGATATCTTTTTTCCGTCAAAGTTAAAAATATATAGTTATGGGGCTTGCCCTGGGAGAGAAGAAAATATTTATTTCGAAATTAGGATGAGGAAGAACATATTTATTTATTTATGCATCCATATTCCTGGGCATGACGTTAAACTGCATCCATATTCCTGGGCACGAAGCTAATTACAGTCATGGGTTTTTCCCAAAACAAGTTCACTTACATTCTGGGTAAGGCCGTAATTCCCCATGTATAATATGCCTTCAGCCATAATACGCATCCCTAAAATTGCGGGGAAAATACTTCTACTCACGCATAATACGTACCCCTTGTTATTTAAAAAAATCGTTTTAAACATAGAATAATATTATTTTAATTTTATTTTATGATAATTCTTATTTTACATTTATAAATATTGTTAGGTACATATGATTGCATTCGACATTCTTATGGGGGTCGCAATCGCCGAGTGTCAAATTGTCGTATGTCTATGATGAAAAGTCATTTCGAAACTGAAATCGACCTATGAAACGGCAATTTTTTTAAATATTTTTTTTAGCTGTGTATAATATGCACCCCTAATTTTGCTTATTAATTTTTAGCAAAAGCATGCGTATTATACTTGGGGAATTACGGTATTACCAGGCCTAGTATAGGAAGCAAGATTAATTAATTGTGAGGAAAACTTCACCTACAATAAGCCTACAACTTATCCTTTTATACGTAGAATGGTGCCTTCAGGAGAAATATAGTTTTTCCATAAAAACAATCAATTGAAAAAAAAAACAAAAAAAAAACACTTTTTAAACTACCAACAAAAATCCCAATCCACAAACTACCTGTTTACACAAAATGCTATGGCTAAACTACCTGTTCATAAAAAAATACCTATAAAATTGCAATATATAAATCACATTTATGAAAACAGATTACCAAAAAGTACAAATCCCTTCAATTGGGTCACATGTTTCCCATAACGCCCAGTGACGGAGTGACTCCTTACCTGGTATAAAATGGCCAGGAGTTTCCACAGTACGCCACTTCGGTCCCAGCCTGGTATAGACGGGTGGATGGAATAGCCCAATCCACTCCAATCGGCTAGTCACAAGGGCTAGTATTGTATTGCAGCCCTGGCGAAGCACATACTATACCAACTAAAGAAAGGATCGTTGGCATTGAATCGATAACCACCACGACGGTCGACTCCTTTTACTTATATGTAATCACTGATCTACTCAATGCATAATATATAATATTTACTTATCTTTTTTCTTCTGATTTTTTTTTTTTTTTGCTGAAATAACATTTACTGTTAAGGAAACTTGATGAATTTAACAATGAAATCTCTTGAAGATTAGATGCACTTTACGCGAAACTCAAAGTAAACACGTAAAGGGAACATGAAATGTTGTTAATGCTCTCTCTTGATATCGAGGACTATAATTACAAAGACTGCTTGCTTTAAAAGAGTAATTACTCAGAAATACCTTGGTCGACTACATTTGGCGAAATACAATCTTTATTATCTATATGATAAATGCAAAAGTCAGTGTGTCACAGATTTTCAACTTCACTCTTAGAGGCCATGACCCAACTTAAAAACATTCCAGTCCCGCAATCATGAAATTTTGGATTCCCAAGTTTTCATTACTGCCATTGTTTTTCGGAAGTTTTTATACGTGACTTTTTGCGACGAATTTTTTTTTTTTTTTTTTACGATAACAATTTTTATAACTTGGAAATAAATTTGGGAATAATCAAAATTAATTGCGAAATCCAGCGAAAGTCACCCATGAGATAAAAATAATTGTACGAGAAGTAAAGACCTACGTGCATCAAATTGTTTTTACATTAAGTAGCGACAGAAGAATTATCGTTCAACTTTTAAAAGTAAGCTTAAATAATTAATGCAATACTTAAATTCAGCGATCAATTTTGCGTTCTTTTGTAATTTATTGTTGCCTATCGCATCTATTTCTCCCTAGATATTGTGATGAAGGCCCAATTAAGAGCGCGACAGAGCCGCTTTTAAACTCGGAAAAGGAAAACTATTTTTTTTACCGACGGGTTTCGCCCATTTGATATATTTTATCAAGGCAAATGTAATGGCTTTATTTTGCAACAGGTATTTATAAACGGAAGTAAAAAAAGTTATTTTCGCAAAACTTTTAAATTTAAGAACGCACATAAATATTCTTCAGGCTAACTGAAAGTCAAGTTAAAGTATGGAAGATGCTAAGTGATATATTTTAATGCTTAATAAACGAAAGTGAATAAATGTTGTTCTTGAATATATTTTTTTATTTTATTTTAGCTGGAGAAAATTATATACCAATTATATCAATTTATATTTTGGTAAGATTAGATAGCAACTCTCTCAAGAATTTTCCAAGTAAGTTACTTTTTCTATTAATAAGTGTGACATTCTTTGGATATTTTAAAGTTTTCTTTTTGTCTTTATTCATATTGTCTTTTTACAAATATATTTTTGCTATATTTCAAACGCGCGTGCGCGCACACACACACACACACGCATGTATACGTGTATAGAGAAGAGAAATTACGAATCATCTAAAATAAATCCCTTGAAAATGGCTAAAGTGGCCAAAAGCGCTTGGGACAATGAACAATTTTTGCATTTCTTTACCCCCTCCAAACAAAACAAATGTTAGAATGTTCGTAAAACTAAATAAAAATAATTAATTTACCTTGGTCTGTCATATTCAACGAAACACACACACACATATATATATATATATATATATATATATATATATAGATATTTTTTTTTCCCTCGGGATTGATTTGATTATTGGCAAATCAAAAATTCGATGGTTTTTTGAAACGAGTGTAGTTACCTATATATATATATATATATATATATATATATATATATATATATATATATGTTAAGGTATGCTATATTTATGGGGAAAAGTGCTCAATATCAGATAGAGCGTATCATCCGGCCTGATGATTGCTTTTAGCATGAAACAGTCTGAAGTTAATGGTAGGAGTTGAATCAGACCAAGAAACAGTGCTCAATACACGTGTGAAAAAATAAAATAAAAGTAAAAATAACATGTAGAGCTTTTAACTTTGAAAATCAAGAGGTCAGTTGAATGCGCTACCTTGGTTTCAACCTTACGGTATCTTCAGGTGATTTTTATCAAATGACCTCTTAACGCTTTATTTTTTTTTTTTTAAACTAATAAACATTACATTATTATTTTCAAAAATAAATAAGCAAATGCACGACGTTGTGTGTAATAGAAAAGGAAGAGGAGGTTGTGAAGAAGGAAGAGAAAAAAGAAAGTATTTTAAATGTATCAGTGGGGGTGGGGTTAACTGAAATATACATTACTTTTTTTACCCAGCCTCATATGTGCTTAAGAGAAATTTTCTAATATGTAAATAAGGAATTAAAACCTCGGTTTTCTGGTTCAAAACGTTCTTTGAATCCGGAAATGTGATAATTGCTAATTTTTCCTGTTGGCAGAATTTGCAAATATTGTTGTGGTTGTTTTAAGGCTTTGCCTTTTTAAAAATGTTCCATCTTACAATCAGATACCTGTTGTTTTTTCTTTTAAATTCCACAAATGGTCAACTAGTTTGGTAGAGTACCTAGGATTT
This sequence comes from Acanthosepion lycidas, assembly GCA_963932145.1. Taxonomy (NCBI): domain Eukaryota; kingdom Metazoa; phylum Mollusca; class Cephalopoda; order Sepiida; family Sepiidae; genus Acanthosepion; species Acanthosepion lycidas. The sequence goes on along the minus strand of OZ010575.1, from coordinate 9,474,212 downwards.
GCTAGCATAAATGGCGACCTATGATTGTACCATTACGTTTGAAAGTACCTCCCGTACATCCTATGTACTTTTTAATTTGGCCATTAAAATCTGTTACTTCTCTGTTATAAATTATAGCTTCTGTCTTACGAGCTCCATTTAATGGACATCTATTCTTATTTCTACAGTTGCATATATTACTAGTGTTAACTATATTTTGCTGTGTGTTAGTTTTGAGATTTCTGGCATTTTGTCTAATCACTGTTTCTAAATTACTAATGCAGTTGCAGCCTAACCGTATGGTTCAAACTAAGGTAGCGGTTTCAATTGAACTCCTGATTTTTAAAGATTTTATATATATATATATATTGTCTTTCGTAGTTTTTAGACCTTTGGGGGATCCTAAAGGATGTGGTGTATCGCTGAAAGCTGACTACATTGGCGGACTTTAGGCAAGAAATTGAAAATGCATATGCAGTAATCCCACTGGGCACTTTGACCAACATTGTCCAAGCAGTATTTCGCCGTTCTAATAAACGCCTGGAAACTAAAGGCCACCATTTTGAGAATCTCTTTTGATTGGAGAATCCAAATATAATTTGTATAGATATTGTAATACTACATTTATTCAGACATCACGAGATTAATACAAGTATTTTCTTTCCTGTTTTATAGGAAAGAAAATACTTTCCATTCTTAGTTCCTGTAAAACAGCCCTTGTCAATGGAAGATATACATGGAGGCACAATAGTGTTTTTGATGAGCTGGTCAAAATTATAAAGAAATATATGAAGTCTGAGTCATCTAATTCAGCCCAGGAATTTGTTGCAGAAGGAAAAAGATATGTCGGTTCTAAGCAAACAAGCAAATGTCATGCTATACCCGGAAAAAATCTCCTTAGTTCTGGTGGCATCTGGGAGATATCTGCAGACCTTCCTGGTTGGCGTAATGATTACCCAAAATAATATCAAGTAAAGGTCTGCGACCAGATATTGTTCTTCTGTCAAGGGTGAACTATAAAATCATTCTGGTTGAATTAACAGTACCATATGAATGCCGGATGGAACAAAGCCACGATTATAAAACTAATAAATATGAAAATCTAAAATCAGAGCTAATAAAGGAGGGTTATAATGCAATTGTTAGAGCAGTGGAAATTGGAGCAAGGGGTTTCGTTTCAGGCACTCTGTACCAATTTCTGGGCCAAATTGGAATCAAAGGGCGTAATAGAGCCAAAAGTATAAAACGCCTAATAGAAGTAACTGAGAATAGTTCTATGTGGATATGAAAAAACGAAATACTCCGTGGAGTGTTTCAGCGAACATGACGGCATGACATGACTGATCGTGAATGCGTAATGAGGTTCACGTTGCATTCTCAGAACGCAAGGTTTGCCGTTTTTCGGAATTTTCGTAAATTTAATTTCGCCGTTACACATTCGAACTAGTTTATCTACAACACTTGTATATAGTTATAATGGGGCCTCACATCAGTGAGTCGGGGGGCGGTGTGCAACTGAAACCGTTGAGAGGAAGGCCTCGAAACGGTGCACATTCTCTCCTGGTGACTCCAGCTTAAATATAAATTCGAGAGGAACACATCAAAATTCAGTGAAGTCATATGCCGTAGAGAAGTTCGGTGGAAGTGTCATTGGCATGAGGAGCATTACACATTCAGCTCGCTTCAGGTGAGTTTCAATTACTTTCCAGTAACTCTCTCTCACTCTCTCACTCTCTCACTCTCTCACTCATATACACACACTAGTAGAGGAGGCCGGCGTTGCCCGGAGATGTAACAGTAAGAGATAGATCAAGTATCGACCATCATAAAGACTGAAAAATAAAATTGACAAAGATTATTGTTTAAGGTTGACGGACACGCATGTCTTAATTAGTTTTTTTTTTTTTTTTTTTTTTTTTTTTTTTGTTACGAATTGGTCAAACTCAAACCAAAACATTGTTTTCAATCGTTATGACTCTATCGATTGAATAGAATTTTATTATAAACAATTGTCTTGTAAATTGAATTTTTAAAGCATTCTGAATGTAAAAATAAAAAAAGTGTGCAAGACAATAAGAAACACTACCTCCCCAAAAAAGTGAAATTTTGTTGAAATTGGTTGAAAAATGTAGGAAATCCGATCCCATATATAAACGAACACACACACAAACAACCTGGGTTTTATAAGTATAACTCGATATGAGTTGTCCCCCTTTCATTCTGGCGGCAGAATCGTGTTGTATCGTGTTTTCAAATTGATTACGTGCAAAAACAATTGTTTTTCCAATTTTTGGCGCTATCAGAACCACCGCAAGGTAATTTTACGCAGTCCTGTGAAGTTTTGTTGAAATCGGTTGAAAAATGTAGGAAATCCGATCCAATATATAAACGTAGACACACACAATCTGCGTTTTATAATAAGATATATATATATATATATATATATACATATATATATATATATATATATATATATATACATACTAAAGCACTCTAATATTTAGTGGAAAGAGTCTGAGTATCCGAACAGTGCTTCACTTATAGAGAATCTGTCAATTCTAAGCATTGAACCGTCGTGAAGGTAATAATTGATCAAAAATGGCTACCGATGACGCAAAAATTAAAGCTTAAATATTCCAACATGTCGGGCTGATTAGCATATAGAGCAGAATATCTTCCACTACCTATCGATATCTATCGATTTTATTCTTTTATATATTCTCTTGATAAGGGATTCTCAAAGTTTTGTTTGTTTTTTTTCTCCTGCGTGTCGTTCTCTCTTGTCAAACTGTTGGCATACCCTTTCCGAAGACCTTCAGTTTTATATTACCCAAGTTCAAATCCAAGGAACATTCTTCTATGGGTCCTCTTCCCTTAGAAAGTGGACGATCATGGCTCTCCACAACTACCTATCCTTTATAGCTCTAAGCAATGCTTACCCCCTTACTAGCTTCATAGTTCCTGTTCTGCCATCCATTTATTCAAGCTTCTCGCTTTGACCCTCTGTTCGTCTTGCCTTCAATATGTCTCAGTGGTAAATTTGACGTAATACAATCTTCCAATTTTGCTCCATTATGGATAAGATTAGCCGAGTAAATATCAAATACAGTATATTTTTTTTCATGTTGACGCTAATTTAAAATATTTGGATCCAACTGTAGTCGAATCATAAGGTATAAGGATTAATAGTAATAGGCAATTATTTCGTAGTTATATCATACGAGGTGGATGCTTAAAGGTTCTTGTTTTGACGAAGAAGACCTCTTTCGCCATAAAATTCTCATTTTCCGCACTTCCTCGTACAGGTGTTATACCATGATTAAGGGCACCTCGGCGTAGTGTGATGGTTAGCAAGCTCGTCTCGCTAATTCAGTTACGACTGAATAGTGAGTTCGATCCTCACTGGGTGTCCCATACTTTCGGCCTTGTGCCACATCTAAGCTATGCTTAGAAAATCAATATTATACCGTGATTACTTTATATGTACCCTCACCAAATGACGGCGATAAATAATTTTGTAATTGCATTTATATTTTTTTTATGATTAACCTCAATTTAATTGTTGTCGCTTCTAAGAAATATTTTCTTTTTACATTTTACGCCATTAAAAGCAAAGAACAATGTTTAGACGGCACATACCGTTAAAAATAAAAACGGTGATAATAATTTTATAATTAGGTTGGTGCAAAAATAATGACGTAATAATGTCGTATTTTGTTGTTTTTTTTACGTTAAAAAATACGGTCTAAAACGTCATTATTTTTGCACCAACCTAATATTATAGAAGTCAACATAAATATAATCTTATGACGATAACAACGGAATATAAGATGAGATCAGATTCGTGACCAATAAAATGTTTCTTTTATATTACAAATCTAATAAACGGACTCATGACAGCACTAGCTTGTAAAACGCTACTCCGAAAAATGAGACCCTTAGGGTAGTTTCAACAAAGTGGTCTCCTCAGAGCCCTGTGTAAATGAGCTCCAGAGGCTTTGCAGAACTTTTCCATTATTTGATTCATGTCATCATGAGTATCGTGTTAAAAAGGAATATTTATTTATTTGTAAATTAAAAAAAAAATCAAAACACTTTCTGATGTGACAAAAAGAGAATAGATAAATTGCGGAAATTTTAATGCGTTTTTTAAATCATTTCCCCCCAAGCAAGGCAATCACGCCACTAAGATACAAGGGGTTTATTGAGTGTCAGAGAATATGAGTAAAATATACTATTGAGTAGAAAGGACAATAAAATATCAAGAGACGATAACGATTGAAATTGATCTTCAAAAAATTTAAATGCAAAGTTTACTGGAAATCAAGAAGCCGGAGGATAGTTTCACGAGCGAAGTGTGCGATAGAATAAACTGTTAGTATAGAACTTACGGTTACATCTATCTGTTTCCACTGTAAAACTGGTGAGACCTTGCCGCCAATCTAGTACTGTACCTAAATTCATAAAGTCTAGGTACCATAGAAGACATTAATTTATTTTTGTAAAATACAAGGCTAAAAAGAAGGTATGGGAAAGGCTGGTTTTCATCTGTCTTATAATTAGCGTTAGTCAATTACGTGACATGCGTGATACACGCGGAGGCGATCATGTATCTTTTGATACATGACTGACGAAGCAGATTTTTTCCCGCAGTAGGTTGCCATTTCTTTTCGCGGTAGACCAGTTGACATCCAAAGCTATATAACCCGATCTGTCCTGCTATTTACCCATAGCTGTGGGGAGGGAGAAGGGGATTCATACTTTTCCCAAGGGTATTAACACGTAAGTGAATGTAATGGATTCGATTGAAATTCGAACTCGGCTCTCCGATTCCTCAATCCGAGCCCCTATCCATTACTAGGCTCAATCACTGACTCGAATATACCGCAGTATTCCTTGCACCAAAACAACACATTTTTACTTACCGTTCTTACTACAGCCACCATAATACCTCAGAGTCTCTATGAAGTCTTAACTAGCTACATGTACAGTTTGTCTGTGGAGGGTGGGAAATAAAATGCTATAGAAGAAAGTTCATCAAAACAATTATAATGAAAGCTTTTATAAAATAAAAAAAAGACACAGGGAAGCTACATTACGACAGTGGGAACTAACTGAAACCGAGATTGCAGGTCAGGACCAATAACATTGCAGATTCTTTGGATTTTATCAAGAATCTCTAAATATATAGTAGGAGGACTAGACGTGGCAGCGATATTCAAAACAATGACGAATGGTAGACTTATTTCCTGCGAGAAAAATGATTAACAAATACATTCATATCTAATATTCCGAGGGTATAACCAAAATGCGTGTTTAGAATGCGGAAAAGGTAAAGCTACAAGTTACATCCATCATCGATACGCGAATTTGAAAAACTTTGCACATCAAAACAACTGAATTTCTGTCATTAAATTTGGATTCAGTTTTTTTTTGGGGGGGTGGTTGTAAATAGTGATTGTTAAAAAATAAATTTCTTTTCGTGTATATTTTTAGTGGTTACATTGTCAGCGTTCTGCAATAAAAAAAAAAAAAAAAAAAAACTTTATCCTGCTCAAAGGCTCCACTTCACCGAAAAGTTCGTGAAACCCTGCCTTTGGATATTCTAAACTTAGCACACGCGCGAATATCGACCTCACAATGCTAGTTGATAGTCTACAAAACTATATACTTGGATTTCAAAAAGAGAGGGGTGCTTGGAATAAAAAGGGGCTGTTGTATATTTATATTTTCTATAATTTTTATTTATTTACGAAAACTTTTACAATTTTTAGTAATGAAACACTTTGTCCTAAAAATGGCCAAAGCTTAAATTAAGGGAGTTGGAGGAAATTTTTTAATCTACTATATGATAATTACCGTTGTGTATTTGTTTATATCTTTTCGTATCACGCTCTATAATAGCAAGGGAGATAAATCAACTTAAGTAGTTACTTTCCTCAGTCATTTTAATAATCTATCTTTCGAGGCACCTTTGTCTACTAAGTGATCGTCTTACTTCAACATCGTCTTCATATAGGCTTTGTCTTCACCGTCTTTGTTCTGTTGCTAATATTTTGCCTTCAGAGGTGTTTCCATTTCAAGCCAGTTAAACGCTTAACTTTGGCAAACATTGACTTTCGAGCTCACAAAAAAAAAAAAAAAAACGGAATGTCGTAGAGATGTTTTTTTTTCTCCCACGACGCCACTTTCATTTTAATTATTTTCATCCTTCGGTAATGTTTGTTTTAAAAAACGATGATTACATTTGGAATAAAACCCAAACATATGAAAGTAAATTTATACATTTTCTTTGTTCTTAAGAATTGGCAAAAAATAATGAACAGTAGGCACGTCCACTTGCTCGCTGAAAAAAAAAAAAAAACGGCATAGCAAAAACAGCTGAAAAAAACAGCATAGAAAAAAGGTCGAAAACTTAACAAAAACAAAGTTTTATCGTTATTATTAAGAGTAAAGACCAAGGTGTTTATTCTTTTTTTAATTTTTTAAAATAAAAAAAAAAACCAGGATTTTAACCAAAATTTCGAACGTATAATACATACGTTCGAAATTTTGGTTAAAATCCTGGGTTTTTTTTTTTTTTCATTATTTTACGTCAGCGAAGTAAGTAATTTTTACAATTAACTGTTTTTGCGTTTTTTTTTTTTTTTTTTTTTTTTCCGGTGGAAAAAAAAACAAAAAAAAAGAAACACTGATTTGGAAATTCTTACAAAAATCAAATAATTGTCGAATTTTAATAAAACTTTCAGAAATTATTCACAAATGAATGAAATTATTTTGGAAATTTTTTGTTTTAGAAAATCTTGGTAAAAAATTATTTTTTTTTTTTTTACATATTTACATACATACTCAACTCTTCATGTTTTTGGTTCACCTCTGCTGTGGTCTAGTGGAAAAAGATGTTGGTTAGATCCAGAGACTAGACCCAAAGAGTTCTGAGTTCAATATCAGGCTACAGCAGTAGTGAACGAAAAACATGTAGGGTTGTGTTAAAGGGAAATACTGAGACATCTGGAAGAGGCATGCCACGTGGAACTAGTAAGTAACTAGAACAATAAACCCCGGTGGATGAAATAAAGGGTCCGGTTCGAAATTCCAATCACCTGAAGAAGGCCGTAGCATTGTGAATATGGCAATGAAGATGAGGATAACTGTCCAAATAATGTAAATAATCATAGTAGCTCATCTCAGTGATATATACAGACGGGTACACTAGTATTTAATAAAAGGGATGGGTGGAATAAGAATATACCGGGAGATTTTTTTCCCTAAAATAAATAAGCGTCTCGGCCCGTCTATTTGAAACACAAAAGCTTTCGTATTTCCGTCTTCCATTTTCCCACTATTTTTTTTTATTTTTTTATTTTTTTCATTAAGCTACCCAAAATTGCCCAACTTAACACAGGGACATCTGTCTATATTTCTGGGATCAGGTATTGTAACTATTTACACTATTCCAACGTATATCACCTGAAGAAGACCAGAGCGTACAACGGCTGAAACGTCGTGAATATGTCAATAAAGATGAGGACCACAGTCTGAACAATGTAGATAGTTAACACAAGGAATTAGTAACGAGGTATTTAATGGGAATCTAACTGTATACGCGAGCAATAGTTTGTGGCCTGGTAACTATAGCTCGAAGTGAGGCGCCCATGAACGCTTGTATAAAAATATTTCTAAAATTAGTTTTGCGACAATGGATTTCAGAAATTTCGATCCTCGGTTCGTTCAGCAGCCACGTCTGATCCCCATATTAAAGAAGTGTTAAAAAAAAAGAAAAAAAAAAGCTCATCACATTCTGTACTGCGTTCTAAAAACTGAATATTTCTTGATTATTTTTTTCTAGCTCAATAATTTTCACAAAAAAAAAAAATGGTTTTTCTATCGATTATAACACTGTCGAACAGATAACCTCAAGGTCATGCGTCAAACAGTGTTAGCCGCAACGGGAAGCCTTCTTAAAAGATGGTACCGTTTCATGCCTTTCGATTGATGATTGGTCTGAAGAAAATATTGTTAGCAGACGATAACAGACAATTCTGTAATGATAGTAACGTCTGATAAAAGAACGTGACTACATTTTCCATACATGAAAAAATATTGTTTATTTCTGAACTTTGTCAACGTCGGCAGCATCGAAGGTATGTAGTTTCGGGTCTTTCTTTGAACGATCGATCTTCTTGCAAGTATGTGAGGAATTCTACTCCCATCGTGTGTTTTTATAAATTCCTCTTAACTTTGAAAATTTTTATTTGCAAAAATTTAAAATATTATATATCGAAGACATTTCAATAACTTCAGTAATGAAATATTTAATGAAATGATATTTTGAACGATACGCGCCTGATGGCTAAGCAGACGATAATTTTTTGTTGCCGACGGCGACTCCTTTTAATCGGAGGATATTACCCTCAGTCAGAAATTTATTCTTGGTCGATTAAGATGCTTTGTATTCTGGCTCCGTGTTTCTAAGTTACCTTGAATGTGTCGAATGATTTAATATCAATTGTAACTTAATTGCTATCTATCTTATTGCATTTATTGATGGGAAGAGGGGATGGTGAATTTTTCGTATCGAGTTACTTTGTAGAAAAGTCATTATTACCTTCGGTAGAATTCCGTAGCTAAAATTTGTTTATTATAACTTGAGAAAAGTTATATTTTATTTTGACTTAAGACCTATTGAGATATTGACGCAAACGTAGATGCTTGTTAACAAAGCTACTTTTCGGCTTATGAGTTTTGAGATTTATTTCAAGTTTGTCTAAGATAGAGATTAGACATTTATTTGGAAGAGGTAATTTTATTCCCAAGAAGAGGAATTATCTCCTTTGATTTGTTTGTATAGTTGACTCGGTGTGTCAACGTTTTATTTCGCTGAGTCGTTCGATGCGGGGAATTATGCCTCATTCTCGTTCTTTATTTAAAATTAGATTTTAAAATATTTTAAATAGATATTTATCTTGAAATTAGATCTTATTAGCGTAGGTTAGACGTTGTTTGTTTTTTTTTTTTGTTTTTTTTGTTTTTTTATGTATCTGAAGAAATTATCTATCATCCTGTAGAAGATTTTAACAAGCTTTTTTTTTGTATAAAAAAAAAGAAAGAAAAGTCAAAGAAAAAAAGAAAGATGTTCAAGTTGTCAGTTTAAAGAATAATACTTTCTTTAGACTGACAAAATTATTTATGTAAGAAGTAGTTGTAAATCCTTTTTTGTTTATTATTCTGTTTTGTTGCAATATATTTAGCATATGGAACAATATGCATGAAATTGTTTTTGTGTTAAAATAAAGATTTTATCTGAGAACTTTATATTTTGGTCTTTTTAACATCGTCTGCTTCATTCAATTATTTTTTCTTACTTTCCTATGAAGAAGCCGAGAACAAAATCGGCATATTTGAAAAAATATATAAAACTTGAATTTAATTAAATTTTAATTAGATTTTATTATTATTATTATTATTTATTATTATTATTATTATTAATATTATATTTTTTTCTTTTCTGGTTTTCTTGTGTGCGTGTGTAGATCTTACGTTTCAAGTTTGTTCACTTCCATGTTTATATCGATACACCCACCATCTTTTGAAGTCCGATCATGGCTCTCCACAATTTCCCGTCCTTCGTAGCTCTTAATAAGTTTTGTCTTTTTGCTATTTGTTCCGCCAATCATTTACTCAAGCTCACTAAGTAGGTTATGCGTCGTTTTCTATGGTACTTTGAGGACACTTTATAAGGTCAACCCGCGTGGCTCCTAAATCTCTTGACTTTCTGAGGTAACGCAGAGTTTAACATTTACTTTGGTGTCTGTTAGTTTGAACTCAACTCTACATGGATCAAGATTCTTGGACATTAAATTCAATTCAAACCTTTTGGCATTACTGGACATAAATCACGCACTACAATTTGCTAAAAACAAGACATCATTTGGGCCATTTACATTGGGACAATTGTCCTCACCTTTATTATTATTATCACAATGTTTTGGTCGTTTTGCCGTTGTTCACTCTCTCTTTGTCACTCTCTCTGTCCTGTTTTCTTTGTCACACACTCTCTGTTCCGTTCTCTTTGTCACACACTCTCTCGTTCTCTTTGTCACACACTCTCTCGTTCTCTTTGTCACTCACTCTCTCGTTCTCTTTGTCACTCTCTCTCTCTCGTTCTCTTTGTCACTCTCTCTCTCTCGTTCTCTTTGTCACTCACTCTCTCTCGTTCTCTTTGTCACTCACTCTCTCTCGTTCTCTTTGTCACACTCTCTCTCTCGTTCTCTTTGTCACACTCTCTCTCTCTCTCTCGTTCTCTTTGTCACACTCTCTCTCTCTCTCTCGTTCTCTTTGTCACACTCTCTCTCTCTCTCGTTCTCTTTGTCACTCTCTCTCTCTCTCTCGTTCTCTTTGTCACACTCTCTCTCTCTCGTTCTCTTTGTCACACTCTCTCTCTCTCGTTCTCTTTGTCACTCACACTCTCTCGTTCTCTCTTTGTCACTCACACTCTCTCTCTCTCTTTGTCACTCACACTCTCTCTCTCTCTTTGTCACTCACACTCTCTCTCTCTCTTTGTCACTCTCTCTCTTTGTCACTCACACTCTCTCTCTCTTTGTCACTCTCTCTCTTTGTCACTCACACTCTCTCTCTCTCTCTTTGTCACTCACACTCTCTCTCTCTCTCTTTGTCACTCTCTCTCTTTGTCACTCACTCTCTTGCTCTCTTTTCACTCACTCTCTGTCTCCTAGCTCTCGGTCCCTATCTTTTTAACTCTCCCGCTCTCTTTTATTCCCCCGCTCTCTTCGTCATTCTCTCCCCCTCTCTATGTATATAAACCTATTTTCTACTGAAACCCTAACAGCTACACTTTAGTGGTTACGGGAAGGTGACAGCTACGAAGCAGACGTGTCTACTACAATTAGCCTAGTCGGGCACAAGGCCAGCGATACACAATAGATCAATCCCTACAGCAGTGATGATCTTCTAGGCTAATTTACTAGCAACTGGGTCACTAAGTTTGCTCAGGGTTAAGAATAATCTCGTAGACAGCAACTTACAAACTGATCGTGCTTATTAATATATTGACCTCGCGTTCAGATTTTCTCCCGTTTCAATCTCAATATGTATCAATCTCAATATGTTTCAATAAAATAAGAAAGAAGAAAAGTAAGCAAAGCATTTCAAATGGTTAAATTGCTCAATTTCTGGGAGGATTTCGGCTCTGAATCTTTACAGAAAAAAATAACAACAAAACACATTGAATCATTTTCTTTTGCTCTGATAACTACTTACATCGATTAATACAATTACTGTCGATGACGTCAGTCTTCGATTATCTCTTTTTATTTCCAGAATATTCTTTCTCTCGCAGATAATGTCGCATTCGAATTATTCCAAGGACGTCTGTTGTAGTGACAGTTAACAACAGTTAAATGGAGATTAAAATGGGTGGCAAGCTTGTGTTACACGAATCTCCAAATGCGGAAGGCTTGTTTCCTTAGAAATTCAGCAGTTGAAATCCCGTTTATTTATTCTGACAGAAGTACGAACAGTTGGCATCGTATCTGCAATAATATTAGCTGAAGATTATGAGAAAGGCACAGCCACGAAGCAGACATGTTTGCTACAATTAGCTTAGTCGGGCATAAGGCCAGCAATACTCAGTAAGGGTCAATCCCTACAGCGGTGATGATCTTCTAGGCTAATTGTTTGTTTGTTGTTTTGTTTTGTTTTTTGTTTCCAATCATCTCCAAAAATCAACTTGCCGTTTATATCCAAATGGTTGACATTCAATAGATTATATATACATACATAAACAGGGGGGGGGGATTCCAAAAACAGTGCTCTGTTGAATCCAGGATTAAACCCAGAGAAACCGACAGGATTATTTACATTATTCGGACTATTGTCCTCATCTTTGTTGCCATATTTATTACAATGTTTCGGCCGTTGTACGCCCCGGCTTTCTTCAGGTGGTTGGAATGTCGAACTGAACCCTTTATTTCGCTCACTGGGGTAGACTGTTCTATTTCCACGTGCCATGTTTAATAGATGTCAGTTATCAGTTATCTCCTGTTAATTCCCCTGAAGAAGGCCAGAGCGTACGACGGCCGAAACGTTGTAATAAATATGGCGACAAAGATGAGGGCAATAGTCCGAATAATGTAAATAGTGTACATAATACCTCATCTCAAAAATATAGACAGATACCGACAGGATTTGTCTATATTTCTGAGATGAGGTATTATGTACACTATTTACATTAGTCGGACTATTGTCCTCATCTTTGTCGCCATATTTGTCACAACGTTTCGGTCGTTGTACGCTCTTACACAGTCTCTTCTTCATCTGCGAGGAGATTATCCAGCATTCCCTACGATATAGGACTAATATTAGGTAAGAGTTCAGTAAACATTTTATTTTGTTTCTTACAAAGTTTTCCTGTTTCTTAATACTTTACTTAGCTTTTGGAAGACATCTTTCGCTATCGCAATGTGCCTTCGGATTTCAATGTCGCACTTTCCGTCCTCTGTAAAACACTTCACAGATAATACAATAAAGTAACTATATGGTGACAATAAAGTCACCATATAGTTACTTTTAATAAAAAAGCAAAGCATTGAAGCAGGTGGCTTGCAGTTCGAACAGTACTAGTAATTAATTTACTATTCTTTACCATAGCATTTTATTGTTATTAACTAGAATCAACCAGAACTATTTTAATAAATTTCTGGAGTGCTGATTAATTTGTCGGGTTGCCTCCTCCTAATTTTCAAAATCGCTACTAGGTGACGCTTTCCGGCACTTTTAATACACTAGTGATTATTCGCAGCACCTTGCTTTTTTACGTCAACATGTAAATTTCTCGCGGAAGAACACTTTATTTGAATAGTTGAATTATAGCTATCAGGGAAGCAAGTAAGAGGAAGAGAGTTCCACAGACGGGAAGTGCGAGACATGAAGCTATTGGAGTAGAAGAGATGGCTACTTTTAATCGTTTCGACAATGAAAGGGCGGGACTGAGATGCCAACTTACCAAAAAAGACCAGACATTTGACCAACTACGAGGCTAAGTCAAAAATTATCAGTATCTTGACGTTTGTCACACTGTCTTCTGCTCATGCGTGCTTGTGGTTTGTACTATTATGGTCACGTGATCGAAGTTTGAGCTTGATCACGCCAGTTTACTTGTTGCTGTTACAGTGCAAACATGGCCGTTCCGCTAGCAGTGTGTACCAAGGAGGAACAATAATCAGTGACAACACGCTACCTCATCGATGATAACTCGCCCGTTCGCCATTACCATCTTTCGAGCTTGCTGAATCTTCAATGGTCAATGGTGGAGGTTGACGAGCGTCCTGTTCCTTCTTCGTGCGTCACGCTTGTCCGGCCATTTTTAAACTTCTCAGTCCGCTTATGTACACTTCTACGCGGTAGTACACCTTCGTCGTATTGCGTTTAAAAGCATCCGATAGATTTCAGATCCTGACACACCTTCTGACCAAAGAAATCGGGGCCGATTTCTTATAGTGACGAAAATATTTCCAGCATGAGCAGAAGGCAGAGCGACGAATCTAAAGATATGTTATAGCAAAAGTGTGGATACTTTTTGACACTCTCATAGACTGGCTACGAATGCCAGAGTATGTGCCAGCTCTGGGGCTCTTTACCAATTCAATTCAATTAATTATCAATTTTCCTTCTCTTTTCATCCAAATGTATTTTTTATTCTTTCCCAGGAAGCACGATGGAGTAATGGATAGCGGCTTGGATTAAGAAATCGGAGAGCCAAGTTCGAATTCCGGTTAACTTACATTCACTTACGTGCTAATACTCTTGGGAATGGTATGATTCCTCTTATTCCCCCCCCCCAGCTATGAGGAAGTAGGACAGACCGGGTTCTATAGCCTTGGGTGGCAACTGGTTTACCGTAGAAATGGCAATCTACTGCGGGAAAAAACATCTGCCTCGTCAGTCATGTATCTTTCGATACATGATCGCTTAAGCATGTATCATGTATGACACATAACTTTTCTAACTCACATTTGGAAAAGGAATGAATCATCTTCTCCTCCCCCCTCCAGCTATTGACAAATAGCAGGACAGACTATAGTCTTGGATGGCAACTGGTCTACCGCAGAAAGAAATGGCAACCTACTGCGGGAAAAAATCTGCATCGTCAGTCATGTATCGAAAGATACATGATCGCTTAAATGTGTATCATGTATGGCACATAACTGACTGACTGACCTTTGAGAAAGGTATGAATCCTCTTCTTCCCCCAGTTATGGGCAAATAGCAGGACAGACCGGATTCTATTGCCTTGGATGGCAACTGGTCTACCGCAGAAAGAAGTCGCAACCTACTGCAGGAAAAAAATCTGCCTCGTCAGTCATGTATCGAAAGATACATGATCGCCTAAGCGTGTATCATGTATGGCACATAATTGAGAATTAGCTGGATGAAGACCCCATTACCGCTTGCTTATGTTCACTAGCAGGTGACTGTTTAAAATGCGGGAAGCAACCTCTATTTCTTTTTGTCTTTATCCGTTTGACCTCTCAAACCGATACGTGCAGAAATAGGAGGCTTGAACCATGAAAATATCTGAAAGATAATTCCTCTTTTAAGCGAGGTCAACTTACCAAAAAGACGAGACATCTGATTAACGAGACTGGCTTCGAAAGCATGTGGACGTGTGAGCTCTGGGGCTCTTTTAATTCACTTAATTATAAATTTATTTTCTTTTTTCCTCTAGAATTTTTTTTTATTATTATTTGCTTCAGTTTATTTAATGCAATAATTCTATTTGTTTTTCTTTATTATCTTTTTTATAATACTTCAGTCCTGTTATTGTCGCTTATTAAAAATATTTGTTCGTACATACATGGCTGCTTTTGCTTTCTAACTGGTCAGTTTTTGGTAACCGTTGAATCTTAAAAAGAGAAGTATATATATATTTTTTTAAACTTATCTACCTTAAAAGAAAGAAAAAACTTTCAAATTTTGTTCCTCAACTTACTTGTAACTGGATAAGTAAATATTTCTCTTTCTTTAATCGTCTGATCTCCAGATCCCACCTGGGCAGAAACTGAGAAGAACAATACAAAAAAAAATTAACATACACCATCCAAAAATGATGGCTATATTTGTCAGCTTTATTTGGATATTTTAACACTTAATGGTTTAAAATGTTGAATTCTTTCTTACATACGGCATAATTGTCAAGATAAAAGTCCGAAATTACCCAGGCATAAAAATATGATCAGTGCAATTGTAGTATTAATAAAACATAACTATTATTTTTTATGGTATAATTATAAATGATTAAATTATAATTGCAAATAAAAAAGCTTGTTAAAATATATTAACAAAAAAAAAGTTACAAAAAAGTGTTATAATTAGGTACCTCCCCACAAAAAGCGATACCTAAGGTTTAAAATTAATTTTCGAAAATGAAAAATCCTTTTTCAAGCTTTTTAGTTCTAATTCCAAGTTAATAGATTAAATTTAATATTTCCAATAAGCAAAATACCTTGCTGTGTTTCAAACGGAATTTAAATCGATTGGAATTAATCCTTTTGTTGCTAAAAATGTTTGAAATTGAACAGACAATTCTGTCAATACAGTGTAACCCAGATATAAGAGACCCGGATATAAGAGAGATTTTCTCTGGTCCCAAATTAGAGCCATACTTACCTAAACAAAATAGACCAAACCCGGATATAAGAGAAACCCGGATATAAGATACTTCTTCTCCGGTCCCGACAAATTTCTTATATCCGGGTCTGTACTACGTAATTCTCATTATTCGGACTGTTATCATCATTTTCATTGCCATATTCACGACGTTTCGGCTGTTGTACGCTACGGCCTTCTTCAGTTGATTGGAATTTCGCAACGGACCCTTTATTTCGTCCACCGGGGTAAATTGTTCTAGTTCCACGTGTCATGCCTCTTCCAGATGTCTCAGTTATTTAACTAAACTCCCTAAATGGAACGTGGAACTAGAACAATCTACCCCGGTGGACGAAATAAAGGTTTCGGTTCGAAATTCAACTCAGTTTTTCAGTGGAGTGAACAGCCAGAATATTAACTTTATTTGCTGATTTCGTTTTCCGTGTTGATAATTGTTACCTTGCTTGCACCAGTAGTAATGCTTAATCGCAGAACTTTAGGCAGAAAGAGGAAAGCTAGAGAGCACAGCGGCTGAAATATAGTAACCAGAACAACAAAAATGAATATTCAGGGAGTAATGACCAGAAATAAATATCGAAGTTACAATGATTTCTTCTTTTTTTTTAAGTCCTGTCTTCCTGTTTGTGATTTTAAGATTTTTTTTTTTAAATAAAAATTATGGCGATGAGTGAAAGAATGCCACATTTTTGGATGTTTTCAGTCGAGTCTAAATGTCCGGCTCGATTTGAATTCGCATCGAGATATATATATATATATATATATATATATATATATATATATATATAATATAATATTATATATATATAATATAATATTATATATATATAATATAATATTATATATATATAATATAATATTATATATATATAATATAATATTATATATATATAATATAATATAATATATATATATAATATAATATTATATATATATAATATAATATAATATATAATATATATATAATATATATATATATATATATATATATATATATATATATATATATATATATATGATGTATGTATATATGATGTATGTATATATTATGTATAAATTCACTTTCATGAGATGTTTAGGTTTTATTCTAATCGTTGTTTTTTAAAAGAATAAACATTGCCGAAGAGTGAAATTAAAATAAAAGCGGAGTCGTCGGAAAAAAAACTGTCCTTTTGACACTGTCTTTTTGCGGGCACGTTTGTCCGTTTTAACTTTTTTTTTTTTTTACACTAATGGCCTAGGCTTGCTGCGGGACTGGTGATTTTTATCGAGTCACGATCTATAAAATGGTTACCAACCACCGCTATAGAACTCAATCTGTCTAGCTATTTAATCCACGGCTGAGGGGATAGTGATGGATTCACACCTTTCCAATGAGTATCTGCACGTAAGTAAACGTAACGAACTAGGCTTCTTGATTTCTCATTCCGAGCCACCATCAAATACGCCACCGGCATATCCAATTACCATAGAAGCTGTGGGTTAAACAGCAGTATATACGAGAATCTGTAATCGTGGGTGACAATCAGTCTAAGAGAAGGAAAACTCTGAATTCCGAACCTTGGACAAATCAGTTTCCCAAAGTAATTCACAGATAATCATTTACAAATTTACGGAAAGATCATTTTTTTTCCTCCTGACTGCGATCAAAGCATAGTATCTGTTCTCTAATCCGAGATGCGAGAAAGCGTCTAGTCCCTGGGATTCCAGCTCTTTCCTCGCTGCACTACGAAAGGTTGGGCCAGTGTAATATCGATGCCAGTGTGACAGCGGGCAATTTATGTCCATGGCCCGTATGTATATTAATCCGTATGGGAACCCCACGTTAAAAACGACTTTGTGCCATAACCTGCCTTGCAGGGAGGTTGGTAAATAATCGCTTATCGTTACATAATGATGTATTTTTCATTGCGCTACCGAATGAAAGTGGGTTTAACGGCAATAAAATGTAAAAATTATTCGTCATTTCCCCTTTTGAGTACACCTCAGGCACCGGGCAATAAACCCAGCGCTCCTCCGGAGAGGGTACTGCCTGGGGATGATGGCTACCTGGGGTTTGAGCTTAAATATTTTTTAAACTTTTCCGTACAAGGTATAATGTATTTTCGAGTGGGCCCAGCGCTCTCCTGAAGAAGGGGTACTACACTGCGTGCCAAATTATTATCGAAATAACTTTTTTCTAATATTTCAAAAACCGTCCAGTCAATTCACACAAAATTTTCACACAATGCTGGCAACACTGACCTGCGTAATCACTGAAATCGGAAACCATATTGCTTGTCAGACAGCAGTTCATGGGATGTAAGGTGCTTAACCACCCTTGGCGTTGATTAAAGCCTCGAAGACTTTATCGAAAAATGATAGGAGACTGATAGGACGGTATTTAGATGGGTCAGAAGGGTCTCCAGAGTTCTTAAAGACAGGGACAACAAATGAGGACTTCCAACAGGCTGGAAAGCAAGATTCGTTGAGGCAGTAGTTTTATAATTTGGAATGAACAGGAGCCAGTTCAAGAGCACATTTCTTCAGGACAACGGCTGGTATCCCGTCCCCACCACTAACCTTATAGGATTCTAATTTAGAGACGATGTCCAATATCATCTCGATCAATAGAGCCTCAGTTCTAGGGGGGGGGGATCGGGTATGGGTACCCTGGATGAGTTAAGCGTTGAATTGGATGAGAATTTCCGAGCAAAGCATTCAGCTTTATCGGCTGAGGAAGTCAGGACCTCAGATTGATTTAATAAAGGAGGTATTGTGTATTTGCTGCTGTTCAGTACGCTCTTGCAGAGACTCCAATAATCTATAGAAACGAACTTTGCGAAATGCAGTACGTTTTTTTTTTTTTTTTTTTTTTTTCATTTTTCTCAGCAAATATTAACTTTGCTTCATTGAGTACACGCTTGCACTCATTACGGGCAGAGATTATCTGTTATAATCAGGCATGTCGCTACCATATAGACAGTAGAAGTGACTCCTATCGGAAATAGCAGCTGATCAAACAAGGGAATAAGCGCGATTTAATTTTATATTTTCTTGAGGGGATGAAAGCTTTGATTCCAGTTTTTACCCAGGAGGAGACCCCAGAAGCACATATATAAATATACATATACGTTTGGGGTGCGACTTAAGTTTCGTTGTTTTACCAACTCATCTGGCACGAAATATTACTTATGATTTAAAAAAAAAAATTTATCAATATTTTTTTAAAATCATAAGTAATATTTTGTGCCTGATGAGTTGGTAAAACAACGAAACTTAAGTCACACCCCAAACGTAGGTATATGTATATTTTTAATAGCTGTTTAACCACATCGTGCACTGTTTACACCTTTTAAGCAAATTTGGTAAATATTTATTTGCTTACCTATGTATGCACGCTAGAGCGCATATATAATTGATAATACCTGGTTATTTGATTTACCCACCTCTCTCTCTCTCTATATATATATATATATATATATATATATATATATATATGTGTGTGTGTGTGTGTGTGTGTATATATATATATATATATATATATATATAATGTGTGTGTATGCGCATTACGTTTCCTATATGTAGATTACTGTTGTCACAAAAAGCAATTTAAAGAACGAACGTGGTATCGGGAGCAGACTATAGTTGCGAAGGATGTTCGCTCTGCCATTTTAATAAATAGACTTATTATCGTCATAGTACTTGCTGGCAGTTCTTCATTGTCATTAATATCGTTGTTGCTGTGGTTTTTTTTAGTGTTATTTTATTATTAAAAATAGGATTAATATTATCAATACCTTTTCCATCGATAATGCTTTTTAAGTAATAGTCTAGAGATGCAATGTTATTTATAGCGACGTTGCAATTGATACAGCAAATGCCAAATTGGAAAAGCGTAATGCTAGCGTAAAGGAAAAGAGGTGGGTGGTGAAATCATCTCAGACCGAACTCTTCAATAAAGAATCAATGACTCGCATCAGTTTCCGCCATTTTCAAAAGTCAGCCATCTTTGTTTTCGACGAACGATATATTTTTTTGTCATTTTTTAAATACGCTATTTTTTTTCTTTCTATTTTTTTTCTTTCTATTTTTTTTCTTTCTATTTTTTTCTTTTTTTCTGGATCTCATCTCCTCTTTCTACTGCTTGCTTCTTCATTTTTTTTTGTCTCCACCATACCCCACCTCCGTATCGCTTTGGTTGCTTGTAATTCAATGAAAACTTAAACGTCCCGTTGATTAACCGTGGGTCGATTCATCTTGAATCAAGACTTGAGTCAAGAACGCTACAACACAAAATAATTAGGTAGTCTTATTTATAGAATGCAATTCCAAGTCATTGAATGCATTTAGTATTAAGTATCGAGCTTTAAAATACAATCTTAAAGTATAAAGCGTTTCAGTAAACGAAAATAAATTAACGTGTGCCACCATGCGGACACACACAGACACACTTAATGTGATGTGGAGAGAACTGTTAGGTGAAAATAAGCATCTATCTTACCTACCAAAGGGGTATGGTAATTATCTAAGCCGAGCTTAGATATGGCACAAGGCCGAACTTTTATGGCACCCAGTGAGGATTGAATTCACTACTCAATCGCAATTGATTTAGCGAGGCATGTTTGCTAACCATTACACCACGCCGAGGCGCTCCAAAATTATATTCTAAGAGTAGCTTAGACGTGGCACAAGACCGAAAGAGCGTAGTGCCCAGTAACGACCGAATTCACTACAAAGTCGTAATGCATCTAGCGAGACGAGCTTGCTAACCATTGCATCACGTCGAAGTGCCAATGACATTTTAAGTATAGCTTAAATGTGGCACAAGGCGGAAATTGTGGAGCACCTAGTGAGGATCGAACTTACTACTAAGTCGTAACGGATCTTACGAGACACACTTGCTAACTATTATACCACTTCGAAATGTCCTCATCTAGCGGTACTTATTCAAAGCAAGGCGATACCTATATCGGGAATAAAATATGATTTCTATGCATTTAGGTTTGTTCTTTCTTTGTACATTTGCATTCATGGAAACAAGTCAATAAGTGTAAGATGCTTCCAATAATAAAGTTGCAACTTTTATTTAACTCACTATTTACATTATTCGGACTATTGTCCTCATCTTTGTCGCCATATTTATTACACCGTTTCGGCCGTTGTACGCTCCGGCCTTCTTCAGGTGGTTGGAATGTCGAACTGAACCCTTTATTTCGCTTCTTCCTTCTCTTCTCCATATCCGCTTAGTCGTTCGTCGTTCCTCCTTCTGTCACAACGGTCCGGTACGGTATGACCTAACCCGAGAGAGTGATCTCTCATCTCCACGATGGTCTATTTATAATGGGAAATCACCAATCCCCTGCCCGGATGATAGACACCCTAGAATGGAGCACTAACGCACCCGGATGTGCCTCTCCGCGATTCCATCCATTACACGTTGATCACCCTGATCTTGACGATCGCTTATCTCATGACGTAGTCGTTTGTTCAACCGTGAGGATGCCTTTCCCGTCGCGATCTTCGTACGGTCTCAGCTTGATGGTACTCACTCCGGTCACGGTCACTGGCTTGATGGTCTTCACTCTGCTCGTGATCGTTGGCTTCATCTTCGAGAACCCATCGCACATCCAGCATATGTCGTAGAACACTGTTGTTCCGCGATTGAATGTCGGTCACTACGCCTCTTGCCCAACGGGTGGTGCAGTGAGCATCAGGCGGTTTAACCCATACTTCCTCTCCAATTCTTATATTGATTCCACTGTGGCTCCTGATCCTGCTCTTGGATGCCATCACTCATATTTGAAGACTGCTCTCTGCGGTACAGAATCTGCATCCTAACCCGTTTTAGGCGACATCGTATATCAAAAGACACCTTCTTGTGGCGAAATTTGTTTGATGGTGTCTTTCGACAACTCCATTCCCACTCTGCCTGTTAGCTGCTCTAAAGAAACACCTCACACCCCAATTCTCTAAAATCTAACTTCTCTAACATCTCCTTCAGAGCCACTGAACTGAAGGTGGTGCCGTTGTCCATCACTACCTCAGTTACCGGATCCCTCTTCAAAAACACCTCCTCGAGGACCCTTACTAACTCGATTCCATTTACCGCCCTGATTTCTCTCCATACGGCCACTTGTCCGGGTCCACACTCCATCATCGACAGGTTTAGTACCTGTCGAAAACGCGTCACGTCGATGACCAACCGGGTCCAATCTTCGTCTACTTGAAGCTCATCCGCTATATGTCTAAGGTGCCGGATTTATGGACTGACACTTGCTGCATCTTTCCACCATCGCCTTAACTGCCTTCTTGGTTATAGCTGGGATCCACCTCTCTAGCCAAGAACAGGGTTCTGTCCTGTTCAAAATGGTGCATGTCATGGAACTCCTTCAGTCCAGTCGGACTAACTACGGTAGCTGTTTCTGATTCGGTTTCTTTCATGGGTTTGTTCGGAACCCTAACCCAGGTTTTCTTCACTCTGGTAATTGTATCTGCTCTATTATTCTCCGACGGCACAAATGTGATGTTCAACTTCAATTCAATCTCTAAGTGCATGAAGAGTCCCTAACCGTCGCTTCACAAGCACCTCGTCGGCTCCCTTGGTCTTCTTACTCTCTCCAGTGATTTCCGATCTGACTCATGAAGCCACCGTGGCCGTTTTCGTTTAAATTCTTTGCAGTCCCCTTTTTATGGCCAGCTTGCCATATTAATATGGGTGAAGTCATTTTTCTTTCGCAACTAAGCTGAATCTTCCACAGTGACACCACCTACTTTTAAAATGACTCCCAACGCTAGACTGCTTGCGTCGCCCCCACAGGAACTTTTCTGCTGTCGAGTATATACCAGCTTTCTCTCACCGAATCCTCTCTTTTCATCACTGCGACGATCTCATTTAATATATTCATTGCTTCCTTGTTGATTTTATCTCCCGAACTCTCTCCTCCAGCCGGTCTTTTGACGTAGCTACATGCAATGTGCAGTCATCCAGCAATGGGGAAATGGCCGACTAACTTCCCACAAATCAAGAAAAGTTTTCTCCTACTCAGCGTATCCGGCACATCGGGAATATCATTTCCTCTTCGGAACAGCATCTTGCTCTTCGTATTCTTTTTCAATCGGAGCCCAAATCCTACTCCCATTTCCAATGTTTCGGTTGTTTCTCAGTTAACCCGAACCTGCCGAGATGACATATCTCCTGGTCAGCCGTCCCCACTCTTTCATCCACCCTTATAGAATCTGTGTAAGAATCGGTGGCTTTTATCACAGTACTCTTCTTTAGTACTTTCTTAAGTACTGCCGTCATGATTTGCGGGGTAGAGTTTAGGCCAAAGCTTAACCTGGTTAGGCAATAGGTTGGGTTTTATATCTGACCAGCTGATATCTCTACAATTTTTCAGCAACGTGGACCAGCTGGTCACCAATCGTCGAGGCTCGTTTCATCCGCCTTCATTTCCGCAGGGTCTCTCTGTCGTTTCCACCTGTGTGACATGTCACATATTCATTCAATTCTCGAAAATCCAATACAGGCCGGATTTTCTGTTTCGTGGGCTTGAACAACTGACATTAATGGCAGTACACTCTGTCCGCGACTGAAGAATTCCTTCCTCGATAAATCGCTTAACTTCCTTTTCGGAGTCCACTTTTTACCCACATCCCCTCGTAATGAGTGGTTATAACAGCCGACTCTGTTTTTCAGTACAGGTGCATCTCCTTTCCACCTCCACTCAACAGCTCACCTCTTTCCATCAAAATCTGCACGAAAATCTTGGTCGTCTGAGACGCAGTGTTTTCCTCAATGTTGCATTATTCTTTCTATTGTGTCTCTGACTGCTCACTTGCAGCACAGCGCTGAATACCGAACTTCACGTTCTTATACACGGTAACGCCCCCATTCCATGCCTAGAATCATGTCGACACCTGCAACCATTCGATTGATAACAATCACTTGAATCGTGAGTAGCGTCCCGCGCACTACCAATCGGACTATACTCATTCCATTGCACCGCACTGTTCTGCCAACAATTGCTTGGACACTTCTCATCCCACTCCGCCTGTTAACTGTTTTTGGTGACCTGTGTGGATGTGTAGCCTGTGTCAACGAGGGCTTCTGCACTTTGCCCATTCACCGTTACCACTACTTGGAGATGCAATCCAGGAAACTGTTCACAAAGGCCAATTTTACCATCTTGTTGGGGCCTCCCTCTTGGTAGTCTGTGCATTGGCGCCTTCACTGGATAAGAGGAATAACTACCGGCGCAGTAGCTCCCTTTTTGTTCGTTTCTCTGGCGACATCTATTTACGTGGCCAACCTGGCCACATCGATAACAGGTGACACCTGTCCTCGGCTCCTCACAATCCTTTGCCATATGGAGTCCCTGACATATATGACACTTCCCGGTGAACGTCTGGAAGTGACGCCTAACTTTTGGCTCCTTGCTGCTTGTAATTTACGTCTTTCTGTCACTTCGGCCAGCGACGGCATCAATCTCCAACTCCTGCTCCTTTTTCCTGCTGAGCACCCTATCACGCGTTAATAGTTCTCCTACTTCCACAGAACTTATTCCGGGAAGCTGTTGGAAACTGTTCACAAAGGCCAATTTTACCATCCTGTTGAGGCCTCTCTCTTGGAATCTTGCCAAAACCTTGATGTTGTCGGGATCCAAATTAAATAAGAACGAATTAAGTATAAATTAAAACGTTCATAAATTAATTTAAAAATAGCGTTCGATACAATAGAAGAGCAATAATTTATTATAGGATAATATGTTTAATATTCGAACATATGTACCCGCTACATGAATGCATTCATGTCCACCAATCGACAGATTCCCCGGTCCAGCGCACTTTGCTTAACGTGTCATAGGGTACCAAAAGGTCCCTCGGTAAAAGCTCAATAATTTCAGTATCCTACTGTTCCTCCTCTCTCAACTTCAGGTAGAGTGTCAACGTATCCCCTTCCAAGTACAGTGGTATCAGGCTAACGATATCCATGATGTTTTGCACTCTAGACACCAATTTCACTCTGTTAAGGCACACAATTACATCCCCCTTCACCACACAAAAAAAAAAGAAAGCCGAAGCACGTCGTAACAGACCAACAGGCAAATTTGGGGGTCAGCAACATCAAAAACGCAAGTTCGTCCACCAAGTTAAAAAAAAAAAAAATTAAAACAACGGCCTTTATTCACTGAGTGATTTTTCTGATTGGCCAAGACATTCAGGGAGGAAAGAACATTAGCATAGTTTCATCATTTTTACGTGTCAGGGTAATTTCAAAGGACATCGACGGGCTTGGAAAGGTCAGATTTAGTTTGTTCGATTTTTCCTTTTTAGCTCAAAATTGGAAATCGGAGAGACAAATTCCAATTTCAGTTGGGTTTGTTATATTCACTTATGTACAACTACCTTTGGAAAAAAAAAAAATGAATCAACCTTCTTCCCCAGCTATGGGTTAATTACCCAAATATACATATTGTTTTTTTCCACATAGAATAATAAATAAAATAAAAAACAGACATGTTTGTTTCCATGGCAATTCAGCCAATTTCTGCTTTATTTACATACATTTAAAAAAAAAAAAAAAAAAAAAAAAAAAAAAAACAGTGGGGAAGGGGAAAACAAAATACATCAAAAGCTGTGGAGGGCTGTTAATCCCAGACAAAACATGACATTTGAAGGACAAATGACATTGACATTTTTTTTTCTTTAAGATAAATAATTTGATATTAAAACGTTCCTGCATTATTTACACTGGGAATAGCAGGAAAAAAAAAAAGATACTCATTTAAAAAAGGAAAAAAAAAAAAAAAAAAAGTTTTTTTTTTTTTTAACCATGAATCATTTTGTGAATAATTTTTCCCTGAAGTCCAATGAGATATATATTTCTGACTGGATGTAACCATAACCTTGAGGCTGTTTCTTCTCTTGAACATCTCATTTGTGAAACTCTCTTCTGGTTACTAACTTTCCAGCCAACTTTGATCGTCAAAGATTTTAATGCAATATCAATCGTTATCTACTGTCTTCTTGATTCCTCTTCCTCTCCTTAATAAAGTTTTTCTTATCCCTTCAAGCTCAATAACCCCTTGTGTCTTAGTGGCTTTATTGCCTTGCTCAGTGTGAAATGATTAAAATATATATTTGGGCAGCAACCTTTCTTTTAAACATCTTCTATTAAATATGACGAACAAGGAAAATTTTATTCATTTTTTTATTTTTTTTTTTTATTTAGTTTTTCCAGCATTCTTACATTCTGTTTTGGTCAGGGTGAGTAAGTAGAAAAACTGTCTGTGATTGTCCCAAGCACTTTTGGCAACTTCTTTAGCCATTCTCAATGAGGGGGGGGGGGGTTCTAGTGTTAGTTTTTTTTTTTTTTTTTTCAGCTTTTGACATTGTGAGGTGTATTATCTGTAGGAGCATTAATTCTGAGCTGTTGTGTTGGACATGGCTAGAATTCTTTGAGTGGGGATTTACTATTTTTAAAAGACCTTCTGAACTCCATTACCATTGTTAAAAAAGGAAAGGTTGCTGGTGGGGTGGAGAGCTGTTTGATGTACAGAGCCTCTCTGGTAATGATGTTTCTGAAAATTTGGGATTTTCATAATTATATATATTCTGTATGTTTCTTTAAGATAAATACTTTTAAAAACAATATTTTGTGTCGATTCATTTTAAAGATCGACTTTTCCAAGTTATGGATAATCCTTCTAAGACAAAGAGGAAAATCCCATCAGAAATCTTTCATTTCAGGAGAATAGTGTAAGAGATATGCTCAAAGCTTTTCACTTTGCCATCATCATGGTAGGTAGAGACAATTGGTGAGTTTAGTAAAATTTTTGAAATGGTGTAACAAAGCCATTTTTTTTAAAAATAAGCTGTTAAAAGCAAGTAGAGTGCATTTTGTGATCTGTCATTTTTAATAATATATTGGGGAAATTGTATGACAAAGTGGAAAAAAAGTTTACTTGTGACACATTTCATCCTTTTAGGACTTCATCAGACTAAGTATGACTACACATGTGCACGAACGGGGGGGGGCTGGAGATTTTAGTTTTTTTTTTTTATTTTCATATCTAGTCTAATTCATTTAGACTTTTGTCTTTTTATCACTTTTGTTCATAGTTATCCCACACAGTGGTCATAGATCTGCCAATGACGGAAAGAAATAGACTCTAAATGAATTCGGCTAAATATTAAAAAAAAGAAAAAATTCTAAAATCCCCAGCACCCCTCGTTTGCACACATGTATAGTCACACCAACAAATATAGTCTGATGAAGTCCTAAAGAATGGTTTTCCACTTTGTTATACCATTTCCCCAATATTGTTTTATATATATATATATATATATATATATATTTTCCTTCCTAAAGCCAGCAAACTTT
This sequence comes from Acanthosepion lycidas, assembly GCA_963932145.1. NCBI lineage: Eukaryota > Metazoa > Mollusca > Cephalopoda > Sepiida > Sepiidae > Acanthosepion > Acanthosepion lycidas. Next base: position 9,447,184 of record OZ010575.1, on the reverse strand, counting down.
TCAATACGTGTATCCAGATTTTGAAAGCCCAATTTTATGAATTTTTTTTTTTTTTTTTTCATAAAGGTGAAAAAATTTGTTTTGCAGCAAAATAGAAATGTTTTAGCAATAATGATTCCTCCACAGCAGAAAAATAAGGCCTTAGTTTTAAGAAGGTATGTAGGTTTAGTTGATTTTGAAAGATGGCTCGATTGCCTAAAACCAACCATATGTAAAAATAGGCGAGTCTAAGCAGTAAAGCTTTTTGCATCAGCAAGAGCAGGATATGAAACATGACCATCAACGCAGATGCAGGCTGACATAATGGAAACACTGAAAAGGTTTTTCTCGTATAAATTAATAGTATTTCCTACTTTGCTTTATGCAATTTCAACTTAGTTGTCTTAAGAAACATTTTCTATTTTTGGAGAGACAGGGGAAACCTGTATCAAAGTACAGATGATTAAAGCAAAAAACATGCTAAGAAATAAGTGCTGTCAACAGCTTCTTAACAAGTACTATAGACAAGATGATGCATGGTTGGTTGGTTTGCTTTTTTTACGTTTTCTTTAAAGGTGGGGGTCACAAAATAAATACATAAAAAGTTTAATTTAAAAATGTTTTGTCTTTTTCTTAAATTAAATACCATTTTCAAAGAAAAAGCAGGCATATTGAAATATCCATCACAATATTTTAGATCCCCACCCCAACAAAAAAAAAAAAAAAAAAAAATGAATGTTAAAAAATATATCAAGATATATATTATAAAATAAAAGAAATTTAGGTCAAGATTTATTTAACTGGACCCACCCAATACCCTCCATCAAAAATAGTGAAAGGATTTCTACACAGTCCTAAAAGTGTTTGGTGATCAATCAACCACAAAAGTGATTCACCCTATCCCCCCCCCCAAAAAAAAAACATACACAGAATAATATATATTTTGTGTGTGATCGGCAGGAGTTAATAGTTTTGTGTCCCTGGAAATAACAACATCAAGTCAAGAAAATAAACAAAGACATGCTTGTTTTCTGAGATGATTAACACAAGACCTTAATACACAGTCCTGTGATTCAGCTGGACTGATATGTTCTTGTTGGAACGATGGGAAAAAAAGTGGGGAGCACTAAAAACTGAATACAACTTAAAGGCCAAAGAAGGCATTATGTGAAATGTTTTTGTTGAAAAATATTAGTCTCAAGAAAAGGAGTTAAAAAAAAAAAAAAAAAAAAAAAAAAAAAAAATGGAATGATGATGTTGATTAAGTCCACATATACAAACACTGTCTATCAATGATACTAAAAATGTTGCTGTCACATTCATAGTAGCTGCAAGATAAATTTCAGAAGCAGCTTTGATTAGGGTATAAGCTTTATATTATTTTGCTTTCAAGAAATAGAATAATAAAGACTTTGAATCCAAATATCCAATAAATTTTTCACTGCTACTTTGTTTTGTTCTGTTACAGATGGGTGTTTGTGGTGTACTGTCTGTATTCTTATAATTATAGTTTTGAGTACTTTGTAACTGCCTTTACAGTGAATGGTGAATAATATTTTGGTATTGCATACTAATATTTGTTTTATGCTGTAATGATCGATATGTGTACAAACTGTGCTAAGTTTCAATAAGTGCCAAGTTAACTGACAAGAATGTATAGTGGTTGTGTGACCAATGTTAGAATTTAATGATATTTCATAAACATTGTTTTTCAATAAAGGAAAGTTCCAAGTTATTAGGTTAGATGTTTTCCATTTGTTATAGGAAATGATAAATCTAACATATATTAAGTGATATGTTCAGCAAATTACATTTTAACACCTTCACTGCTGCATTGTTATAGCATTGTTGTTTGACTGTGCTGGCCTATTTGGTGGAAAACCAGTAATTGTCAGTTATTTCTAGTAAATAGCAAAGATGTTGATGGCAAAATGGTGGTGTCTACCATCAAAGATGTTGGTAGAAGACACCACCATTTTGGTTTTGAGAGGATACGCTGCAATACAAATTAACATAAAATATGCCCTCCCCAATACACAATGTAATAAAAATATGTCACAAAACAGGTTGCACTGTACACAAATTTAGAAACAACACTAAGCGCTTGTTAATTTGTAACACAAATGATACAGACTGACATTTCACAGTGTCTTAAAAATGTATGTATATGTCAACAGCAGGTAATGTATGTTTTGTCCACAGCAGCAGTAGTGATAGTTTTTTTCAAATTAGAATACGTATGTGTAATTACATCATTAATATATTTGTGCAAGTTAATAAGGTGATTAAAAATACAATTTTCTTTTATCATAAATTCTTTTTCAAACTTACTTAGTTTAGTCTGGCACAAGGCCACAATTGGGAGGCACTCAATGAAGATCACAAACTCACTCCATGAGTTGTGGTTAGCAAGACAGGCTTGCTAAATATTGTCCTACAACAAGAAGCCTGAGCATATTAATCTGAAATCTAACACACATATATATATGCAAATAAAACAAACTATCATTGTTGCAATGTCCACACAACTATTCTAAAACAAAAAATTACCATCTTTGTTATATAATTTATTATTTAATTTATTGTAATGTACTTGTAATCTCTGATAATGGCTTATTTAAGTTGAAAGCTTAGACAGGATTAACAATAAAAAAAAGTATCAGTATAGTGATTTTCTTTCATGTTTCAGTGATAATGCTAAAAGCTTATTCAACAATATGAAAGGAATTTACTTAAAATAAATAGACAAAACTTGTCTATATTATTTAATGACACATGCATTAGTGAAAAAAATGCTGCCTAAATACACACACACACACACACATATACATAAGAAGAAAGTTAATGGTCAAAAAGAATTAGACCTGGTAGTATTAAAAAGTGCTCAATACATGTATAAAAATTTAACGAGGGCTTTTAGGTATAAAAATTAGATCAGCCAATTCTGCCACCAAGTTGATAGAATAGGCTTATATATATATATATATATATATATATATATATATATATATATATATATATAATCGATAATTACACAACTCCAAGTTTCATGCTGAAGCAATTTTCAAATGTTGGAAATATTGTATTTCCAGCACTTGAAAACATGGCATTAAACTTGGAGGTGTGCAATCAATGTAAGATATTAGGTATATATATATATATATATATATAAAAGGTGTATTTAGGCAGCAAGAATTCTATCAAACAAATTTTATTGAAGTTCAGCATGTTCTTTTTTTACTAATTGTTTTTTTTTTTTCTTTCTATTTTTAAGTTTTTCAAATAAGTTGTTTCATCAGTAAACATTCCAAAGTTTGTTTTTTGTTTTGTTTCTCCCAAGTACTTTTGAATGTTGCTTTATTCATTGTCAAGATTCCATTTTTTTTGTCTTTTTAAAAAACAAAAAATTCTGGGTGGCAAGTGAAACAAAAATGAATTTTGCAAAGTTTATCTATTTTTTAAATAAATATAATAATATTTATATAAAATAACTTAAGTTTTTCAAATTTTGAATAAAAAGAAATTGAACAGATAGAACTTGTCAATATTATTAAACAAAACATGTTTGAAAATTTTTTTTAAAATACACACCCGACCATTTATTCAGCTTCTACAAAAAGAAAAGATGCACTTGTTTCTAACGTAGTGGGCACAATAATAATTTGAAGATATGACCACAGGATTGTTACACCATGAGCCCTGTAGGGGCATAAGACTGTCTGTAGGAAAACAGCTTAATTGAGCCCATCCCTTTCAAGCTGAGATTTCCTTCTCATCAAAGCAGCACCACAAATCAAGTAAACCCAGCCAGTCCTACTATTCAACCTATAGTGGGAGGGAGAAGAGATGGATTCATACCTTTCCCAAGGCTATTTGTGCAAAAGTGAACGTAATGAACACGGCTCACTAATTTCTATTCCTGAATCGCTAATTATTCTTAGTCCCAAATAACCCCGAAGGATATAAAAAAAAACAAATCAATCTTTATACTTGGGTCTAATACCTTGAAATGTCTTTTTCTGTCTTGAATACAGTATAAAATAACATATTTAGCATCTCTTTGTTTAATTTTACTTGAGTTGCTTAAGTCACACTGATGTCAGTAGCAGTTAAGATTTAACCAAATTTGATTGCAATTGATTATTAGAAAAAAAAAAAAAAAAGAATTAAGGTACAACCACCAGCTGAAACTTCATCAGGGGGGGGGGGAAATGATGATGATGACGATATGAAAGTATCATTGGATAAAGATGCTTCCTCATCTTAAAAATTCACAAAGGCAATTTTTTTTTTTTTTTTTATTTTTTTTTTTAAATAATTTGACTTTTAATTGGAATGTAATTTACAACCAGTCTCAAAATGTGGAATGCTGTTTTGTTGAAAGAGACAGGTGCTTGAGTCGGCAATTCTGTCAGCTTAGAGTGTCATCTTTTAAAAAAAATTTTTTTTTTTTTAAAAGAAAAAAAAATAATTGAGTAGCTGATCACTGGTTTAGTTCATTTAAGATTTTTGATTACTATTTTCACTGATGCATTGCTGCCAGGCTGTACTGGCCGTTTAAGGAAAAAATAGGAAAAATGCTATTTATTTAAGATAAATGACTAGAAAGACACTGACGGCAATTTCTCATGCTCACTACCAGTCTGTACTGCAGAGTATCCTATAAGCTAAACACCTGCTTCCAACAAAATATAATAAAAAAAATGTCACAAAACAAGTCTGCTCTGGTTTAGACATAACACTAAGTGGTAGTTTGTTCATAACACAAACTTAAGTGACCAACAGTGTCTTGAAAAGTGTATGAGTGATCTGTCACATAAACAGAATTTACAAATTAGGCCAGGTCCTGTACAGAACAACTTAGTTTGCTGTGTCTGCAATAAGCATTGAAAGCCATTTGTTGGCTTCAAGAGCCAGTGTCAGTCACCCAAGAATTAAAACTTGTCAGTGATGGTCAGACTCCTTTAACGAGTTGACGGTCATCATATATATATATATATATATATATATATATATATATATATATATATGCACAGACAGGAAACGCTGAAAATGGAATGTCTGTCCATACATAATTATAACCAATGCTTGCATTTTATATTCTGCCACCTACATTCACATATATAATTCCATCAACAAAACATTGCTTTATTCTGATGATGTCCTAAAAGACCTAATGTGTTGCAGTTTTTTCTACTTTGCTGTTAATTTGCCTAATATCATTTTGATTTATAAAAATCTATAAATCATATTCTCCCATACAGATGTGGGCACTTACAACATTTCACCATTCCTGGCAGAAGTTTTATTAAGTGGGATTATCTACTCACTAAAGTGATGGAAAGAAAAGGAATATCAACGAAATTGAAGAGATTAAAAAAAAAACAAAAACAAAATAACATATTTAGTCCAATGAAGTCCTAAAGAACAAAACACATCATTTCACAAACACACAATATATAATGCAAATAAAACAAACTATAATATATATAATAGCTGGCCACTTATTTTCAAGGATACTGGTCTACCAGGGTGGCTAGCCAATCCCTATTGCAGACGCTTGCTCAGGCACATTTGTGTTTACTCAACACCCACTGAGCCCACCTGTGGTTTATACTACAACTATGCTGAGCAGATGTTAGTTACAGTTTCTGGGAGAGAGCGTGTTAACTAGCGTGATCAACAATTCGAGCAAGGCTAGCACAGCTACTGACAGCCCACAAGTGTTCCGTCAACCCAAATTCACTCAAAAGGCTTGGGTCAACCCGTGGTGTGATTTTCAGGCAATTTCCAAAGGTGCCACGCACTGAGATCGACCTCAATCCAGACCGATAACATCAGGAAGTTGCCTTCCTGACAAATCAAGCATGGTGAGATTTGAAACCAGGCCTCATGATCAGAAAGCGAATGTTTTAACCACTGGGCCATACACGTGTGTGTGTGTGTGTGTGTGTGTGTGTGAAGTGGGGATGAAATACAGATTGGAATCCAAGAGAATGATAGGATTTATAAAGGTTTCTTATTAGTTCTTTATCCAAACAGGTTTGGCTTTTATTAAAGCTTTGTCATAGCATGAGACATGGGGAAAAATTGGCCCAGAATTTTTTTACTTTCATTAGTTAAGACGACTTCATGTTCTATTGAATAGTCAAGTAGCATTTTTGTGTGTGTATCATAATTCTACTTTGTCTATGCAGGATTCAGATGATAATGTATATATGTATCTAGTAGGCCTTATTTATGTTTGGGGTTCTACACACACACACACACACACACAAAGTAAAAATCAAGCACCCAGCCATTAAATGTGAATAAAGTTTTGTAGATTTTTTTTCTTGTGAACTAAAATTATTTTTCTCATGATGCCAGGTCAGCAGTGAAACATGTGAAAGTAAAAATATTTCCAAATGGTGAGATATATATTCTATTGGATTCTTCATCTAACTTTCTAACACACACACACATATATATATATATATATATATATATATATATATATATATAATATATATATATAAAAAGAGAGAAGGAAAACTTATCTCTACTGATGTGTTTCGTCCTCTAATGTAGGCATGTCAAACTCCAGCCATATGGAGGGCCGCATCAGCCATATCTGCAACCTCGAGTGCCGCACATGCTTACAGTCTTACATTAATCACAGCTAGTGGTCACTAAACTTTAAATACAAAATACTTACAATGTAGTACAATTTAATCATTTTTATGTTGTCCTGATGATTGACATCGCTATAGGTAAACTATTCTTGATATATCAGGTTGGAATATCTGTTTGGTTTGTTTATATAAAAGAGAGATACTTTACAAAAAGTAATATTTGCCAAAGAGAAACGCTTAATTAAAAAAAGTACTCAATACAATTTTCAAAATACTAAATGTAAGGGAGTAAATCTGACACTGCTCTGGTAGAATTGTGGTAGTGTAAAGGTGTATATATATATATATATATATATATATATATATATATATATATATACACACACACACACACACACACACACACACACACACACACACACACACACACACGAGAGAGAGAAAGTACTGAACCCTGTATATGTATTGTATTTTATATGATATGTTGAAAAGTTTTTAACCAACCTGCTTCCCAAAATACTGAATTTAAGAAGTGAGTTGGGCTAGGAACTTTTCATATCTGTGAATAATTTTGGGGAGCAGGGTAAAGGAAATTAAATGAGAAATGTTTGTTTTGTAGAGGAATTTTCAATCTGTTGAGAGAGATCCAGAAAGATAAAATCTATGACTTAGAATTGCTTGATGTTCTATGTTCTCTCAAAAGGGCTTCCCCCCCTCTTTTGAATCTATTTTAATTCTTATTAAATGAATGAGTCTAACAAATTTGAATTGCCCCTCAAAGTACAATGCATTCTTGTAAAAGTGTTTAAGAATAGCTGTTTGGGGAGTAGAGTCCAATGAAAAATATTCTCAATCTTAGAGGATGGGGGAGAGCAAGCAAGTGCTAGGGACAAAAAGAAAAAGTAACAAAAATAATTAAATTATTTTAAATTATTATTTTGTCTAGGTTTTTCATTAATATAAATATATCATATATTGAACCTTTCATAGTTTTGGCAAAAGATTTTATTTGAATAAATTTGGTTAAATAAATACTTGCTGCCTAAGTACATACATAATTTTCAGATTAGTACAATGTAACCTAATCAGGATTACAGGCAAATTATATTCAGGCCCAACTCACTTTTCCTGTAGGGCTGTAAAGACTTAATATATATTGTCTGCAATACTTTAACAATTTTTATAAGAGAAAAATTTAAAGTGTAAGGTGAAGGCAAAAATTGTGATAGTGATAATAAAACTCAGGAGGTGTGTGTGGGTGAAGAATTTGGTTATTAAATATTTTGTATTCATGTTTGTGGGGATGAAGAAAAATTCTTGGCCCAACCATGAAATGCATTAAAAAAAAAAAAAAAGTGTGATGTGATCATTAAACTACTGATTTAGGAAGTGAATCAAGCTGACAACTTTTTTACACACCTCATATAGGAAAATTCTCAATTACTATAGCATAAATATGAAAAGAGAATCTGTCCCCCAAAATATGTGGCACAAAGTGAAGGGAAAGTCTACGTGGAGAGAACGGTGGAGGTGAAAGAAAAGTGGGGTAAAGTGGAAAGACCCAGACCCCAAAAAATGTCACAAGACGGAATGGTAATTTGAAAACAAAATATACAAAAATCTTTAAAATAATGGAATTTAGCACTAAGGCTTACTAAAATTGTATCTTTCTCAGACATGTCTCCATTCTTTTCAACTTTACTAATATCAGTGTCGGAATTTTTTTTTTTTTCAAAGATATAAAAGCATCAAGTAATATAGATACACACAATTAAAAATACAAAATGTGCAAAGATACAGAGGAAAAGTATTAAGATATTGATTAGGTGAATAAAATCAGATTATAAAGATTGTGGCTCATCAGCCAGCCCTACCTAATCTGTCAGACAATGGTGACAGAAAGGAAGGTTCCTGAGTATAAGAAATGAAACTACAAATCTCTCTTTATTTCTAATTTGGATGACTAACTATAACAATTACAGAATGATAATCAAAAAAAATTAGTAAGGACAAATAATGCTTCATCAATAAAAAATTCAAGATAATATTGCTATGAGATGAAAAGCAATGAAAATTAAGATGATAGGAAATTCTAGTCAAAAATTAATAATGGTCGTTTTTTGACGTACAAAAATACGTCAAAAAACGACATTATTACGTCATTATTTTTGCACCAACCTAATAATATTATTACTACAAGATGAAAAGCAACTATAACTAAGATGAAAGAAATACCAAAACAAAATTAATATTCATACCTCACCCCAGTATCATCATCAGATGAAGAGGACGTTGGGAGCACTGTATCAAATGCAGTTCGATGGTGTCTATATATGTATATTTTTAACACTAGAACACTAACCATCAATTAAAGTTACACCACTACTAACCACGGGTATATCATACCCAATTTTGAAAATATCAAAAAAATATTAAATATAAATCTTTATTTGAAATATTTTACATGCAGGCACTTCAAACTTTGTACTTTGAGTTAACATTAATAGGAACTGAAAAACATTTTTTAGGTAAGAAAATCAGGTACTGAAAATTTAAATGAAAAATAGGAAAATTTGTACTGGGTACTATATACCCATGGTTAGTGTTCTAGGGTTAAATATCGGCAGATATTAAATGATTTTGTTAACGAAATAAGTAAACTGTAATTATATGGTCAAAGGCTATGACAAGTTGCAACTGAGATAATCTTTGAAAATCAGTGCTCTGCTTTCTGACTAAAACTAAATTGGATATAGCCAATCCCTGTTACAGACACTTGCTCAGGTGCATTTATGTTTATTCAACACCCACAGAGCCCAACTGTGGTTTATACCGTGACTATGCTGAGCAGACCTTAGTTACAGTTTCTGGGAGAGAGCGTGTTATCTAGCATGATCAACAATTTGAAAAAGACCAGCATGCTCAATCCCTCGGCCACGATGACTTGTGACTTTGTGCTAGCACAGCTACTGACGGGCCTAAGGGTTCCTTCTACCCAATTTCACTCACAAAACTTGGGTCAACCCATGGTATGGTTTTCAGGCACTTTCAAAAGTGCCGCATACTGGGATCATCCCCTCCAGTCTGATGATATCGGGAAGTCTCCTTCCTGACAAATCAGCCATGGTGCGATTCAAACCCAGGTCTCATGATCAGAAAGCAAATGTTCTAACCACTCAGCCATGCACCCATAAACAATAGCATAAACGAATTACAGTAGCTGAAATATTGATGCTAACAATTTGTTTTTATTTATTTTTTGTCACTGTGCAATGCACAACAAGATTGAAAAGTAGACCCCTGGTGTACCAACACACACAAAAATGCTGTCCCTCAAGTATAAGAACTAATAGGACTAAAATACCACCCTGAGGGTAACAGTTCAAACAAGTGGTACCTGGGATATATGCTGTCTTTTATGCTTTCTGCAACAAGAGCTTGAGGAAAGCAGCAAGCCCCTCATTATTTTCAGGACAATATCTATAATCCTTTTTGAGTGTTCTCTTGTTCATTGCCAAGCATTATATAAACATATAATCTCCCCTCCCTTTATAAGGGAAACCAAATTTGGTCCAGTGTACTCTACTACACAGCCACAAAGTACATCCCAACAAATAAATATATATATATATATATATATATATATATATATATACATACACACTATAAATTAACTGATATAAAATATGGTTTCTTCGCTACACAGCAATAACCATGTTTCAAAAAGTAAATTTAAAGCATTAGTTCTATTTCATCTTCAAGTGAATTTTGGAATAACTTATTTTTAAATTTACTGTTTCCAAGGATACAGAGAAATCCAATCATTCAGACAGGGACAGTAGCATGTTCATTTTTATTAACTATTGTTGTATCAATTATGAGTTCCGTTCCAAAAAAAGGTTAAATTTAAGGAGGGTAGCGGTGTATTTTTCAATGAATTCTAACATCCATTTGTTCTTTCTTTATATATATATATATATATATATATATATATATATTTATTGATGCATGTTTCATTAAATATTATAGACAAGTTTTGTCTAACAGAAGCCATATACTTAATACTTCTCGTTTTCACTCTCATGTGGTAATGTGTGATGTCATGAGCTGCGGTGCAATTTTTGTTTCCAGCGTCTCATAGGCACAAGTTTGTCATTGCTTGGAAATCTTCCATGTAAACAAAAACAGACTATCATTATTGTTTTGTCCGTGTATTGGTTAATATATTGTAATGTAATTGTCATCTTTGATAATGGCTTATGTAATGGCCGAAAGCTTAGATAGGATTAAAAATTATGTATCAATATTGTGATTTTCTTTCTTCTTTTAATAATACTATTAAGCTTATCAGCCAATATGAAAAGAATTTACATAAAATAAATAGACAAAACTTGTCGATATTATTTAATGAAACATGCATCAATGAAAAAATGCTGCCTAAATACACACAATTTATATTATATATGTAAAACACATACCACTAAAATCGATTTATCACTCACAAATCAGCTACTTAAGTTTCATTGTTGTTGAATCTTCAGGTTGTTTGCAAAAAAAAAAAAAATTACCAAACATTTCTTGAAGTATATTAATTACACTGTGGAGAGTCACTAATAATTTGACACCATAAAGTGTAAATTGAAAAATGCTTTGAGAAAGGTTTTATGAAATTTAAGTGTTCTCTTGTTCATTGCAATTGCATAACAAACCTGACAACAATGCTAGTCCAAGTAAATAAGTGTATAATAATTATGATTTTTATTATTTCATTTTATTGGCATTGGCTATAATAATAATAATATTTTTTTTATATCCTAATTTTTTTAATATAAATTTAAGTTGCTTTTCCTCTAGTCTTAATTTCTATAGATGAACAATTGCCAACCATTATTAATTTTTGACCAGTATTTTAACGATTAATAACGATTCTCTTTTAAATAATAGTAAAAAATATTGAAATCTTTGATCATTTTTTTATAAACTGATATGTATCAATAAAAAGGGAAAAAACATTGCATTTTTTCTGTTTAATATTGGGAAGAGGATTTTTTATTATCCAAGAATTCTTTTGGGCTTTGACAAAAGAAGCTGAGAAGCTAATTTAAAAAAAAACTTCATTAAAAGAAATAATGGCTTTTTCTTGGAGAAAAAAACCTGCAAAATTGATATGATTGTATTTAATATTTGTCCTTCCAAACTTTATGCTTTTATAAGATACACTAGTGCACTCTGTTAAATCACAAAGCTGAACCAGTTACACAAATAAATGTTTTTTTTTTGTTTTTTTTTAATAAATTGAAGATATTGAAAATAAAATTTTAATTTAGCCAAAGCAAGTGCGCCATGATTTAGACATACAAAATCCAAACTCATTAAGTACAGACATTCCCCTTGAATTAGCTTGCCAAGAATATTTTAATAAAATAAAAAAAAAAATGAAAGTCTGCATGTGAATGAGAATATATAACATTTTTTTTTTCCTTACAAATATTAAGACTTATAAGACATTATAATAATATTAGGGGTTATGAAACAAATATTCAGGGTGATGTGTAACAAAAGTTAATTTGTGATCTTTGTATTGCCCAAAATTTCTTAAATTTGCCCATCAATATAAAATCAAAATATTGTATGAAATTAATGCACATTACAAGTTGAGCATAAGACACAATATATAATAATAATAAAGAATTGCATTTCACACACTGAGTTGTCCAGAGTAATTCTTCAAGATTGCTTGTATTGTGTTTTGTTTTTGTTTTAAAGCAAGCTATCTTTGTAATTATAATGCTTGATATCAAAACTGAGAATTAATAATAAATAAAATTAAATATTCACTTAAGTTTACTCTGAGGTCTGTGAGATTTACATCCACACTTGAGGAGACTCAATTGTAATATTTTATAGTCAATCTCCCGTAGAGTGCATGCAATTCTTCAGAACTCAGTCAAGATAATTGAACATGATAGGAAAAAGTTTTTATAATGGAAAAAAAAAAAGTGGAGCGGGGGGGGGAGAAAGAAAATTTTAATATAAATTTCATTTTTAAAAAACTAAGGGAAAGAGAGAGATTGATTGGTTCTATTTCTAAAAAAACTTTCGGTCTGAAGAGATGAATATATATATCCATGAAATAAATTATAACCGAGATGGATTTTCTTAACTCACATTCTCTCTTTCATATATATATATATAATCTCCCCTCCCTTTGTAAGGGAAACCACCTTTAGTCCAGTGTACTCTACTGCTTAGCCACAAAGTACATCACAACAAAAAGATATATATAAAACACATACCACTAGAATTGATTTATGACTCACAAATCAGCTACTTAATCTTCAGGTTGTTTGCAAAAAAAAAAAAAACAAAAAAAAACTTATGAAACATTTCTTGAAGTATATTAATTACACTGTGGAGAGTCACAAATAATTTGACACCATAAAAAGTGTAATTAATTGAAATATGCTTTGAGAAAGGTTTTATGAATTTTTTTTTCACAACCTGCCTGAAGAGTTGGCAACAATGAAACTTAAGCAGCTGTGTTGTTGACTTTAATTTCTTATTCCATTAAAGCTACATTGCATTTTAATTCATTTTATATTACATTAAGCACTTTTCATGACCCATGAAATTGTTTTGGTGTGGCTAGTCCATGCTGTGCATGTAATACACACACACACACACACACACACACACACAAAAGCATGTTTGGTTGAATAATCTAGATATATTATGTCTATTTATTTTTATCCTCTCAAATTCATGGATCAGTTTCTTAGTGGTGTTACTAAACTGATTATGAAAGATGTTGTAGTTTTTCTCATTCCCTCTATTTTCCCAAGTACTTTCAATCTCATCCAAGACCATCTTCAGGGGTGAATTGCTAAGGGATGAAATTCACAAACTATCAATTACATTAATTTTTTTGTCTTAGCAATTCACCCCGGGATATGATTTTGGATGAGATTGAATGTACTTGGGAAAATAAAAGGAATGAGAAAAACTGACATCTTTCTTAATCAGATTGATAAAAATATGTCTAGATTATTGAATCAAACATGCTTGAATAAATATATACTGCCTATATATATATATATGTGTGTTAAAAAGGTCTTACAACTTTACCAAGCTGCCACAGTTTCAACCCCCTTTCTAAAATCTCCTCAAATTAGTCTATTGGTAGGATTTTTACAAGAAATTATATATATTGGGAGGGGAAAAAAAATATGACAAAGTGGAAAAAGTCTGTGTGACACGATTTGTCCTTTAGGACTTCAATGAACTAAAGTGATGTTTATATTGATGAGGCTACACATAAAGACAAGAGGACACTGAGAATTTTAGATATAAATTTAATTTTTTTTTTTTTTTTTTACATATTTATATTATTGGTATATAGTCTAGCCAATTTCATTTAGTTTAATTATTACCAAACTCATTACAGTGAGTAACTAATGCACTGAGTATGTTGTTTTGTAAAATATCCCTTTTCTATTCATATAATCCCTGAGATTTCTCCTATGTATTTCTTGTGACAATTATTACAGGTGACAGAGTAAACTCCTTTCAAGTTTTACCTTATTATTTTATTTGGTCTTAAATCATACCATCTTTTTCCTAAAATTTTTCTTGATATATAAAAATTTATATATCTTTTTCCCAAAGAAAAAATTTAAACCAGTACTAAATGTTTATAAGAGAAAAAAAATTGAAAATGTATAATCAGTAAATTGCTGATACCCCCTGAAGAGTAGACAAACAAATAATACTCTCATGTTACCTTCAGCATCCTCAATTCAATCAGCTAAATCACAAATTTTACCCACATTAATCATATATATATATATATATATATATATATTTAAGGTATTCTATATTTATGGGTAAAAGTGCTTGATATCCACAATACTGTAAATATGTGTGAACACTGAAGTCAACACCAAGTTGACCAACATTCTGTTTCATGCTTGAACTTAATCTTTTGTGTTGGGTAGTAGTTTATATATATATATATATGTGCTAGTCATTGGGACATTTTGTAGCAAGCTCAGTTATTATATAGGAACCTAAAAACAAAATGCATCAAAAAAATATAATGGAAAATAAGGAAAACAGCACCAGCCTACAACAATAACCATGAGAATAACTAGTCCAGTGGAAGGAAACTGAATTCCAAATTGTGGCATAGTAAAGTGCTATCCTGATGTCTGTCTTTATCAAGGTCATGGCAGTTTACAGATAATAGAGATAAGGAATCTGTGGAGAGCCATAATCACTTATGTCCTGATGGAACCTCCACCCTTCCCCCTTTAGTCTCATAGACTCTACTGAGAAGTATGGAGCCACAGCTCTCAACAACACTAGGTGTTGTTGCTATGGTTTACATAGCAACTGAGTTTTTACAGGATGAAGTTGGTCCAACTGGTTTTGCATTTGGTTTTTGTTTAGAGTACTCAGTGTTCTCCTATCTAAGTACAGATCAGGCTTAACACTTGTTCTCATTTGATCATCAAAGTTAAGCAGTGATTCAGTGTGATTTGACCATATACTATTTCTGAAGGAACATAGCATTTAAAATATCTATATTATAATTGCGAATGTCAGTGTGTCACATTTATTCAACTTTACTCCAAGAGGCCAAAGCCCAACATATCATACCATTTTGGAATCAGGCTGACTGTGAGCAAATTAAAAACATTCTGGGCTGGATCCAGACACGCGATCCTGAAATTTTGGATTCTCAAGTTTTTGTATATTTGGACATGATTTTTTGTGACAAATTTTTTTTTGTACGATAACAATTTTTATAACTTGGAAATAACCAAAATTAATTGCAAAATCCAGCAAAAGTCACCCATGAAATAAAAAATAATTGTTTAAATTGTTTTTAAATTAAGTGGCAGCAGAAGAATTATCATTGAACTTTGAAAAGGTCATCTTAAATATTAATGCAATACTTAAATGCAGCAATCAATTTTGAGTTCTTCTGTAGTTTACTGTTGTCTATTGCTTTTATTCCTCTCTATCTATTGTGATGAAGGCCTAATCAAGAGCCCTCTACTGGAGTTAGGTTAAATTTCACCCAACAGGGTGGCTTTTAAGCTAGTGTGTGTGTGTATATATATATATATATATATATAATCGAAAATATTTATCTTTATAATAAACACTTTCGGCCCAACAACAGATTTTAATTAGAGAAAGAAAAAAAAAATACACAAACGTGGAACTGTAAATAAGCTTCTCTTAAAAGAGCGTAACTACTAAATTTTAAATTTCACAATTTGTAACTTCCGTGGATATTTTAAAAATAAATCAGGCTACTAATATCGGGTCAATTCAAAATTTAGTAGTTATGGGCTTTTAAATGTAACCATGTCCACTATAAGGTTGAACTTTACACACACACACACACATCTGTTAGTCATGCTTATGAAATCCCAAATACTTCACGTATTCCTAAAAGCTATAAATGTTTACACTGGGTCTACACATCAAGTTATCTGAACATAGTAGTAACCTTCTTAATTCCTAATACATTTCCCTATTATTTTCACTTTATAAGAAGGAATGTTCATACATCCTCAGAACAAAATTGTTATTCCAAAACACTAGAAAAAATCATGGGTGGGGAGGTAACTTTATTGAGCAAAATGGGGTGGGGGAGAAAAATCTTATAAAGTTCTGACAAGAAATACTTATTTTCTATTTTAGTCATTTTGCATATTTCCAAATTATATCTACAACTTTCACCCAAAAGTGCCTCATCATTTAAAATAAAACAATAATCTGTATTCTTTTGCTTTTCTACCAAGGATCAAAGTGTAGAATCTGTCTACTCCCAGGTCATTCTGATTTTGAACCCATTATACTTTCTAAGCAAGAAACATAAAATTAATCAGAAAGGAATGAATGAATGAAAATATATTATATATAAAATGTCTAATAGCTATTTGAATGAGGTAAATTTGGATTTCTATGTAATTTATATGCTCTATTATAAAAAAAAATACATTGAACTCTTTTTGTGGATCAATTTTAATATTTTATATTAGGATTCACTTGAATTATATAGTAATGGATTATTACCTCTGTGTGTGTGTGTATATATATATATATATATATATAATCTTTCACATGGTTTTTCTTTCTCTGTATGTGTATAGGGAGAGAACTCAACACCTGATTGCATTGTGCTACAGGTGAGCAAAAGAAAATGTATATTTATTATTAATAGATAATTTATAGCTGTTATGTTACATTGAGCACTATTCTATTAACACCAGCACTCACTGTGCCATATATATGTATATTCTAAAGAAGTAATTCATTTTTTATTTATTAATGCAACAGATTTTTACCACTTCAAGCATTATTTTTAGTGGATAATCATATTTGAATAGGCACTCTCTTTATTTATTAAAGATTATATTTAGTTTCATTTACCAGCCTTGAATTTTCAAGAAATCTTATTAAAGAAAAATATGAACTCTCTGGCAGGATTTGATCCTACATCCCCCTGGGCAGGGAGGAAACTGTTGCTAGATCCGACATGCTTTGGCCAACTTTGTCGATCGAGCAAAGTCTAAACAGTACATTTAAGTGAAAAACTTTTTCTTTACTTAGATGTCTCGAATATCAGGGCCGATAGATGAAAATAAATAAATATACTGTTTAATAAGTAAACAGTGTTTACTAAAAACACTGAGTATCCACTAAAATTATATAAAAACACTGGATGTCTACAGTTTGTCCACATTGCTTATATTTACATATACTCTGTCTCTGTTACTGAGCACTTTTCTCCCATAAATACAGAATACATTAAAAATTATATAAAATTACTATAAATGATATATTTAGTGGGTAAATATTTGAGTATATATATATCCTTATTTTGTTTGTTTCTTTTTGTTTTTGTTTTTTAAACAGAGAACTTAACATCTGCCAGCCTAGAGATTGAAAGTCTTATTCAAGTGGAATGTTACGTTTACATTAATAACACTTTCAGCCTCTAGGCTGGGTGAGTGTTTAAAATTACCATTTATTGTTATATGAAACTGATTTTTGTATTATATATATATATATATATATATATATATATATATATATATATATAAATAAAATGGGGAAGGGACGGAGATAAAAGAAAGACAATGAGCAAAAGATGCAAAGCAGGAAACTTACAATCCATCATAAAAAAAAAAAAAAAGCATGAACAGGCAACAAACATTGGAAAGGATAAGGAAATGAATGAGAAGATACAGAAAAAAAAAACTGGTGAGAAAAGAGCAGTGGTAAGAATTGGCTGAGAGGAAGTACAAAAGTAGATATGATTGGGTAGGTGCAACAATTCACTTGGAAGACAACTAATATAGCTGTCTAGTAAAATAAAACGTGAGAGCCCGTAGGAGTTTAAATTTCAAACACATCACCCTAACCAGGCCAGAAGACTGGATCTAGTCATTATAAACAAAGACAAGAGAATTTGTCAAATAGCAAATGTGGTTGTTCCAGCAGACCACATGACGAAATTGAAAGTTTAATAATAAAAGTGGTGGTGGTGGTGGTGGGGTGGATAGTATCAAGACTTAAGAGAAAAAAAATTAAAGTGGAATAAGTTGTCTACAGTACCCATAATTATTAGAGCACTGGAGACAGTGACACATGAAATAAGTGAAACCATCCAGATAACATTTTACTAAAATGAACCTAAAATAAGTGAATATTGAGGAAACTTGTTGTCACTTGACAAATATTAATGCCATCAGAATGCAATGAGTATAAATAATAATTAAAATTACTTAAAAGAACGCAGACATTTGTCATTCTTCTAGTAAAATTGTGCAATGAGGTAACTAAGTTTCACTTTTTCCAAAATCTTGTCGTCATACATGAAATATCCTTAGATTGAGAAAAAAAAAAAAATTAAATTACAAAACCCTCATTCAAAAAAAAAAAAAAAAAAAAAAAGACTTTGGTCCATCTTTTCACAAAATATCAAAATTCATCGAGAACTTTGGGGGATATTTTGTTTACAAAGATGGATGACTATGTAACATTTGTTAATATCTTTGTTTGCAAAGGTAATAATAATAATAATAATGAAAACATGCTGCCCTTTGATTCCTAGCTAGTTACCAGGTCCTATTGGTGTGAAGAATAATCATGACAACAACAACATATAACAACAAAAAGTCACAATACAAACTGAGAAGAGAAACATAAAAGGCACAAAATCCAGGTAATTTTTTTAAGAGAGCTCATAACATAAGTTTCCAATGCCTTTGGTAAAATAAATTATCACAAATAAAAAATGAAAAAAAATCTTTAAATATA
Source organism: Acanthosepion lycidas (assembly GCA_963932145.1). Classification (NCBI taxonomy): domain Eukaryota; kingdom Metazoa; phylum Mollusca; class Cephalopoda; order Sepiida; family Sepiidae; genus Acanthosepion; species Acanthosepion lycidas. The sequence continues at coordinate 9,428,252 of OZ010575.1, read as the reverse complement.
TACAATATTTTTGTTTTTAATAATCAGTTTAGGATTTTGACCAGTCCTCTGATTACTTAATTTTTGTGTAAGAATTAGTACTCACATTACTTAAATTAGTACTCATGTTACTTAAATTTTGTTTTTATGCCTGGTTTTAATAAAAAGAAAAGAAAGAGGTTTCAATGTAACTTAATTAGTAGACTTCTTGAATTCTGTAGAAAATAACATATTTAGCTACTCTTTTTGATTACTTATACTTTAATGCTTTCAAACTATTGCTCTCAACCTGCTTAATATATTTTTTTAACTTTGTCTCCATGGGAATCTCAGTAGAACATCAATAATACCCATTCAACAATTAAAAATATATATATATATATATTTAAAATACTGAATATCATATAAAAACAATCTTCCTCAGTTTTCAGTTCCATAAATCTGCTTTAAAAAATTGTTTTACATAACAAAAAAAATAAATAAATAAATAAATACTGAACTGGTTTTGAGAAAAAAAAAACTAAAAAAAACTAATCAAATACTCAATTGTTTCCATTGAAGAAGAAAAAAAAAATTAATATGATATCCACTATAGATATTATTGTAGATACAATATTGAGCATAATAGTTTAAATAAATTAAGTGCATTCAATCTTAATCTATATCACAAAGATGCACTGAGGTGTATCATCAGTGATTTTAATACTGCATTCATTGATAGTTTCAGGTCTTTCAAAATGATACCATATTGCCCAGCTGACTACCATTGATAATTGCATAACAACAGCACATATCCCAGCAGCAAATTACATTTAACCTTCAGTACATTGCGTTAATCTTGCCAAAAATAACTGTAAAAAAAAAAAAAATAAATAAATAAATAAAAATTTGATAATTCCTTATCTCAGCATTTTGTAAATAAAATGCAAAATTATCAAAAGCAGTATGAACATGCCATGATAACCAAGTGTCAAAACAATCTGACATTTGATTTTATTGTAACCTACGGAAGGTTACTGAATAGAATAATCACACAAAGGTTGGTAATGAACAATAATACTTAGGACAAGAACAACAAATATAAGATTCGCCAGCAGCGTGTGGAAGTAGTAGTCAACTGCTAGAAGTGAATCAAGCGAATTCCACAATGAATCTCCAACTGTAGGATATCTACCAACCACCCCATGTGGTCAGATGTGGTACAAGGCCGAATTTAATGTGAGGTATCCGAGCCTATAGACTTGGCCAAAAATTCCATGTAGACCCCATACAAAACGGGGTTCGGTAGCCATTTCCTGAGACAAGACTCTGCCCTTCAACATATCCTTGTCTGCGGGCAGATAGTTTGACCAGCACAGCTGGAGACAAATCTCCAACTGCAGGCCAACATACAGTATTTACTACTGTATTTATGTGAATGGGGACATACCCATTATCATCCGTAGGTATGCTACAACAGATTTAAAGGCTATAAGGCGGGGGGGAGATACCTTTGACGTCCTGTGTTCCTGTCATCTAGTGGTCATGCGTTCACTTCCTGAATTAGGAAGTAAAAAAAATGGTTTAGCAGGAAGAAACAAAATCTGGTGCCACAGGCAGAAAAAAAAAGCACAATAATCAAGATATCCCATAGTGGCCAAAAATAGTAGACACTTGAAGATGATCAGAGTGTAGTTGATTGAAACATTGTATCTATAACAATGAAGATGAGAACAATAGTTTGAATAAATAAAAGTATGTTAACAATTTTTCATCTCAAGAATGAAATATAAAGTTAACTATGTTTAATTCAATTATTTCTTTTGCACTGACGTCAAAGTGAGAGAATTTGATTAAAATTTTGTCAAATCTGAGGACAGTTGTTTATAAAGAAATTTGTTTATTCTAAATAAATATCCTGAGTTAATGATCTGAATAAAAATTATAGAAAAGAGTAACTAATTCTTGTTTAATGCCTTTTGCCTGATTTCTTTTTTTCACTTACTGTTGATATTTTTAAAGATGTTGTTCAAAGGTAATTTCAGACAGTGAAAAACAAAAAACATTTACAATACAGATCACTTTCAGTGATGTAGCAAGGGAGGCCAGTTGTACACCACTCCAGGTGAAGATGTGTAGCAGGCACAAATTTTTGTTTGGAGGAAAAAAAAAAAAAAGTTTAGCTTAATGTAGCCAGGTTTATAAAATAATTCTTTTTTTTAGTGTAAACCTAAATGAAATTTGTGACATCTCGTATTCTTTCTGCCCGTTTCGTAGACGTCGGTGAAACTTGTGACATCTCGTATTCTTTCTGCCCGTTTCATAGACATCGGTGAAACTTGTGACATCTCGTATTCTTTCTGTCCGTTTCGTAGACGTCTGTGAAACTTGTGACATCACGTATTCTTTCTGTCCGTTTCATAAACCTTGGACACTAACATGAATGAATTGCTTCCCAAATGACTTCTAAAACTCAACAAGAGACGCAGCACAAATTTATTTTCTCTAGCTATTTCATTGAAAAGTAACATTATCGGTTGACAAGAATTTCAAGATGATCTCCAACTTATATAAGTATAATTAGTATATTAAATTAGTGCCACTTTTACAATAATGATATTGAGACATTATTTTTCACTTGAGTAAGATGGTAATTGATTCTTTGTTCTTGTCATTAAAAGGGTAAGAAATCAAAACATTTTAGGTGTAACTCAGCTGGGGACACCAAAATTGTATTCATCCCTGAGCACTGAGAAACTGAGAACCCTTGCTACACCACTGCAATATTTTTTTTTTCTTCTAGTTCCTTAAGCCACACTGACATCAGTTGCTTATAAAAATAATTCTGTATTCTAGATAAATATTCCCATGCAGTCGAAAATGATAGAATATTTGGTTAAATCCTTACTGTTAAGTTTTCAAATATATTTTTCCAATTACTATTTTAATATGTAGTAATTCTTTTTGGGGGCTCAGTTTATCACTTATATACAGTAGAAAACAGATCTCCCAGTTTATGCCCAGTAGAATCTTATATTAATACTAGTTTACCAATGAAGTCAAAAGTAATAGTCCTTATTAATTTTATGTTTTTACATCAGAGTTTTTAAATATATATTTTTCAATTATTTTTTTTTTTTACCCTGCTTTCACATAGTCTCTCAAAAAGTCTGCTATTGGCATTATTAAGACACTGACACCTAGAGTCGGTAGTGAAAGGGAGATAACTGTCATAGAGCAAAAAGTAACAGATTTTATAAAGAAAAAAAGCAGTAAAATTCATTAGTAAGTAACTGATGAAGGACTATAAAAATGGATAAACCAGCATAGAAGAAAAATGTATTTCAGCACCACCTTGACATCAGAAAGATAATCAAGATTTAAGATATAAAAATAAATTAAATAATTTTCAAATTTAAAAAAAAAAAAATTACCTTTTTAATTTTTTTTTTTTTTTTTTTCTTTTCATCATGTAAAAGGCCTACATGCATTCTTTGCCAGACAATGGAATAACCTAAGCACGGGGGGGGGGGGGGTTGTGACGACATCTTCCCAGATAAAATAGCACCAAAAACTGAGACTGACCAATTTAAAAAAAAAAAAAAAGAAAAAAGGGAGCAAGAGAAACGGTGAACACAGCAAAGGGTCAAAGGTGAAGAATATGCTAACACCTTCTCCTCCATTTAACCTATGACTCAGTTCTCAGTTTTGGCCATCTGTTGTTGTCGATGGTGGCACCATCGTGTGTGACTGTCTTGCCCCCTCCCCAGGAGTTGTAGGAGAGGGGGCACGCACGTGTCAGCGGAGTGTCTGGGACATATGCAGAGCATTCAGCATCAGTTCAAAAGTAGCTCCAGTCAGGTTGGCTCCACGAAGGTTAGCATCTTGCAAATCGGAGCCAGAAAGATCGCAGTTCTGAAAATAAATAAATAAATTAATAAAATTACAGTTTGACTTTCTTATAAATGTTCCTTTATTTTTTATTTTGTCCGTAATTTCTGTCACATTAAAAAATAAAAATTACAAGTGAACCCTGCTATAATTTGAACTTTCCACATGGAATTAAGCAAGTAAATGACATATCTGCTATACTAGAATCTTGTTGCTTGTACAGCATGTTAAATTTCCTTCCAAGTCCCAAGTGAGGTATAGATCCAATATGGTGTCATCAGGGAGGTGAGACTTTAATCTTAGGTAGACATGCTAATCTATATCCACTTAGAAATTTGTTTTTCCTATATTCAAGGTCTCATCAAGAATTAGGACTGTTGCTATGGTAACATAGCTAAAGTACAGTGAGAAGCCGCTTGGCATAGATAAACCTTGAACTCTGCCACACACAAAGTTGTTTATAGCAGAGCTTGGAAGGAAAGTGTGTAGAGTGTGGCTGTCTCATCCCACTACAGAGGTCCCATCAGTGACTATGGCTTGTGCAAGTTTTGGGCCAGGCACAATAACCACCATATTCCCCAGATCTTGCACCTTGCAACATTTTCCTCTTCAAAAATCAAATCCCGCTTGAAAGGAACACGATTTCAAGATGTCGGGCAAATCCAAGAGAATGTGAAGCAGCAGCTGCTCACTATCCCCAAAACAATGTAACTGATGCTGGATAAAGTTTGTGGCTTGAGAAAGGGATTATTTTGAAGGCAATCAAATGCTGAATTGATATGTGTTGTTGTTTTCTTTTTATAACACCAGTCCCAATACTTTTTGAAGAGACCTCATATCCTGACCAGTGATTCTCAACATTTTTGGCCAATGTAACACCCTTCATTTGAAATCAGCAAAATACAAAGTTTAGGCAAAATGATCATGGTATTAAGAAAAAAAGATGTCAATTTAAACTAATGCCTTCATTTTTCCATATATTTAAACTATAATTTTGGAAAGTGAAAATTTCACTAAAATATTGGAAATTTCTAAGTTTTCATTTGAAATTAACAAAATATAAACATTAGGCAAAATGGTCCCATTATTTGGTTTAGATGTCATTTTAAACTGACACCTTTTTTTTTTTTTCCATACCCCCTAAAACTATAATTTTGGAAAAAGAAAATTTCACTGAAATATGAGGTGAAATATCCAGGTTTACATTTGAAATCAAGAAAATACAAAATTTTAAGGAAATGGTAGCAATACGGAAATTCCTCAATTGGTGTGGCTAATGTGTACATTAAAAGATACGCATTAATCGAATATAAACTGATGTAATGGAATAACCAGTCACCCCCATGAATAATTACACTATAGGTAGCAAGTACCTATAAAGTCAACTGTCTACAAGAGACTGGGGGAAGAGTGAGAGAGAGAAGATGCAAGCATGTCCGACCTTCCAGTCAGTAGCACTCATTACTAGATTGACCTGTGTGTATAACTGTACCGTATTTCATATTTGTACTGGTTGCATACAATAAACCTTTCTTCTATTATCTACCTGGTGTTAAGTATTTATTCCCTTAGCACGGAATATAACATAAACAAAATAGTTACATATTTTTAAATTTTAGAAAATTTTTAGTTAATCAGTAACTATAAAAAAAAAAAATCAATTTTCAGTTACTATAGTTAAACTAAACTGAAGAATGTTTTAACGCACTAATCAAGGGATTCCAGTATATGGAAAAAAAAAAGGAGTCGGGGATATGCGTTAAATTGATACCTAATTTTTTTTTTTATACATCATAACTATAAACTATCATTTTGGGAAATGAAAATTTCACTGAAATATGTTCGGAAATTTCCAAGTTTTCATCTGAAATCCAGAAAATATAAAAATTTAAGCAAAATGTCCAGTGAATATCGGTTAAATAAGCCTGTCATTTTTAACAGGTAAATATACTAATTAGGCAGTGAAAGATGGATTGAGAAAGAAAACTTTATCTTTCCAGTGAATTTGTAATGACAGAAAATACCAAGTCAGCATAATAGTACTGTATTTTCAACTAGTACTAAGGAATTCAAGCTTAGATATTTAAAAAGAAATTTTGAATACTAATCTTCAAGACAAACCAGTGGCCCTCCCCACTTAAGAGTGGTGCAACACAATTTTCCTACCTTTCCCTATTCAACTCTCTGACAGGAATTTCTTAACTCATAAACAATTCATGAATGCACATTTTCACAAGTGCCAGAATCCATTAGGGTCATTGGGTAATCCCACACACTGGAGCCACTGTTGCAGTGGCATCTACCTTGACAGAGGTGATATCCTCTTCAGGCTGGTTTTGAATTCAGTTTTCATTCTCCAAGACTTAAGGCAAGCAAGCCCAATCAGCTGGTATTTAACCCATAGCTGGGGGGAGAAGAGATGGATTCATACCTTTCCCAAGGAGATTTCTGCAATGTTGAACATAAGCTTGCCAACCAATTTATTTTTTTTTTTCTCATTTGCTAACCATTATACCACTCACACATCCATGAATCCATATTTTTACAGGCAAAATTTCAAGCTTGATTGGAATAAAAACAAATAACTAAATAAACACCCAACTCAATCGAATCATGCAAAATTTCTCCAGAAATATTCTGTCATTTAATAGCAATAGAAAATGTTGACAGATTTTTACACTTGGATACATGTACAGTAATTTGTTTTCATCGTTGGCTTTATCGTGTATCCAAGAATTTAATTTCTTCTTTACTGATTGCTTCCTTTATGGCATTGATGACTAAATTTTCTGCCAACATGCACTGATAGGGAATGGTTGACAAGAACAAGTTTTGTTGAAACTGGAAGCTTGACATCATTTTTATTAATACCATGATGAAGATTTTAATGAATGTTTCACTTATATATGAGAAAAAAAATATGGCATGGTTTAACCTTTGTGCCTACAAAAAAATTCTTTGCTAAAAGGATGGTTATTCCCTTGATATTGCTATTACTGTATACACTTTTGCCTCCCTCAGCAATTTTTGTTTTAAAAATGATGATTAGAATTTTAAGAAATGAAAATTGGATTTATAAATTTTTTTAATATTTTTGTTGTCAATTTTCAATATTAAATTGTTTATTTGATCAGTCAAATTTTCTATTAAAAATTTCTCTAAATATAGTTGGTTTACATATTTTTATAATCTTGTAAATAAACATTGCTGAGGGAGTTAAAAATGTATATAGTTATAGCAGGTGCCAAGGGTAGAACAGTACCTTAATACACCTTTTTTTTTTTTTTGGTGGGCATGAAGGTTAAACATTGCCAAAAAGTTAACCCCCTTGGGAAGTCACACACTTATTCCAGCATGACCTTCCTCCTTCAGAAGTCCCATCAACTGCATCATTGTGTTGTTGCAATTTCACAGCAATTTTAACTTTGAAAATGCCACAAATCACAGAAAGTCAAATCTAGACAGTGCAGAGTTGTCATTGATCAAGTTGGGTGATGAGATAAAAGCTCACATGGGCTTAGGATCACATTGAAATACTTATTCCAGTATGATCACCAAGGTTAAGCAACATCGAGTCTGGTCGGTACCTAGATTGGTGACCGTTTGGGAATATCAAGTGCTGTAAGCTTGGATGTGCAGGTGCTGTAATAGATAATGGCTCAGAATTGGAAATTGAAGAGGCAGGTTCCAATTCCATTTATAGCCCTTTATGCTCAAATACTTTGAGAAATTATGAATCCACCTCTTCTCCCCCCAGCTATGGGTTAATTTGTAAGACTTGTATCACTAAACCATTATTATCTTTAAAAAAAAAAAAAAAAAAAATGCTTAAATATATCTTCTGGCTTTAAATAAGCTGCAAATGGTTAATAAGCCATAGAAAACGAACCAATCAAAAGACAAACATGAGATGTGCAGAATCTTTACATTCTGTCATCATGAGTGCAATGGTCACTCAGTACACTAGCAATAGTGTTTCCCTGCTGACTGAGTAACTTCATCAGAGAGTGTCAGTTCATGCATGCACAGTAACGTCCTCTCTGATTGGTGGCCAAATTGCAAAAAAAAAAAAAAAAAAAAAAAAAAAAAAAACAGCTCAAGTGTTTCTAGAGATACACAAAATAGTTGGACTGTAATAGCTGGATGCAATATTTTGTTCTTTCATTTCATGAATTGGGGAAGCAGGGGATCGCATCCAATATCTGCCAGATTCCACTGAGAAAAGCCTGAGAAACCCACCAGCCAAAACATAGAAACCAAAATGAAGGTAAGAACACTAATATATCTGAAGAAAATCTATTGATCATTTCTCAGAGGTACTAATATCCTTACCTTTGTTTTGACGATTATATTTTCACTAATGGTCTTTTCAGTCTAGTGCAGTGGTTCCCAAATGGTGTGTCGGAAGAAGATAGAAGGTGAGGCAGAATGATTGAAAGACAATCAAAGATTTAGAAAGTTTCAAAAAATTCATAGGCCAAAAATATGATTTTGGAATTTAAAATATCATGGATTATTGTAATTCCCCATGTATAATACGCCTTCATCCATAACGCATACCCCTAAAATTGTGCTTAAAGTGTGGGAAAATGATGCACCCCCTTTTTTGGTAATCAAACCGTATAAATTGTATCTCTCCAATTTCATTACAGCCAGAGTTTCCTACTCTTAATTAAAAAAGTGGTCTTAAACATAGAATAATATTATTCTAATTTAGTTTTATGATAATTATTTTATTTTACATTTGTAAGTATTGTTAGGTACATATGATTGTATTTGACATCCTTATGGGGTTGTAATCGCCGAATTTTAGTATCAAATTGTCGTATGTTTGTAGTGTGTAGTCATTTCAAAACTGAAATCGACCGATGAAATGGCAATTTTTTTAAAATAGTTTTTGTAACTGTGCATAATACACATCCCTAATTTTGCTTATTTTTTTTAGAAAAAAATGCATATGGGGAATTACTATAATTGTAATTGCATGCATGAGTCCCGTTATAAATAATTATTGACCAATTTTTATCATTGTGGTATTTTTGCATTATATCAAGAATTTAGGGTGTGCAAATTGGAGCAGAGAGTTATCAATAATAATGTTCCAACTTCAAATCCATGGTTATCTCCCTTTAATCCACTCTGTTTTTTTTATTTTTAAATGTAATTTTTATCATATAAAATTTGGTGAGGCACAAGCAAATTTTCATCCCAAAAATGTGGCAAAAAGAGAAAAAGTAAGGAACAAAAGAACAGTGTCTCAGATATTCAGATAACAAAAATGCATGGAATAGAAAGGAAAAAAAAACATTGAATATTCAAAATCTGAAACTCATTTTGAAGTGAACCATAAGATTCTGAATTTAAACAATGTTCACTTAAAAAAATAAACAATTTATTTCTGAAATTGATTTCTAAAGTGTAATCAATAAATTTAATATTTACCTCTAAGTCTGCTCCAGCCAGCACAGCCCCACGTAAGTCACAGTTTTGCAAATTAGCATTTTTAAGAGTTGCTACCCGTAAATTCACACTTGCCATATGGCTACCTTCAAGAATTACATTTTTCATCTGTGCACCTATAAAAATGAATAAAAATTGCAGAAATTAACTGACAGGTAAGATTTATCATTTTTCACATAACACAGGTGTGAAAAATTAATAAGCTGGCAAGTAAATATGCTAATTAGGTAATATGGGATGAATGAATAAAACTTATTTACATTCCAACTGATGTCCTCAACTTTATTGTTGTTACAATGTTTTGGCTGTAGTGCCCTTCAAACTACTTCAGGTGTCTGTCACCTCAGGTAACCTGCAGAGAATTTCAAATTGGACCCTTTATTTAATCTCTGAGGATAGATTGCTTTTATTCTAATGTCCATATTGAAGGATATTGTTTTGAGTAATACTCAGCAGTTGTCTTGTTCCCACTGAGTCTAAGTCTATACTACCCAGCTCAGAGATTGAACTCACAATTACTATATCACCAAATTCATCCAATCCTAGACATGAACAGTTTCATGAGAATAATCTATGAAGATTAAATAAAGGGTTCAGTTAAAAATTCCCTGGGGTGACAAGACACCTGAAGAAAGCTCAAGAGTACAATGACCAAAACGTGATAATAATCTAAAGAATGATAAATTCCATCTGAAAAATTTGGACAGAATAAGTCTGTAAAAATTGTTAGAATTCTGAATAGAATTTATATCCCCACTTAGGAACTCAATGAAAACTACACTTACAATCACATCCTATTTACCATTATGAAGACATATCACATTCAAAAACAAAGAAAAGAGTGCTGAACTGTTATGTAATATTGGTCCTCCTGTATGGCACTGAATGTTGGACAATCACTTTACAGATGAAGAATAAACTGAAAGCAATAGAAATGTAGTTCTACAGAAGGATGATGAGAATACCATGGTCCAAACATGTGACACCCACATCAAGGAAGAAGATATGATTTCATCTCAATCTCAAGTGTTTCTGTTTTGTATCTGTCTATACACATAGCACAGTGGATAAAGGTGTTAGTTAGATCCAGTGACAGGAAGCAAAGAGTGTGAGTTCAATACCCAGTTAAAGCAGTGAAGAACTTAATTAACAGAAAATAACTGACAACTGACATCCATTAGACATGGCACATGGAACTAGAACAGTCTACCCCAGTGAGTGAAATAAAGGGTTCTGTTCGACATTACAACAACCTGAAGAAGGCCAGAGCGTACAATGGCTGAAACATTGTAATAAATATGGCGACAAAGATGAGGGCAATAGTCCAAATAATGTAAGTAGTGTTTCCGTTTTATGGCAAGTGAATGGTTTTTGGAAATTATCTAAGTGGGATCCACTTAGTCTGAACAGAAATGGACGAGTAAAGGAGTGGATAGGGGCTTTTGTAGAACAAGCAATGACAAAACCAGACATCAGGTGTATCCAGTTGGTGGTCTATATTAACAGTCATATTTTGGATTGGAGAGTTATTATTTGCCTTTGTCCATTGTGTGGTTTCGATGCCACCTATTTGTATTGCCAGCAACCTATTAGGATATATAGATTGGATAGGAGTTAATAGGAGGGAAGAGCTGATCTATGAGATCAGTATATCATGTCCCAAATGTCACCTCTAACCACCAAGGCAAGTAGGTAAAGCCCTGAATAAAACATCTAAATACAGTAGAATCCCTTACAACCAGACTAAGAAGGCCTTCCGGATATGAGGAATTGGTTACAAAGTCCAGATATGAGGGGTTATATTTAGATTAAAATAAAAAAAAACTGAAATCAGGTTTAACATTTATTTTCAGTGTTTTATAGTAAACAAAATAAGCTAATGGTGAGTGAAATATAATGAAATAGATTTTAAGGAAAAAGAAATAAATTATAATATGTTAATGAAAATTCACAAAATTAAGTCTACCACGTATGCAAAACAAATAATGTAACAAGGATTTTTTTGAATCGCTGTTGCATGATGATTCTTTCTCTTCTAATGACATTCTCAACTTTTTCCGTATTTTGTTTTGCTTTTGTTCTTGAAATATATTTAAATGAAAGATACTTTTTAACTCTGCATGTGTTATTACAATCGTCATAGCTGAATGCTGATTTTCTTTCCATAAAACTGACAACCTTTTCAATAGCTTTTTCAATTTCAGTCCAGGTTTCATCACAATCATGTTTTTTATTTCTTTGTTCATTGTGACTGTGTGAATGCTGGAAAATAGTTTCTTTGAAAGATTTTATATCATACAATGTTGACTTTCCTATGTTGAACTCATCTGTTACTTACAATGAACTTTTACCAGTGTCTAGTCTGTTTAAAATTTCAACTTTTTGCAATAACTTCAAAGTCGTTCTTTTCCTCTTATTCCCATCATCTTTTGCACCAATACAAGCCTCAAAGGCTGAAATAAGCATAGGCAATTATCTAAAAGTAAATTTCCTGAAAGACAGAAATTTCAAATTAGTTACATATCACCCAAATAGTTCAAATATACACATCAAAATCAATTCCGGATATGAGGGATTCTGCTGTATGATAATAGAAACAAGGTTCACATTCTCACTTCTCAATGTTACATTTGTTTTACATCTTCATTACTTTGTGGGCATGCATAAGGACCCTTCACAAAGGTTAAACAAATATCCAAGAGAACTGGAGAAATTTGATTCACAACATTATAGGAACAAAAGAAAAAAAAAATATATTCCTTTACCTTCCATATTAGCTTTCTGCCCAGCAGGATCTTCAAAGTTACAACTTCGTAAACTGGAACCTTCCAGATTGGCACATACCATTTTTATTCCTAGTAGGTTGGCACACTATAATTAAGGAAAGAAATGAGTTTAAAGTGTGCGTGGGCAGGGAGAGAAAAAGAAGTAAATCGTGATTAAAATTCTGAGGATTGTTTTTTTCAGCTTATCAACAACTTTGCGGGTTATTTGCAGCCGAAACATATTTGGGATTGTAAGAATAATTTTTTCTTTTGTGAGTTAACAATATTTTGCAAATAACAATGATTTTTCCAGATATGAGTCCTATTATTTAACCCATAGTTGGGGGAGGAGAGATGGATTCATACCTTTCCCAAAAGTATCTCTGTGTAAATGAATATAATGAACCCAACTGGAATCCAAACTCAGCTCTTCGATTTCTCATTATAACACACTATTCATTACACCACCCACATATCCACCATTAATACCAAGATGGAGAGTAACTTTTTAAATCTATCTCTCTAACTCCACACCGACAGAAAAAAATATTTTGACGGATCAAAGAAGTAGTTTGATTCTTATTGTTAGAGTTAAGCATGATTTTTTTCCTGATACATGTCCAGCTATTTAACCAATATCTAAGGGGTGATGGATTCATGCCTTTCCCAAAGCTATTTGCACTTAAGTTGAGCTGCATATCATTTTCATTACCTACATATGTCACCTTTTTGAAGAACTATTATTGTTAAGTTATCTTGAATTAATATTTTCATCTTTTGTGATTATCTCATATTTTTGCTGCTGATGCATCCTTTGGTTTCTTCCAGATATGTAAAGTCCATCTGGTTAGAAGGGGGTTCTGACAATAGATAACTGTGGATCTTCTGGAAAATGCATCTATCAACACCAGACATTCTCAACAGGTATGATAAATTTTCACAAACAAGTTCTTTCATAGTAAGTGGAAATATTCGTGAATAAGAATTACGAGTTTATGTTTTAATAAACATTTCTAAATTTATTTTCTCATCTGTTTACAAAATTAAGTCTTTAAGCCTTTAAAGATGAAATAAATTATTTTTAATGATACCTCAATCAGATTGTGTCCAGCAGAAATACTTTTTTCATAAAAACAGTTACACATCTCTAAATGTTTCAACTGGAATTTTTGAAACATTTCATTCAGTATATGGTAACAAGTGTCATCTGCTATCACTCACTGACTTTGCGCATTGCACTGCAGTGTTTGAACAGTAATCGTGAGAAGTGGATTATGCCCAATTTTTATGTTGAATAGTCACAGTGATAATATTAATAATTAGATCAACTGTTAGTGACAATAACTTTGTGTTGAAAATATTGTTCCTGGGTTATATTTTTCAAGAGGGTACAACTTGGCACTGCCAAATCTGTGCCAGGACAATTTTCTTTTTTGGAATTTTGAAATTTGTATTAGGTTGGTGCAAAAATAATATCATTTTTTGACGTAGTTTTTAACGTCAAAAAACGATATTATTTTTGCATCAACCTAATATTTGGGGGGTTTTAACATGATTAAATTAATAAATTTATATTAATTTTTATAAAAAAAAAACTCAAGCAAAATTATGAAAGTATTTTTTTTACTCTTTATTTATATAAGTTTTAAAGATTAAAAAAAGTATTTACAATCGTTTTATATATTTTAATTTTGAAATTAAAAAAGTATTTATAATCACTTTATTTATATTAATTTTAAAGATTAAATAATTCTAATCATTTTATTAAAATTAAAAAAATTGAAAAAATGTTCAGTTTTCCTGACAGCAAGTTGTCCCTGTGCCTATATTTTTAGCCCTTTTTTCATTAATCATGAGTACCAGAAAGAAATGTAGACACAATGCAGAGGAGTTTTTAGGTTATGGCTTCAGAGAAAACCTGTTTGATGAAAGGCAACCTGTGTGCCTTATTTGCAACAGCTCATTCTCTAAACAAGTGATGAAACTGTGAACATTTAAAAAGAGAACATCCTGACAAAGTCAACAAAGCCATTGCTTATTTTGAAAATTTAAAGCAAAACTTTAACCAATGAGATACTCTTACATCTTATGAGATAGCAAAAGTTAATTGCAAAAATTGAAAGTGTACATACAGTTGCTGAAAATGTCATTAAGCCTTCCTTTGAAATTATTAAGAAAACTGTTGCAGCAAGATTCAGCAAATGTCTTAAAAGCATTAATCTCGAGAAGAATCAATGAAATTTCTGCAGAGTTAGTTGAAAAATTAAAAAGCACTAAATTCTTAATTCAGATTGATGAATCTATGGTAAGCAATAATAAAGATATTCTTATGGCATATGTTCGTTATATAGATGATTACTGCAACCAGATTCCAATTAGAACTTTTTTTTTTTTTTTAAATCTATAATTAATACCAAATCTATAATTAATACCAAAATCTATTTCTGGTAATAATTTTTTCCTTCAAAAATGTATAGTTAGTAATAGTTTCTTTTTTTCTTCAAAAATTTATTACTGATGATAATTTTTTTTTTTTTTTTTTTTTAAAGTATTCCTGGTATTAAAACCCATTTTTACCCCAGTTTCAGGGTTAACTATTTGACCATAGCTGGGACTCTAACAGGTGCTACCACCACGGGTCAGGATGGACCTGGGAACACCAGCAATTAAGAGGTGGTTCCATGCTCCTCAAAACATCCTGATCAAGGCCTTGCTGCTGGACGTAGTTTATCGTCTTACACCTAATGACATGCCGTCATGGGTAAGTACTTATTGAATGTGAATCTCACATAATAATAGGTGAGATTATATCATTCATTGTTATTCATTGAATTCAGTCTTAACTACTGTAATTATCAGCACTGTACATCTGCGCTTATGAATTCCAATTAGTCAACTGTTTTATTTAAGTTGTGTATGTCTAGATGGGTGCAGTCAACCATTTATCGGATATATTAGAGTCATTTATTCAAATGCAAGATCATGCTTCTACAAATGGACAGCTTGATATCAAGGAAGTGAGAGAACATTAAGAGTAATGAATAAAATTAAATGTTCATTTATCTATTGGTACGAGTTTCATAGATACTTTATTTGTTACTATATATATATATATAAAATAATGAAAGTGGAGTCCTTAGAAATCCATTGGTAATAGATTATTTCATGGCACCAGATGCTCATCTCTTCAGACCAAAATTTTTTTCTGGATAAATTTAAAATCCACTTATTTTTGTAAAATTTTGGTCTGAAAAGATGGGCGCCTGATCCCATGAAATAAATTATTACTAAAGGATTTCTAAAGTCTCCGCTTTTATTATTATTATTATTATATTTGCTCTGTTCTTACATTGAGCTCTCTTTAGATTTATATCTTCCTTGGAATTATTCCTACTAATTATCAATATATATATATATATATATATATATATATATATATATATATATATATATATATATATATATAATGTTTGTTTGTTTGTTTTACGGCATATCAACCTCAATGGGTCATTTAATGCCAACAACTTTTTTTTCCTAGTAATATTTTTGTTTTATCAAAAATCTATTGCTGTTAATATTATTTTTTCAAAAATGTATTGCTCATAATATTTTTTCAAAAATGTATTTCTGGTAATAATTTTTTTTCTTTTTTACAAAGTATTTCTGGTATTAAAACCTATTTTTACACTTTTTTACCTCAGTTTCGGGGTTAACTATTTGCCCATAGCTGGGACCCTAACAGGTGCTACCACCCCAGGTTAGAGTGGACCTGGGAAGACCAGCAATTAAGAAGTGGTTCCACACTCCTCAAAGCCTCCTGATCAGAGGCCTTGCTGTTGGATGTAGTTTATCGTCTTACCCTGGATGTAGTTTATCGTCATGCCCAGGACGGATATATATTGTACATGTAGCATAGTTATCAGCATGGAAAGTGAGATTGAAAAGCATGAATATATCTCTTCTCCCCCCCGCCAGCTACATAATGAATACATACTACAAAAACGACTTAATTGAATTATTTACCTACAAACATACTACAAATTAAACCAAATTTCTGCTTCATCTTTACAATGGTAAATATGAGCAAAGTTCCAAAAAACATTTACATGAAATTGTAATATTAATATTAGCAGTTTTCTTTATAAGGAAACATTTGACATTCATTGACTGAGCAGCCAGTACCTCTGTCAGTCAAAATTTATAAAATATTTGTGAATAAATTTATATGCTGGCAGATAAAAACAGAATGAACACTTACATCTAAAACAGCACCTGAAAGATCAGCTCGTTCAAAATTGCAATAAGAAAGATTAGCTCCAGACAGATTTGCATTCCTCAAAATTGCGTATTTAAAATTTATATTCCGCAAATCAAGTCGAGATAGATTGGCTGTCTGAAAGTTGAGACCCTGTAAGAAATAGAAAAAAAATTGTCAACCATTTACTAAACTCAGCCGAGACACAAAACCAAATGGGATGCTGGGTGAAAAGATCATGTTTCACCAAGCTTCCAAGTGAGAATGACTGTTGTATATTTGAGCAAGTTAATAATGGTAATACTAGCCATCTCTTTATAAGGAAACATTCACCATTCATCAAATGCTACTCAAGATTTTCTACACTCACTGGCTATCAGGTTAGGATCAAAGTGTGGTATCTTTTTTCCTCATCTCTAATGGTAAAATTAGCCATTTCCTTATAAGGAAACAAGTCAGTATTCACTGTCTGAGCAGCCAGTGCTACTTTCAGTTAAAATTTAAAAACAAAGAAGAAATTGAAAACAGTCTTTTAAATTGGAAGGAGCTGCTGACCAAAGTTTCTTTAAACTTGAAATTGAAAATTTACCTTCTCAAAGGTTGCAATTATTGAAAATACATTTTTGATAAATAAAACTTAAATTGATTTCAATATTTGTTTTTATATTCTTTCTGGTAACACATAATTAATTTCTAAACATCTACAGTTAAGAGTTTATTAAACAAAAAAAACATTTTCTCACCAAATGGAATCATCGAAGTTGATTAATATAAAAAAAAAATTATGCAAGTCTCACCTGACATCGTAGTTCCAAGTTTGTCGGTGTAGCCAAAAGCCTCAACATAAATTCTCGCCTACTTATTGGAGTGTTATCGTCTGCAGGTGCATTTCGCTGGACACAAAGAAATGTGTTGTATGTTCAAAAGATACAAAAATTTATAATAGCTAAAAAAATACTTAAAGAAATAAAAAGAAAATCACTTAACCTAGATATGTTCAATCATTCACAAAAAAAAAAAAAAAAATACAGCATATCATGATGAAAAAGGCCCCAAACTTAATTGAAATGAAGTTTTATCATGAAAAAGTTTGTTATTAATAAATGGAAAGACCAAAGTATTTTTTAATTATTTTTTTTTATTTTTTATTCCTTTCTAGCATGTTTGAAATTTTTTTTTTACGTCAGCAGTTGCATAATATTTAGCATTATTTTTTTTAGTGCTTTTTTTTCAGTTGAAAAACACATTAATTTGGAAATTCATGCAAAAATCAAATAATTGTCGGATTCTAACGAAACTTTCAGAACTTATTCAAAAATGAATGAAATTATTTTAGAAATGTTTCTTGTTTAGAAAGTCTTGGTAAATTTTTTTTTCTTTAACATCTGTTACCCCCTCACCACTTAATTTTATGAAAACTCAAATAAGTGTATCACTGTAATTTTTTAATTAAATGTAGAAGACTCTGAAAAATATAAATCGATTTTTTTTTTTTTTTTTTTTTTTCTTCATAAATTGAGGAGCATTTCTACCCAAACTTCAGTTCTGAATTGTAAAATACAAAACCCAATAAAACTAAAACATTATTTAATTAAAAAAGTTTTTAATGGCTTTTATGAAGAATATATATTAAGGATATTATTGTCTGAGACCAAAATATTTTTTCAATGAGAAATGAATTTTTACAAGAATTGTTTTCTTTCAATTTTAAATACAAAACGTGATAAAGCTGTTAAATATTTAAAAATTAAGATTGAATATGTGTATCTCTTGAAATGCTCTTATTAAAGATCTAATTTTACAGATCTTAAATTTGAAAGCTTATTACAATCTGCAAACAGCTTCTATTTTAACAATAATTTTTTAATATGCCAAAAATTATATTAAAAATGTTTCCAGCAAAACTATGGAGACACAATTCAGAAATAATGTCCCATTTTAAAAGTTTTTTTTCTCCTGATAGTGAGCACCCAGCCTCATAAATTGCATTGATTTTGTGTCAAATTCTCTGACTGACCAATCATAATCATCACATTTTCAAAATTTTCAATTTTTTTTTTTTTTATATATATATATATATTTCACTAAATATTTCCTTTCATTTTTCAAATATAATTATTTTTTTTCTTTTTCTGTGAGAGATATACTGCAATTATTAATTTTTCCTTTCTTAGATTCAATTTTGGGGACGAAAACAGTGTAGGCTTTGGACATATCTTCATTAAAAAAAGTACCTAAAAAAAAAAAAAAAAAAAAAATCAATATTAGATTTTTGAAAGTATTTAATTTTTAAGAAATACTTTAAAAATAAATAAGCTGATTTACTTGAAATTCGAAAATACTGTCACTTCTGGCCTTCCATCCAATAAATTGACCTGACCTGATGTTAGTTGTTGATACATTGACGAAAACATCAATTCCCACCTCCAAAACCAGTCACCACAGTTAGACATGCTTTTCTTATTTCTAACTAAATATTTTCTGCTAAAAAATTAAGTAATCTTTGTTTCAAATTACATTAAATATACTTTAAATTTTCTAATTTTCTGAAAATAACTTTGAAAAAAAGTATAACTGAATTTTACAAGGTTTTTAGAATGGAGAATTTCACTTTTGTTTACAAAGTTGTCAAAAATGACTGACATGATTGATTTTATGTAAATTTTGTTGACTCACAAAGAAAAAAACAGTTTTTAACTAAAATTTCGGACCTACTAGAAGGGATTAAAAAATATTAAAAAAATACTTTGGTCTTTACCCTTAAGAATAACAAACATTCAGACAATAAAAAAAATTGTTTAATCAAGTTTGGGGCCTTTTTTCATCAGGGTATACTTTTTTTAGGGAAGTATTGAACATTCCTAATTTAATGAGAGAAATCTTATTAAAGAATAATTTGCTTCCAGCAGTATTTGAACCTGTGTCCCCACTTTCATCACCAGATATGGGTTGGTGAAAGCATGTTGGAACTAACAATGGTTTAACCTGCAAAGGGGAACGCAGGTTTGCATCCTGCTGGAGAATGCATTAATAAGATTTCTCGAATATTCAGGCCGGTAGACGAAATAAGATAATATTTAAGATAAACGTAGCATCTACTCAAATATGGATATCAATTAAAAATAATTTTTAAAATGATAAAAATCATTATTTTGTAAAGTAAATATTTGTTTTTTTTATCATTAAGACGAAATACTTTTTAAAATAAACGGAGCATCTACTTAAATATGGGTATCCACTAAAAATAACGTTTAAAGTGATAAAACTATGTCAAGTTAATGAATAAAAATTCATTATTTCTTCAGAAATACCTCAATGATCTCTTCTAATATTCCAACTAGATAGTCAAGGCCAAAGAATCGGGCTTCTTCCAGAACACCTGAAGCAGAAAAAACACAACACAAAATAATTAGAGCATTTATAAAGTTTGTTTTAAACATTGCAAGGAAAAAAAATTACAATTGAATGTTTTTTGTCATTTTTTTTTTTTTTTTGCAATTAAATCAGATAAAACGTGAGTAAATACTTATTCTTCCAAATTCTCGCTTGAGAAAAGGGATATAATCATAGATTTTTTTCTCAACAAATCCTGATTACCTCCTTGCATACTTGAAAAAGCGAGCTATTTTTGTTTTATTGGGTTAGTGCAAAAATAATGACGTAATAATGTAGTTTTTTGACGTTAAAAAATACGTCAAAAAACAACGTTATTACGTCATTATTTTTGCACCAACCTAATACTAATGCCACAATCGTTTAATTATCTTAAAAAGACACAGTGACTTTTCAAAGAAAATTTCAAATGTAAACGCTCAAATAATAGTCAGGTTTTATATCAACAGTTTCATTCTTAAGTCTTTAAAAGAAAAAAATACACTTCTTATAGGTAAGAGGTTATGTTGTAGGTTACCCCACTTAATATAAAAAAAAAAAAAAAAAAAAACGTCCCTAGGGGGCACTCCTTAAGACTATAAAAAAAAAAAAGGCGTGTATTTTTTTCCCTAGCCACTTTTACAACTTTTTAGCTCTGGGTATCAGATGTAATCACACGTGGGACATATTCATTTTCATGGTTTTGCTTGCTTGCTTACTTACTCACAAGCACATTCTTATTATAGCTAGTTTTATGTTTTTTCCTTTTGTCACATATATTCCTTTGTTAATACATGCATTGTCATTTGTTGTATATTTATTTACTAATGTTAGTAATATCTGTCTATATTTCTGAGACAATGTAACAACTACCTTGGGTACATGGCAGCAGCCCCTAAAAACTGGGATAGGCGGGTACAAGAGGAGGACAACAACACTCTGCCTGCCTCATGTGAAGGGGTTATCAGAGAAAATACAAAGGATCTGCGGTCCATATAACATCAGGACAACCTTCAAAAGCTTGACGACACTTCGCAGATCTCTCTCCCAGGTAAGACCCCCCCCCCATAGAGGAGAACATGACTAAAGACTGTGTGTACGCTATCCTATGCAGCTGCAGAAAGAAATATAAAGGAGAAACAGGCCGTCCCCTTAAGGTAAGGCTTCAAGAACACCAGAAAGCTGAAACATGAGGGGAAGTGGAAAAATCAGGCGTGGCTGACCACATATGGAGAGAAAAGAAAAGATCACCACCCTCTGTGGGATCAGGTTGAGATCATAGACAAGGAACACCATTGGAAAATTTGTAAACTTAAGGAATCAGCACATATGCTAGGCCATAAAAATCTCCAGAGCCAACCAAGCATAGAAATGAATACAATATGGGAACCAATAATAAGGAGTGCCAGAGAAAAGCGATAATAACAAAAGTTGCAATATGAGCTCTGGTAAAAACATGAAATGATAACAGCAAAAAATTGCAATATGAGCACTGGTAAAAATGGTTCCTGAAGACATTAGGTTTATAATACCCAGAAATTCATACACAGATGTCCTCAAGAACACACAGGACAGTGGATAAAGGCATTGATTAGATCCAGTGACAGGAACCAAAGAGTGTGAGATAAATACCCAGTTAAGGCAGTGGAGAACTTTCAGAAGGAAATTAACTGACATCCATTAAAACATGGCACGTGGATCTAGAACACACTACCCCAGTGAGTGAAACAAAGGGTCAAGTTCGACATTCCAACCACCTAAAGAAGGCCGAAACATTGTAATAAATATGGCGACAAAGATGAGGACAATAGTCCAAATAAGGTAATGTTACTAATTTTTTTTACTTGGACTCACATCGACTCTGCCAATATTGTTTGTGAGATAAATTTTCCAGGAGCCTATAAATATTTACTATCAAAAGTGTTGATTCCCACAACATAATGGTGATTAATATATTTATTTACCCAAACATATTAGCATCCTACAAAAGTATCACTTCCATGAGAAACATCAAATAACTTCAAGATCTTTCTCCTGACAGCAACAAGAAAAAGCATTAAACCTAGTGTTAGAAGATACAATGTCATATGGACATACATTTATTTTTGTCTAGGATTTTGACATTTGTTAATGTTAGTGATGTATTTACACTGTACTCATTTTTGTTGTTTTTCTAAATAGCAATTATAATTAGTATAGTACCCATCAAAAATTACAGGATTATTTACACATCTGCCTATGATCAGAGAATGTGTGCACTTTGCCTTTAAGTTGTTTTTTCATGGCTTATCAACCTTTTATGGGTTATTTAAAGCTGGAACATGGTTTAGATTGTAAGAATAATTCTTTTTTTTGCAAGTGAATATTGCATTAACAAATTTTTTGAAAATACCAATGACTTTTCTTGGTAGAAGTCCTTTTTAGCCAATAGCTAGGGGGAATGGATGCATACCTTTCCCAAGAGCATTTCACTGTAAGTGAATGTAACGAACCCAATTGGAATTTGAACACGGCTCTCCAATTTCTTATACCTAGTTGCTATGTATTACACCACCCGCTCATCCATTGAGACTTGTCACTTCCTAGTTCTTCAACTTAGGATTGGTGTACTATCTACAGCACACAGAGAAACACAATATAGCCATAAACTGTGTATTTTTTCATTTTCACATGTCAATAGAAATGGGGGGGGAAGCAAGGTGGAAGAAGAAGTGTAAATAAGGAAAGTGGAGGATAATTAAGAAATGAAGGTAGAAACAAAAAGGAACGAAGAAAAAAGATGTAAGCAAAAAAAGACATGGATAGCAAGCCTGAGTAATAAAGCCTCGAGTTTCTTTTAAATTTTTTTATTCCTTTGATCTTATAAAGTAGGTAACTGTGGATTGAATAAATGAATAGAGAACGAACTTATCTTAGTCACTTATCTTAATACCTTCAAGAGAAACTGAGTAAATGGAGAGAGTGTTTTTATAGACAAAGATCAGAGCATATGTCTATATTTCTGAGATAAAGAATTGTAATTATTTACATTGTCCAACTCATCTTTATTGCCATATTCATGATCTTTTGGCTGTTGTAAATTCTGGCCTTCTTCAGGTGATTGGAATTTCAAACTGAACCCTTTATTTTGTCTGCCTGGGTAGATTGTTCTAGTTCCACGTGCCATGCCTCTTCCGGGTGTCTCTGCCATCTCTCTTTAATCAAACTATCCAAGCTTTTGTGCACCACTGCAGTAGCCAGGTATTGGACTCACAACTCTTTGGGTCAAGTCACTGCGAGTTCAATACCTGGCTACTGCAATGGTGAACAAAAAAGGAAGATGACTGAGACATCAAGAAGAGCCATGTCACATGGAACTAGAACAATCTACCCAGGCGGACAAAATAAAGGGTTCAGTTCAAAATTCTAGTCACCTGAAGAAGTCCGGAGTGTACAATGGCTGAAACGTTGTGAATATGGCAATAAAGATGAAAACAACAGTCTGAACAATGGAAAGATCAGGGCATTGTGGGTAATAAACATCCAGGATATATATATATATATATATATATATAGGGTGTCCGTAAAGTCTGTGTGCAATTTAATATACTTAAGTATATTTAATTGCACACGGACTTTATGGAAACCGTGTATATTGTGAGTTAAAAAGGAGCAGCAGTTGTGAGAGAATTAGGATAGAAAGAGAAAAGAGATATTAAGTGCAATCAGGAATTGCTAAAAGGTGTAAAACCTTACAAACCAGATATTATTTTCCCTCTAGCTAAATTCTGTGGTAGGAATTTATAATACGTGCAATTCTTCATTATTTTCCCTTTATTTAAACCATAAACTACATTAATTTTTTTCTTTTTAAGCATAATGCACAACAATATGGTATTAACATAAATATAATATAAAATAATCGAAACAAAAAAAAATGATAGTAAACCGATATATTAGGTTGGTGCAAAATTAATGTCGTTTTCTCACATATGTTACTATGTGAGAAAACGCCATTATTTTTGCACCAACCTAATAATTTTGAAAAAAAAAGGGAGGTAACTCAAGAGGTTAAAATGTCTTACCTTCTGGGTTTACTCCCTTGTCCAAGATTAACTGGCCGTGACGTAAGTAATTTAGAATTGGTTCAAAGTAAGTTGGGCTGCGATCAATCAAATAGGCACCATTTGCATCCACTGAACTGTTCCACGGAACTTCTGAAACGAATGTTTGTTTTTAAATATACTTAACACGTTTTAATGAAACATTTTCATGTCAACAGAAATATTAAACATAAAATTTACCAAACTTTCCTTTTTTATTTTTTTTTTATTATTTTTTTTTTTAATTACATATAGTAAAAAAAAAAAAAAAAAGTTTAAGCTTCCAAGTTCCTGCATCCATTTTCCCAGCAGTAAGCAGTCAGTGAATGACAGCTGTATTATACTATTTGGTTTTTCAAAGGCTTCAGTTCCTTTAAAAAATAACGATGCTAACTGGTTAATATATGCAAATGTAGAAATTCAAACTGGAGCTGATTTTGTGCATAAAAAAAAAATGAGTCAAATTTGAGTTTAAGTACAGTGTAATCCGGATATAAGAGAGTTGTCAGGACCGGAGAAGAAGTCTCTTATATCCGGGTTTGGTCTATTTTGTTTAGGTAAGTATGGGAATAATTTGTGACCAGAGAAAATCGCTCTTATATCCGGGTTTCTCTTATATCGTGGTCTCTTATATCCGGGTTACACTGTAATATTAAATATATTGAATTTTTCTATAATATTTTAAGGAGGTTCCTCATATTTTGTCTAGTTCTTAATTTAATACTGCTCAGTTACTGCTTCCCCCTGTTTCTACTGAGTTCAAGTCCAGCGCTGGGATTAAATTCATAATTACTGTTATCAAATTCACAAAATAATGCTTTCATCTGCTACTGGATTAAAGCATAGATTAAGTAAAGTGTTTAGCTTGAAATTCCGTTAAAGTTACTCAAATCAACAAGTACCTGATGAAGGCTGGCAGGCATAATGGTTGAAACGTAATAACAATAACAAAGATGAGGACAATAGTCTGCATGTAAATAATTTAAAAAGATGTTTAAAAATAGTTTTATTCCCGTATTTATGATCAGTAAAATGACTTAATAATTTATAATTTATTTACAAATATTAAAATTTAAATTTATTAAATTACCAACATTAAATTACAAAAATGCACACCTCTACGGATTTATAACAATCATAATAAAGTCGTTTATATCTTACCTGACTGATCAGAAAACATTCGAGCCAACATGCTGTTTTGTTCCTGCCTTGTTAATGTACTCCTAAAATTGGAGGGGGGGAAAAAAATTACAAATTTTTTTTTTTTTATTAAATTGTTATCACCCTATGCAAGGTAATAAAGCCACTAAGACAAAGGGGGTTATAGATGGTTGGAAGAAGCAAGAACAAAAGCATTAATAATGAGCAGAAAGAGTAACCAGGAAGATAATAGATAGTGATAGACACTGCATTTAATTTTTTGCAGATTAAAGTTGGCTGGAAAGCATGGAGCCAGAAGGGAGTTCCACAAGTGAGAAATGCAAGATAAGAAACTGTTAGCATAGAATTTACAGCTACATCTAACCAGCTCAACTGTAAATTGATGAGATCTTGATGCCAGTCTAGTACTGTGCTTAAATTCAAAAAGTCTAGGTACAAGCTTATCTGAACAATTACCATGAAAGTATTTATAAAAAAGGCACAGAGAGGCAATCTTATGGCAGTCAGAAAGTGACTGAAGCTGAGCCACCAGATCAGGACCAATAATATTGCTGATTCTTCTTTGGACCTTATCAAGGAGCTCAAGGTAAATAGTAGGGGCACTGGATTATATGTGGCAGCAATATTCTAAACATGAACAAATGGTAGACACAAATATATACGATAGATTCTGGAAAGAAAAATTATCTTATACAACACAGTGAACCAACTTTCTTAGCAGCTGACCTAGCAATGGATTCAATATAGTCTTTCCACTTAATATCAGCTGAGAATGTTATCTCAAGAAGGTGCAACAAGTTACTTTCCTGGAGGTTAACATCAGCCATGCTGATGGAAAGCAGAGAGGGGCATCTCAGATGATTAATGGAGAAAAGTTTAGTTTTGGAGGCATTAAAATTAACAAGACATCATTTTCCCCCAGTTAATGACAGACTTGAGATCGTCTTTGGACATTGGCTGATATTTTGACTTTACATGAAATTTGACATAATTAAACACCAAAGTTAAGCAACATCAAGCCTGGTCAGTACCGAGATGGGAATACCAGATTTTGTATACTTAGATGTGTAGGTGGTGCAATGGATAATGGCTTGGAATTGTTAATCAGAGAGCATTCCCATTGGGTTCAGTTTTATTCACTTACATGCAAATACTCTTGGAAAAGGTAGGAACTCATCTCTTCTCCCCACAGCTATGGGTTAAGACTTATCATTAAGCCATTATTATCTCGAAAAAAAGAAAAAAAAATGAAAAAAATATTTTCTGGCTTTAAATAACCAGCAAAGTGTTGATAAGCCATAAAAAAAATGAATCAATCAATCAAATCTTCATTCACATTCCTTGAATGGTTTCAAGAACTGTTAAACCTAGAAAAGAAATCAATTGATACTCTTCATCTAGAATCACAGATTCTTGCAACAAGGAATAAAAGAATTATCCTCACCAACAGTACCTGTCAAAAATTTAATGGTTTTTGGAATTTTCTGATTACTGAGATGAATAATTGTCTCGTACAACACATTGAAACAACTTTCATAACAGCTGATCTAACATTGGATTCAATATGGTCTTTCCACTGCATGCCAGCTGAGAAGGTACAATGAGTCACTTTCCTGGAGGTCAGCATCAGCCATGCTGATGGATGGCAGAGAGCAAATGGAGAGCAGTTTAGTGTTGGAGGTGTTAAAATTAACAAGCCATCTTTTGCCCCAGTTAACAACAGGCTGAAGGTCGTTTTGGACATTGGCTGCCATTTTGATCTTATGGAACTGATCAGAGTTTATGTATGCTTTCTTTTTCTCATTAAAACCAGACAGTATTACTGATATATTTTTTTCTTCAATTTTTGCTTGCAATCAAAATCAAATGGTCCATTATTTATCTGAGGTAATGGCAAAGTGTATAATGTAATTTTTATCATTTAATAAAGATTTTAGTTTCTTAATGAAATATTACCTAGCAGGACATAACAGGTATGTGAAGAGAGGAACCTAATGAATTATAATAAGACAGTGAGCTTCTGTTTTTGAAGATTATTTGTACATTGTTGAAAGTTGGTCAACAGGAAGTGTCATTTGTCTGAAAACTGGATTTACTGAAACTATTAAATTGAATCTTCACTTCATTAAAAAAGTAAAATAAAATAAAAAAGCACCTGGATATACTCTATTTCCCGTTTTGTTGCCACTTGATCCCCAAAAATCCCTCTGCTTTCCATTATCTTTAAAGTAAATGCTTCTTAGAAGACCAAACATTAAAAAGAACCATCTGCTAGTCTATCAAATAGAAACACTTGACATCGAGATAAAACCAGCTCTTCCCTTTCTACATGGGTCTCCATAGTATCACAATATTGTTGAATGGTATATTGCTGGGCTTGTGAATAACATTGTCCTCAAGACGAGGGAACATTAGCTAGAAATGACTGGTTAGGTTTTTGTGGACAATATCAGGACAATGCAATATTTTTAATTAAGATTCTAATGTTTTCCATTGACATGAAGTGGAAAGATTATATTGAATTAATTACTACGTCTGTTACTAGGAAAATTGGTTCACAGTGTCGTACTAGACTATTTTTCTTGCCAGAATCTATCTCACACATTTATAGGTCTACTATTCATCCATGCATTGAATATTGCTGTTAAGTCTGGTCTGGTCTGGTGCTCCTACTACATATTTAGAGATTTTTAATAAAATACAAAGAAGAATCTGCAATGTTATTGGTCCCGACCTGGTATCTCAGCTTCAGTTACTTTCCCACTGCTGTAATGTGGCTTCTCTGACTTTTCTATAAATATTTTCATGGTAACTTTTTTGAGGGGTTTTCTTCTTTGGTACATAGATTTTACAAATTTAAGCACAGTACTAGATTAGTGGAAAGATCTTGTCATCTTACAATTGAAATGGCAAAAGATGTAACCGTAAGTTCTATGCTACCAGTTTCTTCTTCTCTCACATGTAGAACTCTGTTCCAGTTTCTTGCTTTCAAGTCAACTTTGATCTTTAAAAATTTAAATGCAATATCAATTGTTATCTTTTGTTACTTAATTCCAGTTCTTTTATTGATCTCTCTCTTTAATAATGTTTTCGTTTTCTCATTCTTTTATGCCTACTAACATTTTGCATCTTAGTGGCTTTATTGCCTTGCTTGGGTTGAAAAGATTAAAAAAAATATTTATTCAAAAAACAACTCATTTCTTAAAAAAAAAAAAAATTCTTACTTCTCACTGATAGTAGTGGGCTTTTAATAAATAGAGTGTGCATGCACACATACAGACAAAAAAAAAAAATTTAGCACTTCTTTTTAAACTGGTGACTTAACTCCAAATGAAATTTCTTTTTATTTGTTGATTCTATTTTTTTCAGATTTCTCTTGCAACCATTAACAGTTATCGTGGACAGCATTCTCCAGTTTCAAAGTTACTCTTCATCACTTATGGAAGCACAAAGAAAATAAGTGATAGCAAAGAAATTAAAAAAAGTTACTTAGACAACAAAAGATAGGAAGTTATTGAAAGTCATGATCATCTACATTCTTAAAGGACATAGTACATAAAAGAATTTGACTCACCTGGTTGTGGAGAAGAGTTTCCCTCCAATGTTTAAGGTGACCCACTCAGCTCCATCAACAGGCACTAATTTGGTTCGAGGTTTCTCTTTTGTGCTTACAGTTGGAGCTACCGACACAGAAACAGAAGACGGTGTCGTCCAAGATGGACAAGCTGAAGTAGAATTAATAAAAAATAAAATCAAAAGAATTGTACAGTTGATATTAAAATCAATCAAATTATAAATAATATTAAATTTTTCTTAATTGTCCTAAAATTTCTTGGACTATTTATCTGAAAAAAAATAAATAAATAAAAATAATAATAAAAAAATTAATAAGTAAAAATCAATAATCAACTACAGAAATCCAAAGGCATATTGAAATAGCAAAAGATGCCTTCCAAAAGCTAAACAAAGCATTAAGAAAAAGGAAAATTTCATTAAAATCAAAGAAAATGCTGAACTGCTAAGCAATATCAATACTCCAATATAGCAGTGGATACTAGACAATTTCCTCACAGGGAGGGAAAAGAAAAAAAAGAAAAAACAACATTCCTTTAGCCAAAGTGTATCCTACAAATTGAACCATGGGAAACCTCATTTACCTACTCAAGTAAATGTATATCTCTTGTTGAGACCCCTTTGAAGACTATAGCTGCTAGTTTTATTTTTCCTGATTGGAAAAAGGAAATACAGATTTACTTCCTATCATTTATGTTTTGGGTACAAAAATAAACCAAGCCAATATAAACTTTGAAGAGTCTCAGATGTGCATTTCCTAAGTAGGTAACCATGTCATGGCTTCTCATGGTCTAATTGGTAGAGTACAATTTAGTTAAAGGAGTGGTTTCCCTGATGGAAAAAAGGAATTCAGGTTCGATTCCTGTTGGGTGGCAGATTTTTCATTAGTAAGGACTTTTTGATTTCTTGGTTGGTTGACATTAATTTCATGATTTAAAAATAACAGGGAATAGCAACTCAAACATGTGAACCCACTAAAAATAACATTTATAGTAATAAGAAATAACGTTGGATTAAAAATATAAACCTTCATATATAACAGGTAAATAATGTCAATAAAGATATGATAGAGGTAATGATATTATTAATAATAATAATAATAATAATAGAGTGGGCCAATATTCACACTGGAAAATCTGCAACTTTTACAGGATTGAAACTGCAAGAAACTGGACATCACCCAGACCCAGTTACAAAGATAGGACATGTAACAATTTTGGGTGATTTTACAATACACACAGACTGAACAATCAAAGCTAATCACTCTGACACCGTGATTACAGACTGCAAAGACAAAATGTGCCTCCTTATTGATATGGCGGTCCCTGCAGACTGCAATGTATCTTTAGAGATCTTCAAAAAAAACTATCAAAATACAAGGACTTTGAAATCAAAATCTCAAAAATGTGGCACATGAAGACATTAACAATTCCAGTTGTAGTTGGAGCACTTGGATTGATTGGAAAAGATTCCAATAGACTCATTGAATGGATGGTAGCTCATGCCTTAAAGAAATGCAAAAATAAAAAATATGTTCTCACAAGTACAGACCCCTTACAAAGGGCTTTATCTATGTAAAATACATGTAAATTTTTTTTTCAAAACTGCTCAGTGGAAAATTTTCATGACATTTTTATTTTGTTTTTTAACAAAAATGATCAGTGTAAAATGTCATGGAACCATTTCTAACCTTAGGTCTCTGGTTGGGACCCAGAAGAAAGTGTGTATACAACAGAAATCAAAGGAAATAATAATAATATTAAACTTGATAATTCCAGCACAAGACCAAGCCCTTGCTACCAATGGTATAAATTACACACAATACATCTATCCCTTCAAAATGTAAGCTATGTACTGAATACTCTGATAATGAGACTCACCTGATTAGTGGATACAAAATGTTAGCTCAAAAACAAAATGTAAGCAGTTCCATAATAAGGTATGCCATTATGTACATTGGTTATTGTAAGACATTTTTTATGTTTATACATTCTTTTTATAGATACAAATATTTAAGTAAATGCTCTGTTTATAATAAACAGTATTAACAACATTTACCAGCCTGAATGTCCAAGAAATTGTCATAGTAAATATGCGTCCTCTGACAGTAATCAAACCTGTATCCTATACGGAAATGTCATATAGCCTGACGTGCTTTTACCGATTGAGCCACAAAGGAGCGTTTTGGATAGCAAAGTCGATTTTACTGTTTTTAAACTACAATTCTTCATGATTTTCTCACGTACATTCATATCTGCTCAATGTGTATCCAAATGTAAACAAATGACATCACTCATTATGAAATGGACAAAGTCCGACAATTATTTTAAGACATTTTTTATGTTTATACATTCTTTTTATAGATATAAACATAAAAAATGTCTTAGAATAATTGTCGGCCTTTGTCCATTTTATACTAGTTAACACAATGTTAAAAGTATGGATAACAAGTTGCAGGAAATTGGTACAAGCATGTGCCCTGAAGAATAATGGAAGAAGTTGGAAAGCACACAATATTCTGGGACTATGATTTTCAGAAAGACAGAGTGATACACCATTGGCATCTGGATATTAGTATGCTTGATAAAGGCACCAAATGACACAAATATAGCAAACTACTCTGAAAGTTGAGATGGTAAGATTGTTTGAAATGTGGGAAGGGAATGTCAAGGTGATTCCAGTGGTGATAGGAGCATTAGGATCAATCCCATTAAAACTGTAACTTCCTAAACCAGCTAAAGATATATCAACTTGGAGTTAAAAAAAAAAATAAAAATAATCAACTCTGCACATTTTGTTGAGGAAAATGTGGTCAGAGGTGTTGTGACTTGCCAGATAATTTAAGGTCCCCCAATGTATTCAAAAAACTTACACATAACATAATATTAATAAAATTATTGACATAACTCTTCCAATATTTTTCAACAGTAAAGAGAAGAGAGCAATTTAAGAAATGCAAAAATAGTATTTGACAATATTTCAACAGCATATCTGTCTTCTTCAGATACTGTCGAAATATTGTTTATCACTGTCAAACACTGTTTTTTGCATTTCTTTTTCTTAAAATAATAACTAACAACCATACCAAGCTGGTCGATCAGAAAAAGCATTCAATTAGAATGGAGCAAAAACAGTATCAAGTTTAGATGTAACAGAGTCTATCTTCTTCAATTACTTTAAAATACTTTTGTTAAAAAAAGATTTTGAATTAATGCAGTTACTGATATAGCAGAAGTAGTCTGTATTTATTCAATAGAAGTTAACCGAAGACATAAAGGATTAAAACAGGCAATATGAAGACCCACTTCAGACTACAATTATTTTATAGTTTTTGAAATTCAATTTGTGAGTGTGCTACCAGGGATGTAAAAGAGAATACATTTATAAAGCAATTGTTAAGTTTCATAAAAATTGATTGAAAGATCAACAAAAAATAAGAAACAAACATGTAAAAATTGCCATTTATCGCTATTTACATGGGTTTTCACTATATGGGTGGACTCAATTATCAAGTTAAATGACTTTTAAACAATCAACTTATTGTTGGCTACAATTGAGTGAAGTTTGTATTAGATTGCTTCAAAATTGAGGGAGTTTTTAATTTAAAATTTGTGTTGAAATCGATTTTTGTTTTTGTGGCTTTTCACTAAATGCAGTGGTGTAGAAATAAAAATGAAGTATCATTGAGCTTGTCATGATGTAAGCAATCTACCAAATTTAAATGAAATTGGAGGAAAAACATTGAATTTATTGATTAGCTTTATCAATTATTGATTTTTTAAAAATTATCAATTTTTTATGCTAAGAACCTATCTCTTACATTGTACAATGTATGTGCCAAGTTTCATCAACATCGGTTGGATGGTTCTCAAGTGATAAAGTATCACACAGACATCCTCTGTTTTATATATATAGATACTAATAATGATAATAATATCATAAAGTTAAAGTCTTCAAATGTGTACAGTGAATGTCTGTAAAAAAAAAAATGAAAATGCTTCGATGAACCCTAATATAGACCTATGTGAAATACGAAACAGTTAAATGTTTTTACTTACGTCGAAATGGTTCACCCTCAGAGATATACAAAACATCATCATCTCTGGAAAAGCAGAAAAGAAATTGAGTCGATATGAACAAAGGCAAATATTAAAACAGAAAAAAGTGAATAAAACAGGAAAAACGGAAAAGATACACTTTAAACTTAACATGAGATATAATGGAAAAATAAAACTGAAAATAATTTTTCCAGAACCTACTCAATTCCCAAAATCATGACTTTTCTCCAGTCACAATGATTGGTTGTTTTTGTTTATTAACCTCTATATACCAGTCACAGTGAGGATCTGGGCATTCTCTCTGGAAAATTCATGAAGGTCATTGTGAATAGCCAGTTTTCTGAAGATCAATGTAAACCTCCTGCAAGGATCTCTTACCCGCTTTTTGTTTTTTATTAACAGTCTGCCAAGAAACATTCTCAGATTATTAGTAAACATCTATGCAGATGAAACTTCTGTTAATGGCTGCACTTCCTAAAAGAAAAAAAAAATTACAAGATGATTGGAGCCTTGAAGCTAATCTCTCCTTTGATCCAACAGCTGAAGTGGAGAAAATTGGTTTGGTTTGTTTTATGGCATATCAACCTCAATGGGTTATTTAATTCTGATAAGATTTTTGTTGCTGGTAATATTTTTTTTTCAAAACATGTATTGCTGGTAATATTTCTTTCTAAAAATGTATTGCTGGTATAAAAACCTATTTTTACACATTCATGGTTTTTTGACCCCAGTTTGGGGGGGGGGGTAACTATTTGCCCATAGGTAAGACCTTAACAGATGCTACCACCCTAGGTTAGGGTGTACCTGTAAACACCAGCAATTAAGAGGTATTTGCATGCTTCTCAAAACCTCCTGATCAGAGGCCTTGCTGCCAGATGTAGTTTATCATCATACCCAGGACAGAGAGGAGGGAAGCTGGCTTCTAACTTTCAATATATCAAAAACCAAGCTGGTATTGTTTCATCATCACCAATTCGAATTTGAGTTTTCTCCAGCCATGATGTACGACTGCACTTTCAATGAGGTACTATGCTTTGAATGTCTATTGGGTCTGAAGTTCACTTCAGACCCAAGAGACATTCAAACATTCATTAGAAATTAAGCAACTTTCATATTATCTTATTTATATATGTTGCCTGAAAGAATGAATGTTAATAATTTGCAAGGAAAATGTTCAATAAAAGTTTCACTATAGAAAATTAATGCAAATGCTCTTATGAGGAAAGATAAAGGATTCAATCAATGTTAAAATTCACTGCAAATTATTTTATTAGATAAATTCATTGTGAATAGCATATGTTGAAAATAATTTATTTTATAAAATGAATGAAGTGATTTTACTACAGAAATACATTTCAATCGATTCTGGAAATAAAACTATAAAAATGCCTTTACAATAAAATTGTATTGCACGTGATTTACTATTGCCGATGAAGTCCTATAAAATTTGATTGAAAATGATTTACTAAAGACCAGTTTGTATCAAGTAGCAGCTGGTTTGATGACAGGCCCCCCAGTTTCTCTAGTAAATATGGATATTTTGTCTGCAAAAAAAAAAAAAAAAAAAAAAAAAAAAAAAAACGTCAAAAGACAGTCTTTCCCTTGACACTGCTATTATTTTAACTACCTTCAGTGTATGATAATGTTTATTGTTTTAAAAAGTAATGATTAGAATTGTAATAAAATGTAAACATTTTGAAAGCAAATTTGTACCATTTTTTTTATTCCTGAGAATTTACAACAAAAATATCACACAATATGTATTAAATTATTTACAAGAATAATTTTATATTTACCACATTTTAAAAATTAATATAATTGTATTAAAACTAATGCAGTATTTATCATTTACCAATTTATAAAGAAATAAAGATGAAAACAATTTTTATTCATAAATTTATAAACATTTACTAAATTATTAAAATTTGTGAACCAAATATAAGAAAATCCTTTTTATTTACCATTTCATAAAGTTTGAATCAACTGGAAATTAGCTCATGTTTTGCCAACCATTCCAATAAATAATACAATAGTGAAAATAAATAATCTAATAAATAAATAGTGTTTATTATTTTTGTTTTCAATTCTCAAGAATAGAGAAAATGTATAAATTAATTTTCATATGCTTGGGTTTTATTAAAAATTCTTACCATTGTTTTTTTAAAACAAACATTACCGAGAACTGGAAATAGTTAAAATAATAACAGTGTCAAGGGTAAAACCATCATTTTGACACTTCATTTTTTTTGCAGACACAAAGATCTATGTGCCATTTTTTTTTCTATAAGCCCTTATGGTATTGATCTTCATGACTCAAGAAGCCAAGGGTGGACCCCTTACTCTAACAAAACACTTTGAAAAGTGTCAATAAAAACTGAAATGATGAATTAAAAAAATAATAAAATAAAATTAGAAAAAATGGTAAAAAACATTATCTCAAAAGTCAAAAAGTTTTATTTATCTACTAAATATATGCCAAATAGATATATATTTTAATTATCTAAGAAAAAAATAATGTAATATATAGCCAACATTTTCAGAAAGTTAAGAGTGAATGTCTTTAATTTCTTTCCTGATTTTTGGGACATCATGTCGTAATAGAAACATGGGAGAGAGAGAGAGAAAGAAAAAGGATGAAAAATCAGAGCCAAAAATAATTACCTGATTAACTTTATGTCATCAATCAATCCTCCTTGGGGCGAGTAGATTGATCGGGCTGTGATTCCAAGCTTGCGACCAGCCTCAAGAAGGACTTCATCAATGCATTTCCCTAAATTGATTACCTAAAGAAAATAAACAAATGGAAAAGACATTCAGTCGGATTACCATTTTTACTTGTGGAAGGTTTACAGAAATGGAGATATCTGCAGACTCATTTTTGACAAGATCTGGCCAGTAATATGCCATGTGTGATACATGCTTAGGTGATCATGTATCTTTTGATACATGACTGACGATGCAGATTTTTTTCCCTGCAGTAGGTTGCCATTTCTTCATATGGTAGACTAGTTGCCATCCAAGGCTATAGAACCTGGTCTTTCCCGCTATTTACCCATAGTTGGGGGGAGAAGAAGAGGATTCATACCTTTCCCAAGGGTATTAGCACATGTGAATGTAATGGATTCAACTGGAATTCAAACTTGGCTCTCCAATTCCTCAATACTAGCCGCTATCCATTACTCCACTGTGCCTCTGACAAGATACCAATGTGAAAAGACAGAATACATTGAAAAAGTAGCTTAAAAAAAACAAAAAAACACAACACAGCAGTAGACTAAATGGAAGACCAAAAGCAACTGCAATATAATATCAGATTTGTTGTCATTGTCAGTCCCAGGGCTGAACAAGGTTATACAGTCAGTATAGCTGAATCCCTGGCCCATTTCCTCCACATATCTGGATTGAAAACCAGAGATATCATTCATACGTAATGTCTCTTGGGCAAGCAGACTAGGTGGAGCCTATCCCTATACAGATCAAACCACAGCTGACATCTTTCTTACTTGAAGGCTCTCCTTGATCACAGAGACATAGCTATTAATTCCATTAAGAGAACCCTGCAAAATGGTCTAGGAAGCCCCCCTACCCAGCAATGCCATCATCACACTGGCTACATACATAGCTACAAAGTACAGTCTACCTTATTGTATTAGATGGCCTCTGACCCTACAAGGAGGTTTATCAATTTTTTGTAAGATGTTTTTAACATTGCTGGTGTCTAACCATTCTCTTCACCAGAACAGCCTGGTAAGGGAAACAGTTTATTTGCCAATGAACGAAGTTTCAGCTACCCTTATTAAAAAAAAAAAAAATATTGATTATTAACTTATTCTGGGGCTGTCTGGTTTTATTATATAAACTAAGTGCCATGTAAATATTCTATATAAATAAATGCAAATGTCAGTGTGTCACACTTTTTCAACTTTACTCCTAGAAGCCATAGCCCAACATATCATACCATTTTGGAATCAGGCTGACTATGTGAGTGAATTAAGAACATTCTGGGCCAGATCGGGACCCACAATCCTGAAATTCTGGATTCCCAAATTATCATTAATATGATTTTTTTTCAATTTTTTCCACTCTGCAACCTCTTTCCACACAGGCACAATGGTGCAAGCTTGTTGCTACTCTATCACTCTTTCCACAGACTCAAATCACCACAATTACTCTGCATTCCAAATGTAAGAAGAAAGTTTCACTTTGACAGCTTTTTATCAAGAACTATTACTTTGTGGGACAGACTCCTACAAGGGTGCTTCTCCAATCACTAAAATCTTAATCTCTTCAATTGTTATCTAGCCACCATATATGCATAATGATCACTTCCTACTTCCTTCTCTTGCATTTATGTAACACTCTTGAGTGGCTATTGGCCCTGTATTGAATGAAATATAGCAAAAAGAAAAAAAGAGAAATAAATAAAATTTAGAATTATCAGGATTAGGCCATTATAAATGATAATAATTTCTTTATATACAAGTAACAGATCTGTTGATTCAGGTTCAAGTCCGAAGTCTACAAGTTTATCACATTTACAACAGAAATGTTTTTTTTAGTGATTCATTTTCTATGGCTTAAAACCCTTTGCAGGTTATTTAAAGCCAGAAAATATTTTTTAGATTGTAAGAATTTTATTTTAAGATAATGATTTTAGTGATACAACTTTTACTAATTAACCCATAGCTAGAGGAGAAGAAATGGATTCATACATTTCTCAAGAGTATTTGTGTGTAAATGAATATAACAAACCCAACTGGAATTGGAACTCAGCTCTCTGATTAGCAATTCCAGGCCATTATCATTACACCACACCAAACCTTACAGCATCTGGTATTCTTCAATCTGGGGACCCATTTATGTACTGACCAGACTCAACATTGCTTAACTTTGGTGATTGTACAGGAATGTTTCAACATGGTGTGGCTGTAAGCCTAACAGAAATGCAAAATACCAGGTTAGTGGTTGACTCAATTGAAAAGTATTTTGCTGTTATGACAAATCAGTTAATTTATCTTATACAAATTTTCTAGTTGTGTTCAAATTACTCATAGAATGGAAAGCAGTTTTTTTTTCTTTCTTTTTTTAACACTTCATAAGGTTAATATGTTAATTAATCAACAAAGAAAGGTACATGATGAGAAGAAAACAAGTTGCTTGCCTTACATAAGATAAAAATGGTTGCTGATTCAAGACAAAAGACCAATTTTCAGTGGATAAAGATTATTTCTTTGAATTAGCAAAATCCGGAGAAAACTCCAGTTCTTATTGATAGGAATAAATTACTGGTTGAGAATTGTAAATTGCTTAGGAAATATTTTTCATAATAATTTTCAAGTGAAAATTTACAACAATTGTTTTATTGATTTTCTATGACTTATCAAGCCATTGCAGGTTATTTAAAGCCAGAAAATATTTTTAGATTGTAAGAATTTTATTTTGAGATAATAATGGTTCAGTGGTGGAGTCATACCTAATCAGAATTTGATAAACAAATTATAATGTGCATATGAAGTAGAGGATCAATTCTATATTATAATCAATATATAAACTAATACCCCACATTGTGGCTATGGGAGTTTCTATATTTTCTATTTACATTCAACAGAATGTAATTAAATCTAAAAGACATGCCTGTGTAGCTATTCAGTGATTGATTGATTTTTTTTTTTTTTTTTTTTACAGCTTATCAACCCATTGCAGGTTATTTAAAGCCAGAAAATATTTTTAAATTGTAAGAATTTTATTTTGACATAATAATGGTTTAGCGGTGGAGTCATACCGAATCAGAATTTGATAAACAAACAAATTATAATGTGCATATGAAGACCAAGAAAAACCAATTTCATTCATTACTGGTTATTCAGTTTAATCCTCAAAAGAATTCAAGACTGATATGTTCAAGTAACAAAAAAAAAAAATACATAATACAAATAATCATAATGCTAAAAATTTGTACAGTATCATATATCACAATTTAACACGCAAACAAACAAAACACATCTGTAGATTTATTATCAACGTATAATTACATAAAAAAAAACAAAAAAACATCTCAACTTAATATTAGGTTGGTGCAAAAATAATATCGTTTTTGACGTATTTTTTAATGTCAAAAAACGATATTATTTTTGCACCAACCTAATATCTTGCTGTGTTTTCTTTTACATGTTTTTCCTTACAATTCATTTTTAGCATTAACCCGGAAGATTCCACTGTTACAATTCCAGTTGAGTCCATTATATTTATTTATGTGTAAATATGTTTAGGAAAAGTATGAATCCACCTCTTCTCCCCACAGCTATAGGTTAATCAGTAAAAGTTGTATCTCTAAAGCAGGTTATCTAAAACAAGAAAATATTTTTAGATTGTAAGAATTGGAGTGGAGGGAGATAATCCCCTCAAATTCTTACAATATAAAAATATTTTCTAGCTTTAAATAACCTGCAAAGGGTTGATAAGCTGTAAAAAAAAAAAAAATTCAATCAATCACTAAATAGCTACACAGGCATGTCTTTTAGATTTATTTACATTCTGTTGAATATAAATGTATAGAAACTGACATGGCCACAATGTGGGGGATTAGTTTATATATTGATTATAGGTTGGTGCAAAAATAATGACGTAATAATGTCGTTTTTTTTAACGTCAAAAAACGACATTATTACGTCATTATTTTTGCACCAACCTAATAATATAACAGTAATGTAACAGTAGAATCTTCCGGGTGAATGCTAAAATGAATTGGGAGGAAAAACATGTAAAAGAAAACACAGCAAGATATTTAAGTTGAGATGTTATTTCTTTTTTTATGTAATTATATGTTGATAATATAAATCTACAGATGTGTGTTGTTTGGTGCGTGGTAAATTGTGACCTTACAAATTTTTAGCATTATGATTATTTGTATTATGTATTTTTTTTTTTTTTTTTAACTTTCTTGAATTCTTTTGAGGATTAAACTGAATAACCAGTAATGAATGAAATTGGTTTTTCTTGGTTTTAACTTTTGTAGTAATCAGATCATCACATCTGTTGCAATGCAAATCAAAAGTTGGACTGCCTTGTCCAGAGGTTAAGTGAACACTTATTCTAATATTGCACAGATTTTTGGCAATAAAAGAAGAGAAGGG
The DNA here is from genome assembly GCA_963932145.1 of Acanthosepion lycidas. Classification (NCBI taxonomy): domain Eukaryota; kingdom Metazoa; phylum Mollusca; class Cephalopoda; order Sepiida; family Sepiidae; genus Acanthosepion; species Acanthosepion lycidas. Next base: position 9,388,544 of record OZ010575.1, on the reverse strand, counting down.
TTTTCTATTTTTAGCTGTGATGAAATATCATCACTTAGAGACCGCTACACCATCTGATTATCTTTTTCAGTATCATGATAATAACCAAAATTATTTCTTTCATTCATTTTATTTTTAAATAATTCTTTTCCATAAAAATGGTACTAACAAAATAAAATTGATCAACAAAAATATATCATGATACAAAAACGTTGTGGATTGTTGACTATTAAAACAAATTTAATATTTGAAAAGGGAAAAACAGCATTCTCTTTTCTCAACTATAAGTTTAAATAGCAAAGTAGACTGAGATCTCTAGCCTTGGTTGGCAAATATTCTGAGAGAAGAACAACGGGAAACTTCTCTATTATCTTTTCCAAGAACTGTCACGGCGATGGACTAGAGATAAAGAGATATTAAATAAAAAGAGACCTGTAGAGACATGAATGATGAATCGCACTTGAGGAGTTGATTTAAAAAAATTCCAAGGGAGTTCACTTAAAATACTTTTTTAGCACAAGTTGTTCCCCTTGCTACATAGTGTGAATTATTTAAATTTTCGCCGAATTTCCTGTGGTAATTATTTGGAAATGAGTTGGCTCATATTCAAAATCGCTCACATCTTTTTATAACTTGCAATGATTCTGCTTATCGTTTACAAATAACTTCAAAATCCATTTTCAAACAAGAGTGACAAAAATACAAAACGTATCAACTCATCAGTATGATCCCTAACACTTACGCTCGTAACGGACAAAAAAACACCCCCAAAAAAACAAAAGGGACAATAGAGCAATTGATTGTCGCCCCGAACCGAAAAATAAAATTATACAGGGTGCGGCAGAATACCTCCCAGATTATTGTAAGATATTTAGTGGTTATGGTGTCTTCATCTCTAGCTAAATGTCTTATGTGGGAGATATTTCTGCCGCACCGTGTATTTGGGATTGATATCAATCAATGAATAGACAAACCAAAGAAAAGGAAATTTAAAATTTTCCAGATTCTAATTAATAGCAGTAATTAAATTAGGTAGAGAAAAAAAAAAAAAGTTTTAATGTCAAAACAAAATCTTTGCTATTTATTTATCAAGAGGAAAGACCAAAGGTTGTTTTTTTTTTTTGTATTACATTATTAAATATTTTATTTATTTATTTATTTTTTTTTTTAATTCACTTTAGAACTGTCAATTTTTTTCTTTTCCTTGCAGGGGTGGCAGAGAACCATAAATTGGCATAGGAATTTTTAGCGTCTTTTCGCGGTGCAAACCACAGATTCGAAAATTCTTGCAAAAATCAGATAATTGTCGGTCTTTAATGACACTTTGACTTGTTCACAAATGAATTAAATTATTTTTTAATGTTTCTTTTTTAGAATTTTTTTTTTATATATCAGTTTAACCACCACCACCACCACAACTTATTTAATTTTATGATTTTTTTTTTGATTTTTTTTTTTGTAGCACTTCTTAAATGTTTATATTATTTAATTTAAGGACAAGTCCTTGTAGAATTTTTAAATCATGACATTTTTTGTACAAACAGAACCCCCAGTTATAGAAAATCTACTCTGAATAATAAAATAGAGAAGAGTGAGACCACATTTAATTAGAAATTTTAAGTGTATGATATATGGACACGGTTGTCTTCGGAGAACATAGTTGCGAACACCTAAAAAAAAAACAAAAAAACACACACATACACACACCTCAGTGATAATTTTTTTTTTTTTTATTACTGAGGGGTGTGTGTTTTAAAAAATGCTTTTCTGTGATTTAAACTAAGAGTAAGTAATATATTCGTTTCAAATTAGATTATTAATTAAACTTTAAATCAGCTAATTTCCCTTAGTTTCAGAAAAGTATATTTTATTTTTGAAACATTTTTTTTTTGTAATAAAAGAGAATTCAACTTGGATTTGTATGGCTAAAATGAGCGATTTTTAGTGATTAAAAAAAACTAATTCCAATCAATTTAAATTCTTTTTTTTTTTTTTTTTTAAATACAGCAAAGTATTTTGCTTAATAAAAATATTAATAGGTCAGTTTTCAAGTTGAGCATGAAACTGAGTTGTACTTTGAGGAACAACAAATGTTGAGATGAATTTTTTTTAGCTCTTCTTATTTTACATCGAGCACTGTTTTATCACCACCAGTTACTGTGCGAGATTACACTCAACAGAAACATACTACTACTGACAAGGTACTATGATTAAGTTAAAAAGAAGTATCTTATTCAATTATTTGTGTTTGAATAGTTTTGTTTTTTGGACATAGTGTGTGCATGTTAAAAATTTAAAAAATCCTTGATAATGGAAATAGAATAGCCGAAAGCACTTGGGTATAGAACAAAAAAAACAACACAGGATTTTGCTTTTTGTTCATTAGAATTTTGTCATTCAATTACCCATCATTAGTCTGGTATACAAAGCAAGCATCCAACATATTATAATAAATACAATTTTTTAAACAAAAAAAAAAAAAGAAAAAAAAAAGATAAATCTCTTATCTACTTATTGCATTCTTTGGTGTGCCCTTAATTTAATGTCCACATTCTTTGACAGTTCTCTATACACCTCACTTACGATGGACTCAATGAAAACATACTAAATTGAAAAAACAGATTAACTTTTTATTTGGAAACGCAAAAAAAAATCTTATTCCTACTCTAGAAGTAGGTGTTATTGATTAAAAAGTCCTTTAACGTGTCATAGCAACAACAATCTGGCATCCAAACCTTATGCAAGTCTTTCATACACCCTTACACTTCAAGCATTAGTGGACACATCAAATTTGAAATAGATGCCCCATTTTTATTTCAAATACAATATGTCCACTTCCACTATAATAGCGTTAATAAAAATGTCGGATTCATTAAAAAATAAATCCAATAAGTCGTCTTTTTTTTTATCATTTATTTTTTTTAGAAATTTAAGCACATTCAAAATAATCAGGTCATTCGATTATCCATTGATATCACAATTTTGAATAGAAACAAAAATTCTTAGAGAAAGAAGTATGTAATTATCTTATAACAGAAACAATGCAAAGTATTTGTTGGTTTCGTTCAAAAGGGCAGGTCAGAAAGTTTACAAACAAAAGGTTCAAGGTTCAACATCCTCTAATTACAAGACCCATTGCTACTAAAACTATACTGGGATGGCAAATTATAGAAAAACTTAAGCTCTTTCGGAGAAAAATATTTTCATGAAGGAAATGAAGAAAAAAAAAAAAATGATTACTCACAAAAGTTACACACACACACACACACATAAGGTTGATTAAAAAGTAACTCCTTATTTTATGTATGATGGGCTCCCTTGTCTTGTAAAAATTATAGTTAGATGGGAGTGTCCATCATACATAAAATAGGGAGTAACTTTTCATTTTCAATCACTCTCTATATAAAAATGAATGAATGAGGTTCAAAAATGGATTGGAATCTGACAATGACACGATAAGGAACAAATAGGAAACTTTTACAAATTCAACATTTTACTTTTAAAGCTTCATAAATGAAATTTGAAAAAGAAAAGAAAATGATGTATTTTTAATTTTCATTAAGCAGACCTCACATGCATCTGTCCTGTCCTGTCCTTTTAAGCAGCATTCGTGGATAATGTAGATGCGTATCAGAATTCTAATTTCTCTTATGCGGGATTCGGATAATAATTGTGTAGTATTCGTTTGTGTGCGTCAAGTAGGCATCTTTATCTGTTTCTTTGTTAGTTGGTTGTTTTTTGAGGGTGAAAGAATTTAAGAAGTCATACTAGTTGTGATTGTAGGTATCTTATATTTGTATGGATTTTAAAGTTGGTGATATAAGTGTTTGATGTGTATTTATGTTTATTAGAATTCCTTCCAAAGTATTGCCTGCATGAATTATGTTCTTTTCTAATTAGGGTAGGTATCTTCACTTTTCGCTTGGAAAAAAAAAAAAAAAAAAAAAAAAAAAAAACGGTTTAATGATGAAAAATGTTCCAAACTTAATAAAAAAGAAGTTTTATTGTCAAAATGTTATTATTAAGAGGAAAGACCAAAGTTTTTGGGGTTTTTTTTTTAAATTATTTTATTAAATTTTTTAATCCTTTCTACTCTAGTCTAGCATGTTTGAAATTTTGATTAAAAATTATTTTGTTTTTGCATTAGTGGTCGATGTAATATTTACGATTAGTATTTTAGCAACTTTTTTTCATTGATTTGGAAATTCTTGCAAAAATCAAATAATTGTCAGATTTTAAAACTTTCAGGATTATTCACAAATGAATTTTTTTTTTTTTTTTTTTGAAATTTTGGTAAAAAGTATTTTCCTTACATGTTAAATTCCACACACTTAATTTCTTGAAATTTAAAAAAGTTAAATTTTCATCCAAAAATTTTTTTATTAGTTAAAACTAAAAGCAAGACTCTTTGGAGAAAGTAAATCAATTTTTTTTTTTTTTTTTTTTTTTTTTCAAACTACTACTCATTTACCCAGAATCTGCTCCGAATTGTAAAATAGAAAATGCATTTAAACTATGATATTTAATTAGAAAAGCTTAATTGCTTTTATAAAAAAAAAAAAAAAAAAAAGAACAATTCATCCTGCAGGAAATATTTGCGGGAATTCTAATAAATATTTTAACATAAAGTAAACACATCAAACTTTATATCACCAACTTTTAAAAAATCCTTACTTAAAACAAAAACAAAACAAAAAAAAAAACAACCTAAGATAGGTCTACCTAGGTCCTACAACAACTGGTAACTTAAATTCTTTCATCCTCACACAAAACCTCAAATCAATATGCGGAAACAACACCAACAAACACATTAAGAAAAACAAACTAGAGATGCACCCAAACAAATCCACATTACATTATCATCCAAATTCCGCATAGGCAAACTAGAATTATGGTACAAATACACAAGGCATATGGACGCTTATTGACAACTTTGCTCAACCAATGAATAAAATATAATACAAAAAAAAAATACCAAAATTTCCTTTTCTCCAGGTTTTCTGATGAAGCTTTAAAGAGTGAAACATTTGTAAACATTTCGTAGTGTGTGTGTAAGCAATAATAAATCCAAACAAATTTTTAAAATTTAACCTGTTTAATTTCTTCTTTTTTTTTTTTTAATATTTTTCCAGTAAGCTATGCATCAGCATCAAAATTGGATAAAGTGTCCAAAGTTTGTTTTGTTCAAGTATTTTTTAACTGTCACCGTCATTATCAAGAACTGGATGTTGTCAGTATGGTTGGTTACATCCTAGTATAGGAGTAAATATGTTTGCCTATCGTCTGGTTCACACTCCTCGCCAGTCTTCTGAACAGGTGTAGAGGTTTATCCCTTTCCCTGTTTAGGATTGGTCTCCAGTTCCTTCTAAAGTCTTATTCACTTTAACTCCAAATACCCCCTCCTTTACGTCTTCGTGGCATTATTGTCTTGCTCGGGGTGAATTGATTTAAAATAAATAAATAAATATACAGCAACTTTTCAATTTGATTAGATTCACAATGCAATGGTGAGAAAATACTAGTAAAGACTTTCAGTAAGATTTAAAAAGTAATTCAGAAATTTTAGCCCCAATCAGTCTCTAGAGTTTTGGTCAGAAAAAGAAATAAAATAAAATAAACATGCAGAATAATACTGACCAGAGAATGTAAGTTACAAAAATATACTAAATAAAGTTTATCAAGTTTGAACTTAGATGGCAAAATAGGCCATATGTTTTTTTAGTATTATGCAACTTAGAAGGGGGGGGGGAAATCTAGTAAAATTAATTTTAAAAATATATTTATTTCCTAAAATTGTAATGCAAAAAAAAAAAAAAAAAAAAATACAGAGCTTTTTATTTTGCAGGATTTCATTTATTTTAATCACTGGAAAAATTCAATAACTAAAAAAAATAAATTTAGTTAAAAAAAAAAAAAAAAAAAAAAAAAAAAAAGTCGTTTTTTTTTTTTTTTTTTTTTTTTTTTTTTACACTCAATTTTTTAATTCTGCAATTGCATGTCTATGGAGAAATAGGGAAAGAGTAGGTATAAGAAGATTTAACTGGGATTTGCATGAATTAGACGTGGAGTTTCATCTTGTCTAAATTTCATTCTGCGCACACGTAAAAATTGCAAAGTCGAAAGATTTTTGATTTTCAGGTAAAGATGGAAGAACACCATCATAAACAGAACGATTGAAACGATGGCAAAAATCAACAAATTTAAAATGACGATACTTAACCAAGTGTCGACACTGCAATTTATAAACAGAACCTGGTAAGAAGGATAAGGCGATTCAACAGAATCGTCCTTCGAGTGTATTGCAGGTGTAAATGTCGGCTTGGAATACGAACTTGGGTGATAAAAAGAATGGTTTCCGGCGTTAAATAACGGCATACCATATACCCTGGTTCTATACGAATCCACCACAAGAAGCAGTGAGCATAGCATCATGAAGGAATTGGTCAGACAGGCGAGGATAGTACTGGCCATGAACCAAAGGTAATTCTGACTGCCGACACAATTATTCATCCATAAACAATGGTGGTCAAAATTATGAATACATTTCATACAAAAAGAACAATGAAATGACGTAGTGTGTACATAAACGGTACAAATATGACAGTAGCGAAGATGGTCACCGTTTAACATGATCTCTGTTTTTTTATTGTTGATGGCAAATGACCTCCAGAGAGACCTCAAACCATCATTGTAACTGTTGAGCCATATGGGGTCGGCCGGGTCGATGAGGCTGGCAATCAGGAATACGGTAAGCATAGACGTGCACAGAATTATAGCAATACACAACATATAAAGGCGTACGTCCCGAGGATACAACGGTATAACGGAAGTGTAAAAAATGGTGCCGCTAACAATAAGGAATACCCAGGTGAATATCTGGTGGCAACTTGGCGGCCAAGAACAGGCATTTCGTCTGGGTCGAGGAAGATTTATCATAATAAACTTTTTTTTTTCTTCTTCTCTCTCGTTTGAGTTACCAACATTCAATTTAAAAAAAAAAGTCAAATGAAATGTTTTCAGGGCTTAAAAAAAGAAGAAAGGCTTATTTCTATTATTGGATTATTCCATTAAAAAAATGGCGGTCGTAGGTTTGTGAAATTATTGCCCATCACTCATAAACAAACCCGTTTAATGTGGGAACTCGAGGTGGGAAAATCGCCTCGGGCAAAGTTTTAATTATAACAATACAATGTTACAAGTGTAGGATACCCAGTGAATATTGAACTCACCATTATTACAACAGACTAGTCACTAGAGAAGAGAGTAACAAATTTGTCAACGGGCGAAAAGTAAACTTTACTAAACCTAAGTAAAAAACACTTGTTTTAGTTATTTATTCTTTTAGTCTGGGTAACATTAATTTTTCATTAACACCCAATGCATAGTTTTTACTTTTTATTATTTAACACCTTCCCTGGCGTAGACGCATATGTTTTTTGTTTTTTTTTTTACCGAAAGTGTCTTTTTCAGTCACGGACGAATAACATCCAAACCAAAAACAACGTTCAAAAATCAGCTACAGACGTGTTTTACGTCGATCTTGTTTCTTTTTATGCCCTTCCGAGCTTAAAATAAGTCCAATTGTCAACAAGTCATATGCCTTGTAGACTATTTAGCCACAGTTCGGGTACTTCAAAAGGTGCTTCAGTTTCTTAGTTACTGTATTTTATTAAGAAACAAATTTAAAAAAAGTTCGTCTGAAAATGAAATGTTATTTTTTTTTTTAAATAATTTACGGGGAAGGAGTTAGCGAGCTAAAAAGAAAAAAGTAATTTTTAAGAAATATAAAAAATTTTAATTTTATTATTAAAAAAAATGTATAATCGTCTCTAGTTGTTTGTTTTTTAATACACGTTCTTTTAAGAGAATTGTATTTTTACGTAGGTCAGACGTTTTGTGTAAAAATTGTTACAATTATTGTGTATCTTTTTCAGCTTAGCAGTGAAAACACGCCAAAATTTGTGAAGGATCTTTTCCAGTTTATGGAAAACTATTTTTTTCGCATATATCGACCTGTGAGAGACGTGGTCTCAAGCTCTCTGAATAGTGGGGTAGAGGGAGGTGAGCCTAACTTTTAAGTAGGGCTCAGGTCAGTAGATAGAACGAGGCAGCTTTCTTTTACTCTTTTGTTGAACTTTCTGCCTCTGAGCAGAGAGGTACCCAGATGAGGCTATGCCAAAGAGCAGTCTCATTTGGGGAGGTAGACAAACCCAACCCAGTGTATACGAGGTCTACAGGCAATTTTTGCCCAAGCCCTCGAAATGCGCCGCGTTTAAAACTGGCCTTGTGGGGAGGTTAGTAAATAGAGAAAACTTTTGGATAGCAAGGGTACAAGTCTGCTTGTTAACACCAAAGAAGGCAAAGGTTACCAGACAGCTGCAGAGAGACCAAAGTTGAAGCAAAAATTCTCCTGTGGTTGGACAGCCTAGGCTAAAACAAATGAAGAAATTTTCCCAAACACAAGTTAAAAGGGACTTTTTCTTAAAAAAAAAAAAAAAAAAAAAAATTCTGAAAGTAGGCTTTTTTTTTTGTCATTTACAAAATCCTTGTTTTTACCTAACTGTAATTTTTCACATATTGATAATCCTTGAAATTCTTATCTTGCCCTAATAGGTGCATAAAAGGAAATTTCTGTGCAAACTTTATATTTGTACCTTTTTTGGTAATTGTGTAAACTGTAAATAAATGGTTTTTCCTTTTAAAATTTTATGCAGTGGTTGTCTTGTTTTATACTTTTATACCTACTATTGTGCCTTGCTATTTCTATTAAGTTTTTGTGTTTGGTACAAGAACTTGGATTTGGTAGGAATAAAACTTTTATAGAAACTAAGAACAACATTATAGTTCAAACTTTCAATTGATGGCTTGCTAAACAAAATGCTATAAATACACTTGACTAAATGAAATTATCACTGAGAGTTGTAACAACAGAAACTGAATACACCCTATCAAATTACAATATTTTTATTTATATACATGAATCCGATCACATGTAAATAATTTTCACACCTAAAATGAAATTCAAAATGCCAATCAGAAAAATGCAAATTACAATTTTAAACCAATGAGAACACACAATTGTTTATTCCTCTCTGGAGTCTCTTTTGAAATCTAAAAGTAACAGAAAGGTGGATTGCAGAGATTTACTTGACCCTCCCCCCCCCCACTGCCACTCAGTATTACTGCAATATGTGTCAAATAAATGTATTCTTAACAGACCATTACCAAAAAGCTTGAAGTAATGAACAATTCAGGAAAGCACAAATATTCAGAGAACTTAAAATGATTACTTGGTTACTTATGTTAGTGCATCATTTTACTTAAAATTATTGCCAAATGATGCAAACAGTGCATTATCTAAACAAATCAGCCAAAATTTTTCAACAATGCCTTTGTTTTTTTAGGTACTTCCAAACATTTGCTCAAAAAGATAGATTATGAAAAAACTGCCAAAAACAATAAAAACAAAAATTATTGTCAAAATTTTTGTATTATTATAAAATGGAAACTACAAATCAAACAATTATTTCATGTAAAAATTATTTATGCTTTTTAGAACCTTGAAAGTTTTGGTTGAAAATCTTGTGTCATTTTGAAATTCTTGTATAAATAAGATAACTGTTGGATTTTAATTAAATTTTCAAGACTTAATAGCGAATGAAATTATTTTTAAGATGTTTCTTAGAAAATCTTTGTAAAAAATTTAAAAAAAACCTGTTACACCCCCCCACTATTTAATTTTATGAAATTTCACAAAATCTTTTTTTTGTACTGCTTAATGTTTATATTAGTTATAAACACAAGTCTTTGGTGAATTTAAATCATCAAACTCAAACAGAAACCTCAGTTAGAGAAAAATGTACCCTGAAGCGTAATAGATGACTTCATATTTTTCCAAGTTTATTTGTGTGAAAAGAAACAACTTTGGATTGATTTTGAACTAAACAGACCAATTCCATGCTCATAATTTCTCTACAAGACGCATGTCCAATCTATTGCCTTATAGAAATTATTTAGGGCATTAAAATTCCCAAATGATTTATGCTATACATACATGTGTAAAATTAGAATTTTTAAAGCAAAACTTTGGGTGAAGAGCTCAACCTTATTACAGGTGTAATAGGCTTGAATCCATAAAGCACTTTAATAAAGACATGGGAAATATTCACCAGTAAATACTGGTAAATAAAAGAATCTTCTTTTTCCAGTCATGATCAACGTTTTCACTCTCAATGAGTCTACTTGCCTGGAATGTCTATTGAGACAAGTAGAACGCATTGTTAATGATGATGCAAAAATGTTCAGTTTCATGTACTGCTCCAGAAAGTACCTGACTTCTCCTGCCATGCTCTACCTCTATAAGAAATAGATCAGACCAAAACTGGGACATTGCTGCTGCATCTGAGAGTTGTTCAATCCTTGCTTTCCAGCCTCATGGGTGATGAATTTTCTACCCTTCGACCCCTTGCCCACCTGACAAGGCATTGCTGGCCTCTCACTACTCTACCACCATTTTTATGGTAGATGTTTGGGCGAACTGCATTCCTTGGTTCCAACAGTTCAGACTGTCACATCTACAACCTACCATGCCACATCCACAGAGTTGACACAACATTATTCCCTTCATATTCCATTGGTAAGGAGGAAGTTCTACTCAGTTTCTTCTCCAGAACTGTTACAATGTGGAATGGACTCCTAAAGGGATGCTTAATTACACTTCAAGTCAAGGATCATCCTACATTTTCTTATATGCAATCATTGATCTCTTCCTATATCCCCTTACAATATCCAAATTTATAAGTCATCTACCTTGAGTGGCATTTAACCTTTGTATTTGCTGGACAATAATAAATAAAAATACAGTGGAACCTCGGGTCATGAATTTAATTTGTTCCTGAAGCCCGTTCGCAAACCAAAACTATTTTTCCAATAAGAATCAAGGTAAAATGGATTAATCTGTTCCTGGTCCCAAGATGATTGCTTTAACAGCAGTTCCTTGTGCACAAGATTATACACAAAACTAATGAAAATCATAAAATGAATAAAACTAATAAAAATCATTAAATCTAAGAAAAAAAAAATGAACATTATACCTGGTTATCAAAATGATGAGGCAGTCTGTTTTTTTTTTTTAATTTTGTATTTAAAATAAACACAACTAAAAAGCAAATAAAATTGTGAAGTTTATATGTAAAATAAACAAAGAAAAAACATACACACATACACCCAAATTATTTACTTTAAGTTGTAAAGATAGTGATATAATATAATTATAAGTATTTATATATATATATATATATATATATATATATTAGTGGAACCTTGGTTCACAAATTTAATTCATTCCTGAAGCCTGTTTGTAACCCGAAATGTTCATAAACTGAAACTATTTTTCCATTAGGAATCAATGTAAAATGGATTAATCTGTTCCTGGTCCCAAGATGATTGCTTATTTAAACTTTAACAACAGTACTTTGTGCACGAGTTTATACATAAAACTAATGAAAATCATTAAATGTAAGAAAAAAATAAATAAATACGATACTAAATAGATAAAATATAGACAAACACTTCAATTTTGCCGTACCTGCATGTGGGAGAGTTGATGGCCTAAACTGGAAAGGGAAGGAAAGTGATGTTATTGTTTGGAAAGGGAGAAGGAATGACATGATCGTCTCTTTATTTATAAGAATAGTATATAGATCATTGATTTTGCCATATGAAACTGAGTAGGAATTGTTTTTCTCTTAGCTTTTATTTTTCCTTTACCAATATCACTGCTAGTTTTCTTTGGAGCCATGACTGAGGACTAATGAAGAGAAAAAAAAGTCGCAGTACAATAAAACTGGAAAAGAAAAGCACAACACAACACACGAATGTATACAACATGGCGGACAACTCAGAAATGATTCCGTTCGGGTTAACTCAGTTCGGCAAAGTTCGGCAATGTCGTTTGAGAAATAAAATTTTATTTTATAAACAAGGCATTTTCATCTTTAATATTCTGTTTGAAAACTGACTTTTTCGACATGTGAGATGTTCAAGAACCAAGGATGCACTGTATGTCATAATTAATAACAAAGTTGTGCAATGCTTTCAGCTGTTGTAACTGAAACAACTTACAATCTGACAACTAAAAGACAACTACACATATACAGAAATTAATTAAAATCCTTTTCATATTTCTTCACCTAAGATTGTTATTCACGTTTTCCTTATCTCATTACTGATACTGATGCACCTAGACCAGGGGGTGGGGTAACATTTGGCACGCATGCCAAACATGGCATATGTGCCAAACTTATTCATTAGATTCTCTTTTTGACTTACTTTTATTCCTTCTCTTTCATGTATACCTCATGGATTTTTTTACTTTCTGCTCCTTTACAAATTGTCACGATCATCAGCTAAGAAATAATGTTATTCAAATGAAGGAAGATATGAGAAAATCTAATGAATAATTGACTGAAAAATTTGGCATGATTAAGAAAGGCAATAAAACCTTATGCATTTCTGTTCCAAAACAATCATTTGTAGGACTTCTGTAAAAAGACATTTTGAAAGTGTTCGTCAGAATTTAAACAATAAAACTGAGGAAGAACAAAAAGAATTAATTTTTCATGAACTGAGCAAGAAAAAAAAAATAGGCTGATACTTTTATGAACTTTATTTCAGGTAGGCTCAGTTCCAACTTAGTTGCTGCTAGTTTTGAGGTTTCAAAAGTTATTGTCCAACATGGAAAGCCATTCATTGAGTGGGAGTATATTAAAGAAGCTTGGCTAAAATGTGTGCCTTTCTTTTTTGACAATTTTTCAGGAAAGGAAAAGATTATTCAGCACATTAAAGATTTGTCTGTGAGTAGGAAAAATAATTAAAGATAGGATACTGAAGTTGGAAAGGAATACGACTGAACAACTGACAAAAGATTTGTCTTCATGTAAGTTTTTTTTCTATTTGTGTTGATGAAAGTATGAACATTACATCATCAACTAGGTTAGCCATATTTTCTCAATTTTGTAAGGGTGGATGAAGTATGTGAAGAGATGGTTGCCCTTGTAACACTACCTGAGTGTACTACCACGGCTGAAATATGTAAAGTAGTTGTGAACAAATTATCTACTCAACAAATTCAAATTACAAAAGTATCATCTGCCACAGTAGCAGAAGTCCCACTGATAATATATAAAAAGGATCAAAAAGTTTTCTGGCTCTAATTTTATTTGATGTCTTCTTTTGAAAGTCGTAATGGTTCAGGGCTGTTTAAATGTAATTTTGATGGTAAATAAATATTTTTTTTTTTATACATCATTTATAAGTAATTTAAAATCAGCAAAAGATTATTTTTAATAACTTGTTACTGTTTTAGTCATAAAAATGTATAACTGGGAAAAATCATGATTGATTAATTGAAAAAAAAAAAAAAAAGCACTAACTTTTTGTGCTGATGCTAATAATAGTTAATAATGTCTTTAAATTGTGCAAGTTTGTATAGCAGTTACCTTTATACTTGCAGGTTAATAAAAAAAAAAAAAAATATATATAAAAACCTGTGATAATTTTTTTTATTCAGTCAGTTTTACATGATTTACATAATTTCTTAGAATATTGTGTCTTTACTGCTCTGGGGTGATTTTTTTATTATTTAAAACAGTCAAATACTTATGGAATATCAAATATGTTCTCAAAATGTTTTTATTGGCTTGTGTAAAAATTTTGTCAGAGATTTGGCCAATTTTGGCACACATTCTCAAAAAGGTTGCCCACACCTGACCTAGACCAGAGCTGGTGCGTACTACCCTGAACCCATTGACCAAAGGGTCAAGCCTGATTGTAGGCCCCCAGACAGTGCTTTGTAACCCTTGCTATGTTATCAACATTTGTTTTTTTTTCTACCTATATTTATATATGCTACAAATTAAACTAAGCACAACTGACTATTAAAGGATCACAAATTTCTGCAAATTTTTATGTCATTCTGGGGCCTTTTTTCTATCTAAATCCGTGAATTTGTTTTGCCTATGCTAAGTCTCGAAAAAACACTATAAAAAACCTATAAAATTCACTATTTTTTCACTATTTTTTTTTTATCCATAATGTTGAATGTGTTCAAATTATTCAACCAAAAATCTCAAGTTGATGTTGAAAATTGTCACAAAACATTGTTGATTTATTTAAGATGGAAATGATCCTTTATGACAGGTCTCTAATTTGTATTTAGATACATTGTATTTATTTTCAATTTTTCTAGTTGAATTGTTCACCTATATTCAGTGCCAGGTTTACCTATAGGTTTGCTTAGCAGGCTGAAACCTAGGGCCTCAAAATTTTGGGGCCTCCAACCAAGTTGTATAATATTTTTGACACTGTCATAGGCCTTTCTTACACATGTTGTCATAATGCATTGTAGACACTAAACAACCCTTCAGTAATTTTATGTCATTATCCTCAGAGCTATCACCAATCACAATGAATGGATGTCTTCAAGTAGGCCACGTGCTTTGAGCACCTATTGGAACTCAACCCAAACCTCAAGTGGAACTAATACGTATGATCCTGGGAAAATGGTTGGTCCCCTGTACCCTCTCCTCTTGCTATCTTCTACCTTTACAAGAGCCAGGTCAGGCCAAAAATGGAAGACTGCTACCTTATACGGACAGGAGCTGCACAGACTTCACTTTCAAATCTCAATAGAATCCAAAAGTGTTTCCAAGTCTTTGTGGGTGATGAATTATTTTCCACCCTACATTGCCTTTCTCACAAAAGAAAACGTCATAAGCCTCTTGCTCCTCTATCACTATTTCCATGAAAAGTGTTCAGATGATATACATTCCTTAGTTCCACCAATTCTGACCTTCATAGCTAAAACATGCCATGTGACACACAATTATAGTGAACCACCCTCATTCCCTTCGTATTTCATTGGTGAGATGTAAGTTCCACTTGGGCAGCTTCTTCCCACAAACTGACTTCCAAGAGTATTGCTTACCCAATCCCAAATCACTACAATCTTAACCTGTTTAAGTCTAAGGTTAACTTATCTTCCACACCTATCCGCATAAACTGTGCCTCTTACTCTGTACCTCCTACCTCAAGTAGCTCCCATGCCTTGTACAGAGTGAACATCATTGTAAAAAAAAAAAAAAAAAAAAAAAAAAAAAAAAGAAAGAAGAAAAGAAAGAAAAAAAAAAGAAGAAAAACAAGAAAAAAAAAAAAGAAGAAAAACAAGAAAAAAAGAAAAATGGTGGCTAGACATCCAGCATGATTAAAACATGACTGTTCAAAGGACAGGTGAACCTTCTTGTAGGGTCAGCAACCATCTAGCACAATGGGATAGACCAAGCTCCATAGCAATGGCATGTCTGCATCTGTAGCTGAGTGGAGAGCTTCTGATACTGAAGGTAATGGCCAGAGTAGAGGTTTCTCTCAATGGAATCAGCAACCTCGTGTCCATGACGAAGACTAGCCTTCAAGTTGGAGGATATCAGCTGTGGTTTGACTTGGAGAGGGATGGGCTCTGACAGGTTTAATTTCCCAAGGCACACTATACATGAATGAATACCTTCCTGGCTTTCAACCCAGATATGGAGAGGAAACTTGTCAGGTGGTCAGCTGTGCAGCAACCACACCTGGGTCATGGGACTGATGATAATAAGTGCCCTGAAAATGTGGCTTGTTTCTTGACATCATCTTCAGAAGTTAGCACCTCCCTTCATCCCATTTACAGCCATCCCCCTTATAATAATCAACCACAATAGATGGGAATGATTTGAAACGCTAAAGTAATTAATTTGACACAGGCAGTATTGTTTGATGCAGGTCCAAATACAATAGCCTGACTTGTTTGGTTGTAGAACAAGTGAATTGTTTGGAAATGTTATCAGATGTCATAGGTCACTGGGGTTATGGGAATCTATTGTAACAATTCAACAAAAAACATTTGACAAGCCACTTTATCATGACTTTGGAGAAACAGACAAATAGTTAATGTAAATAAAATGGTCTGATCAGATTTTGGTTGGATTAAAAGATTGGAATGATAGAAAGAAAGAAAAGATATAAAGTTTCTTTCAGCTGAATTAAAATATGGTTGGACATGAAAGCTGTATTTTTATATATGTGTGTGTAAAATGAGAAAAACGGCAGTTAATTGCTGAAACCTCTTGACGAGTGGATTCAACAATTACACAAAAAGTTAATCTACAAAATTCCAGAGTCAAGGTACTGAATATAACATCAATCAGCTAAGTGACAAATTTTATTTGTATCAATTATATATATATATATATATATATATATATATATATATATATATATATATATATATATATATATTTGTATCCAAAACATAAACAAAATAATTAGTGGATTTTCTTTTCAAGCACTGAGTATTATTTTTTATGGAAAAAATTCTAATTTCCACAAATGTGACATTTACAGTAATAAGAAATAACGATGTTCATTTATTTAATTTATTTTTAAATATATATTATACTTTATTTTCCATGTTTTTGCTACATGGGTTTCAGGTCTTGTGACCATCATCAGGCTAAGAATGGTTATTTCCAAATATTATGTAAAGAATTTTTTTTTTCTTTATGTTTTTTTTATGTTTAACCATTGTCTTTTGTGTGTGGTAGTCATCCAAATTCTTTTTGGATTGGTGGAGAAAATGTTTCTCTGTTTAAAGGGTAATAAAACAATTAGGATTAGTTAGAGAAAAGTGGAAGGAAGGAGGTGTTTGTTCTTATCTTTTTATGACTACTGTATCTTTTTAAACCTATCTCTGTTTTTCTTTATTGAGGTTGTGTTTTTGTTAGTATGTGTATTTAGAAAAATATGATAAATTTGAAAATTTTTAGGATTTCATTGGACACACACATATATACATATATATATATATATGTGTGTGTGTGTTGTATTATATTAAAGGATTTTATTAAAACTTATTTTTAGTGGGTACATGTACACCTATTTTTATATTTTATTAAACAGTAAAATTAATAACAATTATCATGTATTAATAAGTCCTACTAAAGAAAAATTGTGCCTCTGACAAGGATTGAACCTCCATCTCTTTTTTCCATCAGGAAAACCACTTTTTGAGCTAAAGTGTGCCTCTACCAGTTCGGACTGATAGGGCAAGTTTGGAATTAGCTATTACCAAAAGTACATTTTCTCCTTGGGTCTTCTACAAATCTATATGTACTAGTTTCTCTTTGGTATCAAAAATATAAGCAACAGTAATATTTTTTTTTAAAGTATTTGTTATTCAACATTATTTCTTCTTTATAAATAAATGCAAATGTCAGTGTGTCACACTTTTTCAACTTTACTCCTAGAGGCCATAGCCCAACATATCATACCATTTTGGAATCAGGCAGGCTTCATGAGCAAATTTAAAACTGTGATAGTTTTCATCATTTTTTTTTTTTAATTTTTATTTATTAACTTATTTGGGGGCTGTCAGGTTTTATTATATAAACTAAATGCCATGTAAATATTCTCTATAAATAAATGCAAATGTCAGTGTGTCACACTTTTTCAACTTTACTCATAGAGGCCATAGCCCAACATATCATACCATTTTTCTGTTGGTAATCCAGAATGTTATGTGTATATCTCACAGTATCTGTGAACATGTTTAATTTTTGAGATGCTGGCATAGCTGAAGTGGGTATTAAAAAAAAAAAGCGTATAATATGACAAATATTGGAAGCAAAGCATGCAATATTAGGGTGCATCATCTGCAAATATATGGATCTTGCATTCTTTAAGTATGTTTTTTTGAATAGAAGCAAATCTTGATGTCAAGTCTCTGAACACTGATATCATCAGTATCTGTCTATATTTCTGAGATGGGGTATTATGTACATTATTTTAACACCTTTATCCACTGTGCCATGTGGATAAAGGCATTAGTTAGATCCAGTGACAGGACCCAAAGAGTGTGAGTTCAATACCTGGTTAAAGCAGTGGAGAACTTTCAGAGGGAAATTAACAGGAGATATCTGATAGCTGACATCCATTAAACATGGCACGTGTAACTAGAACATTCTACCCCAGTGAGCAAAATAAAGGGTTGAGTTCGACATTCCAACCATCTGAAGAAGGCTGGAGTGTACAAGGGCTGAAATGTTGTAATAAATATGGCAACAAAGATGAGGACAATAGTCTGAATAATGTAAATAATGTACTGATATCATCATCATCTTTTCAGGACATGGGTGATCATGAATCTCTACATTTCCTGTCCTGTACCTCTTAGTAAATTGTCTTTTCACTATCTCTCCTAATCCCTGTTCAGCCAATCATTTACACAAGCTCAGTAGGTAGGCAATGTGCTTACTTTTCTCTGACCCTCTTGCCTTCAATCTGTCCTGTGAGTGTTGAATTTTCCAAGTTCTCTTTCGTCATTATGTGCCCCCCTATAAATTTTGACTGTCTCTTTCTGAGATTAAATATAAGTGTCTTTTTGTTTGCATTTTCTTTGTCATTATTCACATGTTTAGTCCATGGTATTTTCAGCATCCTTCTGTAGAACCAAACTGCCTCAAGTCTCTTCTTCATCAGCGAGGAGAATGTCCCGCATTCACTGCCATACAGGAGGACTGTTATTACATAACAGTTAAGTACTCTTTGTTTCTAACAAAATTTTTCTGTTTCTTAATATTTTGCTTAGCTTTTCCAAGGCATCTTTCACTATCTTAATGCAACTTTATTTGTCTTCTGTTGATTCATTGATTTGTTTTCTACAGCTTATCAACACTTTGCAGGTTATTTAAAGCCAGAAAATATTTTTAGATTGTAAGAATTGTGGGTGGGTGAAAATGATTTAGTGATACAAATCTTACTAATTAACCCATAGCAGGGGGGGAGAAGAGGTGGATCCATAACTTTCTCAAGGGTATTTGCACATAACAGTATGTAAATTCCTCTTGAGGGGTTATACACATTCAGATACTTACAGGTCACAGGGATCTGTCCCTGTGCTGGTAATATCACAGCTATGACTAGCTTGGACCGGTTCTGACAAGCTATGACCAGCTAAGACTAGCTCTGACCAGCAGCCCGAGTGTCTTCACTCAGGTCCCCACCAAGTGAACCGACCGCATGTCACAACCTGACTCAGTGGGAGGGTGTCAAGTAAATATAGGGTATTTGCACATAACCTAACTAGAATTGGAACTTTGCTCTTTGAATAGCAATTCCAAGCCATTATCCATTACAACAACCGCACATTCAAGCTTACAGCACCTGGTATTCTGTCCTGTTAAAACACTTCCAAGATACTTTTTGTACTTCCTTGGTTTTGATGTCTCTAGTTTGAAATTTGAATATTGGGCTCTTCTTTTTGCTGACAACCATATATTCCGTCTTCTTACAATTGATGTATAGTCCTTTCTTCTTGCTTTCCTTTACTACCTTCTGTCAGAGTTTCTGTATTTTACTTTCTATAGCAACACTGTGTCATCTTCATATCTAATGTTAAGATTATGGCTTCCAATAATGTATCCTGATAGGAATTCTAATTCTCTCAAGACCACCCCACTGTAAAGGTCGAATAAGTCCAGTGAGAAGACCTGTCAAAAAAATGTCAACACATCCTGAGAAACCAAATCACTAAATCTAAATAAACATATCAAATTTACAAAGATTTCCTGCTTACTTTTTATTATTTATTTTTGATCTTAAACTTATTTTGTTGGCAAATTTAGATAATTTAAATTAATCCAGCATTAAAATTTTTCAAGTTGTAAAAAAAATGTACAATTTTTTACATCATTTGAAAGAGAAATAAATTCTGCTTAAAGCGTAAACAATTAAACTAATTTATATTGTTTTATTAGAAACATATTCTGAAATTAATAAAACTTTAACCATTGGTCAAACTTATTTTTGCCAGTATATAATGGCTGGCTATGTTCCTTTTCTGAGCACACCCATCTCCTAGGGTGCCTAGCCAATCCCTGTCACAGACACCTGCACAGGCACATTTTTGTTTGCTCAACATCCACAGAGTGTATCTGTAATTTATACTGTAACTATGCTGAGTGGACTTTAGTTTCCTGATAGCGAGTGCATTATCTGGCATGATCAGCAGTTTGAATGATGCCAGTATGCTCAAACCCTTGATCACGATGACTTGTAACTATTGATGGCTTCCAAACATTTCCATTTACCCAATTTCACTCGTAAGTCTTTAGTCAACCCATGGCATAGTTTACAGGTACTTTTGAAAGGTGCCGCACTATGGGATCATCTCCCCAGACTGATTAAGCATTAAGAAGTCATCTTATGGACAAGTTGACCATTGTGAGATTTGAACCTGGGTATCAGGGTTGGAAAATTAATGTTTTAACTATATATATATAAACTTATTTTTCTGATTTCAAGTTTCACAGACCTTTGTAAAAGTTGATTAACTTTTTCTTGAAGGTCCTCATAGAAATATAGATAGATAGGCAGACAAAGATATGTAAATAGATGTGCATGTAGGTAGAGAGATATGTAAGTAGGCAAGTAGATAGACATATGGGTATATGGATAGTTAAGTAGTTAGGTAGGTATGCAATTATGCAGATAGGTTGGTAGATAGATATGTGGATATGTAGGTAGGCAGATAGGTAGGTAAGTAGACATATAGGTAGGCAGATAGGTAAGTAGATATGTAGGTAGGTATGCTGATACATAAGTAGGCAGATACATAGGCAGGTAGGTAGGTAGATAGATAGATACACAGGTAGGTCAGTAGACATGAAGATATATAGATAAGTAGGTAAGTAAACATAGATATATAAACAGTAGGGTCCAGTAAAAAGCCACCAAAATTCAAATTTATAAGATTAGAAATTTTCACAGACAATAAAAAAAAAAAAAACAGGTCATGGGGTGTAAGAAGAAAATTTTGAACCAATCTCTGAGTAAAAAAATAAACCAAAAAGACTTCAATTTTGTGTTCCCTGGAAACCAATAACTATCAGACTTTGAAGCAGGTTGTGGTCAGTCAACACAAAAATGCTAGCTCAACTCTACAAGCAAGTGTTTCCCCAAAGTGATATGTGAAGTGAGGCTATGCAGAAATTGGTTAAATGACTGACAAGTGAAAATGCGTGCCAGTTTCTCTAAATCAATACGCTTGTACTACTATTTCTCCAATAAACTGTGAATAATGACGTTTACTAAAATGTATAAAATTTCTCAAGTTCAGGCACATATCAATTCCCATGAATATTTTAAACAATAAATCTGTTCAGAGTCTGTCTATATTTCTGAGATGAGGTATTATGTACAGTATTTACATTATTTGGACTATTGTCCTCATCTTTGTTGACATATCACAACGTTTCGGCCGTTGTACGCTCCGGCCTTCTTCAGGTGGTTGGAATTTCAAACTGAACTCTTTATTTCGATCACTGGGGTAGACTGTTCTGTGCCATGTGTCCTCAAGGATACATGGCACAGTGGATAAAGGCGTTGGTTAGATCCAGTGACAGACCCAAAGAGTGTGAGTTCAATACCCGGTTAAGGCAGTGGAGAACTTTCAGAGGGAAAATTAGCAGGAGATAACTGATATTGTGGCTGTGTGCCATTTGAAATTGCTTGGCATGCCACATCCATCAAACATGGCACGTGGAACTAGAACAGTCTACCCCAGGTATCAAAAAAAAGGGTTCAGTTTGAAATTCCAACCACCTGAAGAAGGCCGGAGCGTACAACGGCCGAAACGTTGTGATAAATATGGCGACAAAGATGAAGACAATAGTCCGAATAATGTAAATACAATAAATCTGTTTGCTATTAAGACACAGGTATGAGCATATTTTGTTTTGGCTTCCATGGGGGGGGGGACTAATTTACTATGAGTCAACTTACATGAAAATACAAAAAAATTAAAAATAAAATATTTTTAAATATAATCAGGAGAGTTTAATTGAGAGTGAAATTGTTTTTAAAGAAATCATATGGTATGAGCATATTTTGTTTTGCTTTCCATAGGGGAATTAATTTACTATGAATTTGCATAGCAAATTTTTATTAAATTCAATAATTTTTTTTTTTTTACATAGTGGTCATCTGCATAGCTTTATCTATAGTAATATGAAAAAAAAAAAATTTTAAATTTAAAAATAAAAATGAATTTCTGGTCACAGAAACTATTTTTTTTTTCTTTTCTTTTTCTATGTGCCACATCCCTTCAGAAAAAAGGCAATCATAGCTCTCCACAACTTTCTCTTATTTTTTATCCCTTTGCTAAGCCCCCACCATCTATCCACACAAGCTTGTCAGCTAAGTTCAAAAGCAAATATGCAAGAACTTGTATTAAAAAAAATAAAAATAAAAAAAACAAGCTAAATGGTAATAACCATGTCACATCCCTAGATAAGAGATAAATATCCCCACTCCCCCGTAAACAAGGAATATTTTGATATTTTCTACAGCTGGGGTCAGTAATCTTTTGCTAACTATCTGCCGACTTAGCATTTTAAAATCATTCAGTGTGCCAACAGCATACATATTTTTATACAAGTCAAGGTCAATATACCTGTTCTACAATATATTTTATATAGTAATATGTAGTATATATACTTTAGTATATATTAAAATTGAAACAGCTAAATATCTTCTTTGCATTGTAGTAGTTATTGGTTTGAACTTTGTGATGTAATTTGTGGCACGTTTGCCATTGGAAATTGCTTGGCATGCCACATGTGGCACGTTTGCCATTGGAAATTGCTTGGCATGCCACATGTGGCACGTTTGCCATTGGAAATTGCTTGGCATGCCACATGTGGCACGTTTGCCATTGGAAATTGCTTGGCATGCCACATGTGGCACGTTTGCCATTGGAAATTGCTTGGCATGCCACATGTGGCACGTTTGCCATAGGTTGTCAACCCCTGTTCTACAGTTTTGAAAAGGGTGGTTAATATTCAAATATTTCTTCAAATGAAATAACATTTTTTTTTTAATATAAATCAGATAAGGGAAGACCCCCAAAAAATATTCACTGAATTTTTATTATTTGCTAGTAGTGTATATTGTTTTTAATTTTGTTTAATTCTTTGTCAACACTAAGCTTAACTATAAAACTAACCTTGATCATAAAACTAAATCGTAATAGTTTTCAATGGTCAAGTTTGGTTTTGTTCGTTCTTTAGTACAGTAGCAATCACCGTCATATCAACATTATTATTATTATTTGTAACCTCCTTTTTGGTATTTTTTACTACATCATAAAGTCAGTTTATGAACCAACTTTTACCAAACAATTTTGATATTGTTTTTGAATATTTTCCATACAGGTGAGCAGTGGAAAATTTTTCCATGTAAAAGTCGATGATGAGGCAAAAAAAGTTGGGAACCCCTGCTTTAGAAGCTATTAACTAATAAATGTGTTGATATTTTTCAGAATAACAGGACATTTGCCTAACGCATGCATTGATTCTACAGGTAGACATAGACATAAATACATGGTAAATATGATCAAATTTTGGTTATTCTTCAGGACTTGTAGTTCTTATCTGGATTCTCTTGAAAATGGTGACATAATTTGTTGCAAGAATCAAATCTGATCAAATAAAGTAGAATCAATTATAACAGCAACAAAAAGTAATATTTCTTACCCTGTTTACCACCTCCTATCCAAAGACTTCAAAACATTTTCTTTTATTGTGACCCCAAAGTAAGTTAAGTCATGTTACTGATATATTAGTTCAATTGGGGTTGAGAAAATCTTTAGTCCCACTTCAAGGATGGAAACTAATAATTACTAACCGAAGTCTGGAACACACGAATCCACCCATCTGCAAGGTGTTACCTCACCACTGCACTAAGAGTAATGATAATGTTAGCAGTTTCCTTATAAGGAAACTTTTAGCATTCATTAACCAGTGATACTTGAACTAAGCTTTTCTTCACTTCCTGGCCATCAGGCTGGGATCCAAGTGTAGTATGTTTTTCTCATAGACTAATGGTAAGATTGACTACTATACCTGTGCTCTAAACATTTGCTATTTTTAAGGAAACATTTGGCATTCATATACTGAACAGCCAGCACCACTTGAGTTAGATCTTTCTTCACACCCTGGCCATCAGACTAGAATCAAAATGTAATATTTGCCTTTGGATGGATATACTAATTTTTTATCTCTTGTGTTTCTGTCTTTGGACAGAACACAACAAAAAAATGAGGGATGCTTGGTCCTGGGGATTCCAACTCTATGGCAGCACCTCCCTCAATGCAACAAAGAGAGAGGATCAGTGGAACATCGACACCAGCATGACATTTGGTATGGGGACTGGGCAATTTCTGACCTTGGCCTATGTGCAATCACTTGGGTTCCCCACTTTAAACTGGCCTTGTGCCATATCCCATCACCGGGGGGCGGGGACAAGTAAATACCAAATGTAGTATCTGTTTTCCTGATAGATGAATGGTAAATTGAACTACTTCCTTATAAAAAAAACATTTGGCAAGCAGACAGTGATTTCTTTCTTTTTTTCCCCCAATCATTTCATCCCAAGCAAAGCAATAAAGCCACTAAAACACAAGGGATTACTGAATGCAAGAGAATATGAGAAAAAAAAACATTATTAAGGAAAGAGAACAATAAAAAATACAGGAATTAAGAAAGCAGAAGAAAACAATTGATATTGCATTTAAATTTTTGAAGATCAAATTTGACTGAGAAGCAAAAAGCTGGAAGAATTCCCCAAGTGAGAGGTGTGAGAGAAGAAACTCTTAGCATAGAACTTACGGTTACATCTCTTGCCATTTCAACTGTAAAATGATGAGACCTTGCCACCAATATAGTACTGCACTCAAATTCATAAAAGTCTAGGTACCATAGAGGAAAGTGATATTTATTTTTGTAAATTTACAAAAAATGTGGCACAAAGCAAAAAGTGGGGATGGTGAAGGCTGGTCTTCATCCATCTTATCTTTAACCTAACCAGCAACAATCACTGACCCAAACAAACTACAATATTCTTACACCAAAACAACACATTCTTACTTATCATTCTCACTTGAGCCACTATAATACCTCAAAGTCTTTATGAAGTCCTAACTAGTCCCTATATGTACAATTGGGAGACTAGTTACCATAAAGGAAAATTCCTCAGAAAAATTACCATGAAAGTATTTGTATAAAAGGTACAGGGAAGCAATGGCACAGCAGTGGGAAAGTGACTGAAGCAGAGATGCCAGTTCAGGACAAAGAGCATTGCAGATTCTTTGGATTTTTTTCAAAAATCTCTACATAGTAGAAGTACCAGATTAGATGTTATGCTTTTCTTCACTACCTGGCCATCAGGCTGGAACCAAAGTATAATATTGATTCTCCTCATAGACTAATGGCAATGGTAATATGAGCCATTTCTTTACAAGGATTAATTGCAAGACCAGTGCTCTAAACATTTGCTCCTTATAAGGAAGCAATTGGTATTCATTGACTGAGCAGCCAGTGCTACTAAAGTTATACTTTTCTCCACTCCCGTGATATCAGGATGGGATCAAAGTGTAGTATCTGTTCTCCTCATCTCTAATGGTAATATAAGCTGTTTCCTTATAAGTATACATTTGGTTGAAATTTATAAAATCTTTCTATTAAAACAATTTTGGGGGGAAAACAGGTTCATCAAGTCCAATTACTGTTATTGCTCTTTCTAGTATTGATGGTGTAATGGGCGGAGGGGGGGGTCTTCCTAACTAACCTTTTGTTCAAAGTAGTGTGGAACATCATCATCTTGATTATACCAATATTTTCTCTTTGAGTTAGATTTGCTATCCATTTTAGTTGTTAATTACAAATGGCATGATCATGTCTGTGGCAATAGAGAGAAGAATGAAATTTATGCATGACTTAGTATGCGACTAAGTTGTATGTGGAGCAGTGCAATAGTGATGTAGAAAGAGGAGTCAGTGAGTAAAGTCCGAATACCATCCAAGTTTGTTGCATTCACTTTCACACAAATACACTTGGTAATGGTATGAATCCATCTCTCAAGTTCAGCTAGGAATTAAATGGAAATGCTGACTGTGCTTGCTTTGCCTTAAGGTGATAACCACTCCAGGAGAAAGAAAATTCTAAATTCAAAATAGCATGAAGAGGGATGGGCTCCATAGGGTTATCTTGCCCTAGACACACCACTGCTGCTATGGCAGCAGTACACGTGGTGACCCTCATGCCAGGACATAATGAACCCACATACACACAAAAAAAGCCCTGCATCACATTTGTTTTTGTGGGAGTGACAACTAAATACCATTTCATCCATTTTCCCACATCAATACAATATACACTACAAGGAATATTTTTAAATAGGATTTTCATTGAGATATTGTGGCATGTTGATATTTGTAATGTGAGAGCTGCATTTGATAAAAATACAGTTTTATGGGAAAAGACTGTGGCATTGTGTCAGCTCAAAACAAGGTAGCACAAAGTCTAGTATCAGTGACCTGCTTTGTGTCTAACAGAGTTGTGTCTCTCCCATTGTCAACAATAGTTAGTGTTCAGGCTTAGATTTATAATTAAGAAAAGAAAAAGACAGAGTTTCAAATAACTGATTTTCAAGCCAAACAAATCCACTTGGTTTTAAAGGCTAACATTACAAAGAGTTTTTACCTCTCTATCCGATTTGGTTTTATTGCATACCAAGCAAATTTTACTAAACATTATTCACTGAACTTTCTGATAAAAGGGGGAAAGGAAAATTCTAGACTATGTGCTGCATCACTTCAGTATGTGGGCAATTATGGCTCTCCATAGCTACCTATCCTTTGTGGCCCTTACCCTCATTTCTTCCTCTGATAAAAAACCTGCTTCCAGTTCTGCTATCCATTCACAGAAGCTCATCAAGTTGGTGGCCCACTGCCTTCCCCTATCTCTCTTGCCCTTGATATGCCCTGTGAAGGTCAAAATCTCCAAGTCCCCTTTCCTCATTATGTGCCATAGAAATTTCAGCTATCTTTCTAGTTCCGAGTTCTCATTTTGCTACCATTTTCTTTAAAAAAAAAAAAAAAAAAAAAAAAAAAACCCTGTTGTTTACTGTTATTCTCTTTGTAGAATCACATTTCTGGTACCTCTGGTTTTCTCTTCATCTGTGAAGAAATTGTCCAGCATTCACTGCCTTACAAGAGAATTGATGTCACATAGCAGTCCAGCACTATTTTCTTTGTTTCTAATGAAATTTTTCCTGTTTCTTAATACTTTGTTTAGCTTTTGAGTCATTCCATGTCAAATCAACAAGAGTCTGACCATCACTGATACAATGATTCAGTATACTTATAGAGCTTCATGATAGAAATTGAATGGTACCTATTTTACATCTCTAGGTCAAAGGGTTCTCGAGATATGACCTTTTGACCCTTGTCAAAAAGGTGAATTTTAGAAAATAGTTACAAAGTTTAAATATCAATATCTCAGTTGTTTTTCATCCCAAAAACTAAATTATAGACCATTTTAAAGAACTTCGATAGGATCTAAAAGGTGATTTTTTTTTTGTTTTGTTTAAAGGTTTAAAAATAATATAAATAATAATAGAATAGGTACCAATTGATTTCTATCATAAGTGCACCAAAGTTGAAAAAAATCTGTGTCAGTGATCATCAGGCACTTGTTGATTTGACATGAAGCGACTCTTTCAGAATACATCTTTCGCTAATCCAATGAATATTTGAATTTTTGGTGTCATAATTTCTTTTTTGATGTTGATATTTCTAATTCATACTCCACACATTGGGCCTTTGTCCCTTGCTGATGACCAAACTTTCTGTCTTCTTACATTTGATGTTTAGTTCTTTCCCCCTGCTTTCCTTTACTACCCTGTCTAGGAGGTCCTGTAGTTTTCTTTCTATCTCTGCCATCAACGCAATGTCATCTGTATATCTTATCTTATTAAGGTTAGACCCACCGATAAATAAAATCCTGGTGGGGTATTCAGTTCCCTGAGGGAGCCTCACCATAGAGATTGAACAAGTCTAGAGTGAAGATACATCCTGGTCTTAAGACCTTTTCTGTTTTTGTGTACCTACACAATTCATTTTCTTTCTAGAAGCAAGCTGTTTGTTCTCAGTTCTGGATTATTCTGACATCCTTTCCAAAGAGATCTAATTTTTCTTAACAGTTCAATAGTTCCTTGTGCCATACCTTGCCAAATGCTTTTGTGTAATCTCTAAAATGTAAGCTTCTGCATTTGTATATATCTCTCTCTCTGATATCATTCTGATCATAAATATCACATTTCTTGTTCCAGTGTCTTTCACAAATCTGCACTGTTTTTGTCCTATTTCCAGCCTAACTCAGCTTCGCAAGGCAGCTTGAATATTCAAGATTTTATAATAGAAAAACTAAATATTGATAAATAATAAAAAAAATAACACTCATATGCACTTGATGCAGATATGCAGTTTCTTATGTGAAACCTTTGAGAATAGACATATTTTGGTATTCAGAATTTTGGCATTTTAGAATAGTAATATATGCCCATAGAAGGGCTGTTATGAGCTCAGTATGTGGAACTGGTGTGCCAGGTTCAAATTCCAGTCAAGTTTACTGTGTTCACTTTCACATATAAACCCTTAAGGTATGAATTCATATCTTGACTTACAGTCATATCAAGTTAGAAAAAACGGTTCTCATCTGATCACTGAAGTTGAGCAATGTTGAGCTAAGTCAGTACCCTGGTGGTGTAATGGATAACAGTTCTGAATGAGAAATTGTAGAGTCGAGTTCAAATTCCAGCCAAGTTCGTTACATTTACTTACAAAATATCTTGGAAATAGTATAGCAATGAGTTAAATAGTAAGACTTGTATCTGAAAATCATTATGTCCAAAAAATTGTTAATATAATATTCATTCACAAACAATATATATCTTACAATCCCAAAAATGTTCAGGCTTTAAAGTAACCTACAAAAGATTGATAAGCTGTAAAAAACAAATCAATCTCTTCTACACTCCAGTTATGGGTTAAATAGCAGGATAGACTAGGCTCTTTAGTGTTGGTTGGTAACCAGTCTAAGAGAATGATGACTGAATTCAAAAACAGTCAGGCATGAGGCTGGCATATCCACCCCATAAAAATCTAATTAATACATGAACCACGCCAGCAACATATAGTGTGGTGAGTCAACAGGAGAATCTAAAGGCCTTAAAGAGGAAAGTAGTATTGCAGTATGCAAAATGTGATTGGTAAGGCAATACCAAATTCTGGGAGAGTTTACTGCATTCACTTTCACACTAATGCCCTTGGGAAAGATGATTGATCAGTATATTGATTTGGTTGACCTAAAGAGAATTTATTTATTTTAATCCATTTATTTACTCTACAAGCGATAGACTGTTCTCATTCCACTGCCCCATGTCTAGGGGTTATTATCTCATCTTGTCCTTATATTTTAGTACTGCTCAGTTATTACTTGCCCATTTCCATGGCAACCAAATAGACATTGCACAACCACTATGTCACCTAATTCACAAACCAGAAATTCAGTTTACCAAATTAACCAGATCAATATACACCTGAGGAAGGCCGGAGAGCACAATAGCCAAAACATTGTGATAACAACAACAAAGATGAGGACAGTACTCTGAATATAAATAGTATAAATAAGCAATAAATTGTTAGTGGAAAGTACCAAAACCAAAGACATCAAGAATACTGTTGTACTTTTGATGAAATTTCATAGTACCCCAACCATGTCTGAAAAATTGGTCCTTTTGTACACTAGTACTAAAATATTTTTGGACTATTTTAATGAAACACCACCTGCATTTTTAGTTGGCTGTATTCTCAGGTCCAATATGCCTGTGTTATAAGGGATGCATCATGCAGCTTGTGGACTTAGGGCAACGCTTGAGAGAGAAAAGCAGACTTAAAAAACACAAACTGGCCCAGATATTCACCAAATTCAAATATGGACACATGAGAAAGTGCCAAAAAATAACTGGCCTGACCCAATTCCCCAAATCTGACCAAACATCAGATATTTTTATGATCCTTCCTTTGTCTGGCTGAAAATTTTGAATACTTGCTTGTAACTGTAAAGTATTCAAAAGAGGTTGTCTTACAAACAATAACTTGTAAGACTTTCTATAACAGCTAACATAATCTGAAGGATGACAAGCAAGAGATTATAATTTAGATAAAATAAAGTCAAAGAACATATTTCATGAATGAGCAGATTGTAGAGATTTCGGGACTTTATTTCTCCATAACCAGATTTCTTGTTGATGCATATTTTAGCTGAATATTTATCTCTTTTTTTATCTCATGTCCAAACAGGCAAAGTTCAAAAGGGCAACAATTTTTGTTATTTTCACCACCACAAACATGTATGTCAAAAGGATGTCAATATTTTACAAAGAAAGATTTAAACAAAAAAATTTTAATATCTGCAGGCAAATCATTTATCTAGATGAAATCACTATGCAGTAGATAATTTTTTTTTTTTTTTATAATAATGTTCACCCCGTACAAGGCCCAAGAGCCAAACTAGGTAGAGAGTTAAAGAGTAAAAAGCACAGTTTATGGGGAAAATAACTGCTGTGATGTGGGGGCTGGAAGGACAAAACACTTGACATAGTCAGCTATGATATTAGGTTGGTACAAAAATAATGTCGTTTTCTCACATAGTAACATATGTGAGAAAACGACATTATTTTTGTACCAACCTAATAGTAGTATTCAATACTCAGCTAGACAACTCAATAGCATTATCTTCCCTTTCTAAAGGATTACCCAGGACCACCTTTCATGAATGGATCAGTCCATTCATGATAGTAAGGAGGGTAACTGGCTCTTACCACAACAATAACAGTTAGGTCTAGACTTGAAGTGGTTAAAATTGTAGAAAATGGGAGAGCATTCTCTTGGAAGTCAGTTAAAGCTAAAAAGAAAATGGGAAGTTATCAGATTTGTCTATATATGTATATATTTTATTTCTTTAAAATATCTTTTCATGACATGTTTCTTCAGGATGTGGGTGATCATGGTTCTCCATAGCTTCCATCTTTTTTTATTAAATATTTATAAGCTGTGCACTCTTATGACTGTTCTTTGTAAATGTATCAGGGGGGCTTCCCATTCCTTTCTGCACAATTTTGAATACACAGCTCATCCTCTCCCGCACTAACTGCCAACAGAGGCCAGAGAACCCAGTTTGCCCTAACCCATAGCTGTGTGTGCATTTTTATATATATATATATATATATATATATATATATATATATATATATATATATATATATATATATATGTCATTTAGCTTATTGATGTTATTTTCAGCATCCTGACTTTCAATCTTTTCCAAGTTTGCCTTTGTAATTTATCTCTGAAGATGACCTTGGAAAGGATCGAAAGTACATGGGTTGGAAAAAACTACAGCACCTTCCTTGATGAATTTCATCCTAACATCAAGAAACTGATTAGAGAATGGAAAGGATCAGTATATAAAAATAAGTAGACAATATATTTATATTATTCAATGAAATATATTTGAATGAAGATATGTGGCCTTAATATACATATATGCATTCACACATGACACATTTGGCAGAGGAGATGTGCATTCAACCAAAAAAAATAAATAAATAAATAAAATTAAAAAAAAATTAAAAATTGTGTTTTTCACAGCAAATTATCCATTATATCATGTCAAAGTATTTTACAAAAAATTAAAGCCAATTACGCAATATTTCAAGCTCAATTTAGGTTTATAGTTCATAACCATGAAATGAGATGAGGCAACATAAACCGTAGATTTATCTGTGGAATGTCATTACATTATTGTTACATAATTATAGTGAAATCATTAAGGTTTTTTGTCAAAAGCATTTTATTTTTGGTCGTATATTAATTTAAAATATTCCTTTTTACAGGTTTTATTTTTGAAATGGAATAAGATCATTCTAAATTTCAGAATTTTGGTATTTCCCATCAAAATGACTGGAAGAAAGCAATATAAAAACAACAATGGAAAAGAGAGGTCACAAATTGTAAACGAAATAGCTCCAGATTGTTCAACCTAGGGAACTTAGCATTGCAGCCAAAATATTCTAAACAAAGGAGAAAATGAAAAATACCCAACAACAAATCAAATTATAGCATCAAAATTTATATTATTTTCATTTATTTGTTATGTAATGAAATCCATAATTGTCAACAATATTTCCATAAAACTTGATATTTCCTGTAATAAATTCTTAATAAATATTATTGTTATTATTATTTTACTTAAGTGTAAGGTAGTCCTACACTTACAATTTCTTTCGGCTAAACATAAAAAGAAATGTTGATCAAAACTGCCTAAAACCTTCAAACGCATATTGCTGTAAAATTATCAAATGTCGAATAAATTCTTCCTCCACTGACCTTTCATTCAAATATGACATTTAATAAGAAAAGACCATATTTGATATCATATAATCCCTCACCTGCTTTTCTCCCACCTCCAAAAAATGATTAAAAAGACATCTCCTGAGCCTTATACGCAAAGTTGAGGTACTTGGCAGGCTATTGTTTACTCAGATGTTGTAGATTATTGGTATTTGCACCTCACTAATTTCATAACCTAAATATATCTGAGGATGTCAGTCTGCTAGGGTGGCTAACTAATCCCCATTTGTTCAACACCCACAGAGCCCATCTGTGGTTTATACTGCAACTATGCTGAGCAGACCTTAGTTACAGTTTCTGGGAGAGAGCATGTTATCTAGCATGATCAACAGTCTGAAAAAGGCCAGCACACTCAAACCCTCAGTCATGATGACTTGTGACTTCATATTAGCACAACCACCGATGGTTCCACAAGGGTTTCACTACCCAATTTCACCCACAAGGCTTGGGTCAACCCATGGTATGGTTTTTCAGGCACTTTCCAATGCTGCTGCATGCTGTGATTGCCTCCTCCAGACTTAAGATCAAGGAGTCACTTTCCTGACAAATCAACCATGGTGAACTTCGAACACAGGTCTCATGGTCAAAAAGTGAGTGTTCTAACCACTCACCCATAATTATTTCATAATACCCTAATATTAAATGGCCATAATTGGGGAAGGGGTCTTATATGCCAATCAAATATGATGGGCCTTGAAAACTAGTGTATTTCCAATAAAAACCCAAGAAAAAAAACCATGCAATCACTTTGTACTGTAGGAGGTTGTGAACTTTTATTTCAAAAGGTAATGTAAATTCTATAGACAGAGTAAGTAAGCAACAAGTATTAAAGAAAAAAAAGCAACAGAAATCAGAAAAAAAACAGTTGAAATTCCTTGGACAAATAATGAGTAAGGAGAGCTTAGAAAACTTAACAATCACAGGACATGTTGTGGTTAAGAAAGATAGGAGAGCAGCAAGTCAGCAGACAAGCTCATGTGAAGGATAGTGGAACAGAGGGGCAGGAGCCTTAGCAAAAGGGGGGAAAAATGCTAAGGACCACAAAGAATAGGAAGTTGTGGAAACCCATGATTGCCTATGTCCTGAAGGGATATGAGATGAGAAGAATTTTTTAAATATGAAAATTACAATCATACATTTTTCTAATGAAAGAAAGGCAACTAAAGCTCATAATTTGGTTCATCCTGGGCCATCAGAAAGGTGACATTATGTTATGAGGCAGGAAGAAAAAAGATTTATTGTGCAAAACATATATAACAGAGTGTGTCCAAATTACTCAATGATAAACCATATGCAATCTTTTTGGTCAATGGCATAGGTTTGTGAACTAGGTGACATAGTGGTTATGTGTTTAATCCCTGCAATGGGCAGTTTGTATTTTCATTCAGTAAAAACAAGCGAGTAATAACTCAGCAGTGATAAATATAAGAATATAAGAACTAGACTATATCTCTAGACATGAACAGTGGAACAAAAACTGTCTACTGTCATAGATTAAATAAAGGATTCCATTCAGAATTCTCTGTATGTTACCCAGATTGATATATACACCTGAGGAAGGCCAGAGGGAACAACAGCCAAAACATGATAAAAACAAAGATGAGGACAATGGCCAAAACATAAATTGTGTAAATACAAGTATGCAATATTTTTTACATGAATTGCTATGGCTGTTATGTTTCAATTCTGGTTGGATGAGAGAACAAACAAAAACAACAAATTGTCAGTGAGGCAGAAAGAAAAGACAAAAATTGTTAACATAAAATTCTTTGTATTGCCAGCATAGTGGATTATGGTTGAAAATCTCTTTGTGGGCAAGGGAAGTAACTTGGAGGAGAAGGAGAGTCAGTAGGGCCTGAAGTTGATAAGTGTGTTGGATCAGTTAACCAAGGTCACTGGTAACACTAACAGTGCTATGAACTATGTTCTTAAAAGCAGATAGAATGAATCATGACTCAGTGTTTTTTTGTTGTGCCATTGCTTTAGCGGCAACAATTGTGATTGGTACTTTTTATATTGTTTTTTCTTAGGGTATTTGCTTTGAAACTGGATAGGATAATTGGAGCCCCAGTGCAGAGCATGACTTTTTTTATTTTTACTTTTGTAGCATTCACAGGTTTTATGTAAAGTGAATCAAAAAGAGGCCTAGTTTGAAGTAGAATATAACATGGCAGAGCTTCCAGAAGAAAATGATTTTGTAAACCTGTCAGCATTTAGCAGAGAAAGCAGTGAGCAACTAAAAAGCTTTGGAGATTTGGCACAATGTCATTTTTCAGATGAGTCATGCTCTGAGCAAAAGATGAATATGAATCAGGATAATGCCAAGACAAGAATTTTGTTTGAATCATCTGCAGCCCACTATCAAATATATTTAGTTTACGGTTTTTCCTTCACAAACACAATCTTTGTCATTGTTGACATGCATGATGTATGAAGGTTCAGCAGTTCTATTTTATTAGAACCAAACAGCTAGACTAACTGCACATATGATTTGAATATGTTTTTTTTTCTCAATCAAATTTACAAGTGGTTAACTATGTGTGAAAGAATTAGAAAAACAGAAACATTACTAAGGAATGAGATCAATAGAAGAGTAACCAAGAAGATCAAAGTTGGCCAGAAATCATGGAGCCAGAAAAGAGTTCCACAAGTGCAAGAAAAGAAACTATTAGCATAGAACTTATGGCTACATCTAACCAATTCAATTGTAAAAGATGAGACCTTGCTGCCAATCTAGTACTACACTTAAATTCAAGGAGCCTAGATACCATAGCAAATAGCTCACAAAACAATTACCATGAAAGTATTTACAGAAAAGGCACAGGGAAGCAACTTTATGGCAGTGGAAAAAGTGACTGAAGCTGAGATGCCAAGTCAGGACCAATAATATTGCTGATTCTTCTTTGATTTTATCAACAAACAGCAGGAACACCAAACCATATGTGGCAACAATATTCTAAGCATGGGTGAATGGTAGACTTATAGATAGATTCTGGAGAGAAAAATTATTTAGCTTGACACAGTGAGCCAACTTTCTTAGCAGCTGATCTAGCAATGGATTCAACATAGTCGTTCAATCATATCAGCTTTAGTCATATATGGTCACATCTGTCATATTCACTCATATCAGCTTTAGTCATATATGGTCACATCTGTCATATTCACTCATATCAGCTTTAGTCATATATGGTCACATCTGTCATATTCACTCATATCAGCTTTAGTCATATATAGCCAATATTCACTCTTTAGTCATATCAGATGGAAGTGTTATCTCTTTCTGAGATTATCATCAGAGGTGCAGTTGAAAGAGATGGAAAGTACTTGGGAAATAAAAGTGATTCTCACTGTTTTAGTGCATTTCTTGATATACAGAAAAATATTTGTGAATATGAAAGGAATAAAAATAAAAATAAAAATAAGCAGACATAATGTTTGTAATTTATTCAATCAGGCATTATATATATATATATATATATATATATATATATATATATATATATATATATACACTTTAAAAATCAGGAGGTCAGTTGTATCTGCTACCTTAGTTTCAATCTTATAGTATCCTCAGGCAATTTTTATCAAATGATCACAATGGGTCCAGATTTGAATCCTAATGAAAATCTATGGCAAGAATTGAAAGTTAGAATAAATCATCAGTCACCAAAAAACCTTCAGGAATTAGAACATTGAAGAAAGGAAGAAAATCCAAGAAAAGACTTGTTCAAATCTCATCAAAAACTTTAGAAAATGATTGCAGTAAGTTATAAAGATGTGAGGCCATGCTATTGACTATTGCAAAAATTGTTCGATTTTTTTTTGATTTTTTCATACTGTATGAATAATTTTGTCTTTTCCTATTTTGCATAATTTGCCTGTTAAATTTGATGTATTTAAATTCTTGTTCTGAAAATTGAGTTTTATATACCTTTTTTGTGCTTATTATCATATAAAAACCTGGTATCATACAGGCATCAGATTCTGAGAAATGGATAAAAATATTAAAAACTGATGGGTGTACGAATAATTTTGTCGTTGACTGTATGCCATTTTTTACTGGAAGGAGATGTTTGCAGGTCTATCTCTCATTGTATATAAGACTTGCCTTCTTCCTTCAGATGGAGGCATTCGTAGACATTATCTTCACAGAAATTCAGGTTTATTTAATATGAAATTTATTCTGGAGGATTATTGCTCTAGTTCTTTGTGGGAATTGCCCAATCACAGAACTTGCTTGTCTACCTTTTGTTACTCTTGACATGCCTTATTTATCCTTTGGTATTTCCCACTCTAAATGGTTTCCTACTTGAATAAGCTGATCTACTCTTCATTACAGAGACCAGACATCTTGCATTACTGACTTGCTACACCAGAACTTTAACTTCCAATTGGATAGAAAACTTTCCAATTGGAGAATAGTCACCCAGTTGGTTCACTCCTAACGAGACTATTTGCCCACCCAATTTAATTATCAAGACCCGCTTATATCCTTACAAGTGGGGACATGAGTAACAACCCTCAGGATGATATTTTTAATCGACCCCTTGGAAGAGCTGGGGGTCAAGAAAATAGGCACAGAAAACTGGCAGTGTTTCACAACTCAGTACTATACTTGGTAACTACCGCCACTAACAGTAATCAACCTGTGTTTTTTTACCCACATTCAATCAAGGTCAAAGGCGTTTTTCGGTAATCATTCTTTTGGGGTTTTTTCTATGGTAATGAAATTTTTATTTAGCAGTTGTTTTTGTTTTTTTTTTTTGGAACGTAAATCAGATGGAAACTCATCGATTTAAAACGTTTAGTTACTGAAGCAAGGCGATACCTGTATCACTTCTGGACAAACATGGACAGACATGCCCGCAATAAGACGTCAAAAGGACGATTTTTCCCATGACACCGCTTTTTTAACTACCGTCACTCTTCTTCGGCAATGTTTATAGTTTTAAAAAGCGATGATTAAAAATTGTAATTATTAACATATGAAAATGAATTTATACATTTTCTTTGTTCTTGAGAATTGACAACAAAAATAATAAACACTATTGGAATGGTTGGCAAAACATCGGCTAAATTGCCAATTGATTCGAACTTTATATAAAAAATGGTAAATAATGATTTTCTTTTGAATGACATATTTTAATAATTTAGTAAAGGTTTTTACATTTATGAATAAAATTGATAAATGAAATGATAATTTGATGAACATCACATTGCATTATTTTTAGTTCAAGTTCTAACTGATTTTCATTTTATTTTTAACTTTTCATGTTGCAAAAAAATATTCTTGTGTAAATAAACAATAAATACTAAATAGCGTTTTTGTTGTAAATTCTCAAGAACAATGGAAATGTATAAATTCATTTTCATCATATGTTTAGTTTTTTTTTATCCAATTCTAATCATTGCTTTTTAAAACAATAAATATTGCCGAAAAAAGGGGGAAAGTAGTTAAAATAAAAGCGGTGTCGTCGGAAAAACCGTCCTTTTGACACTACGTCTTATTGCGGGCACGTTTGTCAATGTTTATCCAGAAGTCCTTGTGCATATCTGCCAGACTGTTTGAAACTTAACTTCACTACAAATTTGTTTAAAGATTTTAAATGGATTATATTTGTTACGAGTACAAGGGATTTTACTTTACCCAAAGCCAATTATTAATTTAAAAAATGATATGCACTTTTACTCGGTTGTTCATTTATGAAATGTAAAAGAAAAGAAAAGCTAATGACAGGATAGAGAGAGAGGTACTTCATCAAACTGAACTTGTAGAGATGACCATAAGTAATGAGTTCGATCCTCATGAGTTGCCATACATACTTGTAGCCTTGAGCCAAAACCCAAAAAACTAAACAATCCTAAGTACAACTAAGTAGTACTTTAAGAAATATATTCTCTTCTTAAATAAGGAATTAAATTTAATTCCTGTGACACTGTATTGTAGTCTCTCTCTCTCTAGGCTTACGTGTTCGTCTTCTTGTCGATATTTTAAGAACACGTCCACTCAAACAGAATCTGACTTACGGCTGGGGTTAAAGTGGGAATTCAAAATTTCTAAAAAAAAATTATTTTTTAAATGTATTTATTTTTAATCCGACATTATTTTTATTGCTTTTAGTTTTAAAGTCCAAAAAACATTAAATTTTTTGTGGATACCTGGGTTTGAGTAAAATAAATAAATACGCACACTTAAAAAGGAAAATGGGACGTCTATTTCAAACACGAGTATCCACTAAATCATTTTTGAAATAAAAATGTCGGATTAAATAAAAATAATAAAAAAATGAATATTGTACTATTAATTTTAGTCATGTTTTTTTTTTGTTTTTTTTTAATAAACGTGTTTAGTTTTTTTAAATGTCATTTATGAAGAACTTTTTAAAGTGATGTTTTCAACTGAAATAAAAAAAAGAGAATTACTGTCACATAATAAAATAGTTGTTATATATATTTTTGTTGTGTGTGTGTATGGAAAGAATAAAAGTAGAAAGAAAAAAATCTAAGGCGATATAGAGTTTTTTTTTACATTTGAAAGACGACAACAATTCAAAAATTAAATAAACCCATGAAAATAGTTCTTACTTTTTTGTTATTTTTATTTACAAGCACGATTATTTAATAAATAATAAATTTGAACCATATTTTAAAACTAAAAAGGCCTTTAAAAATTGTCAATCAAGAAATCATCTTGAAAAGAAGGGAAACATATTCAAACATTAAAAAATGGTTTTCAATTTTTTAAAAAATGCAATCTCGAAAAAAAAGTAAAAAATATTACTTTTAGTTTTAAGTTTTAATTAATTAGTTTTATTGACTAAAGTTACTAAAAAAGTATTGCAGCCAATGGGGATCGAACTCACTAGGTTCCTTGCTAACTACTGCTTCATAGCAAAGTATCTTTCTAAGCTTTAGTCTGGCACAAGGCTACAATTATTTAGCATATTTTTAGTTTAAAGATAGAATTCTAGGTCCACGAGCTCTTAACTAAAGGTTAGTAACTAACAAAATCATTCCAAGCCACACACACACACAATTTATTTATTTATCATTTTCTTAGTGGTCCATTTTTTATTACTTACTGTAAAAAAAATAAAATAAAAAAATAAAATAAAGAAGATTAATAAATTACAATCGATCTAAAATCGTTAATATGATGAAGTTGATCATTGACCGATTTTTAAGCAATTTTTTAAGCCATTTCTTTCAAAATGAAAAAAAAATTCCAATCTTTCTCTGCTGAATTTGTTTCAGTAGGAATGAATGTCAGCTGGGAAGGATCAAAACATTTATTTTAAGGGTTAAACAAGATTTAAAACAAACATAATTATAAATTAAAAAGAAAATACACTGCGATTGCAGAAACTCAACCTAAAAAAAAAATTCAAACAAACCAGAGATTCTTTTCACAGCCATTGTATATTTTATTTTTAGCATAGAATGATGCAATTCTTTCTTTAATTAATTCAGAATTTATCCAAATTAAACTTAAGCTACTTTTTTTAATGTAATTTGACCATTTTTTTTTTTTTTTTTTTGAGAATTTTATTTATTTATAGAGGTTTAATTTTTTTTTAAAAGTTGTATGAGAATTTTATTTGTTTTTTTTTGTCATGGATTGAATTTTAAAAAGGTAATTTATATCACATAAATCTAATTTTAAATATTTAGGAAACCATAAAATCTATTTCTTAAAATTAAAAAC
Source organism: Acanthosepion lycidas (assembly GCA_963932145.1). Classification (NCBI taxonomy): domain Eukaryota; kingdom Metazoa; phylum Mollusca; class Cephalopoda; order Sepiida; family Sepiidae; genus Acanthosepion; species Acanthosepion lycidas. Next base: position 9,348,456 of record OZ010575.1, on the reverse strand, counting down.
AAAGAAAACAAGGAAAATTCAATTAAAAAGACGGGGGGGAGTAAACATCAAAAAAGAAAAGATCCATGTGATTAAATTTCAATCCATTTTTTAAAAACAATTTTAAATGCATAAAATGAAAAAAATACGCGATAAGTTATATTCTGTTTTTTAAAATAAATAGAAAAAAAGTATCTTCTCTTTTTATGGAGGAAGGTCACGATTCATCAATCAGATCTAATTTTCAGTGATTTTTATTTATTTTTAAATGTTTTCTTTGTTCAAAGTCAGAATTTACGACTTAAAAAAAAAAAAAAAAAAGAAAAGAAAAGGAAAGTAAGAGCATAAACCCAAAAAAAAAATGCATGTTTTTGCCTGAGAGGATCAATTTTCAATTATTGTGATTATTCACCATTGTCTTCTCTGTAAATAAATAGAAAATGTTTTACTTTTATTTAAATTTAAATAATTTAATCGATACAACAACCCCGAGTCATAAGATTCTATTTATTATTTTTGAAACGTAAATGAATAAAAAATGTCTCTGTAATTTCGACCCTGAGTTCCCAAACACGCAGCTTTTTCAAAGTTAAATCAGCAATTATAAAAAATTAAAGTATTTTTGTTAACGCATACAATACTTGGTATTCATTGTTTTAAAAAAAAAAGTGAAGAAATATACAACAGCTGGAATAAATTAGAAATAGACAGAAATGTAGACAACATTTTCTCCTTTGTTTATCCATCCATAGCATCATCATAAGACATTATTTTAATTTTTTTTTTCGTAAAATTTAAAGTTATTTAATCTCAAATCTTAGTCATAATCCAGTTACTGTGTTTAAAATTCTATTTTGTTTTGACATTGTTTAAAAATAAAATGTTTTTTGGGGTTTGTTTTCATGATTACGAAATAATTATTCTTTCTAGTTTTTTAATATACTCCTTTACCTTAAAGTTTAAAGCTTAAAGTAGCACATTTAATTCCAACAAAACGAAATATAACTTTTAAAAATATCTTAAAAGTTAATTCAATAATTTTTATAATCTTTTTGTTTTTTAGTGCTTTTTTCTTTTCCGTTATTTTTTTTTATTTATTTATTTTTTTACTTGAATACGTGTAAAACTGCACGAAGTACAAAAAAAGCATAAATTAAAAGAATTTACCTTGCCGTCCGTGTTTGATCCATTTGGAAATATAATGACCCTCTTCATCTCTTGGGGAAATCTTGGTAAAAATACCCTATTTCTACTTTTTTTTTTTGTTTTGTCTTATGCCTTGTTTTCTTTTTATTGTTTAAAATAGACCAAGGGAACCCCAAAACAGCAGTCGCCCTGCTGAGATTGGGCAGCGGGGCCGCTACTATCCTAAGCAACTATACACATGCGGAATAAAAAATAAATATTTTTTATAAATATCTATTTCTTTTAAATAGCTTCAAAAAACAAGCTCATATTCAATTTTTGCAACAAATCGTTTATTTTATCTTAATTTTTTAAATAATATGTCATAAAATATGCTATATACACGTTTTTATTCTTTGTTAGTAAAACCAAACACATCATACGAAATATACCGGTCACATGGTTTTGCTTTTTTGATGATGTAAGAGGTAACCGGTGTCAACTGTAAAATGTCAACTTTAAAAGGTAGAGGGTAAGGGTTACTCCCTGATTCTTGAGGTGTGCCGAGAAAGTTGAGCAGCTTTTGTCACGAGTCTTTTTATGATAGTGGGACTCTCATTTTTTAGACACAATCTTTTTACCATATTCCATTCGACTGGGCGTACGGATAAATGTTAATTCCCAATAGGAAAGTGCCGAGGGAGCTGAGCATTTCTTTTTTTTGTCTCGAGCTGCACTTCTTGTGAAATTCCCACATTAAAACGAAAACCCAATTTGTGACATAAGTGATCATAGGGCTATAATACTACGTTAAACTAATAAATACTGTTGACAAAAAGTTCATAAAAATGCTTATTTACAATTATTACTCAGTTCTGGGATGTCTCCCAAGTATTGTCTCTCCCTTGGGAGAGGGCCAGGTCTCAGTGTCGCCTGAGGCGTCCCAATAGAGAAATAAAAGGAACTGAGCAGTTTTTATTCTGAGTTTCGCACATTTTGGACTTACACTTTTTAATCCTAACCTTGTGCCATATTTTTTTTTTTTTTTTTTTTTTTTTTGCGTAGGTGTGTTCATAAATAGTACTGACAAAACAAATATGCCTCCTGGGTAAGAATAAGTTACAAACATCCAAC